>JANHMN010000014.1:8167171-8297352 GCA_030674055.1 Rhabdomys pumilio | reverse complement strand
GTGTGTGTGTGTGTGTGTGTGTGTGTGTGTGTGTGTGTGTGTGTGTGATTAAGCCCAGATTTTTATATGGGTGATAGAGATTTGAACTCAGGTCCTAATGCTGTCATAAAGAATACTTCACCAACAAAGCCATCTCCCTAGCCTCTCATTTATCCCTTTTTCAAAAACACAAAGTTCACTCTGATTTTTAATTAACTTAAAGACATAATTTATTTTTGTAAAATTTCTGGATCTTGTCTTTCACTTCTTACTTATTACTCAACTTAAAACTTTATGGTATATTTTTAATTTTTCTTAGTACACTTAACAATAGCCTGCTAAAGGCAAACCCACACCCATATTTTGATACAAAAGTCAGTTTTTGTCATCACTACAACAATCATGGCCTCTAAGCATTATTATATCATCTCTTGGCATATGATTTGAGATTTATTTTCACATATTGGGTCGTTCCTGAAAAGTAATTCTTTAAGATTATTTTTTATGAATTATATGCTTTAGTGTCTTGCATCAGTTGCCCATTTTCTTCTTACTTTATATCAGTAGATTCTCATTTTTTGATCTGTCAAGAACTACAGTAAGTACATAACTTACTGTAGTTTGTCCAACACTCTACACTAGAAGCCACCTAGCCTCAAGAGCTATTTCTCGCCATGTCAACTCCCTCACATTTTGTCTCCTTTTCCTCTACCTCCTTCTTCTCTTATTACTCCTTCTTTTATTAATAAGTGCATGCTAAGCAAGCATGCTACCACTGACTTATAGCCCCAGCTTCACTCCATGCCAACTTCTTTACTGCCTTCCTGGATGTTTGTTTGTTTGTTTGTTTGTATCAATGATATAGTTTTTTTTCCCGGATGGTCAATGATATCTTGCTTCTAATATTTTATTGTTATCTATTTACTTTGTTGTTTTATAAGACAGTGCTTTACTCCGTAGCTCAGGTTAACCCGAACTCAAAGCAATCAGCCTCCTAATTCAGCCTCCTAAATTCTATGATTATAGACATCTACCACCATGCCTAGATTTGCTCCTTTGATTTGATGGAATGCATTCTTTAGCAATTTTGTCAGGTAAAAAAGAGGTAGAGAGTATTGGATGAAAAACTTCAGTACTTGATCTCCACACTTGGTGGAAAGTTTTTATCTTGGACCTTGCAATAGCATGAACAGACAATCAAGGACTGTGCTCAATTCTCTACTGTGTGGAAACTTTGTCTACTGTCACATACTTCTTTATACAAGTAAGTTTTGTTTAATACCTTTCTTTCCTTGGAGTTTATAAGAGTGTTAGAACAGGTATGGTTTCTGTTTGGATAGTTTTTCCCTTTATAAGATGATTTTGTCTATGTGAGAGTACTTTGAAGTGTTAGAAACCAAAGTATGATACTTTTTCTCTTCCTATGTTGAATTCACACTATCATAGAGAATCAGAGTCATATGAAAGGAGAGAAAGCTCATGTTTCTGAAGTTTGACCCTCAGCAGACCATCCTTTGGGTTGTTGGAAGGTATCCTGGAGAGCACTGGCTCCCCACTCCAATATATATATATATATATATATATATATATATATATATATATATATATTGTATATATATATTGGCAGGTAACCATACAGTGGAAACTGTCTATGCTAATCTTTGAAAAGTCATAGTTAGTAGAATCTAAAAGCTGTCTTGTTTCTTTTTTCAGAAACTACTCAATCTGGAATATAATCTTTCTGCGGCTTTCCATTACTTGAGGCAGTAATTTCATCTTTTAGTAGAAAGCTTTCAAATAATGTTATGTCCTTGGAGGACTGAGAGAAAAGGAAAGAAAATCCACATCCCAACGAGTAGGTAAAAAAAGTATTAGAAAATTAATATAACATAACTTTTAGAAAAGGCATAGAATTATATGCAAAACTACATCTTTTTCTAAATAATTTAATGTATCTTTTGTGGAGAGCTTATAAAAGACTGAGGAAAGAATATCTGTTTTTCAGTGATTTTAAGATCTTTGTTCTAGTTATCTAATATTTTAGTAGATAATTATGGGCTCTGGATTCTCCACTATAGCCAGAATCCTGCTTGCCTAGAAAGCTTGGACAGGATAAAATTACAGGACAGAAGACAATGGAAGTTACTGAAGGCCATTTGCACCTATTTCTAAATGAGAAAATACTTGTTAATGCTAAAAAAGTCTCCAAGGCTTTTTTTTTTATTATTATTGTAATCATGCGTCTCAGTCAGAGTCATTGGGTATCATTCTCTGAGCACATCTCTACTGAAGGTTGGACAGAGTTCCATGGTGTACTTAAGTAGGAACCTGTGCATTCAGAAGACAGTTGCAGGACCTCCATAGATCCTTTGACACTGGGCTGACAGCTATAGCAATCTCAAACGCAGACTGGACATTGTTTCCAAATTAAATCATACATACAGCTGTCCTGTCATACAGAATTGAAAATCAGCCACTGTGCCTTTCCACCTGCACATCACCACTGACAGCCCAAATCAAGCTTTCAAACTCCCAACTGCACCTTTGCTATCTATTCTCTAAAGGAAGAGTCCAAGAATCTTTTTTAAAGAAATATGCCATGACTATCTACCAATGCATTTATTCTTATTGATTTCAGAATTGAGCCAATAATCTTTAGTAGAACTTACATGGGTCTACGTGATATGATTATTGCCTATTGTAGTGGTTTAAGTAAGACACATCCCCATAGTCTCAGATTTGAACACCGGGTAACTCTGTTGGGAAGGCTTAGCAGGTACAATTTTGTCTTCAGAGACCTGCCGTCTTGACAGAGTCACTGTGGCTACACAGCTGTTGGGATGAAGGTGACAGAGCACAGGGAGCTCTTACCAACCACACCGATGCACCACTAACCAGCAGATTAGGTACCTCAGAGTACAGGTGCTCCACTAGGAGATACGGAGATACGAGGCACAGAGAAATCTGGATAAAGAAGTACAAAGTAACCCAACAATACGTACCTCAAATGAGTGCTGTTGGCTTCATGATCCAGTACCCCTGTGTATCAGAACCTTCTGAATTGGACATGTTAGTAGAAGGCAGAAGTGATCAACATGGTTCTTTGAGGTTCAGAAGATATTTTGCTTAGTTATTTTGTTTATATAAAAGCTGAAAACAGAAAATACATTGGCTATTTTATTTTGTTTTCAAATACTTTTATTCTTCAACAATTTATTTTGACTGTTTTCACCCCACCCATCCAGCTCTCCACAGATCCACCGCTTTCTGATTCTGTATCCTTTTTTTTTTTAAAAAAACCAATCTAGACAAATTTGACAGTAGATTTTTTAAGCCATAACTTTACATTTTTATGCTTCTATGGTTTAGGATTTTTTTTTTTAATTTAGTTTTGATTGGAAACTGAATTACTTAATTTTCTCTGAACAACTTGCATTTTCAGTTTCTTCCTTCAACTTTTCCCCTGAAGTTCAAAACACACACAATATTTGAATTGAAAGAATCACTTATTTTCCTCTTCAAAGCAGAGAATCAGTTTGAAAACAAACAACAAATCAAACCGTACACAACTGATCCTGAGTTTGGTTACAATGAGTTTCTCAGCAGGTATAGGACTGGAGGACTTAGCTGATAATACTTGGCCATTAGTTTTGTATTTGTTCCTAAGGAATGTCAAAGTGGTAAGTCTTCATTTCATGTAAACTTTCATAAGCAGCGGACAATCAGGCAGTTTTAAAACACATTACTCTGAAAGTATGGGGACACAAGGACGATATATACTGTTCTCTGGGATAAACAATGGCCAGAAGACACCAAGCATGTCAGTCATAAATCCATCCTTATTACCATAAAGCATCATTTCATCCAAAGAAACTGTCTAAACAAACTAGATTGCTATTGAAAATCTATTAGCAACACCACCTGGGCTTCCTAACATGCAGTTTTGCCCTTATTTAGTTTTGACACTCATAGAGTGACAGGCCTATACTGTAGGGACACATTGTCTTGTATCACGTTAAAGGTTATCAGTGAGCTCACATCCACATTCCTATTATTTTAGAATATTTATTCAATTTCAAATGTTTATTTTCCTAAATTTAAACATATTTAATATGCACAGGCAATTAAATCCTTTAATATCATTTTCTAATGGGCTGACTGTAATGAGTTTATTCTGTAGGAAAACAAATGGAAACATTACAACCAGTTCATTTCTGTTTATATGGCCTATAAGAAAGATTTATTTGAGGTAAAGAGAAATTGCCTTCAGAGAATTGGTGAATGAGTTTCATTTTCACTATAATATCAGAAAGATAATAGTAATAGTTACATGAGAAGGCCTTTTATTGGAATAAGAGAATTCATAAATTTTTCCAATTGGGTCTTTTTCTTTCCTTCATGAATGACAAAGATCTGTGGAATGCTATTGTTACTGTCATAGTGTGTTTACTATACACCTAAATTTCTTTTCATGCTAACATCAGAATTTGAATTGACACCACGAACTGTCAATTATCCTGAGCATCAATTTATCTGGTCTACAAAAAGTATTTATTCTAAAACAACATGTATCTCATCATAGAATTCTCATAGAACAAAACCTTTACATCTTAAAAATAAGAGATCAGAAGTTGTTAGCTTATTCTATATGTAGACACTTGAGTTAAATTGAGGCTTATTTCTTTCTTTAGTTTTTCTTTCCTTCCTCCCTTGCTTTCCTTTCCCTTCCTGCCTCTCTCCTTCTTCTCTTTCTTCCTTTCTCCCTTTCTTGGTTTAAATAGATGGTCTCCTAATCCTCCTGTCTCCATCTGCCAAGAGATGGGATTACACCCAATCCAAGATTTCTTATTGGTTGCTTTAGTTTCTAAAAATATGATTCATTTCTGCATTTTGCCTGTCTGATTTGTTGGGTTGTGGAACTAAAGAATGTACCTGCAAATTTACATGTTGTAGTGAATCACTCTAACAGGGAGCCACACCCATTCTTTCCCTCTGCATTTTAAAGAAGTCAGCACATTGAATAAAAGCCTTTATGTCTTAAAAGAAATGCCACAGTAATTTTTTCCAATAAATGAACGAATTTAATAATTTTCCTCAATGAATTCCATCTTCAGGTCTATCCATTTGAATCAGTTGATAAATTAGTTTATATTTAAAAAAAAAAATCCTGTGTTTGGCTGCTAAGCCTAAAATTCTAAGATTTAAACTTTTTAACCATGATTTCATTGTTTTAAACAAATCTGTGGTCAAGACAAATATTACATTTGCTTTTCTGTTGCTGTTGCTTTGGTTTGTAAATTAATTAAAAATCAATGCAACAGAGAGAGTATCCTACCCGATCCCTGTCTCCGTACCATACCATTTGCTACTGAGCCTCACCTTCTGGACTCCAGGGTTCTAGACAGAATTTGATTTGTATTCTAGGCCTAGTTTAGAGAAAGCAAAATTTCCAATAATTGTGGAAAATATGAATTAAAGATTTTCTAGACCTAGTAATATATTGGAATGGATCTTCCCTGTTAAATAGAAGATTGGAATAGTTCCAAAATGAGAATTTAATCCATGGTTTTTTCCCTAAACTTAATTTGCAAAACAACCTATCTCTTGAGTGGTTCTTAGCATTACTGAGAATCTTCACAGAGCACACAGAAGATTCTAGAGGAAAGGTGGGGTGAGCAAAACTAAAATCACTGACACACAAATCACACCACTTCTTAAGCTCTAACTCATGCTTTTCAAAGATCCTTACAACATCTCGCTCCTTCTATCTTCTGAACAAAAACAGCTATTACTTCTTTTTAAAAACAGAGAATCTCCTCACTGTCTTAGGCCTGGTCAACCACAAGCTCATTTTCAAGGGAATATGTTAAGTTTTTTTTACAGTTACCCTGGTTGGAATTGAATTTGATGAATATTATCACAACGAAAGTGACAGTTATACCTCGGTAGTTAGGATTTTGGCTGTCCTTATGGTACAGAGGCTCATGATCACACATGGGTAGCAGGAAGAGATTGTGTATTGAGACACTTCTGTTGAGATCCTCTTTGGAGAGGAGCAGAGGCATTCCTTGGACTACATGATTCCATTTTTCCTTGGAGGCAAACACCAGTGCAGGTTTAAATCACATCAGTGCTCTTGAGAAGATCTCAGAGCCACCCAAGTGCATGTTTCTTGGCCACCTATATCTGTCCAGGAAAATGCCCTGGAGTGACCAGGCTTCATTACGGCCTTGGCAAAACACCAACATGTACCAGCTGCATGGGGGACTGCTCAGCCCCCTGCCCGGTGGAGAGGAATAGAAGTCGTCCGTCTTCCTCTATGGGTTTTCATTAACTCTCTTCTAATCTATAGCATTAATTCTTGGACTTCTGGGAAAAGAGAGTTGTCTAATCCGAAAATCTTAAAGGCAAACATCTTCTTTTCAAATCTACTTCTGGAATCTGTGGCCTTTGAAAGTAACATTCACAGCAGATTTAACATATCCACTATTTGCACAGGACAAGCCAATGGTGCAACTTTCCATCTATTTACCTGTTATCCGAATGCACCAAATTAGCTAGCTGGACCAGCATGGGAGTGGGGGGAGGAGGGTGGGAATGTGTTACTTCAGTTAGATTTACAGGGACTCCTTGTAAACAGGGTGCAAAAAAGTGTGTTGGATTTTTTTAACCTTTTGTGACACACACAGAGCTGTGAAATCAGTGAATTAAATAGTTCCAGTCCCCTGGGCACACATGAGCAATGGCATAAAACAGGCAGCACCCATTAGAACATTACTGTTACGGAGCAGATGGACAGCTTCAGGTTCAGTCCTTTGTCCTTACTTCAGAATGGGGCCAGACTGGGAAACGACTGTAAATTTTCTCAAAAGAGATGAATAGGAAAGCTGTTAACTTTTTTCTTATTAAAAAAAGAAAGAAAGAAAGAAAGCTGGAAAAAGTCCAAATTACACATTTTGCAGCTCCGGCTGCAGTTCTTCAGCGTTGCTGCAAACATCTGTAGGTGGCTAAGCACTCCCCACCTCCTTCCCAAAATGGAATAGCTCATTCCCGGCATGCTGTCCAATGACTGCAAAGACATATGTTTACCAAACCAGTCCACGACCATATGTGTGCCGCAGTTTCTCCACAGCGTACTGCACGTGAGTTGATTGGCTTAACTCACACGATGCAGAATGGAGATGCAAGCAGGATCGGAGATTGAGAAGGGAGGAAACTGTGAGAGGGATAAAAAAATGAGGAGGAAGGGGGAGAGAAATAATTTTCATTATACTTTTCAAGCATGTTCCCTTTGCAGTAAATATTGACGAGAAAATTTCCAGTCATATCGGAGTAGTTTTCCTACAATGAAGAAAATCCAAGTACAAATTAGATGAGCCACGTCTTGGAGATGTTTGGATTTCTAGTCATCTTGAAGCTTATTCGTGTGATACATGACAAGTTTGAGTTCAAATGTTAATTTCAGATTTAGGGAGTTTAGCACATTTTGAAATTTTTCACTGTAGAACCTCAAATGCATCATAGTCTTGCTAGAGTCAAGGAATAATTCTATCCATCAAAAGGAAAAAAATCATGACTTTTTATATAGTTCTTAGATTTGTTTAAATAGTTGTGAACTTTAAAATTAGTCTTTATAATAATAAAAACATTTTAGCAAAAATGAATTTCTGTATAGTATTTTATTCAAAAGTTCCTGTTCTGTACAGTAATTAAATATTTAAATGAAAACATCAACAAACCAAGTTGTTGGTTATGCATGTCTTCTAAGTATTGATAAGCAAAGATTAATAAACTGGAATATATGTTTTATTTTAAAAGGACTTTGTTAATGAAAAGTAAGGTTTGTCCTTCAAAAAGTAAAGAACATAATAAAATCTAATATGAAGCTAGCATTTTTAAAAGTAATTATATTACAAAAATATGTGTGAATTTGCCAAGTTTCATCTCTCCTCCTTTTTCCAACATTCAGACTATTTATAGTCAGTTTATAGATTTAGATAAAGCTTGGAAATAGCTAGAGTGTATCACTACAAGCAACTCTCATATGTTCCCACAGGATTTACATTTTATCCTCTGAAAAGATGATGATACTTAATACATTTTAACCTCTTCTTTTAATCTCATACATCAGTTACAAAAGGAAAAAAGAAAGATGGACTACTGCTCTGGTATGTTGCAGTGTTGTCATGGATACACAAACAGGATGCATCCTTTCTACCAGTAAGGAAGTAAAAAAGCATTTGGTAAGAACACATTAACCTGTAGTGTTGATGGCTTCAGAGAACCTTAAGCAAGTAGTTTGTAGATTTAAAATAATTCATTTGCTCAGAAAAAAGAAAGCTAGACATGCAGGCATCTTTTGCATGTGTCTAACAGTTTTGGAGAAATATAAAACTATAAATTAACTATAAATTTCTGACCTCCCTACTTTCCTGTTGTGTAACAGTTATTATATTGTTAATAGATGATGTGGTTTGTTTGATCATTTTTTTTGTGGGGCTAATTGAACTCCACAAGGGGCTTCTGACAATCAGTGGGGCAGAATCCTCTGACCTCTATATAGGTATTTTAGTGGATATTTGGAAATCACTTTCCATGTCACAGCATTAAGTTGTTCCAGAATCTTGGTTTTTTTCTTGTTGTTTTGCTTTGTTTTGTCTCCTCCCACTCTCCACCCTCACCGACTTCCTTTTTATTGTTTTCAATGCCAATTCTGCTATGCATTCCTGGAAAAAAAGTTATTATTTCATTACAGTGAAAATAAGTTTATTTAATAAAAGCAAATCAATGTCTTAGGATGATGAAGGGATAGTGATTAAAACCTTTATCTGGGCATTTCAAGGCAGAGAAAACAGAAGACACTTTTTCAAACCGGGCTGCAATACTATGCAGTAAGTATCAAAGGAATAAAAGTCTGTTTCCCAATTTACGAATTCCTAGTAACAGAGCAAAAGAAAACATTTGTATAGACCCAGTGATGTCCATGGGGGAGATATTGTGTTTGGGTGTGCCTATAAAAAGACATGCACACATTCTCACTTGAGATGTTTCTCTTCATAGACGCACAAGGTCTCAAGGTACCTTAGTTTACACATATAGGTTGGTTGTTTACCCCTCAAAAATATATTGATGGATGCAAACTCTTTAAGATAGTATATAAATTCAGATAAATTGGGAACTATTATATAACAGCAGAGAATCACAGCCTATTAGATTAAAACAGTATAAGGTTTGTGCTACTTTTCATGACCTTTCTCTAAATCTTTCAGAATAGAACAATCAATCTGGAATATTAGAGATGAGGATTAAGGTTACAACCCTGACAAAGGCAAAGATTTACTTGGAATACAGATTCAAGACGAAAAGATTTCACAACAAATTCGGATCTGTGAAGAAACTGTGTGCCAAAACGCAGACTGGTTGCTAGCAATCACAAATGGAGGCTTTCTCAGCTGAATCTCTAAAAGTTGCTGGACACAGGCCTTACCTGGGAATCACTGCAGGCCCTTGTCGGAACTGTCTCTTTCTACTCTCCAGATACACGTCTCACACTTTCTCAACTATTTTAACAATTGTGAGGGAGCAGGGCTCTAAAATTCGAGTTCAGTGTACAGAGAGTTAATTTAAATTTGATAACAAATGGCTCCGCTTCGGAAATGAATGCAGCCTGGCAACTTCAACAGGGAACCCTTCAGAGGGCCTCAATTATGTATGCAGCTTCTTTGAGAAATAGTTTCACACATCTGACCCAAGGACCACTATGTTGTTGCCATGAAATAAAACTGTACGTCTGCATTGTTTCATTTCTGTACCCTCTACACACTGCCAGACTCCAGTACTCCCCCACTCTGCGCATGCATGTACACATGCTCGCACAAACCCCTTTATTATCGTTCCGCTTCTATTTTTCAAGTACAGTGAATGTATCAATATAATTGCCACATACATAATGGCTCCTGATTACTTTTATTTGCTATAAAAAAAAATCTTATTTTAGCTGCCAGTCTGCTCTGGTCAAAATCAGAAAAACTAAAGGAGAAGGAAAGGGTTAACCAGCCCATGCTATTTCAATTTTTTTCAAAATGGCTGCTTTGTCTGTGTGCATACACCAATAGCAAATGCCCTTCTGTTATTGTAGAGCCAATTTGATGTGTCAAGTATTCATATGCTAATAACGGTACAGTTTCTCACTTTTTCACAGATAAATGGTAAAGATTGTTACAGACAGTGAAACACAAGAATAAACAGCTTTTATTTCAGGCACGATAAATTACTTTCCATTCAAATCACAAGCCACGCATGCGGCTGACCATCTTGTTTCCATTCACTGCTCGTTTGCCTTCTGGGTGTGTTTCTTTAGAATAGTTTGAAAATATTTAACAGATATGGACAGAGTTGTTGCTAATGACTTGATTGCATTAATGTGCTTTCTAGCCATTTCGTCCCTCAAAGTTCATTTTTGTCTTCCGTTATTACAGTGGGAGAAAGTTTGATGAGGATTCTGACACTGTTTCCCTAACATGGTATAATCAAATCTGTTTAAAGCTTGGCAATGACAGTATGTGAAGAACAGATATTTTCCTTTAGGTTAGCAGAGATGTCATTTAGTAAATAGTGTAACTGAAAAAGAGCCACTGGAATGAAATGTCAAGTTGGGTCAGAACAAACTAGAATCAATTCCATTTTCCCAGATATAAATCTGACTTGAAGGGTTGAATTTGTTAAATACATATGACTAAAATATACACTTATTGTTGATACAGAAAAATCACAGCAAAGGTGAGGGTAGGAGTGAAGAGAGGAAGTGGCATAAGGAGAATAATTTCCTAGCCTTTAAACAAATATTTCTAAAAGAATGCCCTTAGGACTGTACAACCATTGAAATTCCAAGTCAAAAGAAACACTTCTGATTTCTTTTTCACCATTCTGTTTATGAACCCAGGCTGTAATATGTTCCCTCTACGGTTAAAATTTAAAGCACCTTTTAAAGCTGGTGATACAATCTCCAGGTATTTCTTAAATGTTCTTTATTATGACTGTGTCTTTTTTCTGAACTTTGTATGTGACCATTACGATCTCATGTTTGAGCCTCTGATGCTTGGTTTAATTGCTTGTTTGATGAGAAGCACTCAAAATTAAATAAATAAACATCTAGAAAAGTAACTCAGTTCATTGTGAGGCTGACAATTACAGCGTTTAAAAGTAGGTCATATAAAGACTGTCTTTCTAATTGCTCAAAATTAAAGACAGGATGTGGAGCATGGAAAGAGTAAGATTAAGTTAGACTCTTAGAATACAAAATCTTGGTCATGTGAATGTCTACCTTGAGACATTATAGATTCCAAAGTTAACTATGACATCAGGTTAGTGAGATTACAACTCCCTAACTGTCTAACCAACAGAAGATGAAGTTTTACCTAATCTCATGAGAAAAAGACTGTTTTTAAAAAGCAATCTTCAGTTCTTTTCTCTGACCTCCAAAATACTGAGAATTCTTATCACATCATATCAGTAAAGAATAATCAATAAAATTAATCTTTAATTTTATGTTAAAGTTAATCAAGAGATTTTTTTTCCATCAGAAAGCTCTACAAATAATCCAATAAAAGTTTCCCTCTTTCCGCCTTATAACATCACTGTTAAGCCTACAATAAATGAAACCAGTGAAAACTAAGTATTTCAATGTGCCATTTGTATACATACCCTCTAGGCCAAATGAAGACTAGTTCATGGCTGCTGAAATACTAACACTTTAGTTCATCAGATGCTCATCAAAAAATGACTGTGTGTTAATTTTTCAAGGTTGAAGTAAAGCACACCAGCAACTTGCTCACAAGTTAATTTAAAATAGTCTATGCCTCACATTCCACAATGCTATGATTGTGTTATTAATAAATGTCTTTAATTCATTATAATAGCTAAATGGCTAGATAGTTTTTTGCCAGATTTTTTCTTCCTTTATCTATGTGTTCTCTCTTTAACTGAGTAGATAGAATTAGGCCTTCTCAGCTCTGGATGTTTGTTTGTTTGTTTGCTTGCTTTAAATTCTCATCCTTAACATAATCAGCACCATGGGCACAAGCCTGAGAGTACACCCATGGCTTTACTTTTCCTGTCTTCATTGATCTCATTTCTATCATTTCCTCATCAGTGCTATTCCCAGCTCCTCTGGGAACTGGCCCTTTAAGAGCAGAGGTTTGTTGTTGTTGTTGTTGTTGTTGTTTTGTTTTGTTTTGTTTTCCCTTGGGAAGAAGCATTTTAATTCTGGTCAACATCTAATTAGACTCAATTTTAAGAACATTGATTTAAAATTATTATTACTATTATTATTATTATTATTATTATTATATTATTACTATTACTATTACTATTACTATTACGACTACGACTACGACTACGACTACGACTACGACTACGACTACGACTACGACTACTACTACTACTACTACTACTATTACTATTACTATTACTATTACTATTACTATTACTATTACTATTACTATTGAAGAAAAATACATTGGATAGAAAATGGCCTAGCCATGCTTGTATAGAAAATATTCTTTGAAATACTTTTTTTTTTCTTGGATAGAGATCTATTTCAAACTTCTAGAACTTTTGCATAAACAGATCATCTGTTGTTCATATAAACAGTTTTCTGAACTATGGCAGTTCTTTTTTTTTATCAAATCATAATTTTTACTTTTTCACACAGGGGTTATAACACAAAAAGGCAGGATGTAGGGAAGGGGATGACACAGGAGCATAGGTGTTCAGGGGGAGTACAGGTATCTTCCAGAACAGGGTATCAGCTGGGTGAAGGTTCAGGGGGCAGATCACTATGACTCTGCCTATGATTCACTTGTCCTTATCTAAGTTGGTACTATTCACCAAGGCTACCTATCTAGTAGTCTGTGACTACTTAGGCTGGTAAATTTCCACCAAAGCTGCCTGTTTACAATAGCTTATAGCCATCTGTTTCAGTGTTTTTCCACAAAGACCCAAGACTTTGTGTTAGCAGGCATATATATCAGGCCTATTGCTTATTTTAGGCCTATGGCTAATTTTAGACCTTCAGTGTATAAGCAGGGCTGCCCCGACATCGCCTCCATTCTCTAAGTATATTAGGGCCATGGTGATTCTGATCTTGCAAAGGCGGGGATAGAGGCCTGTCCTCCAGTAATTAAAGGGGACCTTGTAATGGCTCCAGTTCTCCTGTCATTGTCGAGTGAGACATGAGGGCCATACCCATCCCGATGTCTTTTTCCTGGAGAAGGAATACTTTTAATATCAACCCCTATGCAGTCAGGCAAGAGCAGAGTTTTTAAACAGTGCACACACAGGTATACACTGAATATACTGGATATGTCTAGAATGTGTCAGCTGCACATGGTATTTGACCACTCATAAACACCAGGCCAATGGTTCAGTTAAGGTACTGCCATTACTTGCCCCAAAGATAGATAACTTAACTGAGGTTTACCAATGTGCCACAGGCCTAAGAAGAGAAGAGCAAAACTTGCTTTTTAACACAAACAATATATATGAAATTTATGAAGATTGGCTAATTTTGAGGTAGCAATTGTCTTCTTCAAGGAGATGAGTCCCCTTGTTGGTTGGTTATGCAATGCAGACTGCCCATCCCTGCAACTGTATATGCACAAGCACCACAATGATGTGCTTCGTGGGTTGTATTTTGTATTTCTGTATATACAAACATACATCAAGCAAAGGAAAAGAATTGCTTTCTTTTCAACTGTTTCAGTCCATTTCTATTTTCTGCCAAAAGACTTGTGCCAGTTATTTAAATGGACACACACTATTCAGAAATGGTGAGCAAAACTTGTGTAACAGTGAAGTTTGCACCAGGCTGCTCAGTTCCATCATGAAAAAATGATGTTCATGAACTGAAGGTGCTCTGTCTTCAGTTGCCTGCATCTGCACAACTACATTAAGTGTCTGTGAGGCTAAGCAATCCTCTCCTACTGATGTCTGACAAGGCAGCCCAGCTAGAAGAGCATATTCTATATAAAGGCAGCAACTTTTGGGATAGTTTCCACTCTGTTGTTTGAGTTCCACATGAAGACCAAGCTGGACATCTGCTACATATGTGCATCCAGTCTGTGTATGTTCTTTGGTTTGTGGTTCAGTATGAAACCCAAGGGTACAGGTTAGTTGACTCTGGTGATTTTCTTATGGAGTTCCTATCCTTTCCAAGTCCACAGTTCTTCCTTCTATTTTTCCATAAGAATCCCAAAGTTCCATCCACTCTGTGGCTGTGAGTGTCTTCATCTGTCTGAGTCAGCTGCTGGGTGGAGCCTCTCCAAAGACTGTTTTTAATTTTTAATTAAAATATAATTATATCATTCTCTCCTTTCACTCTTTTCACTCCTACCTTCCCATATTTCGTCTCAGTCCCTTTCAAATACTTGAGCTCATTGTCTTCAATAATTGTTATTATAATATATGCATGAATATGTGAATAAAATTTGCAAAGTCCATTTGATATTAGATGTATACATAAATATGTGCATACATATATACATACATACACACATGTATGTATATACATCTATATCTACCTCCACATCCACATCTACATCTACGTATATATAAGATTTCAAGGCTTGTCATTTGGTACTGGATGCCCAATTGGGAGGTACTTATCCTAGGGAAGACTAACTCTCCCTCTGTCAGTAGTCACTAGTTGCCCACAGATCTTTACATGTGGGTGGGAACCTGTGAGCTATCCCAGCCCACATTAGCGTGCCTTTCACTGCTGTCACTGTGTAAGTCATTTTTAGGCAACCATAGTGTTAAAAATATCTCAAGTATAGCTCCTATCTCATCCCTAGGAGACATAATGTCACAGCAAACTTTCTTCCCAATCTTCCAAATTATGTGCAGAGCCTTAGGTATGGTGATTGTATTGTCATTGTGTTGGTTGGGGCTGGACTCCCTGGAATCCATTGTTCTCTGCATTCTAATCAGTTGTGAGTTTCCATGGTGATGTCCATATCTTTAAAAAAGACATTTCCTTGATGATGGGTGAGAGCTACACTTACAGGATGGACCCACCATGTGATGTGCATATTTAAACAAGAAATTATCTTTAACTTTACTTAGAAATGGTAGCCTAACTTTTCCCTCATAGGATATTAGTGGGTGCTGTTTAATTGTGGGGATAAGTATAAATCATATCTCAAGTAAATTAACTCAATAAGATTTTTAATTCCTTAAATATGGGTCAGTGAAATACTCATGTTACATGGTAAGAATTAAGCCATAATATGTATAAAGGGAAAAGCAAGTTATTACTCGTGGAATGCATGATGAGGCCAAGTTCTCTATAAAGGATTCACTCAATTGTTCTCTTCATTTGTTGAGTTTTTTTCTTCAATGACTGCATTCAAACAGCTTTCAATGGTCTGATTATCACTAAACCTGGGAAATGTAACAAGTGAACATCTCTCTCAAGCTGTCGAATTTACATTTTATTTGGTTTTAAAACAGAAAAATCTGTCTCTTAGAGACATGGAGGAAAGAATCTAAGCTCCTATTGCCATCACATTAAGTGATAGAAAAGTTGATCCTTTGGGTGATTTTGACCATAAAGTAAAGTCACATACTCCTTTTCTATTCAGCCCATGAGTGCTGTGAATCAACAAGAAGCTTAGCTACAAAGGAAAACAGGGCTAATGAAAGGAGGGCACAGAGCTTCTGATTGCTCCCACGTTGATGCATCACCCAGGATAGCTCATTAGGGTCCTCAGAAGAATACAAAGAGTCTTTTCAGTAAGACTTCCTTGTTCCAAGAGTGTATTCATAACCTTTTGCCTATGCTGGATAAGAGTGCTTTCTCCATGAAGTTTGAAAGAAACAACCTGTAATCACTTGTGTGGAGATGTTGCTAAACATATTGTAACCCCAAAGACATCTTCATTTAAGGCTACAGGGACAACTATAGAAAAAAAAAGGGTTTCCCAAGGGTATCATTCCTATTTAGTGTGTTAGCACCTTTGTAATGTATCAACACAGGATACTGTGGGAATACTCTAAAGACATGTCCCCCATTTATAATATAAAGAAATAGAATCTAAAGAAATAGAAGCCTTGGGACAAAATAACAAAATAGAGAGGGAAAAAGAGAGAGAGCACAGAACAAAGATAAGAGAGAAAAACCGTGAGTTGTGTGTGTCTAAGGAACAGCCTCCTAACTAAGCAATAATTGCCACTTTGCCGGCAGCACTATTGAGGGGGAAGTCACCAGCAGGATTTGAGTACGGAATTTGGATGTGTGAATACATAAGGCAGAACTTCTCTCACTGCCTTATATGAAAGGTGACATTCAGTGACGTAAAGTGTATTCATTTGTGTCTTGGGTACACTGTTTATCTTTTAAGTGTGAAAACAAAAAGTTTTGAGGTTAGGCTCACCTGGCAGAAAACATGAACAAAGAAAGCTTTCCTGAAAGTTTAATACTGTGCTCAACATACAGTAACTTGGATATAGTAGTCATTATTAGAGAGATGTTCTGGAGGATTCTGGGAAAGTTTGGCAACTTGGTGGTTACCAGCTGAATTTTCCCCAGAGATCTTCAAGCTAAAGTGAAAGTCTCAAAGTCTTAGAATTTAAGTGGAGATTGGTATGGCTTTCCAATATAAAACACTGCGCGAATCCAGTCTTGTTTCTTTATTGTCACACAAAAACATAGTGATCGAGAGGAAGTGACACTTATGGTGATGATGGGAAATGCTGACACACGCTTCACAAACTGTCTTTTTATTAAAAAAAAAATCTCACAAACACTATTGTTAATAATAATTATTTAAGTGACTTAGTTGTGCTGATTTTCTGATGAACCTCAAGTTTGTTTAACAGAAGAAAAAGTGTCACCTGGCCAACAGACTACTGCTGGGACTCCCTTGCCCGGCTACCTTCGGAAAAGACACTTTCTCAGTCAATGGTTGTTTACCTCAGCAACACACACATCACTGGCTAATTATTATCACTTACCTAACAGTCTTTTTACCAACTCAGCACATATCTACTCTCAAAGCAATGACAGAGCGAAATATTTATACATTATTTTCTAACATAAATTGTACCACGATTAATAAAAGGGGATCGATGAAGATACTCAATTTAGCTATCTTCAGTTTTAGCATGAGAAAAAAAATTGCCACTTTTCATATTAAGAAAAAAGTGAATTAATTTTAAAATTTAACTCTGCCTGAATGTATGGCATGTGTACTGTGCCACAGAAGGAACTAGCATGGAGCAGATGAGGTTGAGCACATACAAACCCAAGAAATCTCAAAAATTGAGATTAAAATCACATCTTGAGATCAGTAAGAGGAGCGCTATCTCCTTCCCTGTTTCCATGCCTGTCTTAGAGTCCATAACCAGGTAACCTCTAACCAGGAGTCACAGATGGTCAGTCCAGTAACCCAGATTGACTCTCTATGGTAATGAGGTATCTCAATAGACTTAGCCTTCAGCCATTGATCTTCTCCTTTGCTGGATATTCTCATTTATTGAAAACAATATAACTCTTGATTCACTCCAAATAAGGCATATCATTCAAACGCACCCCCCAAAGAAATAAAAACAAACTAGGATCATCTCAGAGAGCTGCTTCATTAAATATCATTGGAGAAAGCCTTTGCCTAAAAGGACCATAACTCACTCTAAGATCCCTGATGAAGCCCCATCCCCACTGCCTGTACACATGTGTCCTCTTCAAGCCTGGATCCCAGCAGGATCTGGATACCCCAAGAGGATGGGCAGAACTCAGCACCACACCTGAACAGTGGGAGCATTGGAATAATGAAGTAAACATGATGTGTATGAACTTATATATGGTTTTAGTTACAAAGACAAATATGTACATATAGAAACATACAGAAAAATACATATATACTAGATATCAATAGAGTATTTGACAGTTATGGGCAAATATATTAATTGTATTATATATTATATTTATATTTATTTATATTACAATTATATTATACAACAATCTACTTATCTACATATACAATAATGTATAATATATGATTATACATATCTTTAATGTATATCTAAATATAGGTATTTTGTGTTGTATGTTGTGATAAATATAATTCCAGCTTGTACGTTTTATATGTAAACTTTACATTACTGAATTTTCTGCCTTAGCTATGTAGTTTAAAGGCTTTTTAAAAAGAAGATAGCCAGCAACACAGAAAGAATGAACATCAGCAAATATTATCTATTTCTATTACAAAATAAATACCTACATAGTTCATAAAAGACCATGGTACTTGTTGCTACTTGGCTCCCATGTTTGTGTGAGTATTGCTAAGAAAGACTCTTGTGACCAGCACATCTCTCAGGGAGCTGGAGAGTTTGTAGTTTCTTGTTTGTCTGTGAGACAGTCAGCTCTGTGATCCTCCCTCAGTGCCCATGTGCTGCCATGACAAGGGTACCTGCCATATCCAGTGCAGCTTGGGAGTTTAAATACTTATATTTTGAGGCTGGAGTGGTGGCTCAGTAGTTCAGAGCACTTCCTGCTCTTCTGGAGAATCTGGTTGGCTGCATCTACATGGCAGTTCAAAACCTCCATTCAAAGAATCTAACACCTTCTCTGACCTCCACAGACAGAATACGTGTGGTGCACATGTACAAATGTAGGCAAAACACTCATTTACCTTCTTTAAGGCTTATTATCTTAAAGGAATAACATGGATTTGAGAGAATACAAATAAATATACCTTGGAACTTTTTTATAATTTGCTGGCTAAAATACTACATTATGGACATTATATTACTTTATAGACATCTGAAAAAGGAACACTCTGACTCAAAAAAGTAATTTTCTCACTGACCCAAGATTTTACACTCAAGGAGATACTAAGAATAAGGAAGGTTTCTAGAGATGACTGTGGAAGCCAGATAAAGGAGAGGTCTGAGCAGTGCATCAAGGAACGAGGAGCTCATGCTGTTTCCACCAGTCCCTCCAGCAAGGAGCACTATATCCCTCCCCATTCATAGCTTTCTAGAGTAGACATGAGCAGGGGCCAGATAAGATCGTGAGACAGAGGGACAGACATAAATCCAGAGTTGCTTTGGGTAAATAAAGAACAATCCTAAACTTTTAAAAAATTGATAGTGACTAAGAGTACACAAAGGCTCTTACACAGATAGCTGTCTCAAGATCTATTTTGTTAAAAATTAGTTCTAGGATCAGGAAAAAATAGTTTAATTGCCTAATGTCCTGTCATTTTTGGATGTGTTCATATTTGGGTGATTTTTCTACCTGTTCATAAAATTCTTGAAATGATTAAAATCTAACTTATTAGAATACCAAAAAGTGTCTTTCTGGGACTGGGAGCACAGATACTTTGAAAGTGACTTTCTATTAATTATACATTCACATATACGTAGCATTCTAACATGCAAGGCCCTCCAAGTAAAAGCTTTCCTGTAGGCATCTCATTTAGAGACAGCATTGTTAACAATGTTGCCATTTAAGTGTTCATAGCTAAAGCTGTGCAAAGAACATTTCAGTACAATAAATTGAAATCTACAACCTTCCCTTGTGTTCAGCTTAACAAGATCTAAGTGTAACGGTTGACAGTGTGAAGACTGAAACAACCTTTATAAGTGGAAAGTTTACCTAATACTCTAACTCAAAGTATGATGGAAATACGGTAAGGGCAAAGGCATCCAGACTCTACTCCAGTGCTCACAACACAAGCCCACACTTCCTCAGTAAACACAATATTTTTACATCTAAGTTAACTTACTTCATTCACTCTCCAAAAAATGACAACCAAATTCTCCTTTTCTTTCTGACATCCTTTCATATCAGTTGATGTGCTGACAAGTACAGTTAGCTTTGGCTTTTTACAGTGTCTCCCTGCCCAGCCTTCTACCCAGGATAGCAGTTATATAGTTTAGATTATAGCTACATCCAAACCACTGATGCCCATCTGAGAAGTTAGTTTGTCCCTTTAAATCCCATTCAACTCTGAGAACCAGTGATCAGCTGATCTCCCAGGACTTACCAAGCTGGTGCCTTGTTTTGCTGAAACACTTACCTGTCATTTTGCACAACCTACAGAATACTGAGTCCAGCAGGCAGTTGGCATTCCACTTCTTACCATCGATGCCTGACTACACATGCTTATTTTCCTCTGAAAATGGTTGGCCATTCACAGTCTGCTCTCCATGGGGCACAGTTCTTTTCTTCCTCTTCGCCCTCCAATCTCTCTGGAGGGTCAGGTCCCTCTTGTTAATTTTCCATTTTACTTCATACCCAAACCTTGTCAAAGCAGAAAGCATGCACCTCACAGAATATCTAACCCAGGTATGTCACACACAGGATTAATCACTATTATCAACCTGACTCTTCTAGTTACACAAAACCAGTTTACATTTTTTTTTAAACAGTGATACACAGGAAATTTACTAATTAACTCATATACATGTCATAGAGTAATCCTTACTGGATTACTTGTAAAAATCCTTACTGGATTACTTGTAAAAAAAAGCTTGTAAAAATTTCTTATGTAATTTCCAGATGTTAGGATGCAATGGAAGCTGAGGCAAGAGGATTACATGAGTTTAAAGTCAACCTAGCCTATATAATGAATAGCCAGCCAGCCAGGGTTTTATAAAAAGATACTATTTCAAAAACCTCTTTAGGTTGTAATATTAATAATTGCTAGAAGATATACTTGTTTTTATTTTAAATATTAGTATTATATTTTAAAAATAATACATCATAATTTATTGTGACTAATTATTTTGTGATTTGACTAAGTAAGTTTCAAAGCTAAGCAAATATTTAACAACATTTTTGTTGTTTTGGTGTGTATGTGTGTGTGTAAATGTGTGTATGTGTATCTGTATGTATATGTGTGTATATGTGTATGTGCTTGTGTGTATGTGCATTTGTATGTGAATATGTGTGTGTGTATTTATGTATGTGTGCATATATGTGTGTGTTTATATTTTTATTAATTCTTTGAGAATTTTAATAGTGTATTTTTGTTACATTCATCCTTCTAATTCTTCTCCTAATTCTTTCCAGATCCACCCTCAAGTTCCTACATGCCTCCTACTCCATGTCTTCTTTTGTAAATAGAATAACTCACTGAGTCTAATTTGTTCTGCCCATACACTACTGAGTATATGGTCATCCACTAGGGTATGGTTGGCCTACCATAGGCCACAGCCTTACAGAAAACTGACTCTCCCTCTCTCAGAAGCTATAAATGGCCAATAGCACCTCAGCATGGGCAGAAACTTCACCAATGCTTCCCTTTTCCAAGCTTGGATTTTGGTCGGGCCTGGGCTTGCATAATGTCACAACAACTGTGACTTTGTATATGCAACTGTTCTCTTGTGGCTAGGAAATAGTATTTTGGTGTAGTCATCTATCACCTCTTAGAACCTTTCTGAATTTTTTCCTGTTGGAATCACCAAGCCTTGAAGGGAAGGGTATTACATACATGTCCCATTTAGGGCGAAGCACTCTCCATTCTCTATTTCTCTACACCTTGAACAATTGTGTGTCCTTGTTAACCAACATGTAATGTAAAAAAGCAGCTTCTCTGATGAGGTTTGAGAGATGCACTAATCTACGAATATAAGGGTAAATCATTTGAAGTCTATTTAAAGCTGTATCCATTGATCAGAGTAATAATAATACGTTCTCCTTTAGGACCTGCCTAGCCTGTCAAGCCACAGGTTCTTAGCCATGGAAATAGTCTTAGGTGTAAATTTCATCTCATGGTGTGAGCCTTAAATTCAATCAGAAAGTGGTTAATGAGTCTTATAACATTCATGTCACTACTATATTAGAAGGCATGGCTTACCAGGAAAGTAATTGTTTTATCTTGCAGGGCTCAGAACTAGATATTATTGACCATTTTTTTTTACATCCACACAGTACATAGTACCTTCAAGCTCCGCAAAAACTAGTCAATATGAATGAAGCTTCCAGGCTGATACATGCTTGGTTTCCACATGTTCTATGACTTGAGTATGTGGTGGTTTCAAAAATAATGTCTTACTCTGAAGTTCTGGTGAAAGGTAACAAAGAGAATTGGTAATAGCCTTTCTTTATAGCATAATTATGAACAATTACCAATGAGACAAGGATTTCATGTTTTTAGTACTTCTGATAATAATTTGTATAACTACTTGCAGAGTTTTTTCTTTTATATGCTCTGAAAATGTCATCAGTTTTATTAATGGTTCTTTGACTATTTCAAACATGTATATGGTACTTTCAGATCACAATCAATCCCCCATCCTTGTGGGGTGGTGGGCTGTGAGAGGCAGCTGGGTACCTAGTCGAGTAGGCCTTGAATCTTGGAGACCCTCCAGGGATGGGAGGAGTTTGACCTTGCTCCTGGGCCCTTGGATCCTTTCACATAACTACAATCCTTTCCACAGAGAGGTTTTTGGCCATCAGTCACATAGCACAAACAGAGGGTGTGACACAGGCCACAGAGCCTGAAAACATCTCCATATTCATGAGATACCGAAAGGCCAGAGGGTGTAGCCAATTAAGCATTCCTTCCCAGACCCTCCCCTACATAAGGTGTTTAACCTCAGGCCCACCCCAGAATATGGGGTATAGCTTCATCCATTTTCTGCCATGACAATAAACATTTTAAGACTATGGACTACCTCTCCTCTTTGGGACCTGCCTTGGGGAACTGTGGAGAAAGTCTTCAACTACTGAGACACTTCTAACCTCCTGCTGACCTCTCTACGTTCCAGCCACGGAGACACAGCCAAGCGAGTTCCCGTGACCAAGAGTCTCTTCCCCGTGGGACGCTGCTGGAGCTTTTCCTCCTTGTCCCTTCACCTGAAGGTCAATCCTGCCCATACGTCTCCATCTCGGCCTTTCTGTGGTCTCTCAGTGGCACCTGAGAGCCCAAGGCCTGAGACTAGTCAGTTTCCATTACCTCCTAGCCTGGGGAAATCTCCAACCCAAGAGCTCCAGCCCCTGGAAGATCTCAGACTATGTTCTCTCACCCCCTGAGCAAAGCTCCACAGCTTCCCACAGCCCAATGTCCTCTTGGTGCAGCATAGAGTGAACATAGTCAAATTCTGTGCCTCTGCCTTCCTGAGCTACAGCAGATGCAGGACTCATAATTTAACCCAACAGGACCCATACCCAAGTGCGCACCACAGTCCAACACAACCTTTCTCCCAACCCCTACTAGTTCTTCCCTCTACTGCCATCAGTTTTCAGGATGAATCTGGACCCTGTGAGACCCTCTCTACCTATAACTAAACATTGATATGCTTGTGTTTTGTGGCTTACGTGCACAACTTTAGCTCTGGTGAGTTGGTGATAGCAATGGTCATGAAATATCTTTCAGAGAGGGTTTCACACCCAACCTTTCTAATAATTTGGATTTCGTGTTTTCTCTATCTCCTCTTTTTTGATGTTTTCTGAGTTTTGGAGGGGATTAGACAGGTGTTCCATTTAAGGCTTAGCATTCAACAATAGTAACTTGCTCTCAGAAGTTTGACCAGCTATTGGTTTCACTCAGATTTCCATTTGTTTGTGGTGCTGTAACAGGGTCCCACTAAGTAGTCCTCCCTGGCTGGCCTGGAACTCAGTCTATGGTTTGCTTCCAACTCACAGAGATCTAACTGCCTCTGCCTCCTGAGTTTGGAATTAAATGTGTGCTTCACTATGTCCAGCCTTAGTACATTATTTTTAGTTTAAATATTATTTTAGATGTACAGTCATTTGTCTGCACATATGTCTGTCTATGCACCATTTGTGTGCCTGGTTCACATAAAGGCTAGAAAAGAGCATTTGATCCTCTGATACTAGAGTTACAGACAGTTGTTAGTCACCAAGTTGATTCTGGGAATCAAACATAATTCCTTTGAAATGACAGCCATCAGTCTTAACCACTGAGCAAACTCTTAAGTTCCCATAGCAGATATTTTTAAAAGCTATTTTAGCTTGTTGTTGGTGGCACAGGCCTTCAATCCCAGCACTTGGGAAGAAGAGGCAGATGGATCTCTGAGTGTGAAGCCAGCCTGGTCTACATAGAAAGTTTTAAGATATCCAGGGCTACCCTGGATTTAAATAATCAAAAAACAAAAAGTTATTTTAAAATATATTCTCTAAATGAATTTTTTTATCATAGTGTTTTAAGATATGTAATATACTGGGACATAAATTTATACATCTGTGGACATCTGACTTTTGATAAACAACCAAGAAATAAACACCTGAAGTAAGGAAGATATCTTGAACAAGTGGTGCTGGTCTAACTGGATGTCAGGATGTAGAAGAGTGTAAATAGATTCATATCTACTTCCCAGCACAAAACCCAAGTTCAAGTGCAACAATGGCAGAACCTGATAGAAGGGAAAGTGGGGAATAGCCTTGAATACATTGCCTCTGGAAACAACTTCCTGAACAAAATGCACCAATAATTAGTAAGTGGGACCTAATGAAACTGAAAAGCTTCAGAAGGCAAAGGACACTGTCAATAGGGCAAAATGACAGCATTTAACACATCTGGCTGAGGGCTAATATCCAAAAATCATAAAGAACTCAAGAAACTGACACCAACAAACTTAATAATCCAATGTAAATATGAGCCACAAGTCTCAACAGAGAATTTTCAAAGGAGAAATCTTAAATGGCTGGTAAACTCTTAAAGAAATTTTCAACATCTTTAGCAACCAGGGAAATGTAAGTCAAATAATTTTGAGATATGATCTTATACATGTCAGAATGGCTAAGATCAAAACACAAGTGACAGTTCATTCTGGCAAGAATGTGGAGCAAAGTTAACATTTCTATATTGCTGGTGGGAGTATAAACTTGTACAGCAACTATGGAAATTAATATAGTGGTTCCTCAGAAAATCAGGAATTTATCTACCTAAAGACATAGCCATATCAGGAGCTACCCAGTGATAACTCCTGGACATATATCTAAAGGATACTCCATCCTACTTCAAGGACACATCTCTACTATGTTCAACATAACTTTATTCATAATAGCCAGAAAGTGGAAACAACATAGACATCCCCCAACTAAAGAGTGATTTTTTTAAAACTGTAGTACATCTACACAATGGAGTACTACTCTGCTGTTAAAAAAGAGCATCATGAAATTTGTTGACTAATGGATGGAACTAGAAAGAATTATGCTGAGTGAGGTAACCCAGACCCAGAAAGACAAACACTGTATGTATTCACTAATATGTGTATATTAGCTGTAAAGAAAAGAATAATCATGCTATATAATCAACAGATCCAGAGAAGCTAAGTAACCAGGAGGGCTTAGGGGGATGGATTCAAGATTTCCCTGGGAAGGAAAAATAAAATATGTGTACCAGGGGATTTAGAGGGAGAGTGGGAATGAGAACAGGAGGGATCAGTTAGTGGAGGTGGCAGGAGAGAATATTGACAGAGACAATTGTAATTGGGCAACATTTCCAGAGCAAGGCAGAAATCTAATGCAATGGAAATTTCCTGAATATAGGAGAGTGACACTAGAGAAGACTTTTAGTAATGAGGGACTCAGATCCTGAACTGGCCATACTCTGTAACCAGGCAAGTCTCAAGTGGAGGAATTGGGACACCAACCCAGACATAAAGCCACAAGTCTACAGTTTGTCCTGCCTGTAGAGTGTGCTGAGACTGAAGTCTAGCATCTAGTAACTGATGGGAGCAGATATAGTCCTATAGGCAAATATAAGACTGATCTTGGGGAGTCCTGAAGAGTAGGAAGAGAAATAGGAGGAAGAGGAGAAGGATCACAAAGAGGAATTGGAGGAGCCTGAGGGGTCAAAGACAAAAAGAAAATACCTGACCCACAGAATCAACTGACTGGGATTCAAGTGGACTCACAGAGATCAGGGAGCCCATGTGTCTCTAGCCTAGGTACTCTGCATTTATGTTATGATGATGCAGCTTGATGTTCTTGTATGAATACTAATGGTCAGAGCTAGAGCTGTCCCTGACATTTTTATCTACTTGTGGGACATATTTCCTTCTATTGGGTTGCCTTGTCCAGCCTTGATATGATGGTAAGTGCCTGGTCTTGTAGCTTGTTGTGTTGTGTTTGATTGATATATCTTAGAGGCCTGCTCTTTTCTGAGGGAAGATGAAAGGGAATGGATCTGGGGGAAAGAAAGGGAGAGATTGGGTATAGAAGAGAGGGAGAAAACCACATTTGGGGTATAATATATGAGAAGAATAAATAAAAATAAAAAGGAGTAAGCAATAGTTGGACATTACAAGAAGTATTATCTATACTTTTACTATTTTCATTATCATTTTTGAATCTCAATTTTAGTTAGGAAGTTAATATATTTTATTGAATTTTGACAATTCCATACCCACTCCCTCTTTTTCACACACACACATACACCAAAAAAAACAAAAACAAAAACAAACAAAAAAACAAAAAAACAAAACAAAACCACACACATCACATAGTTGATTGGGGAGTGTATATTTAAAATTTAACAAAATATTCATTCTTCCATTCTTCCTGTGGATGGTGTAATAATAGGAAACACAAAAATTACATCAGTGTACAAAAATAAGAAGAGATATAAAGCAGAAGCTGGTAGAGATGCTAGGTATCCCTGACTTTAAGGGCACAGACAGTTCATTTGTAAAGTCAATATCTGGTCCACATGGAGTGAGAGTAATACACATGACTACAAGAAAATCTCTCATAAGTGCTTTTATTCTCATGGATAATTAGTAAGTAAGAAATTTTATTTAGTTTGTCTATGATTTACCATTATTCTTGTCCAACTATTTCAAGATTGTCCCCAACTCACCTGTAAGTCTCAGCTTGGTTTTTATTTAATCCTTTCTTCTGTTATTCTCTTTTATTTTGCATCTGCCATAACTTCACATTTTCTTATTGAGAATGTCAGTTTTTTAAGGAGAGGAACCCATTTCCTTGAAAAATCATTTTCAGAGAGAAGTAAATCGTAATGTTCTAGATTTGAAAAAAAAAGACATGTAATGTATTAAATTTTTGCTTTAGAAATAAACATTTTAAAAATACTCTAAATCTGAGAAAGCCTGCACACTGTACTTAATTCTTGATATTGAGGCAGAGTTGCTTGTATTTTTTACATTAAAGTAAAAAGCAATGGCTACAAAAATAAAAAACAACGTCCATAATCACTACACTGATAAGAAGCACATTAAAGAAATATGAATGCCAATACATCTAAACCCAGAGTCTTCAGTCTTTCTATGTTCCTTCCAACGTGTGTCACGATGCAATGCAAATAGCACTGATTGTGATCAGAATAATATCTGCTTTTATTGAGTGTCTACTTTTCATATCAGTCTTTGCCATGCATTTTAAAGATAATATTTTAGAACAGTTTTATGGATAATAAAATTCATTAATTGTACTTAATCCATGGAATAACACTACAAAATACCAATAAAAGTCTCAAATACCTAACAAATGACAAGACAAAGAACAACTGGATAAATTGTCCAATCACTCAACAAAAAGTGGAAGACAGAATTTGAAACAAAGTATTGAAGAATGTAACAAAAGGGAATGCAAGATGACTTAGCAGTTAAGAATGCTTACTGTTCCTCCAGTGGACCTAATTTCAATTTCTAGTACTCACATCTGGTGGCTCACAAGCACCTGTACCTCCACTCCAGGGGAATCTATATCTCTGGCCTCTGTGGACACTTGTTCTCACAAGTATGTTGCATGTAACTTCTGCTATTCCACCTTAACTTCATGAACAGATGTGCTACCAGTCCCCATCCAGAGAACATTGGATCCACAGGTGAAAAAGAGACACACAGGTTGCTCAATTTCAACTTGCCTTGTCTCAATTGCTGACCATTATTAAATTTCTGCAGCTAATGCGCCCTCCCAATACTCTTAACTCAGCACCCTAAATCTGTCCTCAACTTTAGTTGCTTAGTTAAACTGCCTGCTGTAGAAGTAGACTGTGTTTGCTCTGATATATTGCACCCAAAGTGAGGCAAGAATCCAGTATTAATTTAGAAATTCTCCAATGATTCTCTCTCTCTCTCTCTCTCTCTCTCTCTCTCTCTCTCTCTCTCTCAGACACACACACACACACACACACACACACACACACACACACACACAGTGATACAAGTACAGGAAGAGGGAAGAACTGGTTTCTTAGCAAGCAGAGTGGTGCAAGTCACATGGCTCCAATATATGGGGAACTTGAACAAAGAAACACAGAGAGAGCCTCAGCTCAGAGACACTGGGATCCTCTGCTGTGCAAAGATACACTATGGCTGCTCTGAGGCAGAGAGGTGGAGGGTAAAAACTGCCTGTTTCCTACAAGCAGGTAATCAAAGGATAGATTTTAAAATTTGATTTAATCATTTTTAAGGATAGAGGAGAATACAGATTTTGCCTGATCTATGTGGGAATTTCTTCCAGTGATTCAGAACTGATCCAAAGAGCTTAAGATGAGAGGCAGAGAGCCAACTGCTAGATGAAGCAAATATTATGCTCCACAGAAGAGAGAAGTTAGGGACAATGAATGAAAGAAAAATGTTTTAGAGAGGATTTGAAAAAGTCTCGACAAGATAATTTCTCGGGATTTTTGAACATGGTCTACTCATGAGATTTCTGGGATTTCCTTGCCTGGTAGGACAAGAGAGATTTTAGAAATAGGCCCATAAAACTAAGTAGACAGGGATACTAAGTAATTTAGGCCTTGATCTCATGAAGGTTGGGGAAGGAGACAGCAGAAATAGTGTCTCATCGGTTAATATTTGTTTAGAGTGCTTTGTTTGCTTTGGTGTGTTTTATTTATCAAAATGAGTATGGTTTTTAATTTGGTGGTTATATTAAAATTCCTCTGGGAGAGAGGTCAAGTTAAAAACTGAATGATTTTCAGTTACTGGAACAAGGACTTGATATTTTGGAAGAAAGTCTACTTTTGTGTTGACAGGAAAGGAGCATAGGCTCTGGATTCTCTCCAGAGTGACATGAATCAGAAATTCAGGGAAAGACCCCTGAAAAACTAGAAAAATTTCAAGAGAATTAAACGGGACTTTTTCCATGCCATCCTTCTCATGGCATGAATGAAGACGTATTACAATTGATTATTAATAAAATTGCCTCATAAAAAATACAACTGTCTTTCATGTGTTCGAAAAAGAAGCAGAATTTCATCCTTAACTGATTTGGGTACCCTGCACAATTCTTACAAATATCTTAATGGTACTAAAATTTTGGTTGTGAGATACAGAATGTACAGCTTTGGCAAAAATTTATCTTCAGAGATACTGAACTGATCTCCTTAGGACCTGCTTCCAGTTGCTGCCCAGAACAGCTTTAGGGATTGCTGTGGATTCCAGGCAATCTTGCCTTACCCAACCTTTCAGATGGATCCTGTCAGAACTTCAGTCAAGCTCTGTACCTTCCAAATATGCAGAGTGGATAACAGATGCCAAAGCTAATTTTTTAAAGTCTAACCAAAGTTTCTAAGTTTCCTACCCCTCATCACCTCTTTATAGAATTTTTCATCACCCATATTTAGTAGGAAGAAGTTGTAGAGAGTTGTCAGCCCAATTCCCTGGGTTTAGGTGTCTGGTAATGGTTATTTTACAAATTATAGATAACATCATTTTAAGGGATAATTTGGAAATGTTCATAATTTTGAACATGGAGGAAATAGATGGGATGGATTATTAAATTTTACCCTTGAACAAAGTATTGTGTAGCTACAATCTTAATTAGAAGAAATTTTTATAATTGATGCAAAATTCAAGTTATAATTTCTTACATTGGTACAGAATGTATATATTGATGTAGAATTAAGGTTTTCATTGGTGTGAATTTCTTATATTGATACAAAATTTGAGATTACTATTGTTACTCTTAGATAAGCATAGTGCCTATGCAACTCATTTAAGAATACAAAGCCTAACACAGTCCTTCTAACAGCTGCTTTAAAACTATTTAAAATGATTAAGCAGCACAAGTTAAGGGCCAGATAGCAAACTCACGGTTAAGTTAGATTCTGATTTAGCTATAAAAAGGTGTTTTCAATGTTATTCAACTAGAAATAGCTAAGAGTAGCCAAGGTTTAACAATTTAAGACACTTTATTTAGACAGTATTCAAAAACATCAGAAATCCACAGAACATGTCATTTAATGGTATTTAATTTTTTTGACTGGAGACATACCTCTTCCTGACAGCACTCCCTTCTTGATTCAAAGAAGAAATTGAGGATCTTTACCTCCAGGTGAGGTTGCATACTATGGCAGAGTAGCCAAGGAGCAAAGATTGCCTATTTCATCTGCAGACAAAATACTGTCCAAAAAAAGGGCACACTACACGAAAGAGTCGACAGATAGCTCTGCCAAGAGAGGGTAAACAATCCTTTATAATCGTGCTTTGTGGAGTATAGACCGAAACAAAAAATTCTCAGCTGAGGAAACTCAAATGGCCAAGAAGCACTTAAAGAAATGTTCAACATCCTTAGTCATTAGGGAAATGCAAATCAAAACAACCTTGAGATTCCACCTCACACCAGTCAGAATGGCTAAGATCAAAAACTCAGGTGATAGTAGATGCTAATGAGAATGTAGAGAAAGAGGAACACTCCTCCATTGTTGGTGGGATTGCAAGCTGGTACAACCTCTCTGGAAATCAGTCTGGTGGTTCCTCAGAAAATTAGACATAGTATTACCTGAGGACCCAGATATACCACTCCTGGGCACATACCCAGAAAATGCTCCAACTTATAACAAGGACATATGCTTCACTATGTTCATAGCAGCCTTATTTATAATAGCCAGAAGCTGGAAAGAACCCAGATGTCCTTCAACAGAGAAATAAATACATAAAATGTGGTTTATTTACACAATGAAATACTACTCAGCTATTTAAAACAATGAATTTGTGAAATTCTTAGGCAAATGGATGGAACTAGAAAATATCATCCTGAGTGAGGTAACCCAATCACAAAAGAAGACACATGGTATGCACTCACTGATAAAGCTCACAATACCCAAGATTCAACTCACAGACCACATGAAGTTCACGAAGAAGGAAGACCAAATGTGGGTGCTTCAATCCTTCTTAGAAGGAGTAACAAAATACTTGTTGGAGCAAATATGGAGACAAAGTATGGGACAGAAACTGAAGGAGGGGCCTTGTGGAGACTGCCCCACCTGGGTATCCATCCCGTGTACAGTAACCAAAGGTAGACGCTGCTGTGGATGCCAGAAAGTGCATGCTGACAGGAGCCTAATATAGCTGTCTCCTTAGAGGTCTGCCAGAGCCTGACATATACAGAGGCGGATGTTCACAGCTAACCACTGAACTGATCATGAGGTTCCCATTGGAGGAGTCAGAGAGAAGACTGAAGGAGCTGAAAGAGTTTGCGGCCCCTTGGGTAGAGCAACAATACCAATCAACCAGAGCTTCCAAGGTCTAAACCACCAACCTGAAAGCACATAGGGAGAGACCCATGGCTCCAGTGGTATATGTAGGGGAGGATGGCCTTGTTTGGCATAGGTGGGAGAGGAGATTCTTGGTCCAGTGAAGGCTGGATGCCCAAGTGTGGGGGAATTCAAAGGAGGAGAGGTGGGAGTGGGTGGGTGGGTGGGGGCACATCCTCATAGAAGCAGGAGGAGGGAGGATAGAATACAGGGTTTCTGGGTGGGGGGAAATGGGGAAAGGGGATAACATCTGAAATGTAAATAAAACATCCAATAAAAAAACTCAAAAATGTTTGTATAGGCTGGGAAGGTGACTTTTCAGTAAAATGTTTGTCCTGCATGATAAAAAAAAAAAATCCTATTAATGTTCATTTTGATTAGAGACCTGTCTGCTCCTGACAGCTTCCCGTCTTGGATTCTAAGAAGAAATTGAGCATCATTGGAGTTACTCCAGTTGTGGTGAGACAGCCACCAGGCAAGAATTGCCTCTCTCCATCTACAGAAAAGGACACACTTGCAGAATAGTCGACTGATTATATCTGCCTAGACAGAGTAACCAGCCCTTAATAATTCTGCAGCACTAAAGTCTGTCAGATGAGTTTGGGCCAGAAAGCTGAAGATTTGATGCTCCAACGTTTGGTAGTATAGGGGTTGTCCAGGTGTTCAGCGGTCTCTATAAATTGGCTAAGTTTTAGAAGCTATGTTTATTGCTCCCCATAAATTCAGTTAATTTAGTCATTCTGGATTTCTGACGGCATTGAAGACCTATAGACTCATAGCCAATCCAGGCTATTTACCTTGAGAGAAAAGATCTGAGTGGAGGGTTCTCAGCTGACATTCATTCTAAAGCCAAGAAAAAGCCAGGTTCAAAACTAAGTGTTCTAGTCAAGAGAGACAACAGAGATTCTGGTTAGTCAAAAAGAGGAGGGACTGGGTATTAAGACTATCTTGTACCTCACTGGTACAAATAGGAATAATTGTGCTCTAATTGTATTCTGAGAGAAAAGCTTTATTTTAACAGGAAGGGTAATATGTAGGAGGAGCTAAGGGGAAAGGAGCACCGAGAGGAAAAGCTGGAGTAAGGAGAGGAGAAGATGAAGTAGATGAGAAGCTAGGCAATGAGAGAGAAAAAGAGAGAAAGAGAGAGGGGGCATGGAGGCAGAAGTTCATGTGTCTCCACTACTCAAAGATAGTTTACATAGCTAGATTGGGTATTAGGTTACCCTTCTGATTGAGCATTACCATACTTACAAAGCCCTTGATTAACATTTAAAAAATTGTATAAAAGCCAAATGGAAAAGGGGGGGGGGGCACGGGATAGGGGTTTTCTAGGGAGGGGAAATGGGAAAAGGGATTGGCATCTGAAATGTAAATAAAATATCCAATAAAAAAAATCCTGCTTTGCAAAGATCTGTCAAATGATCTTGGGCCAGAAGGCTGATAGATGCTCCAATGTTATAAAACTAGGAGTCTGTCTAGGTGGTCAGCTGTCTCTACAATTGTTTAAGTTTGAGAAACTGTGTGCTTCCTATATACCCTGGTAATGTCTAAGTCATTCTTGGATTTCTGAGGGGGTTGAAGATTAGTTATAGTTTCATAATCAAACTCAAGTTTGATTAACAACGAGAGAGAAGTTACAGAGTGAAGACAGATTTTCAGATGGCATTACAGGCTAAACTTTAAACATAATCCAAGGATAGAATCATAGTTAAGTTAGAAATAATGGTATAGTACTTTAATTAACAAATATGATGGCTTTAATGTTAATTGTATATCATACTTTGTTATTTACATTATTGTTATGGTTTTGTTCAATTTATGTCTGGGAGAAAAGTTGTTTATTATTATTATTATTATTATTATTATTATTATTATTATTATTATTATTATTACATTGGACAGAAAAGGTGAGGTGGTAGGATTGGTTCTGATGCTAAGGTTCTGTTCTCCAACTGGTTCTCAATCTATAGTAAAGAAGCCAGGGGCTAATTGCTGGGCAGAAGGAATAGGCAGGACTTCCAGGTCCCTGCAGGCAAGCAGGCAGACACAAGAATGAGGTCTTTGGAGGGGAAAAGCCAACCAGACATTTGAGATCATGGGTGAAGTGGCCACAGACTGCTTCTAAAGGCAGGTGGTTGGGGCCATTAATAACTAAAGGTAACTGAGCAACTAAAGTTGAGGACAGATTTTGGGCACTGAGTTAAGTATGTTGGGGAGGGCATGCTAGCCATGGAAATTTAATAATGGCCAGCAATTGAGCCAATAAGGCAAGTTGAAATTTAGCAACCTGTGTGTCTATGGTTTTCATCTGCAGATCCAATATTCTCTGGACAGGGGCTGATAGCGAGGCCGATTCCCAGAGTTAAGGTGAGGTAGCAAAAGCTACATGCAATGCAAGTACATGCAGGTTTGTGCACATGCATGTGCTTGTACAGAAACACAAAATTAAAAATGATAAACAATAATTTTTAAAAATCTGAAGAAATAATTAATACAAATCTAATTATAATCATGCTCAAAAGAAAGCATCCAGTTTACATCCATTTCATATTATTGCTCCTTAAGTTTTTGTGTGGAACTATATTTTTCACACATAAAACTTCCATGATACTAAATTGTGAGCCTATACAAATTTGATTTCTCATTAATACTGTATCAGGGAAGAAATAATTGTATTATCTTTTCCCCTCTGACTATTTTAGGACCAGCCAGATATTCTGAAACCATTTTCTGATACCTAACCTTGAAAATATACACTTTAGTTAGGTTATCATCAAACGTTACAGTGGACTTCATATAAAAAAAAAAGATCATCTTTAGACTGAATTAGGATCAACACATAAAATGAAAAAGCAGTTGCTTTTACAGGACACCAACTTTCTTGGTGAACATTTTAAATACAAGGAGATAGAATTATGTTTAAGTGCCTCTATCTCCAGTAAAATTTAAGTTATTATAGTAATCTCCGTGACAACAGCACGTGGGAAATGTGTGTACTTACAAGAAAATTGTAATTTATGCTGTAATATTTTTCTGTTACTGTGACAAAATGCCTAAAAATATACCTTAAAGATAGAAATATTTATTCTGTCCATGGTTTCAGAAGTTTCAACTGAGGGTGAGCTAGCTTCATCCCTCTAAGCCTGAAGCAAGGCAGAATGCCTGGAAATCAAGTTATCTCTCTGTGGACCTTCATGTACATGAGAATCCCCAACGCTGCTATGAAAGCTTGCAATTAAGAACTCATCAAGCTCCTTTAGAAGGAGTGCCACATAATGATTCAGTTTATTTTAGTGTCTAGACAAGTTAGACAGACTCAAGCAGCTAATGGGGAGAGAAGAGGCCGGAGCAAGAAGAACTCTCCATAGTTCTTTCTACATCTCATTTACTGACATCTGTCTGCCAGTTTCTCTCTGTGGCATCATAGTGACACTTGATTTTCTTTGTTGTTGCTGTTTTGTTTTTCTGTTTTAATTCTTAGATATTGAGGAAATGACATGACTTGGAAAGCCTGAAATAGTTTCAACAGTAATTACATAATTAAACTTGGCAAATACAGTATTTTCCTTTAACATTTCAGCAGCCATAAGGTTGTTTGCATATGATAAGTAAAATCTCCCCAGTTGAGAATTTTATTTACATCAAATTGGCCATTCTTCATGGTTTGTGACTGACTTTCTGAATGGTGTGTGGCACTTGGTTTGTGGACTCCTTTGACTGTTTGCCCAAGGACTGCCTTCCCATTCATAGCAGATCTCTGTTGCCCTGTGCCCTGTATCATCCCTGTACACTCAATAGACTCAGAACTTTTACCATGGGTTTTTGTTTTTTATTTTTTATTTTTACCTTTTTTATCAAGGCATGAATTCAAGAGCAGGAACAGAGCTACCTGGTGGAGAAAAGCCTATCGCCCTCATTCAATGCCTCACTAACACTGTTCCATGTTTCCACTTCTATAGGACGTTTTTCTCCATCACCACCAAATATACTATGTAAACATAAATCTGGGCCCTACTTATAGGGGAGCTCAAGCAATATACAGTGTCAATACATATGCATGAGTGGTGTATGCTCACATGTGTGGGTGCACATACCTGTTCACACTCAGGAGGCCAGTGGAGGATGTCAGGCACCCTTTCTTGTCACTCTGCCTTATCTTCTTGAGATTGGTTCTCTCACTGAACCTGATCATAGTAGCAGCCAGGGATCTTGTACCTCTTGCAGCTGTGGGATTAGAGGTCTACGAGCATAGCATTGCCTGATTTTTTTTCCACATAGGTGCTGGTTTTTTATCTCAGGCCCTCATATTGTGGAGCAAATACTCTTACGCACTGAGCCATCTTGTATTCCTAGAATTTACTAACTTTTAACTAGCACTACAGAAATATTTCAATGCTGTGTGATGCTAGAAGGCACTTGGGGCTTATAGATGCATCTAGTTGCCCTACTAGGCAACTTAAATCTCTGCTGGAGACTTTTACTTCAAAGTGCAAATGGAACTTGGGGCGGGGGTGTTCTCTGCTTAATTATTTTTTCTCTGGATAAAATTCCTACTGATTAGCTTCTAGTACAAAATCTATAGCAATCCCATTCTTGTGCTAACCTACCCTTTAGCCCCATTTTTGTCTTACACTAAGAAGAGACAGAGAAGCCATGTTTATTGAACACCTATAACAGCACACCATTATACCAATTGTATTGGGTTATTTTTGTTTCCTCTCAGTTATATTACAAAGCCCCAAAGAGTTTCTGATGTTTCAGATTAAAAGAGAAAATGAACATAAAATTAGCTGCTTAGCTGATAGCACAGTTCCTTTGCCTTTGATATGTAAGTTTTTTCAAACACAACTCCATGTGATTCTCGAATCTATTCCAGCCTGTGTCCTTTGAATGTGACAAAATATCGTAGGCTCATCTGAAGCACCTTTTCACTTTTGAAAGGCTCCCCTGGCTGTGTGTGATATCTCAGCACTTTAAGCTCACTGCGTTTACAGGTTGTGTCATAATTCTTCACCATTCTGTTTGTTTCCATAGTTGCTTCCTTCCTACAGTATGTCCTTCCTTCCTTTGTCTCCTGGGACAGGGGTTCAGCTCTCAGGAAAATGTCCTATTTCTCTAGCATTGGTGGGGATTAGCCATGCTATTCTGTTTTTCCCATGCACTCTGCTTCTTCATATCCTCTTTTAATTCTGGAATACTTGGCTTTGTTCTCCACCAGAAAACAACTTTTTAAAATTTAGACTGTGCCTTATGTACTACATATCCCCAGGTACAATTTCCCATGCTTCTAAGCGAAGTTTCCTTAACATTTGCTGAATACTTGCATCAATGTAATAAAGTTGGACAGCTCTAGCCATCTTCAGCAATTACAATTTAAAAATAAAAAAGAAGCAATCTCCTTCAGAGGGAGGAAACGCATACGAGATAGTTCTGACGTACTTTATATGGAGGCTGCCTTAGCCTGCACAGTCATTCAGAGGCCCCTGGCCTCACATGAGTAGTCACACCTCAGATGGTCTTGTTTATTAAATGGTTTCCTGTATGGAATCTGAGATATTGTTCTCAGGTCTCTGGATAATGCTTTGGTTCTAACAAATGCCTCAGGCTCAATTTAAATATTTTCCTGTATCTTCTTATTCTGTGGTTAAGAGTCAAACTACCTGAGTTTAGATCCTAGAAGCCCTCCATCTCTTAGTCAGGTGACTATGGACAATCCCTTAAGTTTCCAAAGACTACATTTCTTCATCCTCCAATTAGTAAATTAACAATATGTCATTCGAGAGCTCATGTTTTGTGTCATGGTTAGCATAATGACAAAACATATAACTCATAAATGTTACCTATGTGTTAATATTGTTATTACTTCTCTCGTTATGTCTCTGCTCTATCAGACTGTAAGGCTTGTTTTCTCTGATGTTTATTCTTCTCATTTTTATCCCTCCAGGCTCATTTTAATTTTAGATATCTCAATATACATTGCATTGCTTTTGTAAGCCCCGTAGACTGTAAATTACTCCGGATACCTCACACTCCTCTGTGTTCTCATCTCTCCTGCTCCAACACTAACGCTATGCCATGGAAGCTGTTTAAACCTCTGTTTAACTGACATCAAATTAACTGACTGCCTTTGTATCGTTCCTCTGGAAGGCAGAGCCTCAGGCAGAGATTAAAGTGCTGACACTAGGGACATGTAAGCCCAGGGTAATGAAGATGCAGGGAGGGAGAAGGTAGGCAATAAAAGACACGGAGTCATTATGGCGATGACCACCCCTTCACATAGAGTTCAAGAGAGATAAGAACAATTCCCTGGGCAGACATGTTTACTCAGCACAAAGGGCTTTCTCCTAAAAGGTTGAAAAAGAAGCTTACCTTGTTGTCCATGGAAGGAAGAAAAGAAGAGACTCATGTCAGATTCCTCCCATTTCTCATTTCCTGTGTTCACGAGACAAGGTTTTTCTTCTAGCACTTTTAATGGCCTCACCTGGCCTTTTGGGAACCACTCTGGAAGCTGTATCCCATGCCTAAAATAGGGTGTTTCATTAAAACCCACTGTGAGAAGCTGACTTAGTACACAGGGATGTCACCCAAGAGAGAGGAGGAGAATCGCCATCCAGGAAATCCGAGAAGATACATAGAATTTGTGTACATTATCCTGATTGTCTAGACTCCCAAGTTGATGGCTCAAAGCCTCAGAGCACAAGGCCATGCCCTAGACTGATTGTCTAAGAGTCTTCTCTTACCACATTACAGTTATGTTTATTCTGAAAGAGGAATTCTGTCATTCATTATTACAATTTAGTATCACACCACATGAGCTAATAAAATGTGAGGTGGAAAGTATTTGGAGAAGAAATCATCAGTAAAATTCTTGGGGCAGTGTTGTTTGATGCATGCTTGAAGAAGAACACTTGTAAAATATTTCTTAGAGAGAATGTTGAGAAGCCAGAAAAATCTGCTGTTGTTGCTTGTATCTACATTTTTGCATTCATACTCAACCTAAAATTTAAAACAAAAAGACTTATGGATTTATGTATATGAGTGTTTTACACGCATGTATGGCTGTGCAACATGTGCATGTAGTACTCATTGCAGGTCAGAAGAGGCATCAGACCCATTGGGAATGGAGTTACAGATAACTGTGAAACACGAGGTGCTGAGGATTGAACCCAGGTCCTCTGGGAAAGCACTGACTCAAGCCATTATTCAATGCTTCTTATTCTCCTTAGAAACCACAGATAAAATATGACTTTCTGATGCAGAAACAGTGTGGAAGTCCAACAGTGAATTCACTGTTGAAAAGATCTTGTGAGTAACAATGAAATTATTGGTTACTTTACATGTATGCATTTATCTTAAATTTTAAAGAATTAGATCTGTATCACATTTCTAAATTCCTTCCTTTAGACAGTCTTGTTGATGAGCCTTTCTGGGTGTAGCTTCTGATATTCCTAGGAGACATAGTCTCACAGCAAACTCCAGGATCTTCTGCATGTTTGTCCTTTTGCCTTCCCTTCCACCATGATCCCTGAGCTTTAGGTGTGGGAGCTATGTCAGTTGGGGCTGGCCTCCACAACTCTTTGTTCTGATCATTTGTGGTTTTCTGTAATGGTTTCCACCCCCTGCATGGACACGTTTCCTTGATGAGATGTGAGACCTACACTTACCTGTGGGTATAAAGATAAACATTTAAAGTGTAGTTAGGGATTATGCTGGGTTAGGAAAGTTTAAGTTATATGTTCCTCTCCATGATCAGTAACTTCAGCACCCCTGGATATTTGGCTAGGTTTCTAATACCAGATATGTTTCCTTCTTGTTGAGCAGTTCTGATTAGAGAGCTGTTGGTTGCCAGAGGACACCAACAGACAGATGTGCTAACATAGAAGGGGGAAACTCACTAAACCTCAATCCTAGACAAAGAACTGCAGGCAACTAAGAAATGTTGAGAGCAGGAGAAGCAGTCTTCCCCAGGGAAAAGCATATCAATTAGTCGTTCAATACCAAATGGTTGGCCCTGAAACCATAAACAAACATAGATGTATTCTAAAACATGCTGAGCAGGTTGTACCAATGTACACACACACACACACACACACACACACACACACACCACACACACCGCACACCGCACACCACACACCACACACCACACACCACACACCACACACCACACACCACACACCACACACCACACACCACACACCACACACCACACACACACAGACACACACACAGAGACACCACCAACACCACCATCACCACCACCAACAGCAGTAGCAACAACAACAACAACAATTAATTAAAACGGAGGGCATCATTTTGAAAGAGAACAAGGAAAGATATTCATGAGGATTTTGAGGGAAGAAAGGAAAGGGGAAAATGATATGATTATTATAATCTCAAAAGATAATTTAAAAATTGCTTCTTTTATCCAGTTGTTGGGGGTAGGGTGTTCACACACATGTCCACATATGGATGGAGGTCTGATGTTATCAGCCGTTAACTTTAGAACTTTTTGTTTCCTATTGAAAATATTTTTATGCAATATATTCTGATCATAGTTCCTCTCCTCCATCTCCTCCCAAATCCTCCCACCTCCAGACCCATTCAACTCTACATCTTTTTCTCTTTCTCTAGAAAATAAACAAGCAAAAATTTAAAAATTAGAGTAAAACAAAAAAAATCATGAGAAACACACACACAACTTAGAAAAACAAAACACACAACTTAGAAAAACAAAATCAGAAACCATAATGTACAAGCAAAATATCAGTAAGATCATGATTGCCAAAACAAAGCAAAATGAGACCAAAAAAAAAATCTTTAAAAATACCATTGAGTTTATTTTCTATTTGGTATTTATTGTTGGGCATGGGCCCTGCCTTTAAGTGTCTTTTTGTCTCTTGAGACAGCATCTCCTGTAACCCAGGCTGACCTTAAATGCCTTATGCCAATGAAGTTACCCTTAAACACCAACAACCCTCACCTTCCACATACAGAATTAAAGATATGTTCTACTGTGATGAGCTATACACCTTGGTTTTGAAGACAGGGTCTCTCACTTGGTCTGGAACTTGCTAATTAAGCTATGCTGGCTAATCAATGAGACTCACCTGTCTCCATATTCCCAGAGCTGGAATTAAAAACTCGTACTGCAGCATCAACATTTTCCCCCTCGAGGTTCTGGAGATCAAAAGTATATAAGTTCCATTTACATGGAAGACAGCATACATTTTTCATATGCATATGTTGTAAATATATGATCATTTGTGAATGTACATTCGAATGTAGAAGAAGATAAGCACGATTGGAGGCATGAGGGTAAGATCTGGAACTTTCCTCATTTACTCTTCCATGTATTTTGAGTCAGGGTCTCTCAATCAAATCAAGAGTTCTCCAATGTGGCTAGCCTTTCTTTGAAAATATTTTAATTAGATTTCTGCGAATTTCATAGCACATATTTTGATTACACTTACCCAAATCTTCCCCTTAGCCCGTTCCAAGTTTACTCCCACCACCTACCCCAACTTTGTGTCTTCCTATTTTTCTTTTTTAAAACTAAATAGCCAATCAACTCCAGTTTGTGCTGTTCATATACCTCTACATCCAGTTCCTTCCACCAGAACCTAACCTACCGGGAATACAATTGTACCCTTAAAGAAAACTGTCCCCTCCCCCTACCAGAAGATATAAAGTGTCCACGGTTCCTCCATTATGACTGGGGGTTCATGACCTCTTCCTTACTTCATGTTAGAATGTCAACTCTCTTGATCTCTGCAGGTCTCACACAGACAATCACAGCTGCTAGGCATTCATGAGTGTTGTAGGTTTGCCATATGGCATTGCTTGGCTCTGTTTCTCCCTGACCTCTGTCTTTTACGTTCTCTCCCTCATGCTTTCCCTTTCCCGTCAGTTTAAGCAGTAGTTTGTGGAATCAAGTTTGGAAGAAGTGGTTGGGGATGGAGACTGTGCGTTGGGAAAAGAACTGCCAGGTGATCTGATTGGCTCCACCTCGCTAAAGTGGGTGGAGGGTCATTTGTAGAACCCAGTCTAATACCTACCAACCTATCATAACCTGAAGCAAATTGTCTATGTACATTCTCAGTTTCCTTGATTAATAAGCCTTTTACTTCACAGTTTAACTTTGAAGGATAAATAACAAATTAACTATTTTTTTAAAAAGCATTACCCATGTACTTACTCACAAATTGATTTAAAGTTTAAAGAGGTTGTTTCTGTCAAACTCTTCAAAATATGATCAGCAATTAAGTTTGATGCTTAAACTGGCGCAGTGGCATACCACTGTCATCCTATCAATGGAAAAGCTAGAAAAAGAAGACTGTAAGTTGGAGACCAGTCTGGGAATCATAATTATACCATACATAACTCAAAATAATACTTTTAAGAAGAGTTGAAGACATATTCAGTGGTATAGAACTTACCTCAAATGCTCTTGGATCTATTACTGAGTACTGATAAAAATAAATAATAATTCAGTATATAACAAATACCTCTGTGTGTTTACAATGCAGAGTATTATTTGTGTTTATATCTTGCTTTCCGTTAAATCTGACTTTTTCCTCTATTGTGCCAATTTTTCTCAATAATCTAGAGAATCAGTTTTCAAGTAATGTGTTTATCTGTTGGTGGAAATAAAGTTTGTAGGGTAAGTGGTAAGCAGCGCTTTTTTAATAGAATAAGCATAAAACAACAAATCTGCAAACAGAAAAGTCAAATGGTTTCTTTCTAAAATTTATGCATATTGCAATAGATGGCCCATGGTGTAAATGCATATCTTTTTGTTTTTAAGGAAAAGATGTCATTATGTAGCCCAGGCTGGCCTGAAACTCAAGACAACCCTGCGTTAAGCATAAAAGCACACTATATCTAATTTGAATTATGCTTCTTACTGTATATGCTGGTAAAAAGCCTCTCTTAGAAAGAGTTCAAATAAAATATGGCACACATTTATACTGAATAAAGTTTATTTGTATAAGATTTTTTAAAGAATCATAAACTATAAAGCTTTTAATTATCTATGCATTTATATAAACCTTAGGAATGGCTTTTAAGAGATAGAAACGTACCTCAGTATGTAAAGTGCTTGGAGATATGTACAAGACCCTAGGCTGGGTTCAGTTCCCGGTACCGTATGGTAATATATACCTATAATCCTAGCTTACAGAAAACAGAGGATGGGGCATCATAAGTTGAGATTTTTCTATATAGCAAGTTTGGAGTCAGTATGACTCTATCTCAATAAAAACAAAGGTTCTTTTACACAAGTGCATTTTATAAAATCAATGAAGAAATTATTTCTGAGCACAATGTAGATATTGAGCTTAGAGGAAGTTTAATAATGTTGCACTAGCAATGCAATGGATGGGTGAGGCAGTGTTCCATTAGACACACAGAAACAGCCTGCTCAAAGGCAGAACACAATACCCTCATAGACAAAACAGCTTGTCAAGAAGGCCAGGAGAACAGACACGAGTGGCATCAAGGAGTGAGGGGCACTTAAGTCAACAAAACCTTCCTGGTTGTACCTGATGACTTGGGATGAAGCTCTCAAGCCAGGATCCAGAAGAGTCACCATGGTGACAGATGGAGGACATGGTAGTGGAGACCAACTACAGTACATTCTATATAAGCTTTGTGGGCATTATTCACAATTGACCAGAACCAACCAGTTGTCACTCTAATCTTTAGTTATTGTGAATACATTTTAAAACATCATTTTTTTAATGCTCTCAGTTTTTTAAAAATCTCCCTTAGAAGAAAGAAAGATCTGTACTCACAAGAAATGCCATTTAAATGCTATGACAATTAATTAAGAATTTTTTATGCCGTTTGGACTCAGCCAGGTAAGCTGCCCCCTCTCAAATCCTGCTGTAGTATGGCTTCTGCCTGAGTGGGTGTGCTATTCATTGAATATGCATATAAAGGTCCCACCAGACAAGAAGTTTTTCTGGTTCATCACTGCACTGCAGGATGCCATGAAGGGGAAATCACAAGCTAGAGCTTCCACTAAGCCCGTGACCAATTTAATACCCTATTACTGGAGTCATCTGAGCTAGAAATACATTTGGTGACATCACTGGATACAACTGAGGTCAAAATTTGTGTGACATTTTTTCCAAGTGTTACTTTTCACCAAAAACGTTATTTTACAGAGTTTAGCCTCTGTGCAGCGCTTTAGGTCTAGAACTAAACCTCAGGAAATATAATGAGGTTGAAAAGAGAGGGAAAGTTAACAGCCGGGGCTTTAACAAAGGCTCGTCCTCCCTCAGGCTCTAAAGAGGCAGTAACTGAGTTCAGTAACTGAAAATTAAATTAGGAGAAAATGCCACCTCTGCAGCTAGGGCTTCCTTCATCATTAATGGTGATATTGGGGGGCGGGGTGGGGGTTGTGCTGGGCAGAACTATGGAGAGCATTTCAGAGGACCCAGACAGCGAGAGTCCGTGCCTACCCACACCACACCATGATGGGGGCTATCCTCAGTTTGCTGTCTTACCCTTCCTCCGGCTTCCTTTTCTCTACCAGACATTTCCTTCTGATGTTCTTGTTTTCTTCTTTCTGTTGATTTTTCCCTTTTATTTAGTCTTATTTCTTCTTTTATTTTCTCCTGTCCTCTTCCACTGTCAAGTTTCTTTCCTTGTTATTCATTTTTCTCCCATTTCTCATATTTACATTCTTACAGGAATAACTTATCTGATGACACAGCTTGTGTGGTTTTTCCCTGATCGGAGTTCAGGAGCAAACAGCTAAGGATTCTCCAGGGCTAGAGTAGCGGGAGGTTTTTGACTTTATCTGGTCACATCAAATGAACGGAACTGCTTTCAGAGGATCGTGTAAGCACAATAAGTGATAAGGACGAGCAGGAAGAAATCATGAGCAGTGGCCCGTTTATATTAAAGACTGGAGGGAAGGGACAGCAAGGAAAGAAAGCAAATTAGAATTTATCAAACCTCTCCTACTCTTGAAGTAAGCATTTCTACTCAGTACTCAAAGAGATAGTTGATTTAGCCAAAACTCAGTCGGTGCTTCAATAGATATAAGGTACCACACATCTACTTACTTCTAAATAGATTGTTAAAGAACTGAACAATGTTATATGGCTACAGAGAAATAAAAGCTGTTTTATCATAATTTGATTATGTGGCTCTAATTTTAGATGCAGTAATCTTTTGTCCTATTCTACAAATGGACAAATGTCTTCTACAGGCTCCAGATAGAGATGAGGCAGAGATGGAGACCATGCAAAAGCCATGGTTCAGTTACTCTACAGTGATCTGCATTATAGGTTACAGTACATCATTCTGCCTTTGTACAAAAGCTGATGTCTGCTGCAAAGTCACCATCTTTGCCTCAATAGTATGTGCACTCTCTAGGAGCTTAGTGATTCAAATTAGAGGAAATTCCCCCAATTACAAAACAGAAGGGACCACCCAATGGTCTCCTAAAATTTCCTACTTTCATGCTCCAAATTCTACCCCCTAGTTGTTGCCTTTCTTTTTAAAGAAGACATGTGTTGAACCTTGAACAGATACTGTTATTTCTTCCAAATTCCATAATCCCCTACATCTTATCTAAGGTTAACACAGAGAATGATGCTATTCCATAAAAATCTCTCAAGCCACAGATGCTTAATCTGCACCCAGACAACTCGGACTCTGGCTGGGTTGCTAAGCAAACACTACTCTGAGGTAGTGTTGCATCTTTTGTACATGATGTGTGATGTCAGTGTCAGAGTACGTCACCTTTCCATACTACCAGAAGATCTTCGAATGGCCAAATGGAATGGATAGTAATCTCAAAGTTAACTTTTCCTCTGGAAAGGAAGAGCCCTCAGGGTAGCTGGAAGTGCTCGCTGGCTTCTCAAGCTTCCTCTTGCTAACCCCTTTCTCTCAGCTCTTCACAGTTTAGCTTTATTTACTCATAGAAGGTTGGATGTGCTACAGGCTATTTCCAACTCTTTCTGTGGTTTCCTCACAGGAAAAGGTAAGCCTTCAGCCTCCGACATATGAATAAAACACATGGATCTCCTTGTCCCATCATAAGCATACACTCTATGTGGGCTTTCTCACTACATGGCCAAATAATAGCCCAGGAAATCATGCTGTAATTGCTGGTCCTCACTGAGGCTTACTGGAATGAAATCATAGATCTTCAGCAAAAGAAGGAGACTTTGAATCCAGAGAATATATGATAATAGAGTATAAATGAGAGCATTTCTACCCTTACACGGGCTATGATTTCTCAGTTTGTAAGAAGGCTGTAAGGACAAAACAAAACAAAAACAAAAACAAAACAAGCAAATTCGTAAACAGACACAAGGCTACACATCTCTCACTTCCCTTTCCTTCAATTTAAAAATGATGATTATGTCCTAAAGTATTCTGTATTCCAGGATTCCATGTCTACTGTTCACAGAGAAATTATATGTCTAACTTTTACTTATAGGCACATACAAGAAAACATTCAATACTGACATTGACCAATCAAGACACAAAATGTCTCCAAATTGAGTCAAGGCCATTATGCTTACTACAGATGAACCATGAACGGTTACAGCTAAGCAACACAGCATGTCTATTGCATATGGCTGCGGTTTTATTCTCCGACTGGCTAACCCTGCCACTTCCTTGAACTTGTTTCACACTTATTCCTCCTTGCCCAGTAGTCTCCCACTTCATTACAGTGTGTCAACAAGCACACCAGTCGTCAAACTGAAAGGCTTTTACCTTGGTAAATATTGAAATTAATTATATACTTGAAATCTCACCAAAGTGTAATTCTACCATTTTCTTGGAATATAAAAAGAGGAGGAGTTCTAACCTTCCTTGTATTTTTATCTCTATCCTTAATTGAATTTTTTTCTTTCTTTCTTTCTTTCTTTCTTTCTTTCTTTCTTTCTTTCTTTCTTCCTCTCTTCCTTTCTCTACACAATATTACAAACTCATTGCCATTACAAGTAGCATTAATAGATTGGGATATGTGAGTTTTTATGGCAAGTCTTCATTAAGACCCTTATAGACTACATTAGGTCAAAGTTTGGGGGCTATCATTGTCTTCATCTATAATGATGTGTTATATTGTACAACATGACTGATACTTAGCAAACTATGAAATGGTATACAAAAGTGTAAAAAGTATATGGCTTAAGTAAAAAGCAGAACCAGTGTGCATGTGTCAAATGTGTATAATTGTGTAAATGTAAATAAGTACGTAGTATACATACGTATTTACCCATATAAACCAAAATTACAGAATTACAGAGAACTTGTTTTTAGCTTTACAAGGCTATCTCTACACTAAGTCTTAAAATCCAGAGTACATGGCACAGAAACCCAGCAAGGACAAACCAGAAGAAAATCCAGAGTACATGCCACAGGAACCTAGCACAGACAAACTAGAAGCCCACAAGAACTGAACAAAATATTTCCATTTTTATGGCTTTCAACCTTGATGTCATAGCTAGGTTTTTTATTCCCACAATGACCAAAAGCAATGTGGAAAGAAAACAGTTTATTTTGCTTTCACTTCCATATCACAGTTTATCATTAAAGGAGGTCAGGACAGGAATTTAAACATGTCAGGAACCTGGAGGCAGGAGCTGATGCAGAAGCCATGGAGGAGTGCTGCTTACTGCTTTGTTCCGCATGGGCTTCCTGACCTCTGTTCTTATAGAACCCAGGACCACCAGTCCAGGGATGGCCTCACCCTTTTTGAGCTGAGCCCATATCAATCCCTAATTAATAAAATGCCCCACAGGTCTGCCTACAGCTCGATCTTATGGGGAAATTTTCTCAATTGAAGTTTCCTCCAAGCAGATGATGACTAGTTTATGTCAAGTTGACATAGAATTACCCAGAATACTTGGTAACAATGGGATTCTATAGACTCTGGACTAACTTTGCCATGTTGCTGAATACACACACTTGATACTGGAATCATAAAATACAAAATCAAGAGGAAGGGAGACAAGTTGTAGGCCTAGCTATGGCTTCATTCCAAGGCAAGGAGTTGTAAAATAGTTGTTTTACATTTTTTTACATCACTGCCCTCTTCCTGATCCCCACTCACAGACCCCATCCCCCAACTCCCCTTCCCCTTCTGCTCTGAGAGGGTGCCCTCTCCCCTGCTAGGTATCCCCTACCCTTGCTCATCAAATCTCTACAGGGTTAGGCACATCCTGTCCTACTGCGGCCAGACAGGGTATTATTAGTATACATTTCCCCTTCAGAGTAGCATACAACTGTTGCTCAATTATAATATAATATTATTATATTAGGAAACAGATTCTACAGACAGGCAATAGTTTTAAGGAGAGCCCCTGCTTTAGTTGTTAGAGAACCCACATAGAGACTGAGCTGCACATCTGCTACATATGTACCAGGGACCTAGGTTCAGCCCATACTCTTTGGTTGGTGGCTCGGTCTCTGCGAGTTCCCAAGGGTTCAGGATAGTTGACTCTGTTGGTCTTCCTGTGGGGTTCCTATCCCCTTCAGTGCTTTCAATCCCACAACTCTTCCATAAAAGTCCTCGACCTCCATCCAAAGTTTGACTGTGGCTATCTGTGGCTACCTGATTCAGTCAGCTGCTGGATAGAACCTCTCAGAGAACAGCCATGCTAGGTTGCTGTCTGAGAGTATAACAGAGTATCATTAATACTGTCACAGATTTGGTGCTTGCCCATGGGATGGATCTCAAGTTGAGCTAGTTGTTGGTTGGTCATTCCTTCAGACTCTGATCCATCTTAGTCCTTGCATTTCCTTTAGGCAGGAGACATTTTGAGTTGAAAGTTTTGTGAGTGGGTTGGTGTCTTTATCGCTTCACAGGGGGTCCTGCCTGGTTACAGAAGATGACCTCTTCCATGTCCCTGCTGTCTTCCCCTTCATTCTCTGTAGTCTCACCTCCTCCAGCATGACCACACTTCTTTTTAGAGGACTACCACTTAAGTCAGAACCGTCGAGCTTAGTCTCCCTTTTGGTTAACTCAAATATCAACTTATTTGGGACATTTCCCCTTCAGAGTAGCATACAATTGTTGCTCAAGTACCTAAGTAAAAGCACAGGCAGACTACAAAGTGCAGCGGCCTGCACTCCAACTGGGGGGCCTGTCCTTTGAAGCTCATCTTCACCGTAACACACTTGAAAGGGAATTTCAGAGAATGTAGTTCACTATAGCCAAAATGATTCGTCACAAAGCTACCTTGGATACTAACAAAAAACAGTTTCTCTCCTTGACAACAAAATAAGCAGCTTCCCTTACAAATGGCAAGGGTAGTCCAGGAACACTCCCTGTACTGTTCTCTTCCCCAGCACCTGCTCGATCTGGCAAGCATCATCCCTACATAGCTAATTGTCTCCCTTGCATACACAGGAAAACTTCCTCCTCCACGCCTCTGAACCAGATCATGTACACCATCAGAAGGGCTGGTTATCAAGCTGTGACAAGATTCTAAGAGAGAATTATGTTGCCAGCATCATCACCACTGTTGGACCTTTATTTTGGACAAAGGGTTCTCTCATTTTTTCCATTTGAATGCCATCCAGGTCCCTTCTGATTTACTAGTGTCTCCCTACGTCTTTCAGCTTTGGCTTTGAAGAACAAGAAAAGCGTATTTTTAAGAGCACCTTTCCTCATTTTTTTTCCTAAATTATACAGTGTACAGGTTGCACACAGGAAAGCTAGAACTTGTTAAAGAATTTGTTTTCAATGTAGTCACAAAATAAATTTGTTAAATAGGGAGACTTCAGGTGTTTCTCAGTAACTCAGTCACTAGCAGAGAAAGTTTTGGTAAATTTCTTCAAATTCAAACACCTCAAATTTAATGAAACATACCTTATTAAATTTAATAAATTTCTTTAAACACTATAAGTTCCTAGAATCCAGACTGACATGCAGCTTAACACATGGTCCATTATCTCCTGAATTCTGAAGGTCATTTCACAAGACCCGGCTCCCAGCCTTGACTGGCAGCTCCCAGCTCTACACCTGAAGAGAACAGGAGACTGCAGCCAGCCCATAGGCACCCTGAAGCACCAGCCCACGGTGATGATCTTGCTGCTACCTCCACACAGTTTAGTTTCTCTACTGCAACAGAGCCACTGTCTTGTTCTCCTACCTCGGCTTCCCAACCTGCCCTGATAATATTCTAATTGACCCAATGCTTCCACCTTAATATCTAAAATGATAGAACTTTGACTACCCTCTTTGCCAGGCTAGCCATCAGTTATCCACATCTTCTGAGTATAGACTGTAGTGCTTAGTGTAGGTTTTCATGGACACATCTCTGAAATAGCCATACATTATTATACCCTTTTCACCTTTTTTGGCTCAAAAAAGCAGCCATATCCTATCCCACACTACTCACTCACTGACATATTTCTTACCCACTGCACTTGTAAATCAGTCTTATGGTGGCTGCCAGACTGTCTCAAGGGCCACTGAATAAAACACACAGTTGAGATCCACTGGGGTTACAATTCTAGGATTTACTAGGTAGGACTATGAAATATTTGTATGTGATAATTATTAATGTGTGACCTTTTTCTTGTATCTTGATTTAAAAACCATAAAAACAATAGAATAAACTTCACAAAAGCCCAATGCTTGTGTGCCTACAAAACAGAGTTCCTGAAGCCCTTAACCAGTAGTGAAGCAAACAGGGGTATTGAATAGAATATATTTTATAGTGTACAAGAGGCTTCCATGATTTTTCTTATTTTTGTTTGAGGGAGAGATAAAGAAGTGTGTGTGTGTGTGTGTGTGTGTGTGTGTGTGTGTGTGTTGCTCAAGATGACCCTCAAATTCATAACTGTCCTGTCTCAATCCCACAAACAGCTAGATAACAAGTGCCCATCACCCTACCTTGCTCTCTTGGACATTTTAAAACAGTCTGTGTTGGTTTGAAGAAGAAATGCCCCTCCTCCATAGTCTTATGTATTTGGACACCTTGTACCCAGTTGGTAGCACTGTTTGGAGAGGTTATGAAACTTCTAGAACATGGAAACTTCTGGAGGAAGTATATCACTAGGGGTGGGCTTTGAGGTTTCGTAGCTCACCCTACCTTCAGTTTGCTCCCTGCTCTCTTTGAGTGGTTGGGATATAATGTCTTGGTTCCGTTTTGGCCACCTGCCGCCATGTCACCCCCGCTATTATGGACTTTCTTCTGGAACTGTCTATGAAAGTCAACTCTTTCTCTTTACAGTTTCTTTTGTCATGGTATTTTTATCACAGCATAAAAAATAATCAGGGCACACTGTTAAACTAGAAATCATTCTAAGATTAAGAAATACAACACGAATTCGTATATCTGTAGTATACCTAGACAACCACATGTGAGTGGACCTTTTAGTTTTCACATGCTAGAGTATGAAGCAAGAAACAAGCAAATAATCACAGCTAACCATAAGAACCCACAAAAATGAAGGTGCTTCACTCCATCCTGAAATGATGGAAAGATTGTAAGACCCAAACTCCAGATGACTTCTGAGGAACAGAATGAATTCAGCAGATGAGCCGGGGGAGAAAAACCCTTCCAGGAAAGCAGGGCACAGAACAACACAGCACACTGACATTGAGAGGCTGAAGAGATTTCCATCTTGTTAGCATGTAGGCTGAGTCAGGAAGCAGTGGTGAGCAAGCACTTCTGAGGAGGGTAAGGAGAACAGTTACAAAACCTCTGGACTTCAAACAAAATCTATAAAAAGATATGATTGCAAAGGAAACAGAAAAGAAAATGTAACACGAGACATTTCTAACATTTCTTTCCCACCTGAGACCTCTCTGAAGCTTTATTAGGCCTCGGATGGAGGTAATAGTCCAGTGTCTCTGCTCAACCCCCATTACTTCTGCCAATCCTGTTTTCTCCCCTTATTTCCTACAGATGTTAATTTGCAGCTGGATCTTTATCCATGTAACATGTATAAAGTCCATGTTTCCATGTAACATGGGAATCAAAAGGGATAAGAAGCAACTAGCCACAGAAATGAATTAGAATTGAAATCAAGATGAGGTAATCTCAGTGGACTCCATGTGCAGGTTGGTTCTTGGTTGAATGTTATAAAACTACTCCAAATATGCCACATCATGGATGTCATGTCTTAAGTAAAAAACAGTTTATTTATGTAAACATTCAGGATGCAATTGTCTAGAAGAGCACATAGAAGTCAGGCTAGACTTTATTGCTTACAGAGTATAAGACTAGGAGCTAATGAATTAGCAGATTAAAGAACCGTGTAAAGCAATAGAAAAAAATTGAGATTTTAGATTTCTAGAAAGGAGCCTCAATTTCCAAGTCACCATGTAATGGTGGTGCTTCACTGTTCTCTTGGTGATGATCTTTTCTTTGATGTAAGCATCTCTGTTGGATTGTAAAGTCACTAAAAGAAGAATCTAGGTTTACTCATCTTTCTACTTTTAGACACATGAAGGAAGGGATAAATAAAATAGTGTTAAGAAAAGTCAAATGGGTGGAGTTACCATTCCAATCCTAACATTGCTTAGGGCCTTCATTTCTCTCAAGTGGGATGTGGATATTCTGAAGACTTTAGGGCCTGGGAAGTACTAAGTATTCTAATACTTAGTTTATTATAGATGAATTTTGAATTTTAAATTAGTTTTCTTTATTTATTACTATTTGTGTGCTTGTGTGATCATGGGTTCTACCATGTGTGCAGAGGTCAAAAGACATGTTTTAAGAGTCAGTGTTCTCCTTCTACCTTGTAAGTCCCAAAGGTCACAGTTCATCAGTCTCAGTGACAAGCAGCTGTAAGTAAAGTTATCAGACGATGGTGAGATTTGGTGTAAAGTTTTTTTTCCTTTATTTTACCTTTATTTATTTTCTTTAGAAAACTTTCCTTTTGTTTGAACGGGACTGCTGCTGAGCAGTAGTCCCAAGTGATTCTCTCAGTGACTTTCAGGATCCTCACAGGCAGAAGAACCTCTTGGAGGATCAGTAACAAAGCCTAAGAGCAGCTTATGGATTCCTCATCACATCCTTACTCATGCATAAAACAAGTTGGACCTCTTGTGCGAGTATTTCTTCTCACTGGTAATCAGTCTTTAAACTCACCTCAGACAACATTCACTGAATACCTGCCTTAGTGGAGCTGTCCAACCACTGTACTCACGCCCAAAACACTTTTGAGTTCTAGGACTACACAGTATCCAGATTTAGAATGCAGTCAGTCCCCAACCTCTCCCACAAGTATTATGCCAGTGCAATTTGATGTCTAGTCTTCTTGTTTCAATCAGGAGATTAACTGGCTTATTTTAACCCCAAGGGCAACCTTTGGCTCTTATCCAAGAAGTCAACAGTTCTCAGGTTAGCCCCTGTCAGATCAAGCCATCATCCATGTGCCTAATCCCACTATCATAGGAGAATTACCGACTGGAATGCTTTCCAAGCAATTTTAGACATCATTTTTAAATATATCATCCACAAAGCCACTTAAAAGACTAAATAGTAGTTAATGTCTTTTAAACAAATAATATGTCTTATAGAAACATCACAATTTCTTTTACATATAATGAAAATTTGTATATATAGAATAACTTTAGGAATCACAATTTGCAAAAACTTAACCTCTTCTTCAGCTGCTGCAATGGCTCAGCTGGGTAAAACTTTTACTGCACAAAACTGTAGATCTTAGTTTCATCCCTGAAACCTGTGTGAAATTAGAAGTAAATTGTCATGTGTGTAATGGCTCTTGCACCCTCAAACTGCCTGTGCACACAGACACACACACACACAAACACACACACCACCACCACCACCACCACCACCATCATCAACAACAACAACAACAATAACAACAATAATTTAAAGCTAATCCATTCTAGAAAACTTTCCCTGATTTCTAGAAAATAATTGCCTGCTCCATCATTAATTACTACTTTTTTTCAAGATCATTTTTCTTTCTTGAGTGGGTCATCATGATTTCATTGACCCACAAAACATTCAAAATATTAAACAGTAGACTTCAGTACTGAAGTGCTATTATTTGCATCTACTTGGGAAAGCAATTGTTTTCTTATGTGTTTTTGCTGTATAGCTCTGGCTAGGCTCAAATTCAATATCCTCCTATCTCAGCCTCCTGAGTGATGGGATAATAATATGCACCAACACCCATTTCTGTTCAGAAATTCTTTACCATTTTGAAGAATTTCTATGAGCTTGCAAGTTTTAACTTTACCACTGCATAATGGCTGCTTATGCACAAAACCACACAGTAATACATATATATTCTCAAAAGCAACCTTCCCTGCATTAGAATACACTAATCCTGGTTTTAAGATCAGTAGAGACAGAACCTAAAATAACTGAGTTGAGCTTTTTTATGTTCCTTACAACATTTCTAAGATTTGAAATTGGTTGGATAGAAACTCTGTCAGAAAGCTCCATAAAATAGTCAGTCAGCTACAGTGTGGCACAGCTGCAATTCCAGCACTCAGGAGTCTGAGACAGGTGAAACACAAGATTGGAGTCAGTCTGGGCTACACAGTGAGATGTCTTCTTAAAAACAAACAGAAATCTAAGCACATATTTGGATAACAGTCTATTCTCTGTAAGAGTCAGTTCTGATTCAGACTGATATCGCCTATGGGACACATATTGATGCATGCTCTGAACAACCTAAAGTAGATGTGTGTGAGGATTCCAAATACATTATCTGAACACTAACCCAACATCTACTGTGCTTACAGCTGTGTTCTTTCTTGTAAGTTAAACAATGCTATATACAGATGTTTTCCATGTGTGTACAATAATGCATATACAACAGAAAAGATTACTCTTGCATCACAACATATTATATAACTAAGCTTATTAAGATTATATTGTCACCTATTCAATACAGTACTGGAAGTCCTAGCTAGAGCAATTAGACAACAAAAGGAAATCAAAGGGATACAAATAGGAAAAGAAGAAGTCAAAATATCACTATTTGCAGATGATATGATAGTATACCTAAGTGACCCCAAAACTTCCACCACAGAACTCCTAAACCTGATAAACAACTTCAACAAAGTGCCTGGATATAAAATCAACTCAAACAAATCAGTAGCCTTCCTCTGCTCAAAGGATAAACTAGCTGAGAAAGAAATTAGGGAAATGACACCCTTCACAATAGTCACAAATAACATAAAATTCCTTGGTGTGACTCTAACCAGTCAAGTGAAAGATCTGTATGACAAGAACTTCAAGTCTCTGAAGAAAGAAATCGAAGAAGAACTCAGAAGATGGAAAGATCTCCCACGCCTGTGGATTGGCAGGATTAATATAGTAAAAATGGCCATTTTGCCAAAAGCAATCTACAGATTCAATGCAATCCCCATTAAAATCACAACTCAATTCTTCATACACATAGAAAGAGCAATTTGCAAATTCATTTGGAATAACAAAAATCCAGGATATCAAGAACTATTCTCAACAATTAAAGAACTTCTGGGGGAATCGTCATCCCTGACCTCAAACTGTACTACACAGTAATAGTGATAAAAACTGCATGGTATTGGTACAGAGACAGGCAGAAAGATCAGTGGAATAGAATTGAAGACCCAGAAATGAATCCATACACCTATGGTCACTAGATCTTTGACAAAGGAGCTAAAATTATCCAGTGGATAAAGAACAACATTTTCAACAAATGGTGCTGGATCAACTAGAGGTCAGCATGTAGAAGAATGAAAATCAATCCATTCTTATCCCCTTGTACAAAATGCAAGTCCAAGTGGATAAAGGACCTTCGCATAAAACCAGATACATTGAAACTAATAGAAGAGAAAGTGGGGAAGGCCCTCGAATACCTAGGCACAGGGAAAAAGTTCCTGAACAAAACACCAATGACTTATGCTCTAAGATCAAGAATTGACAAATGGGACCTCATAAAATTGCAAAGCTTCTGTAAGGCAAAGGACACTGTCAATAGGACAAAATGGCAACCAACAGATTGGGAAAAGATCTTTACCAATCCTACATCCGATAGAGGGTTAATATCCAACATATACAAAGAACTCAAGAAATTAGACTCCAGACAACCAAATAACCCTATTAAAAATGGGGTACAGAGCTAAACAATGAATTCTCAACTGAAGAAACTCGAATGGCCAAGAAGTACCTAAAGAAATTTCCAGAACTCCCAGAGTCTAAACCGCCAGCCTGGGACCTGGGAGCGCATAGGGAGCTGAACCCATGACTCCAGCTGTATATGTAGGGAAGGATGGCCTTGTTGGGCATAAGTGGGAAAGGAGATCCTTGGTCCCATGAAGGCTAGACACAGAGTGTGGGGGAGTTTGAGGATGGGGAGTTGGGAGTGGGGGATAGGTGGGGGTATATCCTCATAGAAGCAGGAGGAGGAGGAATGAAATAGGTGGTTCCTGGGCTGGGAGGGATATGGGGTAAGGGTATAACATCTGAAATGTAAATAAAATATCCAATAAAAAAGATTTTTATGTCAAGTCTATTTTACAGGGCATCAGTAAAATATTTGATAGGACCACAATGATAGCTTTTATATCTAAACTTCTCTCGATAGATAGATAGATAGATAGATAGATAGATAGATAGATAGATAGATAATATACTGAACTGACTCCAATCTTCTGTTTTCCCTGTCTCAGCCTCCTGAGTGCTGGAATTGCAGCTGTGCCACACACACACACACACACACACACACACACACACACTATATATATATATGTATATGTATATATATATATGTATATATATATGAGATATATGTGGATATATATATACACACACACATACACACACACACACACACACACACATATATATATATATATATATATATATATATATATATATATATATATCCTAACATTTTGTGTACAAATCAAAGAGTGCCTCAGACATTATGTAAGAAAAAAAACAACATATCAGGCTGGAGAAACATAGCAGACACAATGGTGAGCCCTCTGCTTTTAGGAGTCTGTATACCATAAGGAAACCAGCATGGAAAGCTAAGCATAAACTGTGACTCAGTTGAACTCATGTGAGCAACAATGGTAGCAATGTTGAAATATTAACACTTTAAGACAAAGAGGAAAATGTTCTTATTTCATTGTGCCAAACATTTGCATATCAGAAAATGTCAAAGTATACATATTCTGTTTATTTTCATTTACTGCACAGCTTAGGAGAGGCTACGTGGCAATTGCAATGCTACTTAGTGGCTGATGAGGCTCTGGCAGGAGTCTGAGACTGGCTAAGGCAAACCCATGCATGTCCCAGGCATTTGAAGGCTATCCATTTGAAAAGGCATGTATGTGTTCAGTAAAGGCTTAGGCCTGCCAATCTGTAGAGATTGGACAGGTGGTCATGTATCTGCTTGGTGAGTTTCACTTCCTCTTCAGAGAAGTGGAGCTCTAAGAAGTTGTGAGGGTGAGAACTAAACCCCCAGTTCATCACAATCTAGAAGGGCCTAGTTCTGGTCTTTCTCCAGGGCCAGCACTGTTTCCATGGCATTCTAAATTTTGCCACCGTCATCTTGAGAAAACACCTGCCTGTCTGGACAGTGCAGGCATAGGGCTATTTTTGTGTCTTCAGTAGACACTGACTGGTTCCATGCTTTTTGTTAGCTAGCTCAGAAAACAAGTAGCCCACAGCAGAGCTACATAGCTCAGGAAAATGGTAAATGTAAGAGGCCCATAGGTGTAGGTTGCCTAGGAAGCTGGTAGCAGCCTCCACCAGGTTGGAGTACTCTGAGAAATCTGGGAAGACACTGCAGGTTAGCAAAATGAGGCTAAGGGCAAAATGAGACTGTCCAGTCCTGAAGTCTGGACTACAAACAGATAATCTTGCAGGCCATGACAGGAGAGACTGGAAGGAGGTTTAATGTTTAAATGAAGAGAGTCCTGGAATATGTTCCGTCCAAACACTGTTGAAAAAAAAAAAAAAAAAAAGAGTAGATTTAGGGGACCTTGTGCATTGGATTCAGATAAGTTTCCGTAAATATGCAGCATTTCCTGATGTATGTTCTATAAACCAAATTACTAAATCTAGAGGTCAGTTCTGAATTAAAATGTTGTGATGATGCTTAATTACAGTTAGCGAGCTTTGACCTCTGACTCTTTACCAGCTGTTGTACTAAGAGCTAAGCTATACTAATTTTTTTAATGGTGCTGACACACTCGTTCACTAGTGTTCTCAGCATTAGTGGTATTATTTACAATCCCACTTTAAACAGAAAAAAATCTATAACTTGCTCAAAATCACTCAGGAAAAAAGAGAGAAAAAAATATGAATATGAAATACGTTTCAATCCCAAATGGTATTGTCACTGTGATACTACTGATGTCCCAATGTTACTAAATTCAAAAATTTATAAAATTATAGAATATGGCTCCTGCTCAGAACAGCAAGGAACCTATAATATACACATCAGCTTGTAATGCTACTTTATGGGACTGTTATTGGGGCTCACTATCAGGCTTTATGAACTCAAAAATTGAAAGCTGACTGCTGCAATTAGTTGTTCAGAATAAAAGCCAGGCTGGAAAGTCCTTTTTTGCATTGAATTTCAAATGTTCCTCTTTGAACGAAACAGATGTTGAACTTTAGATTAGTTCAATCTCCCCTAGATTTATCCTGTGCACACAGTAAGATAACACTAACATGGGCACTTACGTTACTTTCTCTTTAGGGACACCTTTCCCCAGACCAGATTCATCTGCAATTTAAACGAGGTCTTTTCAAAGAAATAGAAGACTTTAGTTAAAAGCAGAAGAATTAGTTCAGTGGGTCTGAGCAATGGTCCATCCAATATTCTGTCTATTCTAGGAGCATAAAGGGGCATGTCATGTGAAATTCAAAAGATTAGAGATGTACTGGAGACTTCATGACATTTCCTGTCATCTGTGAATTTAGATTAACCTTTCTTAAGGTCTGTATTTTAGGTTTTCACGATACAAAGTGCTACTAATACACCACCCTTTGAGTAAACTAATGTAAGAAACACCTTGGATTTGGAGATTCAAGAGCTGTCATCACAAATATCTATAGTATTATCTGAGATGGTTCAGATGTATGTCTTTCTTTCTTCTCTTTTTTTTTCCCCATTAAATTGCATACAACTCAACCAGCCTCACCCAAAAATTCCTATTCTCTGTTAAAGGACGTATTAGCTACTGGTTACTAAATATGTAAGAATCAAACTAACTACCACTTTTTCTATAAAGAAGACAGTTAAGCATAATTTTCTTTTTAAAGTGTATCAGCTTTAAAGCCTGGTTATAATGTTGATTTGAAATTCTAGCACACAGGAAGCAGCCGCAGTTAGATTGTCCTAAATCCAAGGACAGACTGGTGTACCGAAAAGTTTCAAGCTAGATAAGGCTCTATAGTGAGAACCTGCCTCAACTGGAAAAACTCATATACAATATAATCAAAACAATGTTAAGAAGTAGGAAGCCACAGGGTGTGTTTTGTTTAGAATGCAGTATCCTTAAGCTGACAGAGTGTAACCTGAAGGCACATAGCTGCTGGGATGTGGATGCCCACTAAGAATGCATTCTAATCATGTAAATATGTCACCTGAGCTACTCGTGGACTCCAAGTTATAATTTCTGCTGCTTCTTTACCTTATCCTCTCTGATGTAGCTGGACTGGAATCCAAGAGGCTCAAGCTGTCTCTGAAAAGGCTGGACAAGGGTTATTTTTGCTTCGGTTTTAGAAGATTGTAGAAAGAGAACATTTGTTTTTCAAAAGGCTACAGCTGTAAAAAAAAGGCATCTAAGTATACTGCTCATTTTAACACACCTGGGAACACCAAAAGATTTTTAAGTGCATGTGAGCATTTAACGAAAGCTTTGAAAGTTTGGCAGTGAGTCCTTGACTAGTCCTCATCTATTTTCACACCATCATTTTATTACAGCCACTCTTTATGGTGCATAACTGAAATATATAAGCAGTGCACCCGAAACATTTGAAGCAAGTCTTTAAAGAATTCATGTGTATAGAGAAGCAAAAGTTACTAATGAGGAGAAAATTTTTTTAAGTTTAATTTAATTTAATTTTTTTACTTATTCACTTTACATCCTACTTACTGACCTGCCTCCCGGGAACCCCCTCCCACAATCCTTACCCACCCTTCTTCTCCTTTGAGTGGGTGGGGTCCCCCTGGGTCTATCCCCCCACCCAGGCACTTCAAGTCTCTGTGAGGTTAGGCACTTCCTCTCCCACTGAGGCCAGACAGGGCAGCCCAACTAGCAGAACATATCCTACAGACAGGCCACAGCTTCAGGAATAGCCCCCATTCCAGTTGTTCAGGACCAACATGAAGACCAAGCTGAACCTCTGCTACACAGGAGCGGGGAGGCCTGCGTCCAGGCGGTGTATGGTCTTTTGTTGGTGGTTCAGTCTCTGAGAGCCCCAAGGGTCCAGGTTAGCTGACTCTGTTGGTCTTCCTGTGGAGTTCCTATCCCCTTCAGGACTGCAATCCTTCCTCCTATTCTTCCATAAGAGTCCCCACGCTCCATCCACTGTTTGGCTGTGGGTGTCTGTATCTGTCTGAGTCAGCTTCTGTGTGGAGCCTCTCAGAGGACTACATGCTTCCGTCTGCAAGCATAACAGAGTAGTATTAGTAGTGTTAGAGATAGTTGCTCGCCCATAGGCTAATACACATATCTTGTATGGTGCCTGTCAATTGGCAGCAAAAACTTTGACAGCAAATAAGAATCACACAGCTTTACTCTTAGGTATTCAATATTTTATTGGGTGAATTTCTTTTTGCATTATACTCATTTAATATTTTCATTAATAACAGTCAACAAGACCACAGGAGCAAAAAGCAATGCAACATCATTTCTTCTTATTTCAGTAATTAAAAGAAATAAGATAGGTCATTGAATTTAATTTACATGCTGATTTTTTAAATGGCAGAATCATCCCTGTGAACATGTTTAGAAGATGCTCTGACATTTGTAGCTTTACTGTTGTGACACTGTACTTTTAAGCAATTGAATAGCTCCAGTTGCTCCAAAAGGATAATCTGTCCTTAATAGAGACTCATCAAACTGTACAGTACTTTATCACTTACCATCCAGGGAACCTGTACCTTTAACACATGTGGTTACACTATGATTCTCATACTTCTACAATTTTCTACTCACTTCCTCCATGACAGTATTTGGCTATTCTATGTTGATTTTGATAGTTCTAAAGGTAGTTTAATTTATAATTTGAATTCAAGTCACAAGGAAACTGTCTATCTTTTAAGGATTTTTTTTGTTCAGATATAATGGCTTCTTCATCCTAATGTGGTAGAAAGAATGTCTAGGCCAGTTTCATAAAGGCCATAATGTCACCCACAGCCATTAATGTCTGTAGTCAGTTCCCTGAACATTCATCAGTTGTGTAAACAAACACAACACAAGTAGGTACAACTGAAATAGTAATATTAGAAATGCAAAACTTTGGTACTTGCAACTTTAAGTGAGTAAGAGTCAGTGCTACAGTGACTTTTACTTTGTAGGAACTGGATTTATCATAACAAGCCAAGGTTCTTGTCTATATTGAGTCTTAGCCTAACCAGGGAGCTATAATAAAATTCCATAGACTTGCTGGATTATAAATAAAAGAAATATATTTCTCACTGCTCCAGAATACAAGACTAAATTAAATCACAGGTCAGTTATGTGTGTGTGGAGTGTCCGTGTGCTTATGGTTGTCATCTTGCTTTTCCTCACATATTGCAATGGAAAAGGCAGGGGAATGCTCTGTGGTGCCTTTTTTTTTTTTTCTTTTTTCTTTTTTTTTTTTATTGAAAATAGACTCGTCCTCACAGTGCTGGGCAGACAGAAGACATGCAGGATGAACCCACCCCACTGTAGTGGGCACCACGATGATGAATGAATTTGTGACAGAGAGGGTCAGCAGGATAGTTTTCAGCAGTTTCTCTCTACTTTGTTTGATGTTGACTATAGGCTAGCTGGAAATTGCCTTTATTATATTTAGGTATGTCTTTTGTATTCCTAATCTTTCCAGGACTTTTGTCATGAAAGGTTGTTGTAATTGTCAAAAACCTTTTCTATATCTAATGAGTTGATTGTGGGGTTTTTCTCTCAGTTTGTTTATATAATAGGTATACATCTTGTGATTTTCATATATTGTACCATCTCTGAATCTCTGGAATAAAGTCTACATGATCATGGTGGATGATCATTTTGAATACATTTTGGAAGTATTTTATTGAGTATTTTTGCATCTAGCCACATAAGAGAAATTGGTCTTTGTTGAATCTTTATGTGGTTTCCAAAACAGAGTAACTAGTCTCATTAAATAAACTGAGCAATTTTTCTTCTGTTTCTATTTTGTGAATTAATTTGAGGAATGTTGGAATTAACTTATCTTTAAAAGTCTGGTAGAATTCTATGCTAAAACCATCTGGCCATTGCCTATTTTAGATTGAGGGACTTTGGATGACAGCTTCTATTCCCTAGGTGGCTGTGGGTCTATTTAAATTATTTGTTTGATCTTGATTTAACTTTGGTAAGTGGCACATATCAAAAAAGTTAGTCATTACTCTTAGATTTTCCAGTTTGGTGGAATACAGAACTTTAAAATATGTCCTTACTATTCTCTGGACTTCACTTGTGTCTCTTATTATGACTCATTTTTTTTATTCTAATTTTGTCAGATAGTCTTTCTCTGCCTTTTAGTCAATTTAGATGTTTATAATGTTGACTCTTTGATGTGATATAGAGCAGCAAAGTAGTTCTCAGACTTATTTCTTATCTGAGCATGCCGTTGGATTTCACTGGTGTTGCCTTGAATTTAGATATGGTCACATCTCAAGGAGTTGTACCAAGTCAAGTGTGAGTGGAAGTATGGATTTCCATTGTGGCCAGGGACACTTCTTTAGTACCATTTTCCACATGTTTCATTGCGATAGGTTCATGCATGTGCTTGCGAGTTCTGCTTCCTCCCTTAGGGTTTCCAGGCCCCGCTGCACACCAGTTTGGAAGGATGAAGTGAACCCAGAATAAATGTATTTTACAGGATCCTGGTCTGGTAGTAGATGCTGGGGTAACAGGAGGAGAGATTTTTCTAGAGATTTTAGTGTTATAGCTCTTTCAGAAGGTACTCAGTGAAACAGCTCTCTTAATCGATATTCAGTGAAACAGCTTGTGTGCATATAGGTTACTCAGGGTGGACAAGAGCTATATATGAACCTTGGAGAATGGAAAGGAGTTTTCAAGGTAAAAATGTAAATCACTGGCTGGAGCTTAATGTACTGTGAATGCCTCATTTGCATGGAGAGCCATTCCCGGAATCCCAGGTACTTGCTGGGCAGGTTCTTATGTGGTGGAGGGAGGAGTTAAATTTGTAGTTTTTCCAAGAACTATGTGACCTTCCTCAGGTAGAGAGTGTGGTGGTCAGACTCCCCAGATAACTTTCAGGCTGGCTAGAAAAGGGAGTCCTTCATTTTGTGCTGAACTCAGAGAAGCTACCTGGACATGGTAGACTTTGACCTTAAATCGATTTTCCCCACACATGCATATTGCATAGCATACATAGCAACAAATACAGTTCGTATTTTTTGAGAATCTTCTGGTGTCTCTGGCAGAGGTTTTCTGTAATGATTTTCATGTCTTAGTAAGAGAAATGTCTTTGATGAAAAGAATTAGACTTATTTTGGGGAATAGCATAAATATTTAGAATGTAGTTGGAGGTTATGCTAGTTTAGCAAGGTGGTGGGTATATGTTCTCCTCCAAGATCCATGAATTCACTAATCCCAGGTTTCCACTACTAGGCATTATTTTCCTCTTGTTGAGAAGGTCTTAAGTCCAATTAGAGAGCTATTGGTTACTGCATACATATATATATATATATATATATATATATATATATATATATATATATATGCCACTATTGTACCTTGAGGATAATTGTAACTGATAGTAGTTGGATTTCATAGACATCATAGCTGGGTAGGACTATTGGCTGCTTCTCTATTTTTGAAGCTTCCATGCTTCTGACACCATGAAAGCTAATCCTTAGGCAGGAGGATTTGAGGTCAGATACAGCTTTGTCCTCTGAGTCCTGTGTCAATAGTGTCTTCTGCAATAGCAACTTAAGTTGCAGCTCCAGAGCAGGGACAACCAAGGGTAGCATTCAGTAACCTATAATATTTTGGGAGCTTCTTGGAGAACACCGATAACAACTGAAAAGAAAGATCGGATCTTCATGCCTGCTGTTGGGGTTTTGTTACTTAATTTATCGATCTTGGGGGATGCACTCTCAGCCTAGATGTGAAAATTTTATTTAAACTACATTTGTGTATGTATACATAGATTTACTTGTATTATAGTTATTTTTAGACAGATAATAATACTATGACTCCTTATGACTTTTAAAGGTTTTTTTCTCGTCATTTTCATCCTTCTGTATTTATCTCCCTCCTCATCCCTAAGTATATAGCCTACTCATTTTTCCAAGTTCCTCCTTCAGATAAACTTGTACATTGCTATTCAAACTCTATTTCTCTTCTTCCCAACCCCAATAATGGTTCCTTTTTACATTCCTGGTTTCTGCAGTTTCATTCATTCTCCATTTTTAAATAAAATGATTAATTTTATTATCTACTGAGATTTTAAGGATATAGTGGAGATATTTTTGTGTATGTTGAATAATAGTTTCTAAAGTAATATTTTACTTTACAATGGGACATTTTTAGGAATGAATACTCTTATTTATAAACCATATATACCAGAACAGCCTGCTATCCATAGCCTTCTGCTAGTCTCCTACCACCTCTCCACCCACCTTCATCAGACCTATGGATCCTGATGCAATACTGATTGAATTCTCTTTCAGATCCATCTTCTCTGCCCACTGAGTCCCACCGGGCAACCCAAGCTGATCTGAAAAGTCTGCTAAGGCAGATCCTCAATGGACCTCCATTCTCTCACCACCTCTCTGCCTACCTTTATCAGACCTGCTGATCTAGAACTATAGAGCCCAAGGATACCCTTCAGAGGCCAGTCACACCAGGACCACTAAGGTTAAGTTCCCTTCCAATACCTACTCCAACAAGAACATCTAGGGACCAGAGCCATTCAGATAGATAAAAGCCTTCAAAAGAACATAATCAACAAAATCCAGAACAATATGACATCTTTAGAACACAGCAAGCCCTGGATATCCTAACATAACTGAAGCCCTAGAAAATGACTTTAAATCCAATCTTATAATGATGATAGAAGCCTTTAAAGAAGAAATGAATGAAATTCTTAAAGGAACACAGAAAAATACAATTAAATAGGTAAAGGAAATAAGTAAAACTGTTCAAGACCTGAAAATAAAAATAGAAGTAGTAAAGAAAACACAAACTGAGGAAATTCTGGAAATGGAAAAGCTAGAATAGAGAACAGGAACAGCAGATGCAGGAAATAGAAGAGAGAATCTCTGACATAGAAGATCCAGTAGAAGAAATTGATATATCAGTCAAAGAGAACAGGTTAAATCTAAAAAATTCCAGATACATAGAGGAAATCTGGGGTACCATGAAAAGACATAACCAAAGAATAAGAGGAATAGAAGAAGGTGAAAAGTCCCAGCTCAAGGACCATAAGATATTTTCAACAAAATCATAGAAGAAAATTTTCCAAACTTAAGAGATGACTATAAACATATAAGAAGCTTATAGAACACCAATTAGATTGAACCAAAAAAAAAAATCTTCCCACCATATAATAATAAAAACACAAAATGTACAGAAGAAAGAATATTAAAAGCAGAAAAGAAAAAAGGCCAGGTAAATTGGAAAGGACGAGGTCAAAGTATCACTATTTATGAATAATATGACAGTATACATTGAAGATCCCCAAAATTTCATCAACTCCTACAGCCAATAAACACTGTCAGCAAGAAGGCTGAATAAAATATTAACAACAACAACAAAAATCAGTAGCCTTCTTTTAAACAAAGATAAATGGGCCTAGAAAGAAATTAAGGAAACAACACCCTTCACAATAGCCATAAATATTATAAAATATCTTGATGTAAATGTAAGGAAGCAAATGAACAACTGCTGTGCCAAGAACTTCAAGTCTCTGAAGAAAGAAACTGAGAAGGAAATCAGAAGATGGAAAGACCTTCCATACTCATGGATCCATAGGTATTCGCATGGTGAAAAATGGCCATGTTACCAAAGCAATTTACAGATTCAGTGCAATTCCCATCCAAATCCCAACATAATTCTTGACAGAGCTTGACAGAGCAATTCTTGATTTCATGTGGAGAAGCAAAAAACCCAGGATAGCTAAAATGATTCTGAACAATAAAAGAACTTTCAGAGGTATCACCATTCCTGACCTAGAGTTGTACTACAGAGCAATGCTAATATAAAATGCATGGTATTTATATAGGTAAAGACAAGTTGAACAATGGAATTGAGTGGAAGACTCTGAAATAAACTCACACATCTATCAACACTTGATTTTTGATAAAGAATTAAACACTATATTATGGAAAAAGAAAGCATCTTTAACAAATTGTGCTGGTCTAACGTGATGTCTGTATGTAGAAGAATGCAAATAAATTAGTATCTATCTAATATCCTACACAAAATTCAAGTCCAAATCTATCAAAGACCTCTATATAAAACTAGATACACTAAATCTCATAGAACAGAAGATGAGTAATAGCCTTAAACACATTAATATAAGAGACATCTTGAAGAGAACACCAATGGCTCAGGCTCTAAGATCAACACTTGACAAATGGGACTCATGAAACTAAAAAAGCTTCTGTAAGGCAAAGGTCACTAGCAATAGCCTATAGATTAAGAAAGAATCTTCAATGACTCTACATCTGACAGAGGACTAGTATCTAAAATTTATTCAGAACTCAAGAAATTAGATATCAATAACCCAAATAGCCCAATTAAAAAAAATGGGATACAAAGCTAACAAGAAAATTGTCAACAGAGGAACTTCAAATGTCCTGAAAGCACTAAAAGAAATGTTCAATCAAATGTGGGTGGGTTGGTGTCCCTATCACTCCACTGTGTTTCCTGCCTGGCTATAGGCATGTATCCTAAGTCATCAGAGAAATGTGAATCAAAACAACCCTCAGATTCCATTTTACACTAGTCAGAATGGCTAAGATCAAAAACTCAAGTGATAGCACATACTTTCAAGTATATGGGAAAGGGGGAAGCAATCCTTCATTGCTGGTGGGAGTGCAAACTTGTATAACAACTTTGGAAATCAATGTGGCAATTTCTCAGAAAACAGTGTTCTACTTAAAGACCCATCTATACCACCCCTGGGCATATACTAAAAAAAAATGCACCACTATACTACAGGGACACTTGCTCAACTATGGTCATAGCAGCATTGGGGGCATCTCATGGACATGCCAGAGACCTGGAGTAGAGGAGGCACCTATGACTCAATGGGGATGACCTTAGCTGTGAATCACAGCATTGGAGATATGGAACCTGAAGAAGTTATCTCCTATAGCCAGGAAACACAGTGGAGTGATAGGGACACCAACCCACCCACAACTTTTGACCTAAAATGTATCCTGTCTACAAAAAATGCAAGGGCGGGAGATGGAGCAAAGACTGAGGGAATAGCCAAGCAATAACTGGTCAAACTAGAGTCACATTCTGTAGGCAAGTACCAGACACTATTAATGATACTCTATCATGCTTTCAGACAGGAGTCTAGCATGGCTGTCCTCTGAGAGGTTCCATCCAGCAGCTGACTTATATGGATGCAGAGACCCACAGCCAAATAGTGGATGGAGCTCAAGGATTCTTATGGAAGAGTTGAGGCAAAATTGAGGGCCCTAAAGGAGATAGCAACTATACAAGAAGGCCTACAGAGTCAACTAACATTGATCCTTGGGACTCTCAGAGACTGACCCACTAACCAAAATACATACACAAACTGTAGCTAGGCTTCCCAGCACATATGTAGTAGATGTGCACCTGGGTCTTCACGTGGGTCCCAAACAACTGGAGTGAAGGCCACCCCAAAAGCTGTTGCCTGTCTTTTCGATATGTTCTTCTGGCTGGGCTGCTTTGTCTGGCCTCAGTGGGAGAAGATGTGCCTAGCCCTGCAGAAATTTGATATGTCAGGATGGGGAAATGCTCAGGGGATTCATCCCCACAGAGAAGGAAAGAGGGAATGGAGGAGGCATTGTGGGAAGAGATGACCTGGAGGAGGTAACATTGAGATTGCCCATAGATGGGCAGTGGTTTCACAGAACAATAATACCCATGTCCTGTCAGATAATTAGTGCTATTTAGAACAATTCAGATGGAGGGACCATTGGCTCCAGCCTCATATGTAGCACCTCTGCTACATGGCCTTGTTGGTCATCAATGGGAGGAGAGGCCCTTGAACCTGTGAGGGCTCAATGCCCCAGTGTAGGGGAATGCCAGGACAGGGAGGTGGGGGTGGTGGTGGGGGGTGGGAGAGCACCCTCATAGAAGCAGGGGGAGGGGAATGGGATAGGGGATCCTGGAGGGGTAAGTGGAAAAGGGGATAATGTTTGGAATGTAAATAAAGAAAATATTCAAGAAAAAAAGAAAAAAGAAAGAAAAATCTCTACTGGTGGGAATGATTGCCCATCCTGGGATATTTCACAAGGAGTTCCCTTTTCCCTACATCTACTTATTTGGGTATTCCCCTCTCACCTATCCTGGTTCCATGTCCCGGCACAGGGCTTTCCCTTTTTCTGCTCTGACCAGAGCCCTTGTCTGAATTTCAGTCTAATATTTAACCACATTGTTGATCTGGAGATGGTTGTTTGAATTCAGCCTGATCTGTCAGAGAAGAGTCTGAGGATTGTGCAAGTAAATAAAGCAATGGCTGCCAATGAATGAAGACATATGAGGAGAAAACAAAGCTACATTCTTGGGAAGAAAAATGGGACCCTAGTGAAACCATTTTTATTGATAGATTCAGTCAGTCTTGGAACCTCTAGACTTTTGGGCTATATTTAATTTTGATTCCTGTGAATTAGGCTTTTCCATCCCATTAGATGAAAGGATTCTAATTTCATGGTTTATTTTCTTAATTTTTAAATAGAAATCACAAGAAATATCAAAACTATCTTCCTTTATCCAATATAAACACTCAGGAAACTAATAATAACAGTCATAGGTTTACAGACCAGTCACGGGATTGTTGTCTTTCATTCATCCTTTCAGGTTTGTGGTTGTTGGTTTTCCACAAAATAATGACCTCTTTTACCAGAGCATGCTGGGTAGAGGACAAACAGAGTACTCTGGGCATTTATTATTCAAGCTGGCGATTAAGACGGTTGAAAGGTGGTAAAACTCCACATGCAAGAATATAAGAATAATGGTGATTTTACTTTCAAAAGACTACCTCTCTTTGTTTACTTGCTTCTTCCTTCCTTCCTTTCTTTCTTTTTAATGTTCTTCTAGACATTGAAGTCAGAGAATCATGCATGATACTCTGAGCTACACTTGGCAACCAAAACCTTCATTTCCTTCTTGAATATGAGAATTAAAATAAAAACAAAAATTTATTTAAGGGATGTCACTCAGCATATAAGTAAAACTATTGTGACTGAAAAAATCCATGTGGTAGATTACACATAGAAAGCTACATACATCAGCTTTTATTTTTTCTGGGCTGGGAACTGAACTCAGGCCTTGGCATTCACTAGGCAAGCAATCTACAACTGAGCTATATCTACCTTTCCAAATTTTTTAGAGTTTTTTTTTCTTTGAGGAGAAAATGAGTGTTTTCTTCCCTGCTTCACCTTTTAAGTAGGTCAAGATAGCAGTCCTAATTACAATTTGCTGAAAGCCTGTGTTTATACTGACACACAGTCTGACAGGTATCCTGTTTGTTTGTTTTAATTTAAAGGTAATTTACTGCCCATAAAAAGTAGGAGATTAATGATCCTAGAAATTGAAATCAGTTCCCCACTCACCAACTAGAGACAGTCTAGTCTAGGAAAGCACATGTTTCCTCCCAATTTGTCTCATCAGCAACAATGCATTCGTACTCCATAAGGCTTTTCTCTGAAGATTGCCCACAAGGATGCTAATTGAATTGATGACTTTTGTTATGTTCAAATGAAGAGTTATTTCATGTAACTCACCTGCTGGCACATGTGATGACTTTTGTCACCACCAGTACTACCATTTTTGGACAGTGAGACTTTATAACCCATCTCACAATCACTGATGGCCCCTTTCTCCTGCTTTGCAACATGAAACCAGAATTGTTTTGCATTTAAGCTCTAGAGACCATCTGACATGTTCACTGACGGATGCCACAAATAGAGTTCTGCAGAGTGAAGAAAATCCGCAGGCTGTTGAGGAAAGCAGTAAAGCCGCCAAGTCGGCTGATACTTTTATAACAGCTACATTGTACATTTTAAAGCTGACAATAATTTTTTTTTACCCAAAAATGTTTAACAGTTTTTCACATATAAGGTAAGTATAACTGTTTTTGATGATGCAAAAAAAAAGAAAAAAAAAAAAACAGATACCTGAATGACAAGCAAAATATGCAAAGAACATGAACAGGCAATCCACAAAAGAAATCACACAAAAGCTTAGCAAGATGTGAGCAAGTAGTAACATCAGCCACAGTGAGTGAAATGGCACTGGCAACACTGGCAAAACATTTTCCCCTCAGATCCCTGAGACTGAAAATAGCAGCGATACATAGTCATAATGTTAATAGCAGTGCAGTGTAGTTAGACAGGTGCCACAGGCTTCTTAGGCAGAATGTAGTAGTGTTTATAAAAATTATTCTTCTAAGAATAGTTTTCACTTTTATAATTTATTCAAAGGCAGAAATTGAAAGGAGTGTATGATTTTTTTTAAATACTTTTGGTAAAACTTCCCAGGAATGGTGAGCTATATATAGGAAACTGTATTCTTATTTGGTTTGTTTTCTCCACCCTTGTATTTTCAGTATCAAAAAGCATGTCTGGTATATTACATGTATTCAATATACATTCAATTCATTATTGACACTTTCAAAGTGTATCTTATGTAGCTATCATTAAATCAAATAAAACAAACTGTTTTATGGCTTTAAAATAAAACTATTTAGCAATTTGTGAAATAATAATTCTGCCTGTATTTGCTGGTTTGGGATGGTATTTACAATAACTTCAGTTAAAAATTAGAAAACAGTGTGATTCTAATTTTGAGAATAAAAAAAATCATAAAAATTGTTCCAGAATATAATCTATCCTCTATAGTTTCAAGTGTGCTCTATATACATTAGATAAAATTCAATGCGTTTTATACAGCTATACTTTCAAATCATGCTTCAAAAATTATATATCGATAATATAATTAAAGCAAAATATGTGGGTGCTATAACATTGTAAGATAAAAGTAATTTCCCTGAGGATAACAGTAATGGAAACCATGACAGAAAAATTAACTTTTCCTGTTCATCCTACAGTCTTAGGGATTCTATTCCTGTGATAAAACACCACGACCAAAAACAACCGGGGGAGAAAGGGTTGACTTCAGTTTACGTCTCCCTATCATGTCTACCATGAAGGCTAGTCAGGGTGCAACTGAAGGCAGACCCCTGAAGACACTAACTGAAGCAGAGGCCATGGAGGAAAGCTTGCTGGAAAGCCTCTGAAAGGCTTGTTCTTTATGGTTTGCTCAGCCTGCTTTCTTCTAGGACTACCAATGCAGGGTGTCACCTCCTACATTAATCTTCAATCAAGAAAATGCTTTCCCCCAGGTCAATCAGCTAGGGCTACCTTCTAATTTAGATTCCTTCTTCCCAAATGATTCTAATTTGTGTCAAGTAGACATAAAACTAAGCAGCACACACACCATTAACTACGTTTTTTAGTTTTGAGACTACAGTGAAAAAGAAGAGTCTTGCTAGGTGTAGTGAAACTTGCCTTTAATGCTAACAGAGACAGAGACAGGCACATCTCTGAATTCAAGGCCAGCCTGACCTAGAGAGAGAGAGAGTTCCAGGACAACCAGGGCTACACCAAGAAACCATGTCTGGAAAAACAAAACAAACAAACAAACAAACAAAAAACAAAAACAAAAACAAAAAAAGTAGAAAGAAAAAGAAGAGCCTTTACCATTTATAACACAGTCGTGATCATTTTTATAGTTTGAGTTCCTAAAAATAAAGTAATCCTAACTATGCACAAGAACCTACTCAGAGAGCTGTGTCAACTGATGTGAGAATAAAAAAGAAGTGGTCGAAATACCTCAATACGGGAATATCATTCACTATCATGGATTTATTAAGGAAACTTTCTTCAAACTTCGGTCTTTTGGGGTTGATGGTGTGCCACAGAAACTGAAGTCATGGGACATGTTGGTTGGTTCTCTTAATACTAAAAATGCTGAATTATTTGGGGTTAGAAATAAATGAATAAGGGAGTACAAAAACTGTGTTGATTCTATTTTTAGTTAACTTTTATGTAGGTGTGTGTATGTAGATGTATTTAAGGAGCTGTGACAGTGTGTAGATGCACGTGCAAGTGTGTTATGTCTGCTTCAATTTCCACTTTATTTACCAAGACAGGATCTCTCAGTTACCTAAGAGCTGGCCTATTTATACAGTCTGCCTATCCTGGCTACTGAGATTCCCAGAGATCCCTGTGTTCACCTAACCACTACTGTGACTACAGGTGGACCACCTCATGAGCCCACTTGTTACATGAGCTCTTGCCGCTTTGTTCTTCATGACTGCGCCGCAAGAGTTTTATCCATTGAGCCTTCTCCAGAGGCTCTAATTTTATATTTATGGTAATAAATATGCAAAATTATTATGAAATGTGAAGCAATATTTGTATGAATACTCAAACTGAGAGGACTTTCAAAATACATTTCTTAGAAGCACTTAAAGCTAGATTCTTAGAAAGCCTGGTTTTTATTCGACTTTTCTAGATGAGAAAATATCTTGAAAATGGTGGTGTTTCAGATAACTGTCCATGTAATTGCCAGGAGCTCACTCTAAGATTGGTAGACAGGCAATGTGTGGATGGTTTCTACAGGAATTTCAAACAAGATTCTGGTTTATGAGCTGCATGCTGTATTGCCAAGGCACTCTGTTAAAAAGTGTAACAGTCTGCAATAGAAACAGGCTTTCTGCACCATCAAACAGGCACTAACTTTTACCATCAGTGAAAGACACATGTTAACTCTGTTAAGATTTGCATTGGTATCCATGGCCTTTCTGTTGCATCAAGGAATGCTCAGAACTGGAGACACAGCAGTGAACCAATAGTCCCACACTCCCCAGTTTAGATAAGTTCCTGGTGAAGGACAAATATTAAATATATCTAATAGGACTGTTATGCACTTGAATGCTAAAGTGTTCTCAAAGGTGAAGCATTGTTAAAGGAAGGCTGTATTCCCTTACATCCAGTTACATTGTCACATATCCACACTTCAGTTGCTGGGGGACCACATATGACAATAATCTCTTATATTGGAATGGAGCTGAGATTTTCTTACTGCTTCAAGATGGAATAACTCTCCCAGTGCCATAGTGTAATGTGATATTCACATTTGTGGTGGTGCTGATGCAAAGAAAGTTTCTGTCTGCCAGTCACAGGAAAGTATAGCCAGAGCAGCCCATACAGACATTTGATAATCATGACGAATGACTATGGTGCTGATTTGTGTACTTTCTACACAGTGTTTTTATTACTATTTTGTACTTCTGCTTATTAAAACATCCACTATAAAACAATATTGTAAATTTGTTAGCAGCATCCTCATATATCTACTGGCTGACTTGATTGCCTCAAGTCAAGTGACTGGCCGATACTACATAGGCTGTGAAACTACACTAGGATGCTTGCACAATGACACAATTGTCTAATGTCACATTTCTCAGAATGCATTCCATTGTTCAGTGATGCACGACTTGTATGTTAAAAGCTGGCTAAATTACTGAAGGGATTTTCCATCCTGATAGTTAAAATGATAGTGCTAACTAGTCATATTAAATAAGAGGATAATAATAGTATTTTGCTTCACACAAAGGACACACACAGAGAGACACACATAGGAGAGAGACAGACAGAGAGAGAGAGAGACAGAGACAGAGAGAGAGAGACAGAGACAGAGACAGAGAGACAGAGACAGAGAGAGACAGAGAGACAGACAAAGAGAGAGAGAGACAGAGAGAGAGAAAGCATTGTCGTTGAAATGGTACACCATGAATTAGTCCTTCTTGGGGCTACCAGATAAACCAACTACTGAAGTCGACTGACCGGTAGAACATGATCAGTGCTAGATGCTGATGGGCAGAATAAGCCGTGGTGTATAATTTGTCCAAGTGGCAAGCAGCTTGAGCAATCTCTGATGTGATTTTGAGCTTAATTGTTTGGGGAAAGTGGTAAATGACACATAAATAACATCTGTAAGTGGCGCAAACCTGGGAACTGTAAATGCCAAGAAGAAGTCATAATGAGAAGGTGGAGAAGCAGTCCACACAGGTGGAGTGAAGCTGATGCTCTGCTGGGGAAAGCATAGCAGACAAATTGACTGTCTACTTGGTCCATCAACTGAAAAAGCAACGGATCCAGGCACTCTGATTGCATGCATACTTTTGTAGTCTTGTTAATACATTTACATGTATGTTTTTTCATGCTCAAATTATTATTTTTATTTACTGTTGTTATTTAATAGTTATAGAGATTAATAGATTTCACCATTGAAATACATTTACTTATTTAGTAGAAAATGGGGGAAAGCATAATCATGAATAGAGGATCAGTTCTGAGAGACTTTGAGATCAACGTGATCCATGCCAGGTTTTACATCTTAAAAATCTGACCAGTCATTATTTGGAGGGGGTGGCACTGTCAGCGCCTAGAGAAAGCATCATATAACTTCAGTTCTGGCAAATTTTTCATTTTCTTTCAGTGTAATTCTCCCACAAAACATTGTTTGCTCAAATGGTGACTTCAAAATTTATAAGCGGGCCAACTTCGTTTTCTTCGTCATATGGTACTTAGTGTGGATTTGGCTTCTTGCTGAAAGCAGTAGTCTCCATTGACACAGTATTAGACCATCTCACAGTTATATGTTGCTTCACTATTTAGCACAGCATTCAGACGGGAACATTATTTTTCAACATGAATATTCTCTATTAAAAATTTACTTTCTCTAAAATAGTAATACATGGGTTTTAATGTTTGTTGCTGAGCACAGTATAGTTTAAAGTAATACCAAACAGAACCTGCATTTATGTTATTTACAGTTAATGTTCCCTCTGTACCTTTCAGCTCTTGAAGTGGAAATTTCTGACTATGTCATGTGATACAGACTCATATGATATTTTGCTGAAGCAGACCTGTGAGAGGACACACGATGTTTGGAGAGAATATCAGTAGGTCCGAGCAGACAGTGAGGGTGTACTTGCGCAGCTGGCCTTGCAACATTTTGTTGGTCTCGAATCTTCTCTGATCTTCACTTCATTGAGAGAGGCAAGGCAGAGGATTTTTCCTGGCATCTGGCTAGTTCTGGTTGCTACCACTGACTAGTGCCAATTTGGTGGATGCCTGGCTGTTTCTGCTGGAGTGTGCTGCTGTTGTTGATTCATATTTGGTGACACCCTTGAACTGAACTGTTGGTATCTTGACACTAGTGATCAGGACGGCTGGAATCCTGACAACAGAGAATGGAGTCACACCAAAGAAATACTTCCAAACAGATACACAGGGCTAGAAGGGGGTGTCAAAGCATTTGCAAATCCTTATTAAAATATGTTTTGAACAAAATCTAAGCCTACAGACTGTCACCTTTAATATTTAACATTTACCAGCTCTATCTTCATGGCAAACTTCCTAAAGCTTTCTTATTTCAGCTTTGAGATTCAAGCCTGGCAACAACATGAAGTTTGCCACTCAGAACTCAACTTGCCTGCCCTTGATTTATCTGAGTACTCAAAGGTGTAACTTGGGTTATGCTGATAAATTTTGCTAATCTGTTCTGGGAATCTTAAAGAGCAGCTATAGGATGAAGGCTTGGCATTCAGAATTTGCCATTTTGTGATGTAAACACCACCATCCTAGGTGATTTTTAACTCCTAATATGATGTGACAGGATGAGGAATTGGAAAGAAGTAATAAGAGTTTGGCTCATATGAGCCAGTAGGAGGAAATTTCACCACCATACAACACTCAGCTTACTAGAAACTAGCTTCAGAATGTATTGAACTGCATGAAAGGGTTTTTCCAATAATTTTTTCAGCCATAAAAGTGTGGGGAATCCCACTTCAGGTTTTCTCTTCTTATAAAAGTTACAAATTGCTTAATTACCTAACTAATTGTATAATCTGATTTTGTTATCTAATAGATATATTTACATCAGCTCCCAACATTAGGGCATTAAGAATGACTCTCTATGCCATCCTCACATAGTCCCAGTGCTACAACTATTTAAAACTACAAAAATGTTTGAAAAATATACATGCAAGGATATCCCTAAATGAAAGCAAGCAGGCAGATTGTGAAGGGGCAGAGTCGGGTTGTCTAATAACAAATAAGAGCTCTTAGTTTGTGTTTCCTGTGGCTCAATTTTAATAAGATAATCATGCACACATACACACAAACTGTACCTTTGACATTATGTGAAGGAACTCATTCAAAATTAATAATAACCATAATCAAAATCAATAACTGATACATGCAGTATATAAGGTATAGACTAAATTGTCCTCTATCATAACAACATATCACACATATACTAAGAGCCATGGTAGGTCAGATGTCTCTTAAGTCCTTTGCAAAGTCCAAACTGTTTCACTGAATTTGAAGGTGTTTGACTAAGTCTAGCGATACTCCTTATCTATAGACACAGTTAGTTTATTTTCTAAACTCAAAGCTAGAGCTTAACAATAGAACCCTGCAAATGATGGGCCTGGAGAGAGGGCCCAGTGGGTAAGAGGCTTGCTGAGCAAATTGGAAGACCTGCACTCATGAAAAAGCTGGGTGTAGCTGCACACATCTGGATTGTGGAGCACAATCCTGGACACCATGATAGTGGGAGCAGGACAGAGGCAGAAAAATCACTGGGCTGACCACCAGCCTGGCTTTAAGTTAGTGAGATATTCTGTATTAAAATAGTAAGGGAGACAGAGAGAGAAGGAAGAACACCTAAAATCACACAAATACACAAGCCCCACATTCACATACACTTGCAATGACATTTACTGGCTCGTTAAGAAAATAGCTTTTCTGAAAATGTCAAGTACTAATAAAAGCATGGATGAAGGAGAGTGGGTGTCATCCTGGTCACCTGTTGCTGAGTAACAAATCATGCCAACACCTAATGGTATGAAACAGCTACAATCAGACGACAACCTCAGCTCAGACTGCTGGCGTCTGAGTCTTTCCAGAATAGCAGACCCAGGACAGCCATACTTTTCACACAAAGTCGGAACACAGTTCTAGAAGTCAGTGTTCTACAACAAAAGAAGAGATCAGAGATGATGGGGGGTGACTAATTCCACCTCAATACTTTAAAAATACTTTTAACTAACAGATAATTAAATGAAATGTCTGATTCCTGCTGAGAAATCACACACACACACACACACACACACACACACACACAGACACACACACACACACAGACACACAACAACTAATCATTCCCAAACTTTTCTCACCTCCTGCTGGAATCCTCCCATTTGTCTTCTCCAATGCTAAACATCTACTGTGGTTCTGCTTTCTATTACCATTAACTGGTTTGCATTTTTTGAGATTTTATAAATATCAAACTCTAAAAAATAGGTTCTTTGGTTTCTTCCTTTCTGTAAGATTATTTTTCAGAATATATATGCTGGACTTAATAGTTCTTTCATTCATTCTAGGCTACTATGAAGTAGGTAACCTTTATGTAGACATCCCACAACCTGTTTACTTTTTCAGATACTAGAGGCCTTTGAGTTATTGCTAGTCTAAAAATGTCATTAACAAGCTGATTCAAGAACACAGGACCAAAACTTTGAACAGCCATATATGTTTTATTTTACCTATAAATGCACTAGCTGGGCCATATGCTAAATGCATATTTAATGTTTTTAGAAACAGTTGCTCTGTTTTCTAGAGGGGCCATACCTTTTTATGTTACCACCAAATTACTGCAGTTCCAATGTCTTCAGAGCCTGAATGGTACTTGCTCTGGTCAAACTTCTAGCAATAGTCACGTAATAATATCTCAGTGTAGAGTTAGATCCTTGACCTTAAGGACTAATACAGCCAAACATCGTTACACGTGCTTTCGAGTGGCAATACAGACATTCTGATGAAGTGTTTGTCTGAATCTTGTCCATTTGAAAAATTAGTTTATTTTATAATCATTGTTGAGTTTCAAGAAATCCTTATACATTCAGTATATAACATCACTATCAAACATACTTCTTGTAAAGACTTGTGTTGCAACAGATGGAAACAATAACAGAAAACCACAAATAACTATGTGGTTCTTTTTAAAATAAATTTTAAGATAATTGTATACGCATAAGAAGATGCAAAAATAGTAATGTTTTCGTATAATCTGTCCCCAATCAGTTTTTCTGATGTGGTCCTTCATTTCAGTCATACCTTTCATCGATCCCATTGCTCTCATCATCTCTGTTGCATGACAAAACTTTTTCTGGGAAGACATTACATACATGTCTATTCACCCAGATAGAGAGTCCAAGACAGAAAAAGGTATAGATTCCACCAGAGTCCAACTTGTTGAGCCAATAAGCTTTACCAGGCTTACTTACAGAAATATGGGTGAGAAGTTACTTATAGGAGTAAAAATAATTCAAAGACAGCTCAATCACCAAGACCTACCCCAAGACACGTGACATCTCACAAAGCTGGAAATCTGGTCCACACCACACAACTTACAGATAGTTTAACAGGTTGGACAGTGTCCCTTCCAAGTGACTCAGATGGATTAAATCTCTTCCAGGCAGCTTAATGGGTTTCTGCTTCTTCCAGGCAGCTGCTCTGGGCTCCTGTGAGAGACTTCTTTGCACATGATATCATACAGTATATGACATTTGGATTTTGCTCTTTTCATTTAGCATAATTTTCTTGAGCCAATGAATTGTTACCAGTGTTGTGTTTTATAAAATGGGGTGTGAGGAACTGGGGACTTCATGGGCCCTGTGAAGGTATCTCTCTGAAAAATCAAATCATGTGACAGGCCTAATATAAATAGAAGTTTATTTGGGACCTGGAGAAGGGGATAGAGGCAAAGAAAGGGGGTAGAGAAGGACTTAAAGAGAGAGGAGAGAGGAAAAGAGGGTAGGCTGTAGGTCAGGGACACATGGGGAAGAGAGAGTGAGAAGGCTAGGCTGATTCCATGACAGTCTTCGAATTGGCAGTTCAGGAAACTAGGCCTAAATCTCTGTTTCTAAGAACTGGGCAAGTCCAGGCAAGTCCAGGCCTCAGAAGTTTCCCTGCCACCTGGCCTAAGGCAAGGATAATGGGTCAGCAGCAGTTTCCAGACTTCCTCAGCTACTTCCTCAGTAAGTTTCCAGACCTCCCCAGCAAGTTTACAGCCCCAACACTGGGGTAATAGAATGATGGAGTGTCCATAGAGGTGGACCCAACAGATTAACATAGAGGTCACCTATCCGGAAATTCCATAATGTGCTTTAAAACAGGCCTGCAAGCTCACTTGGTTGTCCCTCTAGTCTGGTAATGGGAGACCTCAGCATACTGGACTTCTGCAGAATACAATACTATTTGTGTTTGCACACTTATTTGAGTCTTTGTGTCTGGGGTATCATTTTTCATACCCTTATGAAAGAGAGGGGGCGGTGGAGGGAAGATAAAGAGAGGAAGGAGGGGAGGGAGGGAGGGAGGGAAGGAGGGAGGGAGGGAAAAGTGGGAGAAAGATAGAGAACCCTTTTTATATGTGAGCCAGCCTCGCCTCGTACCTAGCTGTTAAGTTGGGTGGAGCCTAGAGGAAGTGCCAATAATATGCATTCGAAGTATTTTTTTTTTTCATTGTTTAGTATTCCACAGTATGGATGTGTCAACTTTATTCACCTGTTGACATTCTGAAGGGTGCTTTTGCCGTGCTCAAGCTTGAGTTATGATCAAAAGCTGCTATGGCCACTAGGTACAGGTTTTGATGTTAATGATGCTCCTAACTGTCTATGCTTTTATTGTTAATTGATTGTTCAGATTTTAATAAGCTGTAATATTGTTTTCTGAAGTGGTTAAACCATTCCATATTTCTTTAATAAATAGATTTGTAAGGTAGTTTTTCTGTATTCTTGTTGGCATTCGCTTTTATAATTTATCTTCAGTTTTAGCCATTGCGATGTGTTTCCTGCCATTATAATTCCATGCCTATCCCCTCATGGGCACTGATGAGACAGCCCTTACCCATACCGTCTTCATCGACAAGTCACATGGTTTTGCATATTATTTCATTTAATTCTTAAGGCTGAGTTTCCAAATAATTTAATTGAGACATAATATTTTTATGTTTTTAAGTATAAAGATGATAGTATATAAAACGTTTAATGATGAATTCAGGGAAATAAGAGGTTCCAGCTCTTCAGTTATGAATCATTTGTGGTGGTAAACTCCCACTCATTCTAAACTTACTGTTGAGGTTTGAGAGACCTTTACATGTTATATACAAGTAAATTTTCTAAATAGGTGTATTAAGCGATGTAAAGTAATAGCATAATAACTAGTAATAACTTCTTCATGAAATAGTTATTTCTCATTCTTTTCATTCCCATATGATCCTTCTTCCATTTTTTCTGTCCACGTTTGAAGTTTTAGCTTCACTTTTATTTATGACTTAGATTATTTTGTTATTTTGACAGAGTCTTAGTAGTTCAAGTAGGATAGTACTGCTAAAACCTTGCTTCAGCATCCTGAGTGCTAGATGCCAGTGTGCACAAGTACACACAACTTCTTTCTGTTTTCTCAGGTGCTGGTCTGTTCATGATAAAATCTTTATTGACTATGTTTTAAACATCTTTCTTTTTAAAAGTTATTTTTGCTGGGTATAGAATTCAAGGTAAACCATGTCACCATTACTTCCCACTCTGTAAAATGAATCATTTTCTTCCTACATTTATTTTAAAGAGCAATTTTTTTGGTCACTGAGTTTGAGCAATTTAATCACTATATATGATGCTCATGTTTCATGTCCTTGGAATTCATTGATATTGTTGGATAATTTTTGATGAGTTTGGAAAATATCTCACCATTATTTCAACTGTTTCTTTGATTCTTTTCCTGAGAGATGCTAAATTGAAGCTGTTTGGAGTTACGACTCAGATCCCACATCTTTTCCTATTTGAATGGTCTTTCGTTGTGTGTTTCATTTTCAATAACTTTTATTACATGTTGTCAAGTTTATCTGTATTGTCTACTATGCTGCCAATCCCATCCATGCATTATATATCCCAGTTGCAGCATCTTAAAATGATTAGAAATTTGGTTTTTTTTATCTTCATTAACTCTACGTACTACATCTCTGACCATTCCAGGTCAGGTTCAACTGGCTACATTTTCTCTACCATGGATTTTGTTTCTCAGACATCTGGTAGTTTTGGGTTACATACTGGACTCTGTCTCGTGATGACTGATGGAGCTTCATCCTGGCTCATTCCTTAGAATTAATTTGATGTGGAAGATTGCTACTTTAAAGAGGGTTGATACATGGAACCAAAGCAATGTTTAACTGAAAGACAGCTGAATATCCTGCATGCTTAACTTGTGAATGTTCTACCCTGTGACTTTTGAGTAATGAGGTATTCTAGTCAACATGGTGGGAATATTCACCATGTTCTCTGATCTTGCTTTTTTCTTACCATGCCCTCTGGCAGTTTCCTCACATATACTTACTGATCTGTGTTCCACAGTACTCAGAGTCTATTGTTATCATTTTAATATTAAATAGCCCTGAGGGTTCATGTGTTTGAACACTTGGTCCCCAGCTAGAAGCCTTGTTTGAGGAGGTTATTATCTTCTTCAGGAGACACAGCCTCACTGGAGCTCCTTTCTGAGCCGAGCTTCCCGATTTTGGATCCAGTGTGATTCTTTGCTCAACATCCTGCCATAAGACCTTTTCTGCCATGCTGGATAGTGCCCCTTCTTAAACTGTGACTTAAAAAGCTCTTTCTCCCTTAAGTTGCTTCTTGACAGAAAATTTACAGCAACAAGAAAAATAACAAATTCTGGCACCTTCTGAAGAAGTCTGGACTTATTTATCTGTGTGTCTTGACAGTTCAGTGTTCTGACATGTCTTCATCTCGCCAGACACTAAACTACACAGGCAGCCTGGTGGACTCATTGTAGGCCTCTCTCATGTGACACAGTTTGAAAAAATGCTATTAATTTGAAACAATCAATCGCTTCACTATGTTTCTGCCTTCTTTTAGGAATACCCTTCTTTCATTCCTGAGGCTTACTGTCCTGAAGACCATTGTTTCAATTTTTTTCCTTTTTTTTTTTTTTTGGTATTTGTTTTGGTATTTAGCCCTTTTTACTATGCCTTGATTTAGGCTGAAGAATTTTACTTCTTGGTGAGACAATATAATACTATCTGTGGATGAATATTTAAGCAACATATACTCACTAGAAGTTACCTTTTAAACAAAGGGAAAGGAATCCGTAGTTTGGGGGATAGAATCATTTCTTGTCAAAAAGGCAAGCCTTTTTTTTTTTATAGGAATCTCAAGAAGCTGGCTTTGTTATGCAATCCCACTTCCAAGTGACAGATCACCATAACTTAAACTTCAAAAGCGTAAGATCCTTCTATCTGGTTAACTGTTCAGTCCTTGTGGTCTGGCAAAGCATTATTCAGAGATATAAATTCATGGTAGAATAGAAATTAAAAAAAAAAAACAGATTTCAGGCAATTAGTTAAATACTCAGTGTCACTCGTAACTTATTCAGTGGTAGCTAACTAAAATCCCTTATCTGCTGTTCCTAGTTTTCTCTGTGTTCATGAAAACACATGAAGGAGATAGAACTATAAATGAGTATCTGTGTCTTTTTCACAACAGTTGACAGGAAAACTGAATCTCCAAACGCAAAAAAATGTTTTGTTTTGTTTTGTTTTTTTGCCACACTTGCACAACAATAATATACTCTATATTTTATATGTATAAAAATAACTCCATGTAGATCAAGCATCTAAAACTATAATACACTGAGAAACCATAGAAGTAAAGCTTTGTGTTAGATTTAGCAGTGATTTTTTTGGGAATCACAACAGAGGCAAGGAAGAACAATAATGACACACAGCTAAATTGCATGGTACTGAAATGAAAACTTTCTATATATCGAAGGGCACTATGAACAAAAGAACAAAACAACTAATAGAATGATACAAGGCATTTGCAATCTACAAGCCACTATGTGATTCATATCTAGACTTTATAAAGAATTCCTACCATCTATCATTACTCAGAAAAACAGCCCTTAATCCAAAAACAGGGAACGCACTTGAGCAAATACACCTCCACAGAAGACAGACTAATATCCAATATGTTAATTTTCAGAAGTTGTATATTGCCCAATAGTAGAGTCCTGGTTATCATGAAGAGGGCCCTGGGTTTGATCTCTAGTGAAAGGAAAAAGGAAGGAAGGAAGGAAGGAAGGAAGGAAGGAAGGAAGGAAGGAAGAAAAAAAGGAAGAAAGGGATTTTCAATTTCAGTAGTTGTTAGAGTGATTAAAGTAAAAATCACGATGTTGTACTATATAACATTCATCCGCATGCCTATTATTAAACAATGAAATGAATAATTACAAACAATAGCAAATGTTATCAATAGCATGGAAAAATTAGAGTTCTTACATACGTCTGATGGATACATAAAGTCATTGATCTGCTGTAGTAAACATTGTGGTTCCCCATAAAGTTAAATATAGAATTAATATGTGATCCAGGGATTGCACCTCTGATCATATACCCAAAATAATTGAAAGTAGGCACACAGAGAGACAATTATCTCTGCACTCTTAACATCATTATATACAACAAAATTTCTTCATCATGTTAGGCATATTATAGCCTTATCCATCTTTGTGTATGTGTATGTGTATGTGTATGTGTGTGTGTGTGTGTGTGTGTGTGTGTGTGTGTGTGTGTGAGAGAGAGGGGGGGGGGTATACTTTCATGTGGGGCTGCAGGTGTGAGAACATGCTTGTGGAGGCCAGAATCAAATCAAGCAAAAACTAATCAGACACAAAATGTCAAACAAGTCAATATGAAACAAAAGTTTACCAAAAAATGCCATTGAGTTTGTTTTGTGTTAGCTAACTATACCTGAGTGTGAGGCTTACCTTCATTTGTGGTTTGTATACCCAGCATCACTGCATTGGAGAACATTAATTTCTTTCTTTCTTTCTTTCTTTCTTTCTTTCTTTCTTTCTTTCTTTCTTTCTTTTTTGCCAGTGGATATCAACTGCAGATAGCTGCTTAGTTAGGTGTGGGAAGTCTATGTTCAGCCTCCCCTCTCAGTGATGGGATACTATCTAGCTTGAATCTTTGTGGGACTTGGGCATGTTGGCACAGTCTCCATGAGTTTATATGTGCAGCAGTCCTGTTGTGTCTAGAAGACACTCTTCCCTTTGAGTCATACTTAGCCTCTAGCTCTTGAAAACTGCCTCCTCTTCTGCATACATATCTGAGCCCTGGGGGGAAAGGTTTGATGAAGACATTATATTTAGGGCTAAATACTACGAAGTCTCTCACTGTCTTCATATGTTATGAATCTCTGCTTTCTTATCTACTGAAAGAAGTTTCTCTCAAGTGCGTTGAGTAAGGCCCCAATCTATGGGCAGAACAATATAAAAGGGCTAATTTTAAATTCACTAGAGTTGAGTGGTAAGAGTAAAAAAAAAAATCAGAGGAAATTGGGGGAAAATGTAAAAAGCAGATGTCATTGAAATTCAGACAACTAGAATTATATATTCTTGTGTTCAGACTATATTGTGTAGTTTATGAGTTTAAATTCATTCACTCTATAATAAACTATAGAGACTTAGTGAGGCTAAATGGATAATCTTGTTGATCTTCCAGCTTCAGTATTCTGAGATCTGTATTCTCCTGCGTTGAAAGGGAGAGACTAGAAAGATGCATATTCCAAGAAGAGAATAACTGGAAAAGAGTAGACATAGGATTCAATTAGTAAGCTTTGGGCTGTAAGTAACAGAGTTCTCAGCTGTAAGGACTTGAATAATGGAGGTTTCCTATTAAGAATGGTAGAATGGAGCGGATGGTGAGAGTGCACAGCTTTAATTCCCAGCAGAGGCAGGTGAATCTCTGAGTCTGAGGCCAGCCTCACATATTTGATTTTCTACATATTTGAATGTTACTGACTCTTAAAAATTAAATGTGAAGTGTCTATACATGCATACAGTACATAGTGGTAAGATCTAAGAAATAAAAGCATCTATCACCTAAGACATATATCATATCTTATATATCAGAACATTTTAAAAAAAATCCCTTCAACTGGTCGTTTAAAGTATTTGCTTAACTGGTATCAACTGTGGTTATCCTACTGTGCTATACCAAAGAGCACTAAAACCTATCCTTACCCAAATGAGTTTCTATAATTAAGAGAAATTCTAAATCTCTAAACATGAATGTTTCTAAACACATATTTATGTAATTACAAATGTGACAGTGAGCAGCCACCTTGGCCTTGATGTACTTATTCAGATGATTTGGGAGTAGGGAAAGAGAGAATATGGACATGATGTATAACTTGAGCATCATGGCAGAAGTAGGCTTTTTGCTGAGAAGTGCTTGACACTAGCTCTATAATAGTGGACCTCCCTCTGCACATATGCACGACTTGTGCAGATGGGTCTTCATGCTGGACTCCTAACAGAAGGAGCAGGGGCTGTATCTGACTCTGGACGCCTTTCCCCTAGTGGACTGCCTTGTCCAGCCTCAAGAGCAGAAGGTGTGCCTAGTCTTACTGTAATTTGATATGCCAAGGCAGTGGATATCCATGAGACACCTCTTCTTTTCTGAGAAGAAAAAAAAGGGGAGTGGATGGAGGCAAGGGTAGAAGGGACTGGGAAGAGAGGTGGGAAGGGAAGCTATGAATGAACAAAATACTGAGCCTCAGTTTACATTCCTTGTGTAGAAAGTTTTCTCCCTCTCCTGTGAGGGAGAAGTCCTGTGGGATTCAAATAATGACACTGAGGGATGAAGCTCTCAGGGTGAGCAGGAGAGTCCACACAAGGTAACACTACAGTCTCAACCCAAAATCGGAGGCACTCTGTCCTTCAGTTCCTCACACAGTGTCCGAAACCAAGGTTAGCATGGGACTCCTGAATCCTTCTCTATGTGTCCTCAGAAGTCCCTCTAAGAACCTCAGCTTGGTGGCTGGGGGGCGGGGGGCAGTGAGCAACTTGTCTCTGTGAATTTAAACTTCTGCTCTAAGGCAATAGCAAGCAGTTTCTCCTGAATGTAGGGTTTTCCTGGCCACGCCTACCACTGTAATATAATAAGCCAACATTATTCACTCAGTCTGGAGGCTGATGTCTCACACCACTGTTTCAGTTCCATTTTTCACGGCCGTAGTAGTATAAGAAAATTAAGGCAGATCAGGTCAGAAAAGGTTGTATCTGGTAAGTTCAGGTCATAGGAAGCACAGCTCAGACTGCGATTCAAGGACAACCACTCTCTTTGGTCTTATTTTAGTAAGTGTCTGCATCGTGGTGAAAAATGCAACAAGGTCAGCCGAAAGTTTTGAGGATGAATAAAGCCCCAAGAAAAATGACAGAAAAATTTAAGGGAACCAGCATTCTTTTTTAGGTTTCCAGAGATTTCCAAACATGTAGAACTTAGAGCTAGGAACTTCCTCAACTTGGAATATGGTGATGACCCATTCTGTTACCCTACTGAAGACAGCAGATTACTACCACAAAGGACAGAATGGTAGAATTTGTATCAAAATTATTCACTCACTTCACAAGTAAAATTCCAACAATTTTTTATATAATTTTAAGACTGATTAGATAACATACTCCACTTGGTTCACTTCTGGAAGAACAATCTATAGGAGGAATGACACGTGTCTGTACTTACAGGACAGCCCCAAATTAGTCTGTAAAAGATGGCTGCAGGACAGAACTGTGGTCGTCCAAGTAACTGCTTGGGCAATCATAATTATTTAATACACATCTGTACAATGCTCAAATATAGAATATGTTTTGACGAGAAAAACTTTAGGGGTTTGTTGTAGTTGTTTTGAATGGAGCAAACAGGAGTTCATTTACTCCATAATTTTGTAGAATTGACTCACAGACAAGCCTATGTGGCGACCCTGTTACAGGGGTCTCTGACGTCACATGATATTACTCTTCTCTGTCAATCTCATAGTCTACACCCAAATTTCATTGTCTGGGGACATTGCTGTATGGATTTGTCACACTCTGAGAAGTTGTGGTTCTATACACAAATACTGGATAGCCATCACTTGCTTAAAATTTGGCGTGAAAGCTGAGATAGACATACAGTATTAGAGAACTACTGTCACATGGAGCTTTTTAATTTGGGGTGAAAGTGATGAGCACAGCTTCTCCCGTCTGTTTTTATATATTCTTCACTTACTTTTGGAGACACTAAGTCATAGGAAAGGCCACTGTTCTGCTATATGGCAGAGTATTTTTATCTGGCCACTCAAGTGTTTGCTCTGATTCACAGCGAGAACTATGACCCAGCCACAGGACAGTGTCACCTTTAAAATAGGGCTTATAATATGTCTTTCAAAAAATAGTCTCATTTTGCCACAAGTCAAAGAAGCTGTGTAGGGTCAAGGAAGCTCTGAACAGTGGCACACAATCGTTTGTGCCTCCATGGGCAGCAGGAGTTCCAGATTTGGTTCATTTTCCCTAAACTTTGAAAATAAAAGACAATTCACAGCCTCTCAGGTATGGCATAGCCTCGTGTGTGTGTGCGTGTGCGTGTGCGTGTGCGTGTGCGTGTGCGTGTGCGTGTGCGTGTGCGTGTGCGTGTGTGTGTGTGTGTGTGTGTGTGTGTGTATAAGTCATTCAGGGCCATTCCAGAGCAAAGGCATATACAATTTTTACATTGTTCAGATCAGAACCCTAAAAGGAGAAGAGGTAAAGATAATAAGCATAAATGACATGGGTCCCCAAACAGGGACACACTCACAATATCCATGGAGAAAAGTGAGGGCAGCGTGTATAAAATGTAAACAAATACTCAAGCATATCTAGTAATGCCCTGCTCTGTATTAAGTGGCCACTGTGTTATCACAGAGGCACAAACGGGTTTAGCTTGGCAATCCCTTCCCTAAACACCACTGGCTGGGGCCATGTGTGTTGCTATCACAGAGGGTTGAAACTGGCTAAGGGGGCCTTCTTTAGACTGCGCAGGGGCTTTTGCTAGTAATTATGATGCAAGAGTGCTACAGAGTGAAACGATATTTAATAAGGATACCGCGGGTGGGAACTTTGACTGTTTTGCCTTCAGTCTTGGTTACTTGTGCCTTCTCTCACAGCTACTAGCACAGGGATAAAATACAAGTGTATGTTCTTGCCCCAGCTGCGAGTGTTTCACGGGAGCTAAAGCTGCTCAGAGTTCCCCCACAGAACCCATCATGCAGGGTGTCTACCTTCGACATTTCCATTTGTACGTCTTCATAGCTAAAACTCGTGATGGAGACACCCAGGGGTTAATTTTTGTCATAAAACCTTTAAATAAAAAGCACACACTAGTACTAGTTGAGAAATCTATTTAGCAAAATTTTTTGTAAGAAAAAAAAAAGGGCGCAGATTTTTTTGTTTTGTTTTTCCTGTTGTTGAATGTTCTGCACTCTCCGCTGCCTCAGAAAAAAGAGGGGTACTGGGTGTGTACAGAGTAGAGAAAAGGAGAAAAGTGGCTTCAGCTCAGTGGAACCCTAAAAAAATGCACATGAATCAATTATGAAAAAGAGAAGGTCCCTTTGAATGGGGAAAAGCTGATTGGAATTAGATAGGCTTTGTTCCTATCTGCAAGGTACAAGGAGGGGACTTTTCAGTGGAACAGAAAAGGGGGATTTGGGACTGTTTGGCTGCTTAATGCCATAGTGCTTCAGAGCCCATGTGAAAATTTGCTGCTGGCTATTAATCATCATTGTGCCCTGCAAAGAAGCTGTTACAATGATGACTATATGTCATTATATTCCCACTGTAAGTAACGAATCAGAGAGCTGGGAAAGTTGGATAAGAGCGGCTGAAAAACTTTTAAGCGGTCGAATCTATTTAAATAAATTTACATCACATTTGCTACTTTCTCTGGTATGGGAATCATACTTTAAAATGAAACAATATGCTGTGTTCATGGGGCCTGGTCTTTTATTCGCCGTCCCTGAGCCTACTTTCCAGGTCAGCCTTTGCCAGCGCTGACAGCACGCTTTTCTCATAGCCTCTCCTTCTCATAGCCTTTGGTTGCTTTCAAGTTCAATTTAGCACAATAAAGTTGTTATGCATGACAGTTTGGAGAGCAGAATAGGTGATGTCTGGGCCCGCTGTGTCGCTACAAAGTGGGACCATTCTCTGTGGACCAGCTCAGTTACTGGAGCCTTACTGGTGGGACACAGCCATGGACTTTCAGACGTTCCCATCCTGACGAAAACAATTAGCTTCAAACTGCACGAAGCCTCGGGGTCAGCCTCTCTTTGACTGAGACTGCACCATTAAATATGCTGCGGTGGATTTCAAATTTATGTTGATTTGTCCTGTTGTGCTCCCCTTTCTGTGCTCTATTTACAGATGTGTAAAGAACAGGGAAAGTTGGAGTTCCTCGTGCTTCAAGAGTTTTATTAGAAATCTAAGCCATTGTTTTATGTTTATTTTATAAAGAAATAGAGTTGAAACATGTCAGGCTTAATTCCATTAGGCTGAACTGCCCAGAACAGAGCCCTGGGGTTTGGAAGACAGAGTCTGAAAGGAAATGTCTCCTTGGCTAAGCATCATGAACAGGCAAACAACAAACAACTCTCACATACCACCATGAGCAAGATAGCTTTCTACTGGGAGATGGTATCCCTCCCAAATCTTACTCTGACCTAAAAGTGACAGACTTCTTAGCAGAACCAAAGGTGATTTCCCCACCATTCCTTACCACCATGTAAATGTGTGTGTGTGTGTGTGTGTGTGTGTGTGTGTGTGTGTGCGTGCACGCGCGCATATGGGTTGATCACATCAATTAGTGTTATTATTCACTGACATCTTCCCAAGGACTTTTATGTCTGTGACATAAAATTCTCTTGCCAAGAAGTAAAGATTACTCATTTCTGACACTGCAGAAATATTCTCATGAGGGAGATGTACTCTCTTGTCTCCCTAAAAAACACCACACAACGTAAATTGAACTCCATTGATATTTGACCATCTCGGTCATCTGAGCCAGATGTCCTCACTCTCTTAGTTCTTGTAGGAAAATATATCACAGCTGTCTTGATTACCAATCTCACTAATTATAGGCTGCAACCATCAAACACAACTCCTTCCATATTAGACATTAACTGAAAGGGTATAACCAGAAGCACAGCCCATTCCCCTAAAAGTCTATAGTTTTGGTAAATTACTTGTAAGATTTATGTATTTTATCAAAGGGTAAAATACTGAGTCATGTGTCATGTAATATTTACTTTTAACCATGTTTTAATAAAAAAAACAGTAAAAATGGTAATTGTATAATGGAAGAAAGCTCCTTCAGAACAATCTATATTCTAGTGTAAAATATAACATAATCCTAAATCTTTTTAATCAAGTTATAGCAGAAAAAATAGGAATCTATACTTATCTTCAGCAAATATGTGGATTGCTTTGCCCTGGTCATTTCTCTCATTTTGCTGTTATTTTAATACTATTTGGTGTCATTTTCCCTAAGGCATTTTTTCCAAGTCAACATTTTTAATAGCTTTTGAAAATACAGACAGACAAAAACAAATCTGATTATGAGAGACAATAAATGCACATGTAATAAAGGCACTTTTCTAATTTTCAAGTGGGACAATCTCTGACATTCTAATAAGCAAGTCCCCCAAAATTTACAAAACTCTTTAACTAATATTACGTGCTTCAAACAGACTCATTTTCTTCAACAAATATGTGAGAACCACATAAAATTTTCTTTATACAATGGCAGTGAAGAAAGAATGATTAGGTGTTAGACAGAGGGCACTAGACATTCACATGTGTGCCCAGAAACACCCACGTGCAGATAGCAATGTAAAACTTGGTACCTGGTGATACATCTGAAAACATGGGGTGATTTACCATAAAAGATTGTCTCCTAAATAATAAGAAACAAGAGGGACTTGTGGTTAAAAGCTCTGATGATTATTTGTAATATACTTATATAAAAGTTTTAAATTTTTACAGAGACCCCTAAGATTTGGACTGACTCCAGGGTAAGACACAGTGTGAACCAATCTGAGTAAACAGAACCAATAGGATTTTCAGCAGAACCACTGCAGCTGTCATAGACTATGACTGATACGAAAGGCATCCTCACAGAAGATGGCCAATCACCAATGTTCTCTAAGGGGAAAGTAGAGGAAGGAAAAGAAAGGCAAAATTGCATGGCCCACTGAAGGGCTCCGGAAGAAAAGAGGGCTAGAAAAAAGGAAGAAGGCGACATTTACCATAACATCACCAGCAACCTCAGTCAAGTCTTATCCACTTTCTTTGCATGCTTTTGTTTGTTTGTTAATTTTTTTTCTGGAATAGGTTCAGTATGGTATAAGCTTCAGAAGAATATTGTCCCTTACCGTAAGCTGAAGCTTTCCCCTTTCTTGCTTTGTATACTAAGGTACGTTAGTAGAAGCCCTCATCCAATAAATGAAATAACATTTGTGGGGATATGCAGGATTGTTGCAGAGACTGATAACACAGATAAAGTGTGCAATCAAATCTCTTGCAGGTAGTAGTTACTGTATGAACACGGATCCCTTTAGCTCTTGAGTGTTTTGTACATGTTTTTCAATTCTTAACAAAAATCTCTCAATGAATAAGCCAAATTTTGTGACTTAAAATTTTATTCAAAAAGAATAGTTGGGGAACAAGATGATTCAGCGGGTGAAGGCATGGTCTATCCAAACCAGGTGACCTGGTAACCCACATCGTGGAAGGAGAAAGGCAGTTCCTACGAGCTCTCTCCAAATTCCACAGGTGCCCACACATGCACATGTATGCACACACACATTAAATACTTTTAAATGTGTTTTTTAAAATATAACAAAAGAAAAGCACTTGGTAACAAATCTTGCCAATAATTTCCACTAAAGTCTCCTTAGGGACTTAGAAATTTTAGATTATCAGAGAGAAGTGACCCTTGGCATTGCCAGAAAGGATTCTACTTAGAGGTTGATCTTGATGCCCTGAAGTAGTATGTTTTAAAGGGCCAGTGCTTGTATGTCCATGAAAATATGAGCAAATCTATTGACACATTTAAGTTCTCAGAGAGGGTTAGCGGAAGAATTATACATCTCAACTAGCAAACATTTCTGTGCAAAACTCAAGCTATGTGTGTAGATGAAAAGCTATGGGGTATGAAAAAATTTTATTAGTGTTTGAATTATGTCTTACTAATATAATAATTATTTAGCACAATTTCAGAATAGAACTTTCAGAAGAATATGTTACAGCACTTCTACTACATAGCTCGTGTTATCTAGTACTAGCAATGATCTTGATCAAGTATTTGAGTAGAGTTATATTTCCTAATGGCTAAGTGAATCATAACATTATCAATAGTCTTGTTTTACAACACAATATGGTTTGTGCATTAAATAAACTTCCATAATTAAATATTACATTAGACTAGAAAATAAATTCAATTTTATTAGAAACACAATATACAATTTAAGAACAGCAAGCATATGTTTTACTATGCAGAATACAAGGTCATATTGGCCATTTTTCCAAAAGTCTGTGCCTTTTAATGGCATTTGATTACATTCCTTAATGAAATAGTTTTGCATGTTTAAGATATGCAAAATGTTAAACAACCTTTTACCTTAACTTTTAAACTTATTTCTCCTTTTACAAAGAATGATAGGAAACCAACAACCCAATAAGTATGTGGTATTTCTCTGCTTTCCTAATCTTTTAACTATAAATAGAACATATTTTTTTACATCTCATCATCAAGATTTTTTTCAACACCTGAGAATATTGACTCAAACATATAATGGTAAATAGTCCAGTTGTGCAACATACAATCTTTAAACAAGTTTTGTGTTGTTTTTATGAGCAAGCTGTTAATAAAGAGACATATGTGCTGTTTTATGTATCCACACGCCTTACTACCATTTTTTTTTTTAGATCAAAACCATAACTTACATTGTCTTCCTCACAAAGTTCTGGAAAGCTTCAATAGATTCATTAGTGGATTTTTTTTTTTACACCAACGAAGCTCAAAGGAGTCCTAACAATGGAGGTAATCACAGCGTCTTCCCTGACCCAAGCTTAGGTTTCCGTCCTTTCACTCCAGACTCCTTATTTCATTTTAAGCAACTGGATTTCTGTGGCATTCCCAGAACAAATAAATATCTCCCTTTTCCCCTGCTTACATCTTTTGTGTATATTTTTCTATACAACTGCCTGTATTTAAACTAGTGTGGTAATGGCAGGGTTCTTCAGGTAATCTTTCATTGGACATAAATGGTGTAGCATTAAAATGCAGATAATGTTACCTCAATTAGAGAACGCTGTGCAAAACTTGAAAAAGACGAAGCTAAATGTTTGGACTAAACAAGTAAGTCTATGTTGTTAAGAGTGGGGCTGGGTAAGTTGCATTTTCAATAGATGCCTTAATGAATAAATGTTAGACTGTATCAACAGTCCTGAGCAGGCTTGTGGTTTGTGTGTGCATGAAGTGTAATGGTATCAATTGACTGGCTCTTTGTGGTTGCTGTAAAGTACTCTTGAATGTGTCAATGGAGAGAAGGCCAGCAGACAATGAAACCAAGACAGCTGAATGTCAGCAGCGACCTTGAACCTAAACTGGTTTCACCAATCCAGTGACTCCAGCTACAGTGAAGACATGCAGTGGGGCTGGACCTTCGGCATTGCCTGTCATTTTCTGTGTTCAGATTCCAAACACTTCAGTGACAATTTCACCACATTGCTAGAGCCTGCTAATATGCATCAGTGAACGTTCACTTATTAGCGATGGGGCTAACGAGATGTCCAGCATTTTAAACAGGCTTGCATAAGCATTTAAAAACACAAAACAAAACAAACAAACAATAAAAGAAAGCACTATTTTAGACTGAATATTTCATATAAGCAACTGCACCCAGAAAACATACTCCAACATGTCTTTTCTTCAGAATTGGATTCTTTGATACGGATCTTGCATTGCATAGTATTACTGTACAAACATTACTACATTCTTTATTGCTGCAAATAGCACATGATTAGCTAATTAAAATACTGCATCAAAGAATAATTAATATCTGTAATGCAATGTTCCTTTAATGAAAAACAAGAGAATTTTTCTAAAGGTCACATTTACAGATTAAATGTGTCTTTAACATAAATGGAATGTTATTAAGCTAGGCTCAATATTCAGGAGAGAACTACAAAGCCTTTTGTGGCAAAACACTATTAATGAATTCAAGAAGCAGAATCCCTTCGCTAATGCTGAAGTTGAGCAAGGTTAGAAACACAACTGCAGCTGAATGTTCTGATGTTCACTATGCCAGGAATGGAGGAACCCAGGGCAGGGCAGGGCGGGAAGCCCATGGCAAAATGAAAGGCTGAGGAAAATACACACAGAGGGCAGAGAAAGAAAGAGATGTACATACTAAAGAGAAAAGGAAATTCAGTGATTCAGTAAGACAGATAGGACCACGTGTATGTAGCAAAGAGCAAAAAGAAAATACAGCATGCAAGCATTACAGGAGGTGTGTCTAGCACCTCCTGTATTCTTAGCGTAGTAGTGCCTTAAAGATTGCAATTCCTTTTTGAAAAAAATGCAGTATTGTCTAAAATCAAACAAAATTTTAAAAATAAAATTTGGAGCATCGAGATTTAAAAATGTAAATTCACTGACATAAAGCCATTGTGAGTAGATATGAGAAATAATACAGCTAATTCATTTAATTAATACATCTTTGAATCCCAGTACTAGTAAAAAGCACCTGTGTGAAACATGTAAAACATGTAAACATAGTAAAACATGTCACAGTAACACATGAGGACAAGTATCCACTTGTCCATCTGCAGTTCGCTCATCTTCTTTTTATTGTGGTTTTTAAACATTTTTATTGAAAAAGAATCTCATACAATCTATTCTGGTCATGGTTTCCTCTCTCTCACCTCCTCCCAGATTCTCCACATCTCACTTCCAACTCTTCCAACTCTATGCCTTCCTTTCTCTCTCTCTTTAGAAAACAAAGAGGCAAAAAGAAAGAAAGAAAGAAAGAAAGAAAGAAAGAAAGAAAGAAAGAATAACGAAACAAAAAGTAAAACAAAAAAATCTCTAAAACAAAAATTAAAGAAACAGGAAAAAACAAAACAAAGAAAAAGCATGAAAAACTCAAAAAAAGAACCATGAAAGCACATAACCATAAACCATAATATTTAAGAAAAAAACACCTAAGGTTAAAAAAGAGAAAGTCCAAACAAAACACTTTGAGACAAAGCGTCTCCAAAAGTGCTGTTGAGTTCATGTTGTGTTGGCTGCCTACTGTGGGCACGAGACCTCCCTATAGAGTGGACTGTAAAATCAGTATGTCTCATGTTTTCATATAATATAAAATAGAATCATTTTTTCACATTGTTTTTAAAACAAATAAGAAAATAAGCTTGAAGGAGATATCTATGCTTTTACTTGAAAAACTCAAATATTTGCAAATATTTTAAACTTGCTCAAAAGATATAAGGTCACGTGTCTTAATACAATGAAAAATTATAATTATCACACAACTGTGAGAAATAGTTATTGCCCAAAAAGCTTCCTATGAAAATTTACTATTTGCTCATTTATTGAGGGAATAGTATCCAGAAGTTAACTTCATCGAACACTATAATACAAGAGAAACAAAGGTAAATACATTATCATCTTGACATCATACTTCAATTAAAAAGCTTATCCTGAAAAAATTACATTAAGATTATTAAATTATCAAAAATAACAAACTGGGCACTAACACAGATGTTTAAATAATGACCTAAAATAATTATAAACTTCCAGATTGGAAAAAAGAAACAAAACAAACAAACAAAGAAAAAGCCTCAACTTCGTATACTACATAGAGACAATTTTTAGAGACTTAAAGACAGTGTACAATGAAAATGGTATAAATTAAGTAGAATTATTTTGTTTCATTAGATTTTATTTATGTTTCCTAGAGGAAGAAACTCTTTGACTAAGGGACATGAAAGTAAGTTCCTTTATAAGCTTTGTAGATGCATTTTCATAGTTGAACATTCATATATACTCTTTTACAAAATATTATCACTTACAAATGGGCAGACACCATCATCATGCAGCTGAGAATGAACTCATATGTTCTTTTTAACTTCAGATTACTCTTAGTTTTTATAAATTTTCTAATAGATAATTTTTAAGTCTTAAAAATATTAGCAATATCAATTTTAGTTTCACTAGTTGCTACTTGTCAGTTATTCTCATGAGGAAGCTATTTAGAAAGGTTTTTTTAATAAATGTATTAGCACTTAAAATGTAATGGAAGGAAACATGGAATAATTTTCAGAACTGCCAAAGAATGAGGGGCCTCTGCTGGTACACCCGTCCACCACAGAACAATCTCTACACAGTCTAAAGTTACACGTTCACTCAACTGTGAGGAAGAACATTCAATCACACAAGCTCCAAGTCCTTAGAGAAAGCTGGTAAGGGCTCTGTGAGGAATTGGAGTGGTGTTTCTGGTTGATACGATTAAAATACATTGCACCCATTCTCAAAATTGTCACAGAATGGATAAGGTGATTTTGGATTGAGTGAACACCTACTTTTACTGCTACAGTTAATTTTAAATAGTGGTGTAGTCCTCAGGTGAGACTCAATCCCTCCACACATATGTAGACTCCAGAGTTCAGTTTAAATATAAAAGTAGTCAGGAATAGTTAACAGGTCAGCATACTGCCTACAGCACAACCACTGTTTGTTTTTGGTTTTGTTGTTTGTTTTGGGTTTTTTATTTTTTTTGCCTACATACATCAGCTCTCTTGATTAAATCCAAATGTAGACAAATGACACCTAAAATCATACTCTTCTTTATGAAGTAGTTGATGGTATATTTAACAAAACACCAGTCTATTCTGTTTAAGAAAACATTCTAAATAAGTTCTGTAATGTGAAGAAACAATTGGTGATTCTGTAATACATATCATAAACATTGTAGAACTTGACGTTAAAAAAAAAGAAATAAGACAACTAAGAGTATCTATAACTAGGTGACGTGGTGTTGTTCCTTCAAGGTCCATTTCATAAAGATGAGTGACAAACAGTTCCTCACTATATACAAATATCAAGACAGTACTATAATTTCTTATACTTTCCTCAACTTTTTGTTTTCAAGAGAAAATATGTGGAACTGAGCAAAAAATAACTTATTTTCAAATCTCTGTGGTTCAAATATTTAAAATTCACTTCAATTACTCAGATAATTATCTAGTTTATTGTATGCAGTTTCTACATTGAAAGGAAAGGAAAAAACACACTTTTTCTGCCTCAATTTCTTTCTCTTCAATTGTGTTTCAGAAGCAGACTTTTCAAGTGTTGCCTGCAATGGGACAAAAATGCTAGATAAATTGTGAAGGCTTGCCAGAAGAGTCAGGCAGTTATCCTACAGGGCACCGTCAGTTTTTACAGAAGATGAGAGGCCCTGCGACTCCCTCACACCCACTCACACCACTTAGGAGGAAATATCCACTCTTAAGAAACCACTCAACTCTTGGTTTGTTCTGGACTCTTTGTGGTCATTAAGCTGAGACATCTCTTGTGCTCTAAGCCAAATGGAAGGAATTTTGGAACATAATCTTTTCTGTAATCTTTAAAGTCACAACAGAATATATTAATCCTGAACCTTGATAAGAGCAAGCATTTGGTCCTGTTTGATGAGGAACTGCAATTCTGATACTGTCTCCTTCTAAGTCAGAGCTCTTAGGCTGTCACTACAACAATATAACCAACAGACTCATAAAAGACAAGACGTTTTTCATGATCAGTTAGATTATATCCAACTATGATTTAGTAGAAATTTTACAGATCCCGATAAAGAGTTGTTTAGAAAAGAGTGGAAAAGATGAACATATCCAGGGCTGAGGTTAAAATAAACTTGAGTCCACACCACCAAGTCAGTCATTTCCCACAAACAAACAAACAAACAAACAAACAAACAGAAGACCCTTCTTTCTGCCTTTTTCAGAATCCCAGAAGAGAATTTCTGCTCTCATCTTAGCGAAGCTTTAGGTTAGGATGCTCTGACTGAGAAGCTAGTTGCTGATGTGGTTCCTCCATTCCTCCAAAGCCTCCCTCCTCCTGAGCAGCAGTCCACAACTGCTGGAGACCACATGGCAGGCAAGATCAATAGAGCAAGTGCCTTCTTACCAGAGCTCTGGTATTAAAAACCATGAAAGTGAAGAGAGATGTGTCCACTGTCCATATATACAACTTTATGACACATTAGGTTTTTGGTTAATATTTGAATTGGCTTTACCAGGTAAAATTTTCCATACTTTGAAAAAAATTGATTCTTCACATATTTCACATAAAAATCAACTTGTTTTAAGTGAAACTTTAAATAAATTCACAGAGAAATCTTGCAGTTATAAATTAAAGTATATTTTATATTTTGTTTTTAAAAAGTAAGACTAAGCTTTGCCCAAAAAAGTATATTCTTATTCACATATTATCTTGTAAATGGGGCCAGATGACTATGCATTAAACACATAGCTCAGAGCACCAGTTACCTTCAAGAGACTCCAGTGTCAGTCCGACAATACATTTCACACAGAACGATCACTAGTGTTTATTGTTGTCTGGCAAATATTTAAATACATGTGATGATTATAGGTCAATAACAGACACTTCTGTTGATCACATTTATGCTGTTCTTCAGGGGAACTTATTTTTTTCTTTTATCATGAAATGTTATTATATACATTACCCTAATGATATTATATCACATGATATATCACTAATGATATATTAAATGTATGATGCATTCTACATGTTCTATACAATTTATAATCTTCTACTTAAAATGCAATGAATTACAGGGGCAGAGACTCTCTTCTAAATGCTCTCTTGGCAGAATATTTTCTTTACTTAGATTAAGTGACGGATGCTCAAGTTGACAGTCAGTGTTAGAAATTAATCCCAGAAACTAATGCTAAGGGAATTATTAATATAATTAATAAAATATTTAAAGGAGTTCTACTGTTCAGGAAAAAGTCCCATTTTACTTATTATCACTAAGTTGTATTTATAGTACAGTGCCTCCAAACACATTTGAAGACACCATATGTATCTGCTTGTCAAATCTCATTATAAGCTACTAAGGAGATCACTAATAAAATTATTAAGTAAAGAGCAATAATATTCAGGATGCAATGTCCTTGGTCTGAAAACATGGGAGAATTAATGCTAAAAAAAATACCAAGCTCCATTTGAATAATGAATTCATCGTAACAATTTTCTCTGAGAAGTGTTTTTGATTAGGTCAGTTCCCTACACCATGACCCCAGGTTTTAAGACAGCCATGTTGGACTGGTGATATCCATGATATTAGAGTACAGAGAAGTATGTGGACTAAGAAATTTGTAATGCATGTATTTCATATGCATATACCATGGACCAAATCACGTCATGTAATTATAATAACCCCAAACAGCAAAATTGTGGTAGGTCTCGTCACATGGCATTAATTTTATCGTATCATCAAACAACAACAGAATGGAAGAAATCATTTCTGTAATATGGAAATATTGTTCTTTTATTTGTCATATAAATAAAAAAGAATATATTTATACAAGAACAATAAAAATTCTAGGAATGTCCCTCAAAATGGGGGCATAATTTGGTAGTTATATGTGAGCTGTGACATCCTACTATATACAAAGTTGAGCTTTCTTTATATAGCAAGACCTACAAACCTTTTGTTGCTATCATTATGTAAGAGTAGGTGTGAATTCACTTGGATTGCTACAGTATGATACAATATGTATGTGAAGTGACTTCTCTTTTAGCTATTCCTGTAATATATCTTAAGTATTTTTCTTATAAACTTAGTTAACAATAAATTTGCATTGTGTTTAGATCTATAGTTGTATATGACTACTTCCTGAAATAAAATTTCTTTCTTTCTTTCTTTCTTTTTTTTTTTTTTTTTTTTTTTGAGACAGGACCTGGCTGTCCTGAAATTCACGCTTTAGACCAGGCTGGCCTCAAACTCAGAAATCTGCCGGCCTCTGCTTCCCAAGTGCTGGGATTAAAGGCATGTGCCACCACTACCTGGCTGTGAAATAATTTCTAGCTCCCCATATTTCTACATTTTTTTTCTACAGGTCAAGGTTGACATACATACAAGGTTATCTTATTGAGCTCGCATCTAAGACATATAAGAATTGTAAAACTCAAGTATTTCCCTTCTAATACTGCAACGTGATCCTCCTCTAAGATCTTCTTAAAAATAAACTGCCTTCCTTCAACAAGTTCGAAAGTTTAAGAACCACAGATGTGTCTTTCCTGAGAAGACCCTATGCACAAAGTGTGGAGTAGAAAGTACATTATTCCATCATATGTAAGTGTTCCCTATAGAATAGTATCCTTTTAAATGCACCTTAGCATAGTAAGTCGTAGACAACATAAACAAAAACAGGTTTTGCATTACAGCTGTACACAATACACCTTTGTGTGGTTGACTGACTGCTTACAACAATAAAAAAATGTAGCATTCTGCTGTCAAACTTTCTAGACACTTTATAAAAAACTTCAAAAATATGATTCCTTTTTCTCAACTACAACTAATTTGAAAAGTAATGTAGTGCCACAAAATATGAATGTTTTCCACCATTGAGGATGCTGTTATCTCTTAACAATGGATAGAATTTCACAGCCTAGTCTTTCAAAGAAATGTATTGGTACCACGTATGCATGCAAGGAAATGCCTTGCATGGCAGTGAGTCCAATATTATTAATATAAAAATTTCAAAAGTATTTATTTACCAATTTTGACAGTTGTCAAGGACATCACTGTTTCATATGGCATTTTTGACAAAACAATTTTGCTAGCTGATAGTTACAGGAGTACTGAAAGATTCCCTCCCCGCCCTACCCTTTTACAAAATAAAAATGCAGCCTTAATGTAACTTCTCTGCTGAGAAGTCTCTTATAGAGACTCAGCTCTATAAGACAACCTTCCCAGTGCAGTTTCGATACAAGGAAATGAATGCAAGTGTTAACAAGGCCTAATCTTCCCTTTTGTATTTGTTTCTTCATTAAGTTCGAACTATGCTCTGGCTCTTGTGCCCTGAAGATTTGATGTGAAGACGGTATGACAAGCTTGGCTTCTCTTGATGCAGCTGGCACTCCTGATGCCAAAAGCCAGAGCCTGTGGTAGTGGGATGAGGAGAGTTGTTCCCAGCACAGTTTGCCTGTCAGTTTCCCATCCGCCTCGCGGTGCAGCACCCCCTCCTCAAGTTCCCCTAATGAGAAGTGGAGGACAATACCAGTATTGTTGTTTCTACTGGCAATCGTGTGGAATGAACAGTCGCTGTTTACCCAAGCATTTGTATTACCCCAACTCTGTCGATAATTACTTCTAGAGTCCCCGATTAACTCTGCTCTTTGCCTCAGCACAAAATATCTATTGAGATAGACACCAAACAACTTCTCTGTCTCTTAGAGCATTTTAACAGTTTACTGGATATGACTCATATTTATCTAAAGAAAATAAACATATCTAGATAGTTTGCACTCGGGAAATCAAGAGCTTGTTAATAATATAAGAAGCTCAAATATTTAAGTGAGCTTGAAAGTCACCCCCATCCCATCTGCCCCCTCCCCTTCACGAAAAAAAAAAGTTATAAAGCACACTCCTCCTTCAATTGGTACAGCCTTGTACCTAGGAGCTTATGGCAAATACAAGCATATTTCAAGTAAGAATGACATTTCTGGTCAGTTTATCCCTGTCAATGTCTTATGGAAAAATATGTAAAAGAAAAAAATGTCTACTTATTTAATTACCATGCAATTTCATGATATGCTTTTGTTTACTAAGCCCTAGCAAGATGGTACTATTGCTATGTCTATTTCCATGATACTGGTAATAATTTTAATCTGTCACATCATTCTTACCCCCTTCATGTCCCACCCCACATGCATTCGGCTGTTAGCAGTATGCAAAACACCATCATGAATATGCGTAATTATGGAGATTCATGGTAATTTTTCAGGGTTATCTGATGTGACGTTTATAGGACAGCAGCATACATCAATTTAAACGAGAGTGACAAATATCTTATCCTTTAAATTTCTATAGTATTTTTAATATTTCCTCAGCCCCTCTCCAGGGAGTAGTATGAAATGGTAAGAACTTGAATAATAAAAACGTTAAACAATCAAACACTTTGCTAGATGATTTTTAAAGCAAGTTTTACAATGATTCTCTACCTGTTGAAGTTTATAAAGTATACTGTGGATTTTTTTTTTTATTCAACAATACTTTTATCAAGTGTCTTATACATTTCAAACCAACAAAAGCATGGGTTGTTGCATATGGCATTTTAAGATGAGGACAAAATTGCTTAATTACTTTTAAACTATGGTTATTTGCCTGACAGAACTATTTGGCAACCATGGTCCACCAACTTTATTAAACATAGGAACTTGAAACACTAATCTCTTTGGAGTATATTTGAATTTTGTACGAAGTGAGCTACACCTCTTAGAGTCTGCACATTATCTCGGTGACTAATCAGGACTCGCTTGACAATTTCATATTTACAATGATTATCAAGCAGGAATCCTTTTTCTTGGTCAGACTGTTTGTCATGAATACTGTATAGTACTAATTACACTGAGGATATAGAGACTCCCACAATATGATTGAGAGGCATCTTAAGTTCAAAGTGAGTGAACGTGGATTGTATCAAGAATTTTAAATAGTGGGGCAATTATTACTCATTTCTCATGCCATCACTAAACACAGCAAAATAACTCTTCATTCAAGTCATTATATCAGCCATATTTTTAAATGTATTAACAATAACGTTACTAAAATTGACTTGGTTGAAAATGACATTCCTCATTCCAAGCAGATTCAGAATTCTTTTTCTTCTCAGGCATACACTTTCATGATTTCAGGTTGAGGATCAAACATTTACAATTAAATATTGTTCAGTAGTATGTTAACAAAACAACACCAGAATACTCTCTAAAGAATCAGCAGGACCTACTGTTTAAGTGTATTGCCAATGAAAATGATGACAGTGCATACCGGGCCATTGATCTAGAGTTGGTTGGAGGAACCTACTTTGTATGACATATTTATAATTGTATGTTAAATTACTAAATATCACTATTTGTTGCTAAGAAATAATTCCGTATAAAAATACATTAAACCTTTGTCCATTGTTAAGGTCCCAGCTTGGTTAATAAACAAATCTCCTGGCACAGTAAACCCAAGAGGTAGCAATGTTGTCAATAGATGCACCTTTGTATTAAAGTGTTCTCTTAAGTGCCACTTTTAGCAGACACAGGATTTCTATGTACATGGATAACGCAAACTCAAGAACTGATGAAATCATCCAAATAATTCAAGGGTAAAATACATGTTCCTCAACTATTTATTGCAAGAAAAAGTGAAGGATTTAGCATGTACTGTTCAAATGACTGTCTTGATTTTCATCACTTTTCATGTGTAGACATGGTTCACAATAATATTTATGCCAACATTTCAAACTTATACATATACAATGCTGAAGTGTTTTTCCACATAAGATGGCCAAAACTCTTCTCATAACAATAATTTATTCTCCGGTTGTACTCACTTTTAAGTTGAGTTAGATTGTGTATGTGTGTGTGTGTGTGTGTGTGTGTGTGTGTACATGTGTATGTGTGCAAATTAAATTGAGGTAAACTAAATAGACTCATAGTCCTTATTTATTAACTTCTTAGTTAATAAATAGATTCATATATATGATGCATTAAGTTCCAGAAAAGTTCTTTAATATAGTCTTTCTAAAACTTTAATAATAAATATTTCTAAATATTGCCATAAATTAATTTGTATAATTTAAATAAAACAAACAGGAAATTGTTTAGAGATGTTCTACATTTTACACATTTAAGACTTTTACACAGTTAGTAAAACATCCATAAAGAAATCAAATATCAGAATCCATTTAAAAAAGTTTCATTGACACATTAAAAATTTAAGTATGTGTCAGGTTTTACACTGCTTCTTCCACATTCCCTGACAGACATAATAGTATTATTTAATTGCTGACATTTGTATTAGTCTACCTTATGCTTATTAAATGTACAAAGTATATTTCCAATCCATTTGAAAACTCTATTCTGTTTATTAACACATGAGAACTCTTTGCTCTCTTCTGGGCTTACTTAATCCCGACTTGCAGTCTTTATTTTAGTCACATAGAAAAGCATTCCAGAAAGAAGAAAGCAGCTTGTCATGATTCTTCATCGTGGTACTGTGTCAAAACATGTTTTGTTCAATTTTAGAAATTAAACCTTGGTTCAGTTAAATTATCACTAGCTTGTTGGACTGTGTTTTTCTGGACAAACAATGAAAATCCAAAAAGACATCCAAATATTGTTTAAATCTATTTAGCCACGCAAATGAACTATCTGGGTTATATATTTAACAGGCTCATGTGTAGCAGTCATTTGTAATTTTTTTTGTTTTATGTAACAGAATGCAATTGAGGCTTACAGTATGACCAAAATTCCCTCTATCCCCATAGAAACACATGGGACAGATGCAGAATTAAGCATCTCAGAGTATTTTACTTCCCCAATGTTGTTTTAATTCATTCTGAAAAAAAATCAAATGTCTGTCTTTAAATTTATTTATGAAAACTCAACTTCCAGAGTTAAATGAATACATTTTATATAAACACTGAGCGAGGACTTGATAGATACTTTCCTTTGGAAATGCTAAGGAGCAAAATATAATAATTTGGTAGCAAACATCTGTCTGTTAATCATATAAGATAAATTCATAAGAAATACAGGAAAGATATTTATTTACTGTTACTGCTAAGCCAGTCTTTATTTATCTTGGAAGATTTTTCATCTATGAGTGGAAAACAAACTTTCCTTCAAGAGGTCTGTGAACCGAATAATAAATGTCAGGTCTAAATCCTGTATGAAAATCAGTCCGGTTTAATCCTGGATATTCTTCAGCATGCAAATGAAGACTAGAGGTTTCCCTGGGCCCGCTGTCATACAGGCAGCCAATTTACAGACCCTGGCACAGTGTATGTGTTATGGGCTCAGCTGCCCCTCCCCCTAGCCTAAGACTTGGTCTCAGCTGCCTGCCTTTCACAGAAAACCACAAACCAAGGAAACATATCAGTAATAGCGCCCTGTAAATTAACTTGACATTTGATGCAGAAAAAACCCTAAAAGCTTACAAAAGACATTGAAAACAAAAGCCACTCAGGACTCACACTACATATATTGTGGATTTAAGAGATCTGGAAGGTGGTTATTCTATTGTAACCAACATATACAGCCTTTATCTTCTTTGTTAAGACAATTCAGTCATTCTTTGTTACAAGCAGACTATCCGTCAAACAAGGAAACAATGTTTTTCACACAAACTACTTACAAGTCCAACTAGTATTATAATCATTATTCAATCAATGATTGAATTTGCATTAAAAATCAAAGTTATACATTCCTACTGTTTAATAAGAAGATAAAATGTGAGTATATATTTCCTCAGGAACTAAGATACATTGATGCTTCTAATATGTAAATAATGTAAGACTCATTGAAAAATGGTGTGAATCTTACTTAATGTGGGATATTTACAAATATTGTGTGTCTTAAAATTTTGCCATTCAAAAGATTTCATTCTCATGCTTGAAAACTCTGAATGCTTTCTACAATAGATATAGATATATACGTATATAAAGATATATAAATACACAGATAAACACACACACATATATACACATATATGTATAATATATGTATATACATATGTGGTTCAAAGAAGACCTTGATAAAATATTAAATGGTTCTTTGACATCAGCTGTGGCATGAGGCTAGAGTAAGGCACACCACATATTTAAGCCATTAGACATGCAGGAATGTTACCATTATTATGCAGTATTGTGTCTGGCTATGCCTCTCTCTCTCTCTCTCTCTCTCTCTCTCTCTCTCTCTCCCTCTTTCCCCTCCTCTCCCCTCTCTTTCCATCTTTTTTTCTCTCCTTGCCTCCTTCACTTTTTCTTTCTTATACTCTCCTCCCAACCTTCTATGATTTTCTCTGTTCTCTCCCTCCCTCAGCAGGGTCTGTTACACCGAATGTTACAAATTCTGGGCTTAGAGTCTACAATCACAGAACCACACTAGTGAAAATTCATAATCTTAGCATCTGTGCTTTTTGATATTCATGGATTTATTTACAAGTCCCTGTGTTCTACTCTTTTCACCTCTTTCTCTGGTTTATATTACTGTCATGCTTATATTCTGGTGGGAATTTCAAATAAGAATCAAAATATACTTGGCAAATGTTCTGTAATGCTGTGTGCACCTCCATAATTTAGCTGTTTCTTAAACAGGGAAAAAATGTAAAATGTTTATGGACTTAAGAATATATGAAGAGTATTTTGATTGTCTTCTTAGTACTTTAATTGCTCAAAGTTCAGTTTGTATCAAATGGGTATAATAAAATAAATTTATGTTTTTTATATATATATATATATATATATACATATATATGTAAATATACTTAAAATAAAAAGTTAAATCTGCATCAGATTTTCTGATTAAGCTCACTATATTCACATGGTAACATTTAAGACATTTCACAGAAAGGTTCAAAGATAAAAGTTTAGCATTTTACCCTTCATCTAGATACAATACTTAAATATTTACTAAGCAAGGAGACTTCAAGCTTCTGCTACCCAACCCTCTGCATACAGACCACACTCATCCCTGCATGCAGCTTGTTTCACAGAAGCCCTCTAGTGCACGTCACAAGTGCCAAGATTTGTTTTCTTTTCTCTTTTATATGAAGAAAATTTATTTTGAATAATTCAATTAGCACCCTAGCCAGAAATTTCACTTAATTTACAATAATTTTCCTCCAATTGATGTACTCCCCTAACAAAAAAAATTTCACCTTGAAATTATCAGTGCATTTGTCTTTTACAGATTAATATTCACCACGATAATATAAAATTAAGACCATAGAAGTCCATGTGTATGCTTTATTGTTTATAGCTTCATTTAATTACTATGTGTTAAGCCACCTGGACAGTGAAATGAATTTATGGATATGTTTTGAGACTTTAATATTTTGGAATGGCATAAGAGGAAAACTGGGGTTGTGAGGACATTGCACTCAATGGTCTCAATGCTAATATTCTTGGCAGTTCATACTCTAGGGAGAGAAAATGTTAAATATGAGAACATTATGATAAAGGCTTGTTATAGTCCTAAAGTGTGGGATGTATAAAACACTCACATTTTCACATGTGTAGTTATAACACTTGCTAAGCAGCATAGATTATTAACAAGATTCATTCCGGTTTTGGAGAAGGAGGGGAGAAATTTACAGACAAGCACTAAGCTATTCTGTTTAACACAACTCTGTCTAGTTGATTGTAAAGCACATGTGTAGTGTTTTTCCAAAGCCCGTCATCAACAGCAAAGCAATTTACAGCTCAAGATATTTTTTAGCAGATACTCATTTTATTAAGAGTCAATAAGGTAGGTTGTACAGAAAGATATACATGCATTTGCAATTCATATTGTTGCTGTGTTTCTATTGTGTTCTGTGCTTCCATCACGGCTGGGAGATGGGAGGCTGGCATGCAGTACAGAAGCAGAAGACAGAAAGCTCCAAATAAGTACTTAGAGCATTTTCCCTAATTATGTCTAATTACGACCACCTTTCTTACCATGCCCCTAAAACACTGGGGCACAGGAGTGGAAGTGATAGGAAAAGGATTATTATAAGTGTAGATCACATCCACACTGAGTAACATTAGCGATTATTTTGGTCTAGAGGACGATGTTTCACGCTGGACTGCCAAGCGCCTCAGTCTACCCATTCAAAGAGATGACAGAAAATGAATCTGAATGTGCAGGCATTAAACATTTAAATTCTCTACTCCCTGGTCATTATACGACTGTCATATTTTACACCTTCCCCTCCCCCTCTCTGCTTTTGCTGATTTGACTTCATTTACATTGGCTCATTATGCATCTGGTCTTTGTTCTACTGAACGGGATACAGTACAGTGACAAAGCAAAACTAGGGTGTCGGCTGCAATAATTCTTCTGATTTAAAAATTAGGTTTCCGCACTTAAATTTACATTTAATTCCCCAACACTGTTTAAACTGGAGGTGAGATTTTTTAATATGTGATAATTATGAAATATATGCAGTGATTTTTTTTAAAGTAGTTCAAATTACCTGAAAATGTCATTAAGAAATGACATTTAAGACCTTTTATAACAAATATTCTACTGCTCTGTAGCCAATGTTATTGTATGATAAGCGTTAAGTTGTTCTTTCCAAGCTTGCCTGGATCACTATGTAGGCCCAGGAAGCAAGCTTTTATCTATTTTATATTAACTTCATTGTTTAGATCAGTCCCTTATGGACCTTATTTTAATATATCAAACAACAAAGGTAATGCCAATCCTTTAAAAAAGAATTCCTGCTTTGCATTCCTTGCAATTAAAAAGAGTTTCTGATTTACAAACCAAATTTTCATTAAAAGGAAGTCCTAGCTGACCGATCACACAAAAAAAAAAATATGAAAGTTACATTGAGCTTTAAATGTCTATCCCCATGACAGTGTGGACTATCTTTTCATTTGTTACAGCCAATGGAGACATGGGATTAATCTAATACAGCCTAATTAAACACCCATTCACACATGAGGGTTTTTAATGGGATAGTGGTAAGAATGCTACTTTGTATCTCAGTTATATTTGCATTTATTTGTGATTGGACAACAGATGTTTTTAAATGCAAAGAAAAATTAAATATCAGTGAGTATGCTTTTTTGTTATTCCCAACAAAGATAATTGCCATAAGTAAAATTTTATTTTGTTCCCTTTTGTGTTTTGACCTAGTTTTTTTTTTTTTCTAAATTTTACTATACTTACAATTGTGTAATCATGGTCACAATACCTATGCATCCGGGGCACCATCTTTGAAAAAAAGAGCATCATTATATCATCTTGGCTCAGTTGACACCTCATTTTGTGACCTCTGGCTTCTCCCCTAGACTGTTTAGGCTTTTATTTTTTTCACTTATGGAAAAGGAATATTTCTCCATTATGTACCCCTACTGAGATTTTGCAAAGTTTAATTAGAATAAAAGATTACTCATAAGAAGAATCTTATAAAGGCAAGCTTCCTTTTTCGTTAATTTTTACTACATTGTAAGAAAATGTAGTGTTGCATATTTGTCTGTGTTCAGCTAATCTCTCTTATTTTTTTAAGTTTGGGACTTTGATCCTAAAATTAATAAAAATAAAACACAAATGCTTAGTTGGGTTTCTTGGAGGTAGGGGCAATCACCCACATCCTGGCAATTTGTATCACACAATCTCGTTATCATCTGCAAGATATTTCTGTAAGCTTAATTGGTTTTGGAAAATGGCTTTTGCAGTAAAAGTAGTCAATATACTAGCATTTAGAGTGCGTGCAAATGCAGGAAGATTAGAAATTCAACGAAGAGTTCTTACCAGAGTTGAATCCCAAGGGAAAAAGTAAATAAAGCTTTTGTGTCTATAGTTATTTAAGAATACCTTGATTTTTTTGAATACTAGACATTTTATTTATTAGCTAACATGCACCTCTAATGTAAAAAAAAAAATGTATAAAGTGTTATCAGTTGAGTGTTTAACTAAACTAATTTAAAATGCCATTTCCAAAACATTATCTAGACATATGTAACTTTGTTGCTATTTTATAATTAAAATGATATTATTTACTGTATTTGTACTTTGGGCGATCTAAAATGAGTCTTCCTTGATCCAAATTTTGCCTCACAGTGCTTGATCACAGTTCTTGAAACCTGAGACATATTAGCATCATGCACCAATCTAAAAACTGTTTTATCCATTACTCTACATGTGTTCCTTCTATGAGTTCATTCATTCATTACAGAATATACAATATCATCATCTTATCTAATTCTTGAGATCAGGAAACAACAAAGTTTATAGTTTCAAAGAGTGATAACTTTATGAATCTCTGGCTAGGATCAGCAACTTTGGTGACTTAATACAAAAGAATTAGGTACATATATCGATGACAGTTGGAATGGCAAACAACACTACTGTTAAGTAATATTGTGTGGCCCTCCCTGAGGAGAGTTAAAACTTCACTTTCATGAACTCAGGCTAAGATATACATGAGTGCTTGATTCACAGGGAGTAATCTTCCCTACAGGTGCTTTGTAGATTGAGGGGAAGGTTGAAAGCTCAGTCTGTGTTGCCACATTTTCTTCTCCCTTTCTTTTATTACCAGTATTCAAGATACTATCTGATCCACCAATCTGAATCTCAACTCAAAAACTACAATGAGTTGGAGAGAATGCTCCAACTCACTCACACTGTAAGTTGAATTGAGGGAAAAATAAAGCTTTACTGTTAAGCCACTAGGACTTGAAGATTTGGTGTTTTTTTGAAAAGCCCCCTATGTTCTCTGAATGTGCTGTATAAACTCATGGCTTTTATAAACTTGTAGACTGGAATCCACAAGATCAAACTTACATTCATCATATGAAGACTGTTATTTCTCCTTTAGCTTTCATTTCTTTGCAAATGCTAAACTGCCTATACATTCTGCTGTAGTAAATAAATTACAACAACCCAGTAGTGCTGTGAATTGGATATTAGTGTCCATATAGCCATATGTTAAAGTCAAAATCCTTAGTGTTGTGAAGTCAAAGACAATAACAATCCCTTTCCCAGAATCCAACAATAGTCAACATAGTTCAGCAAAAAGAAGTTGGCTCCCCTAAGCTCATCCTTATCTCAAACTGTCTGTTGATGCACCCAATAGTACATGTGCTCATTATGGTAATCACAGCTGCTGTTACCTCATAACTACATTGATTATTTGGTGGCCAGAAGACAGCATCTCACAGCCTTCTTCCTGCACTTACATTTTACCGTCTCTTTTAGGATGATCCTTGAGAATGAAGGAGTATAAAATTCTTTTTAGGGCTAAGCACTCAACTGGTATTTATTCCAAGTACTTCAGGCACCATACACCTCTGCATGCACCGCCACTCACTGCAAAAGCATGTGTCTCTGATGAAGGTTGGAAAGAGCATTTGTCTAGGTATATAAAAATAAATACTTACAAGGCAGCTGGGCAACAGATTTGTTTTAACAGCCTAAATTGAGAGAAATAGGTTAAAAAGATTTGCAACACATAAACGAGAGTCACTGTGTTCTCCATAATATCCTTCATTGACACTGGAAAATAATCATTATATTTATAAAGATGTGTTGTTTATTCCTCACAGTTTTAAATTAATATTTTAAGTTCTTAATTTTAATTTCTGGCATAAAATTCAACTGGCATAACTTATGTCAACAAAAACTATTGAAGAGTTCTCTACTTCATATGTATATGTATATATGTATGTGTATGTATATGTGTATGTGTATGTGTATGTGTATGTATATGTATATATACTTTTAGAATTTTTACAATGTATTTTAATTATATTCATTTGCCTCCCAAACTTCATTCAGATCCATGCCCCCTATCCTATCCACCTAACTTACTATACTTTTAAATATTTTTATTTATTAACGATTTATTTTTATGTGAATGTATGAATGCTTGTTTATATGTATATGTACCGCATGCATGCCTGGTGCCTGTAGAGGGCACAGAATGTCTTAGAACTGGAGTTCTGTGGATATGAGCCACCTCTTGTGGTTACATGTAACTGAACCCAGATCCTCTGCAAGAGCAACAAGTACTCTTAAATGATGAGCCATTTTTCAGTTCCTGATTATTTTAAAACCCATCTTATCTAATTTGTGCTACCCACATATTCATGGAAGTATGGCCTTCCACTAGAGTGAGGTCAAAGTACTAGGGGTTAGACTCTTAGAAAAATCTAATTCTTCTTTCTTACAGCAAGAAGCTATACAGGCTACTATTAATGCTGTTCATTGCCTTTAAGGACTTCATGAATCCTGGAATGTAGAGAAACCAATCTGATACTGACCTATCAGTATAATACCTATTCCAACTGGCTAGCTTTCATAGTGCTGGAGGTGCTGTTCAAACTGCTGGGGGAGAAATGTTAGCATCAGTCTAAGCAAGCTGTGAACTTTGCAAGGTACAAGAGTGGTGGGTCTAAAAATACTTGCCCACTGGTGGCACAAACATTATGGGAATAACTAACCACTTTCTGGTTTGACTTAAAGCCTCCTCCACAAAATGAAACCCATACTTGGCACAATTATCAGGCCAAGATTCTATGGCTAGACAAGTCATAGGCCCTGGAGTTGAACTTAATTAACTACTATTAATAGTAGTATTACTACTATTCTATACTAAATGGACATTGTATTAAACTAATTATAAATGGTGTATCATTATACGTATAGAGTCATGCATCCCTCAACTCTTAGGAGAGAAATTTCTTTATGCTGTAGATGATAACAAAGACTCAAAACTAGCCAAGGTGCAGAGACTAAGAGACTGTGGAAAGCTCAACCATAAATGAGACATCTATATCAAAGCCCAGAGCTCAGAGACTAAGATGACTCTAAAACTCAGAAACCGTTTTAGAGTCAGGGATGTCTACAAAATGTGTTCAGGGATTCTGAACACATTAGAATAGCTACACATGTGAACTCATAGTGGTTATGACAGCAGTTATAGGATCCGTGCAAGATCAAACCCCGGAAAGGAGAGGGAAGATGGGCACCAACCCCCTCCCTCTAGCAAATAATTGTTAAAGATCAAAAGCCCAGCTGTAGGTGGATGTAGCTCAGTGGTAGAGTGCTGGACCAGCACACACAGGACCCTAGATGCACTCCCTAGTAGAAACAAAAAATAGAGCAAAAAACCAAATCAAAACAACAACCACAAGCAACAAAAATACACAAAACAACTAATGCTTAAAAATTGTTATTTTGTCTTATCCTGACCTTGTCCACAAGGAGTAGCTTATTAGCACTAATTAAACTTGGTCATGTGTGGACCTATGTGGAAAGAAATTCTAAGCAGAATTCTTTACATACATCCATGTTATTTAGTTATTTCACAAAACCAATTGGAAATGTTTTTGTTGTGTAACAAAAGCATAGTTACTGTCTAATGAAACTCCACTAATAATTAATGTCAACATAACACACTGGCTCTTTGGCAGGAGTTGACAAAGTGGGTTCTTATTTATTTTGAAGAAAGAATAAATGTAATTTCTTACAATAAGTTTGAAAATATGTGAGTTTTCACATAAGTTTATATGTGTGTGTGTGTGTGTGTGTGTGTGTGTGTGTGTGCGCGCGCGTATGTGTGTGTATATATATGTAAAATTTGTTCAATTTAGAAAGCTCAACTAATAACAGAATATAGAATAATGTTTGATTTTGAGACAAAAACACTTTAAATCATACTTCTGACAACTGTTTAGACATAGCCTACTTGGCCAAACATGCAGAGAACAATCTGCATTGAAAATGTTCCGGTCCATCTTCTTTTATTTCAGGCAAACCAAGTCTTTATCCATTTTCCCTTTCTTGTGATCCATAAATAAGTTTGTCATTGCTAACAGTGTTGATGTGCATTCTTCCAACTGAATCCAGAGCTTTCTAAAGATAAGAATGACTTCTTCTGAATTTGCTGACTTGGAAGAAACATCCCTGCCACCCAGCATAGTTCCTATGTTAACTGTGTCCTGTTTCGATGCACTAAAAAAAAAAAAAAAAAAGTTCATTTTAACAGTTTCCACTTCTGATGCCCATTATAGAAACTCCTATAAAGTAGGTTATTTTAAAGCATAAGGTATTTTATAAAATTAGTAACTCATTAGCTCATCCCTATAAATTCAGTTAAACATCTAAAAAAAAGTTTTAAGATTATCTTAATTTGGGTTTGCTGGTTTCTGAATATTATCTGCACTGTATAATTATCTTACTTGATTTGTACAAATTAGTAAGATAAGTTTTATGCTTGATCTATTTTACACACTAAAAATTCAAAAATTTGTTAGATTAGAAAATTTACCCAACCATATTTCTACTTATTAATAAAAGAGAATTTCAACTCAGAATCAAATTTTACAATCAACGCTTTAAAAATTATTAGTATATGAACCTACCACAAAACTTTATTTTTATTCTAATACAGATGATGATATGGCTTTCCTCAAATGATTGCTAAATTGTATTATACGGACAAACTAATTGTTTTTCCACAGCATGAGTGAATAAGGGCATAGGTGAATATCTCTGCTGTAAATATAGATGATTGGAATTTTGCATATATTCATGAGAAAATTTCTGAACTTCAATATGTTTATTTCTCATTTAATTCTTTATCTTAGTCCTTAATTGAATTTTCTTCTTTTAAAAATAGCTCCATTTATAAATTTGAATAAAATATAAGTGTTAAATAAATGAGTTTCCTTGGAAATAACCTAGGCACACTAACATTTCTTAAAATTAAAACAAAAGAATATTATAGTAATAATTATCTTAAGATTTCCGGTATATTGACTGACAATGATTGTTAACCCAATAATTAATCCATTTGCATCTTCAGGCTTAAAGAAAATAAGGTCTATAGATGACTTAGGTAGGACAGTGTTAAGTGTGGAGAAAAAACAATAAAAATATTAATAAGCTTTTCTATTTAAATTTTCTAGTAGATTATTAAAATTAGTTTTCATTCTATGAAAATTATTTAAGAAGCCCTTTAAAACCCCTAACCCATATAAAAATCAGAGAGCAATTTAAAGTTGGAAACAAAAAATAAACTTTATATGATGATTAATAAAAGCAATAGAATAGAAAATTATTTTTGCCTGTTTTCTAGTGATGGCCAACATAACAGCATGTTTCCATGGTTATGTACTGTTGCACATTTTAAGAGAATATGAACACACAAACTCTCCAGAAGAGTCAGCCTTCAGAAGACCAAGGTGGCCCTGGGAAGCATCATAGGTAGGATCACTAGAGATGTTCATTCCAGAATACAGTGCCATTAGTCTGCCATCCTCTCTGGAAATTGGAAATAAAACTCTAGGTTACCACAGCAGTGTCTGATAATTTTCAGGACATTCTTTTATCTGATAAGAATAAACAAATCAAAGAAACCAGACATTGTTTTAATACCTACACCTCAAAATCCATAGCATGGTACCTCTCTGACACTTCTTTCCCTCCACCTAACTCTTCCGCCTGCTCTTGGCCAGCTGAGGAAGTCACTCTGAAGGCTCTTGAGACTTGTTCTGTGTGTTCTCTGACATATTGGTAACCACTTCTAACTCTCTATAGCAATACTCTTTTAAAAGTTCATTAGCATGTACTTATTTTATGGAGTGCTAAGTTTCATCCAGACAGCTCCTTCAAGGGTATCATGTGCTTGGATTATGTTCTCTCCCATTTCCTCCCTCCTTCCTCCAACCTTCTCTCCATTCTTACTAGCCTCTTTCCTTAACTAGTGTCACCTCTATTTCCCAAATGATTTACGACTGTCGTAGCATGAGTAGAGGACAGCTTGTGGTTCCCTACCTCCACCATATGATGTCATTGGGTTGCACCCATTTTCCAGCAAATATCATTTTATTTATCTTTTTGGTTTTTGGCTGACTCCATCTCCATCATGTATACTCACCATCTTCTCATCATTTATTCATCGATGGGTAGGCATCTAGTTCGGTTCCACATCTTGCTCAGTGAAAACATTTCTGTAGTGAGCATGAGCATGTTCTAAGTATATGATAGTTCAGAGTATTTATCCAGAAGTGATAGATCTGAATCATATGGTAGTTTAGTGTGTGTGTGTGTGTGTGTGTGTGTGTGTGTGTGTGTGTGTGCGAGAGAGAGAGAGAGAGAGAGAGAGAGAGAGAGAGAGAGAGAGATCTCCTTCGTTATTTCCATAACAACAGAGCTCTTTGCATTTCCACCATTATTGTGTAAAGACTGCATTTATCTTGCATCATTGTGAACTTTTGTCTTACTTTGTTTTCTTTATGATAATCATTTTCACTGTGTTAAGACAGAATCCAGTTTATGCAAACCTAAAATTATCTCCCACTTCACTGGCTGCTTTTTTCTCACTTTGAGATAGTCCTGCCCTAAAACTCCTTCTGAAACCTCTTTCTTTTCTTAAATTACTCCAATCAAAATTAGGATGTCATGTGTAAAAACAAACAAACAAAAAAAACCTCCTATATTTATTGGAGGCTTTCAAGCCTCAAATTTTTAGGGTTATTTCTCCTCTCCTGAAATTTCAAGAAATAGAGAATAAACTATTTTCCATGGTTTCATTCTGAATTTAAAAGTTAAAAAACCCTTTATCATAAGTCTGCAGAAAATCTTAAGATTTGTTTTATATAATGTTTATATCTGAAACATCATGAAGCAAGAGAAAGAACAAAGATTTAAGAGCTAGAGTTCAAATCCCAATTTTGGTTTTTAATGGCACCATCGCTTTGGAAGTATTAATTAACTTTCCAATGCTATGGGATTTAATGTATAATTTATCTGAGGTAAATTATATGCTGCGTATAGTGGGAACTCTTTTCCTGTGTGATTCTCCTGCTGAGCAAAGGTGCAGGACGCCGGTGACATCATTTATCACTAGTGTCTTAGTTACGTTTCTATTGTTGGGAAGAGAAACCATGACTAAGGCAACCTATAGAAGAAAGCAGCTAATTTGGAAACTGCTTATAGCTTCAGAGGGTGAGTTAATGTCCATCATGGAGGGAGCATGGGAGCAAGCAAGAAGGCATGGTCCAAGAGCAGTTGCTGATCACTTACATGTTGAAACAACTGCCAGGCCGAAGGGGGGGAGGGGTGCGGAATGCATATGTCTGAGAATGGCAGAGCTCCTCCAACAAAACCACACCTACTTCCCTTTCCAAAACAGTTCTATCAACTTGCATTCAACTAAATAATCTTATGAGGACCACCATCATTCGCACCACTACAACCAGTTTCAAATCTTCTTTGAGGGTGATTATTTAAAGTCCCCCTATGTATAAGACTCAATATTACCTCATCCTTGTTTGCCTTTCCAGCCTCCTTTTTTGAATTTCTTCTTACCAGAAACTAGAAATACGCACATTCTAAGCAGTGTACTCTTTTTACTCTCAGCCTTCCTAGTCACTCTTCATTCTTTTTTAAATAACTTCTCTCTCTAGGCTACTTAGCAGGCTCATTCAATTCATTCTTAGATTGTAGCCTAAATGTCAATTCCTCCCTTGATCACCTGGGTCTGGAATTGGTGGTCCTCCTATGAGTTCTCATAACACTCCAGATGTCACCCATCATTGTACTAACCATGCCTTATCATACCTGCTTGATATTGTTTCTGTCCTCTATAAGATATTTTCATTCCCAGGTTGTGACACACATTTAAAAGGTGCTTTGTAAAAGCAAGTTGATGAATCAATCAATGATTGAATGGCTCACAGAGGGATGCTTCCAGATCAGAGCTCTTCTCTTGGCTTTCAGAAAGAACAGGGCACAGAAAAAACTAAATTGTTATCATCCTCTAGCAAACTAGTTTCTTCCCTTTAAATTCTTCATTTCAGTGCAACACATAAAAATTTGCTCAATTATAAGGTCAGTCAGTTGAGGATTATCCAAGACTATCCTGTCTCTCTTATCCCCATATCCAATCTGTCATGTTGCACATTACCAATCACATACTACATGAGGGGAGTCTTTCAAAGAGTAATTATTGAAGTTTGATTCAAGGGGGTATTTGAAGTATACATGTTTATCTTATCTCTTTATAAAGACCATTGTGGGAGGACAGTAAAGAAGTATAAAATGGAAGAATTTATGTAAGTCTTTAGAATAGAAAGTCAGAGAGTTTGGTAGGTTACTGTAACTTGAGAAATAAACAGAAGCATTTATATTAATAAGCAAAAAAAAAAAAGTGGAAGCCTCCATGTCATTCAGAATCAAATGCTGGCTAGTATGTTCCTGTTTGTGAAGCCAAAGAGACTAAAGGAACAAAGCTCAAAAGAGTGGATATGAACAGGAAGGTGACTAAAGACTGTATTATCAATCTTAGCAGACTTTAAGGTTAACTGGAGTTTTCTTAAATGTAAGAAACATCAGGGCTCTATGACTGTGACAGTATAACCAAAATACAAAATGTGGATTTGCAACAGAGATCCAGTTTTCTCCTGGTAAAAGTTCAGGCAGCAGCGGAATATGAAGAGCTCTTTGTACAGGAATGTGCACAGATCCATATAGCATACATGATTAGCATGTAAGCCCATAGTCTTGGTTTTACGTCAGATAATTACATCCTAGAGAAATCTTGAACCTTAACCAGCAGGCAGAAAGAGATATCAGAACAAGACTGTCATTACATGGACATTTACAAGTTTCTGTTTTCTGCTTGAACATTTAATAACAAGTCCTCCCTAGAATTGTGTTCCAGCCTATGAGTTGTTCCCAAGCCTCCAACATTCTAGTTTATGTTTAATAACACTTAGAGGGTGTGGAGAATGGGTATATCTCAGTGATTAAAATGTTTAGCATGAAAGTATAAAGACCACAGAATGTAGATGCAGGTGGTCAACTCAGTTTGCCTGTAATTCTGACCTCAGAAGGTAGAGATCTAAGATCCTAGAGATCTAAGATCCTAGGAATGAACTGGCTGAGAAGATGAGTCACATAAATGAGCATGGAATGTGATTGGAAGACTCAGCCTTAATGACTAAGGTAAAAGAGCAATGGAGGATGAATCTACACATCAACTTCAGCTCTCTTACATGCACACCTGAGTGCTCACAAATATGCAACGCATGCACACATATGCACAACGCAAAAAACACAGAGGCACTAAAGTGAAAATGGAAAAGAAATAAAAAAGGGATAATAAAAGCCAAATAAAATCAAATATCCAGGGCTGAAAAATAAGAAAGTCATCTTAATGAAAGTCATGGAGAGATTAGGGATACAAGGAACATACTTAAATATAATAAAGGCAATTTACAGCAAGCCCATAGCCAACATCAATTTAAATGAAGAGAAACCCTAAGTAATTCCACTAAAATCAGAAATAAGGTTGTCCACTCGCTCCATAACTTTTTAAATATAGGACCTGAATTCTTAGCCAGAGCAATAAGACAGCTGAAAGAGAGTCAGGGAATACAAATTAGAAAGGAAGAAGTCAAAGTATCTATATTTGCACATGGTACAATAGTGTACATAAGTGACCCTAAATTTTCCATCAGGGAATTTCTACAGCTAGCAAACACTTTCAGCAAAGCAGATGGATGTATGATTAGCATACAAAAATCAGTTTTCATCCTATATAGAAGTAACAAATGGTCTGAGAAAAAATAGGAAAATAAAACTTCACAATAGCCTCAAATAATATAAAATATTTTGGGGTAACCCTAACTAAGCAAGTGAAAGACTCATATGATTAAAAAGTTCAAATCTTTGAAGAAAGACATTATACTTAGGTATGATTAACATAGTAAAAATGGCCATCCTGCCAAAAGCAATCTACAGATTCAATGACATCCACATCAAAATTCCAACACAATTCTTCACAGACCTTAAAAGGGCAATTTCTCTTTACTTAGATAACTATGTCAAACACCTTGCAATAAATTATTGGTATTATCAAAAAAGGAGCAATTCTCAACTTCATATGGAAAAACAAAAATTTCAGGAATAAAACAATTCTGAACAATAAAAGAACTGCTGGAGGGCTCATTCTCTTCCATTTCCAGTTGTACTACAGGTCTATGGCAATAAAGCCAGCATCCTGTGGGCTTGGAGAGGGGTATGTTGATCAATGGAATTGAATTGAAGACCCAGACATAAATCTACACACCCATAGACATCTGGTTTTCATTAAAAAAGAAAAAAGAAAGAAAGAAACACTAGAAAAAAAGTCAGTTTCATCAACAAATGGTACTGGTCAAACTGGATGGCTGCAGGTAGTAAAACACAAACAGATCCATACTTATGACCCTGGACAAAGCTCAATTAAAAAATGAACCAAAGGCCTCAACATAAAACCAGATACATTGAACTTGATAGAAGAGAAAATGAGGAATAGCCCTGAATGTACTGACACATGAGAAGACTTTTTGATCTGAATATCTTTAGCACAAGCATTAAGATCAATGATTAACAAATGGGACTTTATGAAACTTAAAAGTTTTATAAGGCAAAGAACACCATCATTTGGACAAAGCAGTAACCTACAAAATGGGAAGGCATTTCTATGAACTTCCTATTCAGTAGAGGAGTAGTTTTCAAAATATATAAAGAACTCAAGAAACTAGATATTGAAAAAATGCAGATAATCCAGATAATTTTAAAATGGGGTAGAGATCTAAACAGAGAATCCTCAACAGAAGAAAATGAAATGGTTGAGAAACACTTGAGGAAATATTCAACTTCCTTAGCTATCATGGGAATGTGAATCAAAACTACTTTGAAATCCTATCTTACACCTGTCAATAAACCTAATGACAGTTCATGCTGGTGAGAATATAGAGGAAGAACAATCCATTTCTGGTCGCAGTGGAGACTTGCACAGCCTCTATGGAAATCAGTATGGCCGTTTTTCAGAAAAAAAAAAGCAAAATCATCTACTTCAAGACCCAGTTATACCACTCTTGGGCATATATTCAAAGGATGTGTCATCCTACCACAAGGACACTTGCACAACTATGTTCATTGCTGCTCTATTCATAATAGCCAGAAATTAGAAACAACCTAGATGTTTCTCAATAGAAGAATGGATAAAGAACATTTGGTACATTTACACAACTGGAGTGTTACTCAACAGTATAAAAAAATGATATCACTTTGCAGGCAAATGAATGGACTTGTAAAAAAATCATCCTGAGTGAGGTAACCCAGACTCAAGTAGATGAATATGATATGTATTTGCTTACATGAGGATATAAACTTTTAAATAAATGATAAGCAATTTACAGTCTCTAGAACCAAAGATGTTAGGCATGGAGAAAGGAACTAGAGGGAAACACATGGATGTCCCTGGAGGGAAAAATAGGATAGGTTTTTTTTTTTTTTTAATGGTGAAAAAAAAGCATATATTTAGAATTAGCCATCTGGACTCAGTTCAGATGATCCCAATTTTGTTGGCAACATCTAGAGAATCATAATCAGGAGGCAAGTGAAAATACACCTTCTTCTCTTCATCAGGCCTTAGCAGGGGATTGACTTTGGCCACATCAATATCAAAGAGTTTCTTCATGGCCTGTTTGATCTGGTGCTTGTTGGCCTTGACATCCATAATGAACACAAGAGTGTTGTTGTCCTCTATTTTCTTCATGGCTGACTCAGTGGTCAGTGGGAATTTGATGATAGCATAGTGACCAAGCTTGTTTCTCCTGGATGCACTCTTTGAGGATATTTTGGCTGACCCCGGAGCCACAGTATCTTGGGCCGCCGGAAGGTGGGTGACAGTGTGACGTTTGGATCTTCTTTTTGTGGCTGTGGACGCCTTTCAGCACTGCCTTCTTAGCTTTCAAGGCCTTTGCTTTGATTTCAGCTTTGGGAAGGGCAGGAGCTTCCTTCTTTGCTTCTGGAGCCATCTTGGCGAAAAGGGTTGCCCACTAGAATAGGTTTTGTGGGTGGACTGAGGTGGGGCTTGGTAAGGATAGCAAGATCAGGTGGGGGGGGGCAAACTGGGTTGATGGAGGGAATGCAGAAAGAGAAATCTAGAACTGAGAGGCATTTTTGACTGGTAGTAGGGAAAGCTAAGGCAGTGGAAACGTCCTAAAATGTATGAAGGCAATCTTAGTTAAGTCTCCAAATAATGAGGGATATGGAGACCCAACTGGCCATTACTTGTCACCAAATGAAGCTTCCAGGATAGAGACTGGACTACATCTAATTTAGTTGTTGGCCAATGGTGTACTATGGAAATCTCAGAACCAGCCAGGCTGTTGTCAAGACAATAGAAACTTAACCCCGTGTTCTAGCTGTCTTTGATATAGAAAGATATTCTGTAGGCTACCAAAAGAAAAACATTAACACCAGCCCAGCCACAAACCCTTTATCTAAATTTTATCCCAGCTGTAAAATACGGTAGTGCAATTGTGGCACAAACCATGTAGGAGCAACCAACCAGTGTTTGATTTGACTTACCGCCCACTCCACGAGGAGAAACTCATGGCTGGCAGTGTTTGAGTGACCAAGAACCAGAAACTAGAGAGCCCGGAAATCTAAAGTCTACTGGTCTACAAAAAAAAAAAAAAAAAAAAAAAAAACGTAACAATAAATGACCCATTATGACATTCTAGTATATTCACATACTCATAGACTGGTGCCTGATTCAGCCATCATCAGAGAGCCTTCCTCCTATAGCAGATGACAGCAAATACAAGATACCCACAGTCAGACATTATATAGAGAATGAGATCTTGGAACACATAACTTACTCTAAATGAGATATCTCTGTCAAATCCCTCACTTCATAGTTTATGGGAGAGGAGACAAAAGGAGTCTGGGAGCAGAGGATATGGAGTCCCACAGGAGAACAAGGCCCCTAAGTCAACTCACAGAGACTGAAGTAGCAAATACAGGGTGACATGAGTCTGCACCGGTCCTCTGGGTATATACTAGAGCTTTCAGTTTAGTATTTTTTATGGGACTTCTGTGTGTGTAAACGAATGGTTCTCTGATTCTTGTGCCTTATTTGGGGGTTCTTTTCCTTCTGTTAATTTTCCTTGACAAACTTCAATGTGATAATTTTGTTTTATCTTATATTTTATATTGCTAGGTTTCGTTGTTACCTTTTATAAGCCTGTTCTTTTTTAATGAGATAGAAAGGGAGTGTATACAGAAGGGAAAGGAGGTAGAAAGGAACTGGGAGGGATAGAGGGAGGAAAACTGCAATCAAGACATATTGTATGAGAAAATAATCTATTTTCAATAAAAAAAAATAGGGGGGGAAGAGGAGAAAAGTATCTTCTTGCCATAAGTGTTGAATTAAAAATTGTCTCTGGTCCTGCCATGAATCGTAGCTGTAGAGGCCAGAAAAGGGTGTCTGGCATTTTCTTATCTCTTTTACCCTAGGAAGCCTCCCTTTAGAGGAAATCATGCTGAGGACATGAAAAAAAAATGCAAAGGCACTGCCACATCAGGATGGGGACTACACTGGCCAGGTCATCACCCACTTTCCTTCCTCCATCCAGTAAAGGCTTAAGAACTGCAACCAAGTGAGGCTTTATGGTGTCCCTCTGCCAGGGACCCCTTTTTCTGTACAGAGATCCTGCTGTCTCTGAAATCCCTTTTAGTGAAAATGCTATTTAAAATGTGAACAAAGGATATCATCCATCCCAGTGATGTTAGTATGGGAGACGATGTAAGTTCATAGGGATGTTTCCCTTATTCATGCTTTCTAAGAGACTTGGCCTCACATTTCACCATCTCAGCTTCCAAATGCAACCTTAGCTCAGGATGACTTGGTCATGACCCCTTACCTTCTCACTCTTTTGTCATGTCTCTGTGCTGACTCATCCTGGCCTTTACGCTCTTCCATGGACTCTTGATATTACACAGAACCTACCTCCATAAGCCAGGATAACATCTCTTCTTCAGAAAGAACCCTTTGCCATCAAAGCAACTCTCCACAGGTTTCAGAGTTTGGGATATAGATTTTGGAGTCATTATCCAGCCTGCCATAGCTCCATTTTAACACTCTGGTTTTCATGATTTGTGTTAGTTTTGAAAATTAACATGATTATTGTATGTTTGTACTGAACTTGTTTGATTCTAGTCTCCAAAACTCAGTCTACTAATTCTTTCACCATTCTGCTCATAGTTCAATCTTGAGTCATCTTTGCCTGGGACACAGCATCAGTGAACTGTTCTGGTCTTCTTCCTTCCCCAAAGGTTACTAAAGTAGATCTGAAAAAAAAAAAAAAACTTGATCTGATCTGTTCCTGCCCTATAGAAAATAAAATGTATTCCTACATCCTTTATAATGAATTATAAACTCACTCATATTTGGCCTTGGCCACCTAAATACTCATTCATTTTCTACTAGTTCCCTAAATGAATTTTCAGATGCAGTGATACAAGCATCATGCAGCTTTCTGAGTGTGCTATGCACACCCACTTCTCCTCCTGCTGTCTATATGCCTGGAGGACTCATCCCCTTTCTCCATCTGACCTACTTCCATGTGCCTCTCAAGATTCAGTCCATTCATACTTTATATCTTCTCGGATGCTTAACCTGACAACATTCTTATAGTCTGCATCTCTCTCCTGCAGAGTTCTGTGGAATGTTAAAAAGGGAGAAAAGAAAAAAGGAAAAAGAAAAGAAAAAAGTCTGTAATGCTGTGTGCTATAAGTTGGTCTACTTGCTTCTCAGTATCAGCTCCTAGCCATCCTTTTAGATATTAGCAACACTTCCTGTTTCTATGTGTTGGCAGATGACTAGCACAGATTTATCTCTCAAAAGAATTTTGTGGTTTTTATTAAGGATAAATAAGCCATGATTTATGTTGGTTTGTTAACCTTTATTTAACTGCTGATACCTTCATATATGTAGTATATATGTGTGATGTATACACACATGTGTGAAGGGCAAAATGTGTGTGGGTAGAGGTCTAAGAAGGCTGTCCTTCTTCAATCTCTGCTTTATTCCTTTGAGGCAGGATCTCTCACTAAATAAGAAATTTATGCTTTGGCAAGGTTGCCCGTCTGTCAGATACAGCAATCTTCCTATTTGTACTTTACTAAGTGCTAGGTTTGCAGGTCTGTGCCAGTGGTTTCCTGGATTACACATGGGCTGTGTATTTCAAACTCCCATTTTCATGGTTTTGGCAGCAAGCACTCCCAGCCACTGAGCCATTTCTCCAGCCCTTACCATCTACATTTCATTTAAAGCTCAGCATAGTTTTCCAGTGAACAGTTCAAGTTTCAAACATTGAAAAAAGAAGCCAAGTCCTATGAGTTTAGTTCACTCATCTTTTGTCTTTGTGAACACTGCATCACGCTGTCTCATGGGTGATCTGTACTATTGTGTGACATGATCAGAGTCGACATTGGCTCATTCTTTTTACCATGCCTTGGAGGAAGTAGTAAAAATTTGTATTTGGCTTTACTGATGTAATTAATATTTGCTGATGGCTTTTAAGAAGTAGGGAAGAGTTCCAATATATAAATAGCATTTAAACATACAGATTCTAGTCATGTATTGTCCTTGCATCTTGATCACAAACGTGAAGTGAAAAGTTGGGAAGGCAAAAAATGGCACGTGCAACACATTTTACACACACAGCAGAGGGGTTTCCTGTGAAATCTAGGCCACATGTCACCACACGAGTGCCTGAAGAAAGTCCTGACCCGTGTTAACCATCTGTCTTTCATTTTTCAGGTGCATACTGACAGAAGCTAAGTCGATAGCTTAAAATATTAGCTCCTAGAAACGAAATGATAATGTATCCCTATGCCACTGTCACAGAGGCTGCTTGGCAGGAAGTGCACACCTCACAAAGACACTGTGAGGGATGCACAATGATTACACAACTCTTGAAAATATCAAACACTCCCCTCCCTTCCCCTACTGCATGCACAACGGGCAGAGAGACATCTTGTTGATGGTGGTGTTCTCATATCAGTCAGGAATAGAGCAGAAAATAGTCCTTGGTTCATCCTAGCTGAATGACTGGCCGGCCAAAGCTTTCTTATGTCTATGACTCATAAAAATTAGATCAAATCAAATCCAGGCAGTACAGCTCAGGAGAAAGAAGACAGACAGCAACCTGCAGACTTCCAGACCACCCACTGAACAGACCTGCTTTCCAGCACGTGACACAGGGGGGCTACTCCCTCCACAGCATGCCACAGGGATAAAGTTTCCCAGGGAGTCTGTCTGCTGTGTGTGCTGGTCAGACTGGGGAAAAAGAAGAGGAGCAGCTTGAGCAGTGTAAAGAGAGGTGGAACTGGAGACCCAGTCTGTTATGACTGCTCAGTCCCTCCACCTGGGACCATGGTGAGGTCCCAGCTCTAGCTTCCGCTGAGGGCCATGTCTGAGTCCATGGCTATGTAGTGTTAGGGGGTTGCTGTCAGTGTCAGTGGCTCATATACTACTAGAGAATGTGATGCTGTCATTGGTGGGGCAGCCACTGGGAAGCATGTGGATATCCAGGAATTGTACATAACTGGCTCTGCCCCTCGTGGATGTGGTACTCAGGAGAGCTTGCTCAGCTTTCTCACCAACAGCAGCAGGCAACACTTTGGAGAGCAGGCCCTGAACTTCACACATCACATAAGCAGTACGGTAGAGCTGATCCTGGTGGCAGGGTGTGGGTGAATCAGTCCCAAGGCCATGAGTGTGAGAACTGATTCGACCACATGTCTGCTATGTGGTGGCATGGTTGAAAAGGTAATCTTCCCCACAATCTTCCTCTTGCTACCTCCAGCAGTCAGGAAAGCTACCCACAAGGTCATGAGCTCAAGTGAGCTAGCCTCTCCAGCTGCAGCACTCTTAGGAGAGCAGGCTCTACTCCTCACCTGGACAGCACAGCATAGCTAACCCTGACTGGGGGTCGGGGGGACAGGTGAGCCCACGCCAAGGACAAGAGCTCAAGAGAGCTGACCCCACCACTAGTCTGCTGTGAGGTGGCATGAATATGGGAGTGATGCCCTCCTCCCTTCCCCTTTACCACCTGCAGCAATTAAAACAGCTGTCCACAGGGTCAGGAGAGTAGGAGAGGTGGCCGTGACTCTCACCAGCTGCAGCACTTGAGAGAGCAGGCCCTGCACCTTGCCTGGGTAGCAGAGCAATGCTGGCTCTGGTTAAGAGGAAATGGGTGAGCCATGTCAAAGACAGAGCAAGAGAGAAGTGACACTACCATTCATTTGCCATGAGATGGTGTGGGTGCTGGGTGACACCCTCCCCCTTTCTCCTCACTACCTGCTACAATCAAGAGAACTAAGCCAGGAGTCATGAGAGTGGATGAATTGCCCCTGCCCCTTATTGGCTGCAGCACTCAAGAGAAAGGGCCCTGAACCTCCTGAGCAGCAAAGAAGAGCTGGCCCTAGTGAAGGGGCACTGGTGAGCTGGCCCTAAGGATAAGAGTGTGGGAATGCTAAGGGAGGAAGATGCCCTCTGCCACCTGAGGCAGTTGAGAGAGCTGTCCCTGAGGTCATGATAGTGAGAGAGCTATCCCTGCCCCATCACTGGCTGTAGCACTTGAGAGAGAGGACACTGCACGTTGACTAGGCAATGCAGTGGAGTTGGTCCTGACATAGAAGGCACAGGTGAGCCCACCCTGAAGGTTGAGAGCAGGAGAGTTGACCCAGGCCCTCACCGACTGCAACACTTGACAGAGCTGGCCTGCACTCTGCCAAAGAAGCACAGTGGAGGTGGATTTGCAGTCCTAGGTGTGAATGAGCTGGAACTGAGGACATCCTTCAGATGGCAGCACTAAGTGGCCTAGCACAAACAGCACAGGAAAGCTCACCCTGGTAGTACAGATAAGGCAGAGCCAGTGGGCTGACCAGTTCAGCTACTACCCAAGCCTAGATCCCGAGCTCTGAATTGGCCTACTCCAAATTCTATGGCATCTGTGAATAAGGTTGTGACATTGAAAGGGCCAGTCCTACTGACCCAAGGCTGTACGATCTCCTTGATACAGGGCAACAACAGGATAATCAAAAGTCCCCATGAAGATTCAATATTGAGGGTGTCACAGAAGTCAAAGATTTCAAACAAGACCAATGACATACTGCAATGATCATTCACAAGTAAAGAGGTATGGACAGAGGTATATGCCATGGGAAACACTGTGACAAACTATAGCTTTCATGATGAGATGTTTTCTAACCTTTGTTTGTTGTTACTGCGGTGGTGGTGGTGGTGGTGGTGGTGGTGGTGGTGGTGGTGGTGGTGGTGGTGGTGGTGGTGGGTTGTTCATTTGCTTATGGGCTTTATTCTGGAGTGGAGTGAAATTTCACAAGAGGTTTCAAGGGGGAAAGGTGGTTATGAGGGGACTGGGAGACGAATGAACTGGGGTGAATGATGTGAAACTCACAAAGAATCAATAAAAAGTTTTTTTTAAAGAAATTATAATGTAACACGCATAAAGAATGTGAGCGATCACATAGTTTCTGCAAAGGTAAACCATAATTTATACAATAGCTCAGGTTCAGATGTTATGTTTTGGGGGGAAGGGGTTCCACCCATTTATTCTTCCCTTGGGCCTCAAAACCATAAGAATTTTCACAAAAAAAAATAATTTTTAAAACATACAGTTACCCTCTTATTGACCCCTTAAGCCAGCTCCTTACTACTGCAGGGCATTTTAAATTGTTCTAAATTTGTTTTGGAAACTGTGGGTACATTTTCCCTCTGCATGCATCCATAACTCCCATTAGCATCCATGGGAATCATATCTACCTACATCAAAGTGAAAACAGGCTCATGCATGTTTAAGTCACGATTAAAATCTCTTTATGATAAAATAAAAAGCAAGAACTAAAATCCAGAGGAAGCTATATGGAAAACCATGTTGTGTTTAATTAAAAGAGTTCACATCTGGGGATAGCTAAACTGGCTTAGCAGCCCCTGGCATTATTTCCAATATGTACTCCATCTCAGGTTATTTACTGCAAAGCACCCACTTTATAAAATGAAATGTGTGTGACTTAGAACTGTCTCACAAAATAATGCTTAGCGCTGTGTGTTTTGACTCTCTTATAAACACAGAGTAGAAAAGCCGTTGCTTGGGTTCACAGTAAGTTACCTGTGGGTAGAATTTGATCTTACCTATTTATTGCCATATTTTAAAATTATGTCATAAACAGTTGAAAATTTTGCACCTAGAAGACTGCCTACATCTATACCCATGAAAATTGAGTAATGGAATTCCAAACAGTCCAATTTTTCTTATAAAAGCATATGTGTGTAGTGCCTACCCTCTCTAAGAACATCACTAGGAGGCAAATACAAACTTTACATACATATTTCTATGATCCTTTGAAATGTTTGCTTTGAAATACAGATATATCATACATGCAAATAAATACACTAATTCACCCATGCATTTAATGAGATGAAGTCAACTCTACAGCCCACAGCAGTAAGTGCAATACTGAAATTCATTTCCATTTCACAAGTAAACATCGTGCACTTCTCAGATAAAATGTGAGAAAATATGAATCTAGGTGATTTCCAAATACAGTTCAAAATAAATGGATCTTAAGAGAAATACAGTTGTCCCTTCATATACACAGGGGGCTGATTCCAAGACCCCCTGATGATACCAAAATCCACAGATGTTCAAGTCCCTTCTATAAAATGCTGTAATTCTTGCATGAATCTGATACACATCCTCTCATATATTCTAAATCCATTTGTAGATTACTTTTGATACCTAATACACTGCCAATACTATGTGAAAAGATGTCATTCTGCGTTGTTTAGGAAATAGTGATGAGGAAACTATATCCATATACATTCTATACAGAGGTAGGCAACTGCACAGAGCATAATGCACCTGAGCAGATGCTCACTTGCTTGTAGGAATCTGAAGCGGCAGGAAGCTACAGCAGGGTGTGCCTGCACAGCACAGATGACAGAGGTACTCGGCTCATATAAAATTCAAGTTTGTTATTTAGAACTTTATAAAATTTTTATATGTATCTCCTTCCACAGTTGGTTGAATCAGATGGTCTGGAACACCAGGATACACAGAAGGCCAACTTCGGTTTCTCTAGGAGACACTAGGGAAGGAACTGTCTTTGGTCTTTATCTAAAACAATAGTGCATGAAAGAAAATCTCTATGAAGAGAATGCAGAAAATATAGCTTCCAAAAGCACCCAAGACACATCCAGAAAGATTTTTTTAACACATGAATCAAAAGATACGTAAGATGACCTCCAAAAGATTTTTTAATATGCTAGTTTAGACATACTGCCTTACTATTCCCTAAACACATTTAAGTATGACAGAACTGGGCTATTTGAAAATCCTGGAGATCTCCATTCCTAATTCTCTTGGATTTCTGCCTTGCTTTCTCCTCTGAAGCAGTTACACTGTGCATCAAATGTGCCTACCTTCCCACACTTGTCTCCAGACAGTGAAATATGTGGCTATACACCAGCAACTGTTTGTAGATAACAAAAGTGTTTCTAATGCTCTCTTGGTTATTGAAAATAGATTTTTTTAATACAATATATTCAGATGCCTGTTCTCCCTCTCCCAACCTCTCTCGGATCTTCCCCACCTAGCCAATTCTTTCTGTCACACCATTTCTCTCTCTCTCTCTCTCTCTCTCTCTCTCTCTCTCTC
>JANHMN010000014.1:8141578-8167071 GCA_030674055.1 Rhabdomys pumilio | reverse complement strand
CTCTCTCTCTCACACACACACACACACACACACACACACACACACATTAGAAAATAAAGAGCCATCTGAAAAAGAATAAAATAAAATATAAAATAAAAGCAAGCAAACAAACAAAAAAGGGGAAAACACAAACAGAAAGGAAGGAAGGAAGGAAGGAAGGAAGGAAGGAAGGAAGGAAGGAAGGAAGGAAGGAAGGAAGAAAGGAAGGGTCAAAGATAAAACCACAAGAAACACACACAAACATTGATACACACATTCTTCCACACAAAAAGTCTCTAACAACAAAAGCAGAAAGGACAAAATATGAGCAAACCTATAAGGTTAAAAATATAATACTCAAAGAATTATGAAACAAAAATACCATTGATTTTATTTTGTGTTTGTCATTTACTGCTATGTGTGGGGCCTCCCTTATTATGATTATTTGTAAACCTAGTGAAACTCCACTGGACAAAACTAGTTTTTCCTTTGCAAGGGGTTATCAGCTGAAGGTAGATTCTAGCTCAGAGACAGGGTTCTGTGTCCCCTTCCCCTCTCAGCACTGGGAACTCATCTGACTTAGACTGTGTATGTTGTCACAGTCACTGTGAGTCCATATGTGTGTCAGTCCTGCTGTGTCTAGAAGGCCTAAAACTGTTGAAAGAACCATAATAATAGATTCCATTTATTTAGCTCCTATTGCATCTAAGAAATGCACTACATACTTTAAATATTTATGTAGTGGTGTGTGTGTGTGTGTGTGTGTGTGTGTGTGTGTGTGTGTGTGTGTGTAGGTATGTACCTGTTATAGCATAGCTACAGAGGTCACAGAATAATTTTTGGAAGGCTGATCTTGCCTTCCAACTTGCTCAGCAAAGTTGCTGCTGTTAGCTGCCTCACTGTCTTCTCTTGACATCTCCTCTTGTCTCTACCTCCCATGATGCAGTTGGATAACTGGGATTACAGATATGTGCACTGCACTTTTACCGGCTGAGTTGTCTCCCTAGCCCTGTGCTACATAGTTGACAAATAGATTTTTTTCAGACTTCAAAGTTAGTTTATAAAACAGATATTTTGAAAGCAAAACTTTTAAAAAGTAAGTTTATAGTGGTGTGGAGTAGTAGATCATGGTTCACACCCAGGGCCATTATCACACATGAATTGTGCCCAGCAACGGATTTGCCATGACATGTTCAGGCTTATTTGGAGTGTACTTTGGTGATGTAGATGGCTGTATTACGTTTTTTTGTTCCACCTCTCTCTTCCACAGGTTTCTTTCTTTATACAAATAGTTACCCTTCTACTTTCATGGGTTGTTGTTGTTTTAATCTAAAATTTTTCTTGTGATTAAAAGAAAAAAAACACATGTGTGGTACTTCCCTTTCTTAGTCTGTTTTACTTTGCTTAATATGATGACGTCTGATTCTATTCCTTTGCAAACAGCATCATTTCATTCACCATGGTTGAGTAATATTTAAACATGTACACTTACTACTCCTTAAAGGTTATTATTCACAAATGACTATCGTGTAGAAAAGAAAAAGAAATTATCAGCCAAAAGGAAGTGTAATGAATCAGTTTGTCTAGTCTCCTTGTTTCAAAGAAATGGGAAGTATTTGCTATTCTGTGTTCTTATGAATGTTACCACAACATCTAAACTTTATATGTTTCATCTATAGAGAAGACCGTTGGAATTTTCCCTTTCATAAAGCCATTATATTGAGAGGATATCTACTTGTCTGTGCACTCTTTTTGATCAACCATCCAAAATAAATTTGGTATAACGATTTAGGATCCAATATAAAGTAAGACAATGATCTTAGCAAACTAATAAGGTTTTCTCTTTGGTTGTACACACATATTCATGAATAATAACTTGTCCCTACTTCCCTTCTACCCCATAATCTGTGGAAGGGTATGATTCTCTCCCTTCAGTCCCCACCATCACTAGGACTTAGGAAACAGCTAGAAACACAGTAATCAAGAAATAATTCTTAGGGCTTTCAGAGTATTATGCCTACAATGCTAGCATCCGGGGAAGAAATGGAAGTGCCATTGCATATCTGTAACCACCTGCTCTACACTGGGTGTTTCAGGTCAGACAGGGCTATATGGTAAGACTGTTTTAAAAAAGCAAAAATTTAAAGAAAGGAAGACCGAAGCTTACTGGTGACCTAAAAGCTACTAAATGTTTGATCTTTGGTCTAACTGGAAGTTTCTCTCCTCTTCTTTTTGAGCCCCTTCATGTCTGGCCATTCTTCAGATTTTCCATCTCTTCCTCCTCCCTGGAACTTTTGCAAATACTTGATCTTCTACTGCATGAGTATCCCCTCAGGCTGTGACTTATCCAGACCTCGTCAGAGCCTACCTTGGCACCTCTGGCTCATCCCTAGACAAAGGATGAGTGCCTTCCACAAGATAACTTTAATTCCAACTTGATTAGTGAAATGCTGTAATTAATGTTTGCCTCCTCAGTAAGTCTGAATCTTCATAAAAGCAAGGATCAACTATCTGTGTTTATTTAACTTTTTATATTGTTTTCATTTATCAGTGTGTTTAAAGACAACTACAAAGGCCGATTTTATACTAAAAAAAGCAACAAAGTTTTCCTGAATGGATGGCTGAAAGAATGGAAAGTGGATGAATTAGTAGGTTTAAAGCATTCTTCTACAAACATTTGGTGTCATCTAAAAATAAACTGCTACCAATGAAATATCACCATAAATTTAACAAAGAAACAAGATGATGTGAGCATTAGCTTTATATAATATTTAATTGGAGACTGAATTATTAAATCAGACTAAAACTACCCTAATACTGATGAAATGTGCAAATAGCTATGTTGATTTTTTTTCCAGTGTAGATGCAGTTCATATCTCATGGCTACCATGAGCCTATCCAACCATTCCTAGTCACTAAACTGAGTTGATGGCATCTGATGGGTCCCAGCCTTTTGGATTTTCTATGAAATGCAAAACCTCTCCTCCATTGTTGGAGTGTTTAGTAACAGTTCTTATAAAATACAGGTCTCACCATTTGTGATTTGGTGGGAACCCCATTCTAACAGTAGTGTTAGCTGAGAGAAGCTTGGCTTATGATAAACCCAAAGCCAGGCAATATCCATGCTACAGCAGGGGTACATTGTATTTTATGACTTAAATAAAAAATATTTCTAAAAGCACATATTCTGTGATAACAAGCTTCAACAAAAAGAAGCCTAGGGTTATTGAAACACATGAAATTTGAGCTTGAAGAGAATTTAGATGGCTTAAAATTGTTTGAAGACCACATGAAATAAGGAATCTCTTTCTAGCTGCAGTTTAATACCTGCTATCGCTATGGGGATATAAGCAGCTAGCTGAAAAATCTTCCTGCTTCATGATTCATATTCCTACACAGAATATTCCTTAAACTCAATGCTCACTGAAAGAAAGTCTATAACTAAAGGATATTTAGTTATTCATCAGCTCATGCATAGCAAAAATACCAGAGAATCTTAAAAGTTATGATGTTAAAGCCCCATGAATCTCTGTTCTTCTCAAAATGAAAAGATACACCAGTGTTGTATATCTATAATTATTTACACATTCTGAATTATTAAAATTACATATCTAGTTATTATGTGTCAATACTTCCAGTTATTCTACATTTTGTAATTCTGGGTATTCTTAAAATACAAGTGATTTATTTGCGATGCTAAATTTTAAAGTAATAATTAAAACTTTTTTATGTTAAAGGTTCAGTGGAAACTCTAATTTATTTGAAAATGGGAAGAAATTTATATCCATGAATGTTCTAAGGGGTGTTGTTACATTCCACTGTATTTCAGATCCTGTGGATTTAAAAAATATCACAGTGATTTTTTTAGATGATTTTTACATACAGCTATCAAATTTACTGATCACTGACATGTTATAAGGTTTACATTTCTTGGGATGGAAATAAAATAATTAATTAAAAAATAGAATTAAATTTGAAAATCAAGACTCAAGTCATAGTAAATGCAGAAGATGATCCAACAGCATAGTATGATAGGTATGACCTTCATTTTATCAATTTTAATTAATTAACTTTTATTCATTTTAACTTCAATTCATTAACTATGCATGTTTATATCTATCTATGAATATGTACATGAAAGTGCATGTCCCAAAGGAGGCCACAGCAAAGGAGGCCAGAGACATCAGACTCCTCTGGGGGCAGAGCTTCAGTCAGCTGCTAGCTTCTCTACGTGTTTGCTGGGAACCAGCTTTGAGCTGTCTAAAGAACAGGATAGGCTTTTAGTCAACTGAGTCATCCCTTCAGCTCCTCGTGTTATTTCTTACGTAAAATACATGATAGCTTTTACATGTTAGTTTAACATTCAAGAAAACTTTGGGTGGTCATGAGGGTAGTCATGAGCTTTATATTCTACTGGCTGCAACTTCCTTAGAAATTCTTAAATGCAAAAAACAATCATAATAGAGAGAAATTGAAAAGGTAATTACAATGCTTGATAGAGAATGACAACTCTGTCTGACTTTGGACTTTGAAACTTTTTCTGGGTAGACAAAATCAACATGGAAGCATCCTTGGCATGTCCCATAAGCATTTTTTCCTTCAACAATGTCACTGGACCTTGTGAAAGGAGACACCTCCTCATGCTCTAATGAAATTTTTGATAATACTTTTATGGAATAAAAGTCAATGAAGAATCTGTTCTCTAAAATATATAGCTTTGAATTGTGGTGAAATGGTTGGTAGTTTCATATGCATGGGTTCATTTGTGAGTGTGAAAGAGCTGTACAAGTAAAGCATCCACACAGCCACTCTCTAACGCAGAATGGAATAGAAAATGAAAGGGTAACTATGGATTTATAACACTAAATGAGATGTATGTGGAATATTATAACTGTAGTATTGTTTTCAAGTAGGATCAAGAGAGTATTTTTGTCTTAGATTTAGGCTAAGCTCAAATATTTTCCTGCTTTAGTAATGAGTAAGGACTTTCAACTTGCAGGCATTTGATTAAATATGAAGACACATACTAAGTCAACTGATTTTATAAAGGGCAAGAGAAACTACAAAAATTAAGCAATATGAAGAAGACACGGTTCTTTAAAAAAATAAAATAAAACCTTGAAAAATGAAATATATAGTAGTTAGCCATGAAGTTCAGGTGAGTTCGCTGGGATCTTTACCGAAACACTCTCAGTGATCTTGAGAATGTTACTTAACCTGATCAAAATGTCTTATGTGCAAGAGGAAGATAACAAGAGTCCCTATCTCACAGGGATGAAATGACAATTAATTAACTAAAACAGCAAACACACTAGAAAGAAGAGGACAGATGTAAAGTCACCTGATTCTTAAACAAATGATTCTTGGAACATTAAGTATCCACATTTAAAATAATGAAATTTTACACCCCCTGTCTCTTACACTACATAAAAATCAGTTCCAAATAGTTCAAACATCCTAATATAAGATCTGAAACTCTAAAACTACTAGACAGTCAAAGGACAAAGTAGGGGAAATGCTTTGTGATTTAGTCACAGGCAAGGATTTTCTGAATAGGACTTTATTCAGCTACTTTTCTTACACGGATATATCTCCCTAGGGATGGCACTTCCCACAATAAATGTTGCTATCCTCCGTTGACTGGTCCACAGAAAGGTCTAAAGATCCACCTGTTGGAGGCAATTATTCAGTTGCAGTTCAGTTCCCAGTGTTTCAAGTAAACAACCCAAATTAACCAGCACAGATAGATTCATAAAATCACAGATGTACATTGACATGAGACTAGATACGAAACTATCTAAGGGACAGAAGGTGATTGACGGGCCCAGAGAGGGACAAGAGGGGGACAGAAGACTAAGTGAGGAAAATGTTCTCCTCATTATGTTCTAAATGAAATAATTAAAATTTTAAAACAAACACGAACCTACAGTGTTTATTAATAGTAATGCTAATAAGTATTAATAGTAAATATCACTTAAAAATACATGTTGTCCCTTTTGATTTCTTGAGAGAACAGGAAGAAAATATTATGTAAATAGCAATGTTCTTTCGCCATTGGCAAATTTGTCTCCAAATTTCACATTTCATTGTTGGTTGTTTGTTTCTTTGTTTTTAAGGTACAATACAATATGAAAAAGCTCATAAGATGTCTGAGACCTGAATAGTAGTTAAAATCTCTGGCTGCGGTGAAGTGGAAACTTAAGAATTCTTTCGAAAGTTGGTTGGATAGTGTTTTCCTGGGGCAAACACTTGAAGGAATGTTTTGTTAAAGTGGTCACAGGTGCGAAAGACTAAGGCAGACTCATGAAGAAACATTTCAGTGAAGCAGACACAGGAGAGAGGATGATCTGCTAAAGCAAGTACGTGAAAGCACGTGAAAGGACATGTGATGAAGGATTCTTTGTTAACAACACACATGTGTTGGCCCATCTTGCATTGCATAGTTGAGCTGCATTTGTTGGGACTCCATAGAAACACACCAAAAACTTTCTGGGGGTGTGCTGCAGTTTCTTGCTGCTTCTACTGATTGAAAGTGATGTCAGCCTAGGCAGATGCATGGGCTGAGGCAAGACACATGCTAAAGTAAGGCATGTGGAGGACACGTGATGTTTGGAGGGTACAAATAGGGCAACATGGAGTGACAGAGACAGAGCTTAGCTTTCTGGTACAGCTAGCTACACAACACTTGTAGGTCTCCTGTCTTGGCTGATCTTCAATTCACTGAGAGACACACAGCTGAGAATTTTTCCTGGTCTTCTGTTGGTCCCTCCTGCTGACTCAAGCTGAGGCTGAGGCCTGGCTGTCTCTGCTAGGTCGTGTCACTGTTGTTGCTAACCGGACTCTACCAAACTGGACTGCTGGTGTATCCTTGAAATGTTTGCCAGTGGATCGAGCTGCCACTGCCTTCCAACCTGTGAATCGAACTGCCAATTTTCAGATAACACAGACAGGAATTGCTCCAAAGAACCTTTCTGAACAGGTCCACTTCCCCCATATCCTTTCTTTTCCACTACATCTAGTGGGCGGTAGGCTACAAGAGAGGTTAAAGCATTTAAGAACCATCATTAAAAATAATGTTTGAAAAAAATTAAAGTTACACTGCAGATTCTTGAATGCCTCTTGCATTCTGCTGGTTGTCTGGGATTGGGTATGTAAGCTTTCTGTGTATCCAAAGAAAGCATAATAATAGTAGCTAACTTAAAATTGTGGTGAGCACCATTAAAATAGTACAGTTAAAATACTCATCAGAAAGTAGGAACTCAATAAATGTCAGCTGTGTTTATCTCCATGTACTACATTAGAGAGCACATGACCTATGTGATATATATATATATATATATATATATATATATATATATATATATTAATACTTTTTTAAAAGTGAAGCATACAACCAACAGAATCAACTAACCTGGACTCTTGGAGCTCTCAGAGTCTGAACCACCATTCAAAGAACATACACAGACTGGACCTAGGCATCCCCTACATGTAACAGACGTGCAGCTTGGTCTTCATGTGAGTCCCAAACAAATGGAGAAGGGGCCATCCCAAAAGCTGTTGCCTGTATGTGGGATATGTTCTTCTAGCTGGATTGCTTTGCCTGGCCTCAGTGGGAGAGGAACTGCCTAGCCTCACAAAGACTTGAAATGCCAGGGTTGGGGAGATAACCAGGGAACCTCCACCTACACAGAAGAGAAGGGGAGGGGGAAGGGGAGAGGATTGTGGGAGGGGTGACCAGGAGGGAGCAGTGAGTGGGATATGAAGTAAATAAGTTAAAAATAATTTAAAAGAGTGAAGCACAGCATGTTGCACACTTAATTAATTATTATGATGCACATATAAATTTAGAGCCACAGTATGATCATCTATCATTCTTTAAGATAAGTGAGCATGTAAGTGTTTGCGATACCGTTGTCCCCAAATTAACTAACAGTCAAAGACAATGATCCCGTGGCACTGTGGACTCCGTAGGATGTTATGACTTTATTTCATTTTTACTGGATTCTTAACTTACACCTTTTCCCCTCAAAGCAGCTGTCTAGGTAAGGACAATACATTCAGTTTCTTGGGTGTATCCTGTTCCCTCTCCTACTTTCCAGACCTCCATAGCTTGCCCTTGGATGCTAGGATCTGAGTGTCACACTGACTGGAGCAGCCAGGTGACTCGAAACGCTGAGACAATGATCATCGAAGTTTATACATTCAAAGCTCCCCGGAAGCCCCTCACAGAATTTCTTCACACACTTCTACAACCAATTTGTCTCAGTGTGCAAAGGGTTCTTAGAACACTACTCGTTTCCTTTATAAACTGTCTTCACTGTGTCAGTGAATACCAAGAAAAGGTCTGCACGAAATTGTTCATTTCATGGGCTTGTGTGAGCCAGCCTAACATTAAAGAAGGAACATTTCAGAGAAGAAAACTGACTCATTGTGGAAACTGAGCTTTTGTACAAATTTGTTGTCTCTGGAAATAGGACAGCATGCAACACTATTAATAGTAGGCCTGGTAAAATCTCATTCAGCTACGCTGCATCGTGAAGGTGTGCTTCCTTGAGGAAACTCTGCCCTGCTTGAGGACCACAAGAACACCTCACGGCATTGTTGACAAGCACACATTTTAAAGTCAGTAACTTCAAGTACTGATCAATGTCCACTGTGGAAGTTTCTCAAATAAAGCTGAATTATTACTCAGGTTTCACATCGAATTCGCTGAAGTGAGAGCTGAATTCAATTAGAGATATTAAAAAATTCTAGCACTCTCACAAAATACGAAAGCAAAGTGTGGACTGGTACACTTCCTGCTTCCCCGAATCTTACCCACTCTCCATATGAACCATTCGATGAATTGTTCCTTGTTTATTTTGTTTTCTAAACTTTCTATGTAATTTTCCCTGTTTTCTCTTCTTCCTGAATTTATGACCTTCTGTTCTCTAACTGTGTACATGCCTGTGTGTGTGCATGTGTGTGTGCAAATAGATGTGTGAACAGAACATGCTGAGTCTGTATAGTAATTGTTTATATGTGTATGTCTTCAGAGCTCTTTCTCGCTCTCTCCAATCCTTGATTGTCTGTATCTCTTCATTTAAGGGTGGAGCCTGATGAAACCTCCCTTGTCCATGTTGGAATGCCAATTGATATCATCCCTGTTAAGGTCTTGCTTAGGCATTCATGTTGTTCAGGTTTCATAGGTAGAACTTCCCCCATGATATCTAGAAGACACAATCTTGCAGCTGATTGACCTCCAGGTCGTCTGATAATCTTTTAGTCTTGTCTTCTAGCAGTTAATTCTTCAGGCTTCATTCACACCCTATCCTTCCTGGAAGTTCTGTCTAATCTGCCTAGAGAACATCTTTTTCATTTCACACTTCTCATAGAAGAAGTAAGGTCCCTCACATGACCTGTTCTGCTGTAACTTACGGTTCCACAGGTTTTGTTAACATCGAAGCCCGAACATTCCATGTTGAATTTACTTTCCGAATGCCTCACTTGCATTAGTCCTTCCCAGTGACCCAGGCCTGGCACAACTCATGCCTCCCATGCTGACTTGTTTTGGCTGTAGGACCTAGTCAACTGTGACAGCAGCAGCCCTGGAAAGAGCCTGCACAGCAGAACTCAGGCTCTTGACATGCTGTCACTTGGGGCTTGGAGCACCCATGCTGAGTGCTCCATAGGTAGTGTCCAGGAGAGCAAAGAACAGTGGAGAGGGCCAGCTGTCACCTATTCCAGATATTGAAGGTAAAACATACACATATAAACATACACATGAAAACCCACACATATAAACAATTACTACACAGATTCACATATTTATTGTATACATAAACACACAATTAGAGAAAAGGAGGTCACAAATTTGGGAGGGAGAGGGATACTGGTAAAAGAAGAATCTATTCTGGATACCACAACCCAAGTAGATGGCAGAGAAATCAGAAGAGAGTCTAGTCCAGTCCAGATGGTATAATTACTACAAAGAATAGCTCATTATTTCTAAGCCACTACCATTTGCTATCAAATAGCAAGAAATATCTGAAGTTTCTTTGGTGAGATTATAACAATGACAGCTCCCTGAGAACTCTGTCTCAACTCAGTGCTTGTGATCTCTGGTCTATTATTCTCTTTGTGTTTTTAGTGAAGTACCATTTTGAACCATGAGCTCGTTCACGTTGCTCATGTCTGCTTTTCTCTTATTGACTTAGTGTCTTACTTTCCAGATCTAGAACTTTATGGATATAATAATTGTTGGTGGGAAAAAAGAATCAATGGGAGAGAAGAAAGAAGGTAAATTAGAGTACAGGTAAACTAAACAGACGTAGCTGCTTGAGGTAAGTGGTAGAGGGCTTGGTTTGTATGCATGAAGCCCTTGGTTCAGTCCACAGTTCAGAGGGTGGAGTGTTGAACATAAGGCCACAAGCAAAGGGGATACATAAGCATTTCTGCATATTTGACAAAGACAAAAGAAACGTTCAGCATCGTTAACTGTGCCTGTGAAATATAGGTCAAGGTAAATGCTTGGAACATTTTCTATTTTGCCTATAATATGATAGGTAATAAAACGGAAATGGCTGTCCATAGAAATCCACTGTTATGTGCTGACATCAAGTCTTTTTCAACACAAGCTTTTATAAGTGGAGAGAATGCCATCAATGCAAGCACTATCAATATATTTCCATCCACGCTCCACAGACAGACTGGATTAAAAGAGACAGAACCCCTGTTGAAGAGAAGTTACCAACAAAGTCTCACATTAGGGAGATGCCAGGTGATTATAATTGATGGCAGTTTTAGCACTGTGGTAATGAGGACAGGGTAGGGGCTACCATTTCCCACTCCTGTCTTTATCACTAAAGTAGATCCAGGGTGTGCTGTTTTCTCTTATTAGTCTTTGTCATATGAATACAGCATTGGAATGTTAATACTGAACAGGACCCCGAGACAACAAAGTTTAGTGGCTCAAACCCCTGGTGTGCAATAAGGTTGCTGTGGAAGAAACAAATCCAAGTGTTCTTCACATGTCTTTGTGAAAATTGCCTTGATTACATTTTTTAAATTTTATTTTATTTATTTTTATTGAGTACAACATTTAAAGATCATTTTAGAGCAATTGTCCTATTAAGTATGAAGTGATAAATACTAAAAGTCTATACATTTTTACTACGTACTCCTGCGTTTCACCTTTCTTTGTAAGGAAGTTTCTTTATGACACCAGTAACAGTCAGAAAACACTCATGTACAATCTATCAGAAACTCAGGCCACATGGAACACAAAGGAAAGGGTTGGGACCCAACTTATGGAATGTCTAAATTAGACAGAAAATAATTTGCAAGTCAACTTACATAAAACCATCTTCATCACTCAAATTAAATTACAAAACAAAAACAACAAACAAAACAGAAGAAAATATGCAAATTTTCTCTGTTCCCATGAGGCCTCTTTGTTAAAAATATCCTTACAATTTATCTGCTACAGTATCATTATTAAAAATGTAATACCACGTGGAGACCTCATGGGCAAAGTGAAGATGACGTGAGTGATTTAGATCCAACAACTGTGTCCAAGCAACTTTTCCACTTATTGCCTCTGCAGTTCATGGAAGGCCAAGATGCTTCTAGGAGCCTAGATTCTTTCTGCCACACAGAGAGTATCACAATAGAATATGGAAATGTATATATATTCACATGGATAACAGGAGACATACTTCTAGGTTCTTTTGACTGATTCTGAAAGTGTGGTGTAGAAATTCTCAGAACCCACACCATACCTTCTAAAGAAAATGCCACATTTTGTAACAGTGGGCCAGTAACCTTGTTATCAGTGCCTCAGTGATGCCAATGGCACTAGAGTAGGAGAAATGCTTCTCTAAAACATCACCACCCACTGATTTGGGCAAGAGTTTTAATTTCCTAATTCAGTGTTCCAGTTTCTTCACCTACATGTGGAGTTATAACTAAAGATTAAATGAATAAATGTCCACAATCTAGGTATCCAACTTGAGGACTGAATAAAGTGTAAGCGACATATTCCACAATGGAAATTTTTAAGAGAAAAAGAAGACTGAACTTGGGGTGTTTTCAGGTAAATGGATGCAGCTAAATATAGTCATATTAAATAAACTAAGTCAGTCTCAGAAGAGGATTCTGGTATATTTCATATTATTTGTGGTTCTTAGATTATTAAATAAATACATAAAATCAAGTTTGTACACATGACATGAAAGTAGGAGTAAAATTGTGTAGGGGAAAACAGAGAGAGTAGGGAAGGGGAAGGGAACAGAAAGAAGGGGGGAGAGGGCGAGGAACAGAGAGAGTGGGGAGGGGGAGGAGAACAGAGAAAGTAGGGAGGGGGAGGAGAACAGAGAGTGGGGAGCAAATATTTTTAGTCTACAAAAAATGCTACATACGTGGCAAAAACAAAGGGCAGCTACTTCTGAACCTAAGCACTCATCTAGACTCTGACACTGCCAAATGGAACAAGTGATGCAACAACCAAAGATGGAAGGCATCAATGAGCAAGTGGGTGCTATAGTTCAAAGACTGACATAACAAGCTCTGTCTACACCATGGCAATGAAAGCTGAATGGGAAGAACTGTCAGATGGGGAAGGAAGACCTCACTGAAGAGGTGGCTTTTGCACTGAGAGCAGAAAGAGGAAGAAAGGCCAGACAAATGAAAATTGTTGGAAAGTGCATCCAAGAAGAAGTCACAGTGTAAAGTCCACAAGGTAAGGAAGGACCTGCTGGCTGATAAAAGGGCAAAAAGTAAGTTCATGGATCAAGAAGGAAGCAGACCGTAGAGAATGACAATATCAGAAATGTGTGCACTAATCATAGTACATGAGACCTAGTAAGTCCTTAGAGAGACGCACTTCAATCTCACTGTTATGGGACACGATCACAATGTCATGATCTGATTTCCAAAGAGAATGGAAGCCACACTGTCAAAGATGAGGGAGGACTGGAAGGGAGGCGCTGCAGAAGAACCAACAGAATCTTCTAGCAGTCAGCAGGGGGAAGGGAGAAAGGATGGGGAGCTTTTCTCATCGAGTAAGTAAGACTTTAGGGCACCTTTCAAATGCCTAAGGCCTTGGTCATCACACAAGGGGTGAACAAGACTTGAAGGGGACACTGAGCTGAACTCTACCTTAAATATCTGTGTAGTACTCTGGAAGTTACTCTGGGATCTTTCGCTGTCTCATACATTCCAATGTGGTCAATGAGGCAGGATTCAATGATTTCTTTATATTTGGGTAAATAAAGTCAAGTTTGCACATCAAGGATGTGCCTGGTGACCAAATGAAGTCCATTGGCTGCCTTTGAACTTCTTGACATTCATGCAAAATTCGGCATGGGTCCCAGCTTTTTCTTCTCTTAGCTTCTGTAAGTCAGTCATCTTCTCTTGCTCTCTGACTGCAGCTACTGCAGTCTTCTAGCTGTGCTGTGTCTGTGTGCCTGCTCTTTCCTGTGCATTACCTGGTTGAGGGGCCAGCCATAAAATGCTGGCAGAGCAAGGGAGTGATTGTATCCTTCTCTGTACTGTGGACACACAGCACATAATGGTGGTTAATATTCACGTGTTAATTTGTAATACTCATTCTTTCACTAAATATTTACAAAAATCTTTCTGTTCACCCAATGTAACAAAACAGAATTGTTGACCACAGAGATGCATCCCAGTGTCAGAGAAGGAGTGATAAGAGGAAACATTAAAACAAAAGGTGTAAGTAAGTGGTGTGTCTGGGTAGACGGTGTTAAGTATAACAAAAGTGAAGTAGGTTAAAGCAAAAGAGAAAAGAGATGGGTGAGAGCAGTGGGGAGGTTCAGCACAGCGCAGTCACACATGGACATGATCTTTGTGTGTATCTGACTTATTTGGCAGAAATTAATGACATTCAGACTTCTGCAATCACTCATAAATAACAAACGCTTGCCTCTAGTCTACAATAGGCTGGCAGACACTTTGTTTATGACATTGTCATTAAGAGGCCTACCACATACTTGAAGTCATATCTAACTTCAAGGGAAAAAAACGTAGCCTATTCAGTTGTAGAAAAGTGAATTTCCATTAAGGAGATTGAGAAGGTTGAAGAGATGAATCAGCAGTTAAGAGAACCCACTGTTCTTCCAGAGAACCAGAGTTCGCGTCCCAAGGCCCATGGACAGTGGCTCAAAACTTCCTGTAAGTCAAGTTTCAGGAGACCCAAAACTCTACTCTGGCCTCTGCCGACACAGACACAAACACACATAAATAAAAATAAATCTTATCATAAAAAGACAACAGACCTGAGTAAGGAGATATGCATGGGAAGACTATTCCAGGCAGGAGAAAGAGCTAATGAGAAAGCCTGGGTGCATAGTGCTCCTGTAGTGTTGAAGGAACCATCAGGAAGCTGCTATAAACAGAGGAGGACCTAGGAGAGAGGGAGGTGAGACCAGCAGGAGCAGAGCTGAGAATTATGGGAAGGGAGGGAGGAAGAGAGGGAGGAAGGGAGGGAAGAAGGGAGGGAGGGAGGGAGGGAGGGAGGGAGGGAGGGAGGGAGGGAGGGAGGAGGGAGGAAGGGAGGGAGGGAGGCAGAAGTAGATAGGGAGGCTAGTGGAAGGAGGCTGAGACCACCACAGCAGGTATGTCTGCCTCCTCTGTGACTAACATACCCTGAATGTAATTTGAACTAATTTTATTATAACTCACCTTAAAACAGCATACTCTAGAAAAACATAAAGTTCATTTTTATCATTGCAAAAGTATATACAGAATGACAACAGGTAAACAGGCACAATCAATGCATATGAAAAATATAAAGGTATATAGCGTGATATAAAATTTCTATGTACTGGTGCAGCCAAGATGACTTTGGAAGTAAAGGTGCCTAAGGCCAAAGCTGAGGATCTGAGTTCAATCCCTGGCACTCACATAACAGAAGAATAAAACCAACTCTTCTGACCTTCACAGGAGTACCTCAAGACACATACACACATACACAGAGAGACATACACACGTGAACACACATGCACAGAGAGAAAATAAATAAATAAATAAATAAATAAATAAATAAATAAATAAATAAGATGTTAAACCAATAAAATGTTCTTATTCATTTAAGATCCGTTTAAGGACAACCTACTCACATACCAAAGTGAACTCCCTAGAATAGACAGTGAATATACCACATAAATACGGAAAAACTATGACTTACAAAAGTGAGGCCATTTGTAAGCCTCACTATTTATGAAATATAAGCAAGAGTGTTTGAATTTGGGGGAAGAAAGTGGGAGCCTAGATAAAGTATTGCTAGGCAGCCAGCAGAGAGACAGGCAGGCAGATGTCAATTATTTAGACTTTTCTTCAAAAGGCGCCACTCTCAACATGGTGGAAGCCACTTCAAAGTTTATATTAATGTACAAGATGGTTACTCACTCTCTGGTTACCAGACATTTACTACAAGAAGAGAAGCTGCTGCCAGTAAAGTGGCAAGTGCTTGTGTTCAGAGGAATCTCCAATAAAACAATCAAATTACTTGGCCTTTTCCTCAACAACCGTAATTTTTGCCTTTTTAGAATGGTTCATTCATCCTTTTCTGATGTAGGCAAATATAAAATAATGCCCCACACCGCTTCACTGATGCATAGGGCATTAAAGTTAAACTTAGTGGGAAATTAATTTTAAGATTGGAATGAAAATATTTCCTTAATATTTGCATATCATCTATGGAAACAACTCAACAAAAAATTTTATAAGCACAAGCATGAAACATGCAGAGTGATCATGAAGTTACACAGGACTTACATCTACCTACCCACTCATTAACATTTTGCTCCTTCAGTGTTTAGTGAATTGTTTTAAAGGATCATGAATTGGGCTAGAAAATAAATAAGGTCAAGGCTTCTGAAAAATCTGCATCCAGCAAGATGCACTTCTTGTAGTGACCAGTAGGCTGAGGAGTTCAGAAAAAGCTTTATAAAGTTCCATGTTGACCCAGAATAGTCAAGCTATGGTTTAATCTTTGGACCTGGAGGAAGACATCTTAAAGACAGAAACATTTAGCTGCATCTCAATGCTTCTAGCAGTGAATGCATTCAGTGGGTATGTTTGTTTGTTCAAATGAGTTAATGTGTGCACAGCCAGGGATGGCCAATTGGTATTGTCTGTTCCTTGAGAAAGCAATATGTCCTAGAAGAGATTCCTTCTAACTCCCTGTTGATATAACAGTTCAAGCTGACAGGAAGAACTGTGGGGAAGGAATCCAGGCAGTCAGGAGAATTAGGGAAGAGAAGTGCTTTGGATCTGGATTCATCAGAGGACAGACTTGATCTTGAGAAAGAAGCATCATTCATCCCCTGACTGCAGTGTGAGAAAGTACAAGCAATGACCAAACGCTAAGAAAATTCAGAGCTGTGCCTTTAATGGTTCAGAGTGTGGGATAAGCTTCAGTGAAATGCTGAGCGATCCCTGAGATATCTTCAATTAGCCTCTGAGGTTAAGGCTGCCATATGATCCCCATCCACTCGTGGGAAGTATCAAAAAAAAAAAAAAACTAACTCTCTCTCATTATGCATAATAATTTTATCTATAATACCACTAATACTTAAAGTTTTAAAGAAAACACCTCAAAAGCTAAGAATTTTGCTAAGTTGATAGAGTGTTTGCCCAGCATGAAACAAAACAAAATAAAAAAAAAACACAAAAAATAAAAACCAAAAAAAAAATTAAAAACAAACAAACAAAAATAAACTGGATATGAGCCCTAGCAGCAAATCTTTAAAGTCTTTCTTGCCTACTTCAGGAGTTCAAGGACAGGGTCACCTACATAATGTCCAGAAGGGTTGGGGGGTAGAGAAGGGAGAGAGTAGGAAAGATAAGGGAAGGAAAGAAAAAGGAAAGGAGGAGAAAAATAACTTTATTAGTTCATTTAAATACCATCATTACTTCTATTATTGAATTGTATCGCTGACAAAATTATGCTTAATAAGTCTGTAAATATATAAAAATTGACCTTATAAAGCCCAGCATGCTACAATTGTAGTAGACATAAAACATAGTTGGAAATTTTTTAATGTCTGAAATTCAACAACAATTTATAGTCTTCAGTTTTCAATTTATAGTTTTCAGTGAGGAATAATGACTTCATTCCTAAGGGTTACCAAAAAAGTACCCTCTGAAATATCATTAATACTCAGCTTCAAACATATGTATCAATGCATTCACGAATGTTTGCATATTACTATGCTTTATATTTATTCTTATTACTATAACAATATTTTTTCAAAGTATTTTGTCATTAATTATCCTTTGCCCTAACATTTTTTAATTTTGTTTATTTTCTCCTGTAAACATCACTATAAAAAATCTCTCCACATTTTAGAATATTTTGATGATTTTAATGTATAAAAAAATTACATGCTGAACATGTTCCTTGGGAGAGGCCCCTGGTAACCTGCTAATACAGTGTATCAGGGGAAGACAGGGTATCTTAGTAGATTCAAAACTGAGAAGCAAGGTTGGAATGATGGCCGAGGCCCATACCGGAGACTCAGTCAGCATAAAAGCTATTTCTTTACAGTGGTTGTATTTTAATACCTTGGAAATGGATCAAAAGCCAGGGTCATAGTTGAAAGATCAAAGGTGAAGTAACATGGAAACACAATAGTGAGTTGTTACATTAATCACTGAATACACAATTCCAGGCTGATTTTCTTTAAACAAAGGGCCATTATTTGAAGATCACCAAAAGACCATGCAAAAAGATTATTTGAGGTTTAAGTTCTAAATCTTTTAAGGGTGTGGGGTATTGTTGAGGACTCTTAGAACACACTACCACTGTTGGGAACTCCATAAGAGACGGGAAAGAAGCCTATCTGAAGCGTTTTTGAAAGGAAGATTCTGTCTTCAGAAGATTTTCTCAGTTCACAAATTGGGATGCCAGCCTGTCACAAGCTGTATTGCATTGGGTGATGTTAATACACTTTGGGGTGGTGCAATGAAGTAGACGACTCCTGATGGCACACAGACCTACATGCACCTGACTTCCTTTCCAAAATCAATCCTTGGTGTACCACAGGCTTAATTTGAAGGGTCTGCGAATAACTGGGTCTCTGAGTTCCTTCTTTTGTCACTTGTCACTTGGTATAAATATATTTATACCTCAGGCTTTATCAATGTGGTGATAATGTAAGGTGCCTATCTGAAAGTGGCTGAGACAAATATACATTAATCTTCCTACAGTATAGAAACATTTCTTAAGTAGTCTCTCGTGAAATGGTAAAATATTCATTTCCACTTAGATATTTTCAAAATATAGCTGATCTAGAGACTTCTATTTGGATCATTTAAAATCTCTTGCTTTCTTAAACAGAATATTAAAATATTTTAATCTCCCCCAGCATTCCTCAGTGAGTTTATTTCTAGACCTTGGATGAGCTGCATTTCAAGTAGGTGGGTAGTTTCTGTACCTAATCGGAGGTGTAGGACTCATGTTTACCCAGATATTGCAGTAAAACCCAGACACTTCACAGGAGAGTGAACAGGGAAAGCAACAGGAAAACAACCCTCTAGGTTGTCTTGGGAGGAGTCGGGTGTCCACACAGGAGCAGGCCTGGCACGGAGAGGCACGAAAGGGGAGCACCACTCCGCAGGGGTGGGGTTTGGGTTTCTGCTGGAATCTGAGCACTCCCAGAACCCAGCTATGGGCATAAGGCAGTGTTTGGGTCTTCTTACTTACTACTCTGGGTTCAGTGGGTCCTCTATGATGTCTCGGAGGAGTCCAGTGTCCAGGAAGGAGTGGGCCGAGTGTGGGTCTGCATCAGGCCTCAAATCCAGGAGATGGGCAGGAGGGGAACGCTACTCCTCAGGGGCAGGGTTTGGGTTTCTGCTGGAATCTGAGCGCTCCTCGCACCCAGCTATGGGCATAGGGCACTGTGTGGGTCTTCTTACCACAGCTCTGGGTTCAGTGGACCCTCTATGATGTTTCAGGAGGTTTGCCTCAGTTCTTAGGCTACAAACTGTCACGGTTAGGTGAAGATGACAGTTGCCCCAACAAAGATCAAGTTTAATCCTAATGCCCAAAAGGACAAGAGAAGATGGAACACAATTTTACTGCTATTTCCTATTGTGACGAGCACTGCTTACATGAAGGATGCTTTGATACCTACCTGTTCTAGGCTTTGCCACTGGCTGGTCAATCTTACCTCAGTCATCTAACAGCTTTGCATGTACTTTTGCCCTTTCTTAACTTAAATACTAAGCAAGGTTAAGCTGCTTTATCTCCAAAGCCTTATCCAAACCTGTTGGTCCAACATGTTAAAGTCTGAAGGTTACTGTTCGCTTCTTTAAGTGTGTAAGAATGTTTTAACTCTTGTCACAGGCTTTGATAGATGCTTCTAGTTTTAAAGTTATAGTTTATTATGCTTTATAAATGCTCTTTAATTTGTAGCATTCTAACTTATAGCTATTCTCTTTAGCATTCTAACTTACAGCTATTCTCTTTTGTCACAGAATTCATCTCACCTGTCTTGTAGTCGTCACTCTATGGCTGACATCTTAACTGACTTTTTAGGTATCTCCAAAATTAGATAACCGCAAATCCTCCAAAGACATATAAGCATCTAGAACCAACATTGTGGGAACATTTTTCAGAAGACTCTCTAATAAGAGAGGAGTCTCCATATGTAGAGAGGGTCTCATTATAAACCACACCGAAGATAAAGGAAAACAGAATGAAGTGCTGGTACCTACTGAAATACACATTATGTTCTTGAAAACTGAGTATTTATAATTTTAAAGCAATTTGGCTAGTTCCACTCACCTGGTCTGAGCAACCAATGTCTAGAACTCCAACTGCCTTGAGTGTGGAATGCTTTGGCCTGGACTGCTCTTTGTCAAATGGAGCTTGTCTGAGACTAGAGCAATGACTGAGTGGTCAAGAGAATGCAATGCTCTTGCAGACAATCTGAATGAAAATCACTTGTTACTCCAGCTCCCGGGCTCCTCTGGCTTGTGAAGACACACACACACACAGAGACACACACTCATACACACATAAACATACACATAAACCACACACTCACACACACACACAAACATACACACACACACCTACAAACCACACATATGCAAACACAGACACACACAAACCACACACTCACTCACACACACTCACACACCCACAAACACACACATAAACCACACACACAAACACACCCACAAACACACTCACAAACCACATACACACAAACATACCCACAAACCACACTCTCACACACACAAACACGCACAAATACACAAACACAAAAACACGTACAATACACACAAACCATAGAAACTCTCTCTCTTACACACACACACATGCACACACGCATAGTTTTTTAAAATAATAAAATGGATCTTAAAATGGAGCTTCTCTTCAAAGACTGTACTTCCCTTATGACAGTTTTGACCCAAAAAGTGATCAGCAGAGCTAAAAGACCCAGGTCTTTTGCCTCAGTTTAGGACAGCTCTATGAGAATGAAATACATATAGATAGATGTGAGAAGGGCTGAAAGACAGAGCAGCAGATGTACTTGGAGCATGGCCCTAGGGTTTCTGTGTGGTGTGAACAAACAATACATTTATTTTAGTCTTAAGCTATCCTGGCTTGTATTTTAGTTGTTTGCTGTCTTAGTTAGGGTTTATATTGCTGTAATATAACACCATGACCAAAGAAACTAGAGGAAGAAAGGCTCTATTTAGCATATGCTTTGACAATACTGTTCATCATCAAAGAAAGGTAGGATAGGAACTCTAACAGGACAGGAACCTGGGGGCAGGAGCTGATACAGAGCCCATGATGGAGTGATACCTACCGGATTGTTCCCCCTGCTTGCTCAGCCTGATTTCTTACAGAACCCAGGACCACCAGCCGGGGGTGGCCCAGGCACGATGGAATGGGTCCTCCTATATCACTCACTAATTAAGTAAAGGTCCGACAGTCTTGCTTGTAGAAAAATCTTATGGATGCATTTTCTCAGTTGAGGCTCCATCACATCAGATAACTCTAGACGTATTAACACAAAACTAGCCAGCACACTGACCAACTTAAACTCATATCTGAGTAACACAGGGATCCCTCAAGAGTCAATCACAGGAGGGGATGTAATTGTTTTACTCACAAAGAGAATGACTTTGCACAAGAAGCATTAACTCTTACTTTAATAACATCCATTGTTTAGGATGACTTCCTCTTGAAGAATGCATGTCCACACATTTAATTATCAAATTCATAATGAAAATATATACCAAATATTTATCTCTTGACATAGACTGTTTTTAAGAACTTAAAACACCTTTATTTTTTATAATTTAGATATCTTATTCTATCTTTACCACTATACACTTTTACCACTATACACTATTTAGTTATAGTTTTGGAAAACTATAACTAAATGCATCAATAATAGTAGTAATATGAATCATACCTGATTTAAATCAAGTTTAAAACTATTTCTAAATCTGTTAATATATGACAGGAACATATGAATGAATTAGAACTGAGACTAATCAGAAAGAAGTCCACACACATTCTGCTGTCATTAGTCAAGAAATAATAACTAATACATTAAAAATATCATTAATCTTAGAGTGTAAGCCATTGGTGTTCTGTTCAGGAACTTTTCCCCTGTGCCCATGAGTTTGAGGCTCTTCCCTACTTTCTCTTCTATTAGTTTCAGTGTAGCTGGTTTTATGTGGAAGTCCTTGATCCACTTGGACTTGAGTTTTGACCAAGGAGATAAGAATGGATCTATTTGCATTCTTCTACATGCAGACCACCAGCTGAACTAGCACCATTCGTTGAAAATGCTGTCTTTTTACCCACTGGATAGTTTTAGCTCCTTTGTCAAAGACCAAGTGAACCATAGGTGTGTGGGTTCATTTCTGGTTCTTCAATTCTATTCCATTTATCTTCCTTCCTGTCTCTGTACTAATACCATGCAGTTTTTATCACTATTGCTCTGTAGTACAGCTTGAGGTCAGGGATGGTGATTCCCCCAGAAGTTCTTTTATTGTTGAGAATAGTTTTAGCTATCTTGCATTTTTTGTTATTACAAATGAATTTGAGAATTGTTCTTTCTAACTCTATAAAGAATTGAGTTGTAATTTTGATGGGGATTTTATTGAATCTGTAGATTGCTTTCGGCAAGATAGCCATTTTTACTATATTAATCCTGCCGATTCATGAGCATGGGCGATCTTTCTGAGATTTTCATCAATTTCTTTCTTCAGAGACTTGAAGTTCTTCTCATACAGATCTTTAACTTTCTTAGTTAGAGTCACACTAAGATATTTTATATTAGTTGAGACTATTGTGGAGGGTGTTGTTTTCCCAACTTCTTTCTCCACCCAGCTATCATTTGTGTAACAGGAGGCTACTGAACTGTTAGAGTTAATTTTATGTTCAGCCACTTTGCTGAGTTATCAGCTGTAGGAATTCTCTGGTATAATTTTTGGGGTTGCTTATATATGCTACCATATGATCTGCAAATAATGATATCTTGACTTCCTCCTTCCCAAATTGTATCCCTTTGATCTTTTTTGTTATCTAATTGTTCTGGCTAGAACTTCAAGTACTATATTAAATAAATAGGGAGAGAATGGGAAGCCTTGTCTTGTCCCTGATTTTAATGGAATTACATTGAGTTTCTCTTCATTAGTGCATAATTCTATCAGACCTTCAAAGAAGACCTAATACCAATACTTCTCAAACTATTCCACAAAATAGAAACAGAAGAAGCACTACCCAATTCTTTCTATGAAGCCACAGTTACACTGATACCGAAGCCACAAAAAGACCCAACAACAACAACAAAAACCTTCAGACCAATTTTCCTTATGAATATCAATGCAAAAATACTAAATAAAATTCTCGCAAACCAAATCCAAGAAACACATCAAATCAATTATTCACCATCATCAAGTAGGCTTCAGCCCAGGAATTCAGGGATGTTTCAATATATGGAAATCCATCTATATAATCAACTATATAAAAAAACTCAAAGATAAAACTACATGATCATCTCATTAGATGCTGAAAAAAACTTTGACAAAATATAACACCCTTTCATGTTGAAAGTATTGGAGAGATCAGGAATTCAAGGTTCATACCTAAATATATTAAAAAGCAATATACACCAAACCAATAGACAACAAAGAAAGATTTCTTTTTCTCCAGTTTTCTCAATGAAGTCTCACTGGGTGTTAACCACTCTCAAGACCAGGTCCCACACCCAGCTGTAGATATCCATCACAAAACCAACACAATGCTACAATTGGCAGTTTATTGTCTCATAATACTTTGTCTTGGATTTCTTTCTGTTTTTCTTTCTTTTCTATTTAACCTTACAGGTCCTTTGCATGTATATTATGGTCTCAGTTGTGTGTTTTTATGGGATTTCTGTGAGTGTAGAAGTGTGTGTCCCCAGGATCTGTAGATGTTTCTTGAGTTTTTCTAAGGCTCTTTTTTTCTGTATGTGTTTGATTGTTTGTTTTGTCCAATTCTGGTTTTTTGATTTTATTTTATCTTATTTTATTGTTATTTTCTAGATGCTTGTTTGTATTGTAAGGAGAGAGTAATGAAGGGTATTGACTTGGTTGGTGAATAAGTGAGCAGTGTAATCAGAATATAGTGTATGAAAACATATTTTCAATTAAAAATGGTAAAATAATTATTTCTAATAGCCTTTAGATTACATGTAGATATAAGAGAGTAGCTAAACAGAGTAAATGCTCTGGGCAGTTGTGGTTTATTTAACAATGGATGCAAGAAACCTGTAATAACCAGCTTCTTAACTGAGAAAAAGAATAATGTAGACTGAATATGTCCTTCCAAACTCACATATGGAAATCATCACCACTAAGAAGACAGTCCCAGAAATATTAGATAATGATTAGCTATGAAAGTAAAACACATAAGTGTGCTGGCGCCCTTATGAAAGAGACCTCAGGGCTCCCTTGTCCCCTTTACAATGTGAGGACACAGAAAGAGGGCATGTTTATGATCCAGAAAGAAAATGTTCATCAGACACCAAAATTACTGTCTTTGATCTAGGATATTCTAGATTATAGAACCATAAAAAGTCAAACTCTACTGTTGATAACGCCTCCCAGCCTACCAGAGTCTCTTTGAGTATCCTGAACAGACTAAAGCAGAGAGTATTAGGTTGTGATTAGCTACTGAATAGGAATGTGAATGGATGCATCCACTATACAAACCAGAATAGAGGTTCCTATACAAACCAAAAATAGAACTGCCATATTTATCTTAAAATCCTTCTAGTCTTGGTTATACTCAAAAGATTTAAGTGTGAGTATGTCACCTGGAGAAACTAGAAAGCTAAAAGGAAATCATGAGAGTGTTGAGAGAAGGAAATCTAGGGAAGGGGGTGGTAGAACAGGGGTGCTATGAATGGGGGAATGAAAAGACATGAAAGGCAATAAGGGGGAGGAGAAATAAAGAAGTTCAAGGATGACTGAAAAGGCCATAAAATACACACTGTGTTGCATATTTAAATATTATAATGAAGTTATGCAGCTTTGTATGATAATGCTCCTCCAAGAGCCATAGCATGCAACAAATACCCTAGATCAAGGGAGTCCAAAAGAGTTCCAAAACAATACAGGATATTGATGTTGACATGGTTTGCCTTCCAGAACTTGGAGATCAGAACCTATTGCTGAAGACACTAACAATTTCAGACATAGAATTGGAGCTGGAACTAAACTGGAAGCTTCTTTCCTCTGTGAAAAATAATCCTCATAGCATCTGAAGGTGCTATGAAAGCTATAAAAGGAGCAAAGCAATTACTAGTCTTCCACAGCTAGAAAGCCCTACAAATCCCAAAAATGGCCACCATGGCAAGATACACTCAAGAGTGCAACAGTGGCACCTAGACCTTTGGAGTAACTAACAGCTGCATAATTGGACTCAAGGCCCGAACATTAGGAGGGATTCCATGCCTGGAACTGTGAGCCTAGTTAACTCCCTGTAACTAATAAAGATGTAGGCATGTGAAGAGAACCATCTACAGCCACATCCCTAAAGTGATATGGACAGAGTGTGTTTTAGGCATGTATGAAATTATCATGATACCCATTAATTTGTACAATTACATATGCTAAGTAAACCTCGAATTCTTTGACTCGTTTCATTGCAAGCCTTCTTTCTACTTCAACTTACATACTATATTTTTAGTTCTTGGGCCAAGAGTTTTAAAGCCAAACAGTAAACAAAACAAACAGTAAAAGTAAAAGTTCAAAAGCTTAAAGGATATTAGAAAAATGATGAGCAATGAAAGAAAGAGGGTTAGGGTCTGGAGAGATGGCTTGGTGGTTAAGATGTCCAGAGTTCAGTTTCCAGTAACCACACGGTGGCTCACAAGCATCTGTAATGGGATCCGATGCCTCCTTCTTGTGTGTCTGAAGGGAGTGACAGTGTACTCATTCATATTAAATAAATAAATAAATAAATAAATAAATAAATAAATAAATAAATAAAT
>JANHMN010000014.1:8090027-8141568 GCA_030674055.1 Rhabdomys pumilio | reverse complement strand
AATAAATAAATAAATAAATAAATAAATAAATAAATAAATAAATAAATCTTAAAAGAAAAGAAAGAAGGAGGGTTAGAATGGAGTTGTTGTAGTCATTTATGTCTTATTAAGGAATGAGCATGCTTCAGACATCAACAGGTCTACATCCCCCATGCTTTCCCGGAAACCTTCCCATAATCTCCAAGATTTCCACCGGTCACATGACCACTGCATCTCCTCAATTTGATCTAAATTTCTTGGTAGATGAAATCATGTGAATTATTGAACATATTTACACGTTATCAGTTTCATTCATTTACACAGCAAAGAGTTATTTGATACCTTCAGAGTTTTAAGCAATGTTCTGGCCACTGAAGACGCATTCAGTCCTGAACAATCAAAAGTGTAATGCAAGTATATACACATAATTTTAATTTTCCACAAGCTATACTTTCCAAAAGTTAAAAAAAAAATAAAAGAAGGAAAAATTTAGTTTGATATTTTATGTGTCTAAGTGTGCCCAAATTTTAAAGTTTCAATATTAGTCAATATTTTTAATGCCAATGATATATTTTACTTCCTTCGACTTGTCTTTAAAATGCACAGTGTAGCATTTAAGAGTTTAACATTTCACATGGTCAGTAGCCGCCACATGGCTAGAGGATGTCAAAAGGCAGACTGTATCTTGTGTTTCTCTTTATGACATTAGATGGATAGATGGCTTAATTTTAAGTCAACCATTTATTATCATTTCCTAAGTCTATTATCTAATTACAAATTTTGAAATGTTGACATTTTGCTATTCCTTCCAAATTTATTGTCTGGTTATTTTCTCTAGAGAATAACTTTACCACAGCAGCTCTTTATAGAGTCTAGGTACAGAGATGAATAGATAGATAGATAGATAGATAGATAGATAGATAGATAGATAGATAGATAGATAGATAGATAGATGATAGAAACACAGAAACAGACACAGGCAGAGACACAGCTATAGATATGTCAGTTCTCACAAGGGGCTAGTTTTCAATATTGTTGAAAAAGCCTATTAGGCAAAGGGAATAACATGTGGGTTTTAATATGTCTATTTTGCTTTAAAATGATGTAATTATCATTTGTTATTGTCTCAAATCTTTTCAGAGAGTACTTTCAAACTGAGTCCTGTTGATTGTTTTTTATCTCATTTTACATAACTGCAATCTTCAGTAGCCTCTCTATTTATCAAAATACAGGACACCTCTAACATGGATTATATCTTTTCCTACAGCAGACCTGGAATTAGCCGTGTCTGGGCTCCAATTGGCAATGGAATTTAGAGATCACAAAATATATTGAAAAAATCTTAAGGGAAATGTGAGGAAGGAAATTTACCAACAAAATTCTGAAGGCACATCCTTAGAGTCCAGGAAACCAGTGATATCAACCAAGTGAGAGAGATTGTGATTCAAGATAAGGCAAAGATCTGAGCTACATCAAATTTTAGGAATTTTGGTGAGTTTAGGAAACTCTAAGTCTAAACAATTTAGGCTTTGTGCTCCTTAGTTTGACCAAGTTCACTCAACTTGGAGATATCTGAGCAGAGGAAACGTCAATGGAGAAATCAGTTCCATCAAACAGTCCTGCAAGTCTATGGTGTAAATCTTTTCTGATTCTTCTTATGAAAAAATAGGCTCTGTAAAAGAACAGTATCAGCTCAGGATACCCAAGATCAAGTTCTCAGCACAAAGATTTATTTGCCTCACAGGGACAGAAGGCAGGGATAGTAAGAGACAACGACAGAAGAAGGGAACAGGGAGAGGAAAAGAGTATTCATTCCAGGGAACAAATGACTTCCTCTGGATCTAGAGGAGACAGACTTGGCCCATAGACAAATGGTGGTTCATAAAGGTAAAGAGGAAACCCTGTTAGGATGAGCTGCTCAGCTTTAATCAGAGGTGTTAATGAGGTGAGCCAAAGGGGAATTTTAATTGCTGGACTTTAGTACTTTGATAGCTGGAACTTGCTAGTCAACCACAGAAGGAGGAAGTGGCCAAGTAAAGGAATGGACCGTGGTGGCTAGCTTTAGAAATGTAATATAATAGTTTTTAGCAAGGCAGAGTAAGTGAGGAGAAGGGCAAGGCCTGCTGTGTTTGCCATACTCCAGCTGGCTAGACTCCCTTCACATTCTGTTCTCAACATGCATCCTGATTAAGGTATCCTTTTCTCCCGATTCCTCACCACCTTCCCTCCCATCCAAGTTGACTCTCTTTTTGTCTCTCATTAGAAAAGAATAGGTTTCTAAGAAATAATAATAAGATATAGCATAGTAGAATATAAGATAAAACAAAAACTATCACATCAGAGTTGCAAAAGACAAAACAACAAAAGAAAATGTGTCCACGAGCAGGCACAAAAATCAGAGACTTACTAGTTCACAGACTCATTAATCCCATAAAATCCCAAACTAGAATCCATACTATACAAAGAGGACCTTATGCAGGAATCCTCAGTCTCTGTGAGTTCTTACGATCTTTGATCACTTTGATTCTGCATGGGGCTTTATTTTCAGGATATCCTCCATGCCCTCTGACTCCTATAAATTCTGCTTCCTCTTCTGAGGAGTTCCCTGAACCCTGAAGGCAGGGATTCAGTGGAGACACCCCAACTATGGCTGAGTGTTCCAAGATCTCTTCACTCTCTGGATGTCCGGCTGTGGTTCCCTAGACTTGCTCCCCCTGCTGCAGGAGGAAGTTCCTCTGACGATGGCTGAACAAGACGCTGATGGATGAGTATAGAAGAGTATCACTAGGATTCACTTTATCTATGGAATCGTTTCTTGGTCAATGATTTATTTGAGAGGACTTACTTTACTGTGAGTAATACCACATCTGACTGGGCACGTGGTCCTAGGTTGTATAAGAAAGCAGGCTGAACAAGCGTTGGAGAGCAAGCCAGTAAGCAGCACTCCTTCAAGGCCTCTACTTCAGTTCCTGAATCTAGAGTCCTGCATCAAATTCCTGCCCTAACCTTCCTTAATGATGGACTGTGTTGTAGAAGTGTAAACCAAACAAATGCTTTCCTTTCTTTGGTTGCTTTTGATCAGCATTTTATTACATTAACAGAGAAGCAAACTAAAACAGACATTAGTTCCAGAGGGTGGAATATCGTTGTACCAGGCCTCATCATTTTGTTGTGGGGAAGATTTTGAAATGTTTGGAACTTTACCTAGAAAAGCCATTGAGAGCTCAGTTCTGGTTTTTTTTTTTTCTTATAGGTATTTTTTAATTGGATATTTTCTTTATTTACATTTCAAATTTTATCACCTTTCCTGGTCCCCCACCCCGAGACCCCCTATCCCACCCCATCCCCTGCTTCTATGAGGGTGTTCCCCCACCCACCCACCAACTTCCACTTCCCCTCCCTCAGATTCCCCTACACTGGGACATCTAGCCTTGGAAAGAGCAGGAATTCAAGGTCCATACCTAAACATAGTAAAGGCAATATACAGCAAGTCAGTAGCCAACATCAAACTAACGGAGAGAAACTTGAAGCAATCCCACTAAGATCAGGGACTAGACAAGGCTGTCCACTCTCACCCTACCTATTCAGTATAGTACTGGAAATCCTAGCTAGAGTGATCAGACAACAAAAAGAGGTCAAACTGAAAAGGAAGAAGTCAAAATATCACTAGGAGCAGATGATATGACAGTATACTTGTGACCCCAGTACTTCCATCAGAGAACTCCTAAACCTGATAAACAACTTCAGCAAAGTGGCTGGATATAAAGATAACAAAAACAAATCAGTAGCCTTCCTCTACTCAAAGGATAAACAGGCTGAGAAAAAAATTAGGGAAATGACACCCTTCACAATAGTCACAAATAATATAAAATACCTTGGTGTGACTCTAATCAAGCAAGTGAAAGATCTGTATGACAAGAACTTCAAGTCTCTGAAGAAAAAAATGAAGATCTCAGAAGATGGAAAGATCTCCCATGCTCATGGATTGGTAAGATTAATATAGTAGAAATGGCCATCTTGCCAAAAGCAATCTACAGGTTCAATGCAATCCCCATTAAAGTTCCAACTCAGTTCTTTATAGAGTTAGAAACAGTAATTCTCAAACTCATTTGGAATAACAAAAAACTCAGGATAGCAAAAACTATTCTCAACAATAAAAGAACTTCTGGGGGAATCACCATCCCTCACCTCAAACTGTATTACAAAGCAAATGATAAAAACTGCATGGTATTGGTACAGAGACAGGCAGGTAGATGGAATAGAACCAAGACCCAGAAATGATCTCACACACCTATGGTCACTTGATCTTTGACAAAGGAGCTAAAACCATCCATTGGGGGGGGGGGAAATAGCACTTTCTACAAATGGTGCTGGTTCAATTGCAGGTCAGTATGTAGAAGGATGCAAATTGGCCCATTCTTATCTCCTTGTACCAAGCTCAAGTCCAAGTGGATAAAGGACCTCCACATAAAACCAGATACACTGAAACTAGTAAAGAAAGTGAGGAATAGCCGTGAAGGCATGGGCACAGAGGATAATTTCCTGAACAGAACATCAATGCCTTCTGAGATCAAGAATCCACAAATGGGACCTCATAACATTGTAAAGCTTCTGTAAGGCAAAGGACACTATCAATAGGACAAAACAGCAACCAACAGATTGGGAAAAGACCTTTACCAGTCCTGAATCTGATAGAGGGCTAATATCCAATATATACAAAGAACTCAAGAAGTTAGACTCCAGAGAATCAAATAACCCTATTTAAAAAATGTGATACGGAGCTAAACAAAGAATTATCAACAAGGAATTCAAAATGGTTGAGAAGTACCTAAAGAAATGTTCAGCATCCTTAGTCATCAGGGAAATGCAAATCAAAACAACCCTGAGATTCCACTTCACACCATTCAGAATGGCTAAGATAAAATACTCAGGTGACAGCAGATGCTGGCATGAATGTGGAGAAAGAGAGCTCAGTTCTTAATAGGTTGTTCTGAAGGAACATGTAAGTATTGGAAAAAATGGAGACTGTAGAGGTCTGGGTCTTAGGGGGAAAGCTGTATCTTAAGCTAGCAACTGAACACAGTAACATTTAAGAGTCTCCCACATAGTAGTTGTTTGGGAAGCATGAAAACTGCAAGACTACAGGAGAGGTTTGAGCCCCTGAAGAAACAACAGGAGGCAACTGGTAAAGGTACAACCTCAACTGTAGTCAAGACTCCAAGATATTGAAAATGCCAGGGTCATGGGGTAACTCTCAAACACAGGAGCAAGTGCTCAGTTTAGCTGAACTGAGCATATGAGGTGAGTTCTATGTTCTGTGATTGACAGAGCTGGAGGTGTGAAGCATCTCAATCTCTTTTCGGTCCAGAGACCATAAATGATGAAGCTCAGCTACATGGCTGGATACTAGTTTTGCTTTTTTAATCTGATTACAATGGCAACTCTTCCTTCTTGGAATAAGAAGTAGTTAATTTGTCTTTTTATTTAATAAGAGCCCAGGATGAAGATACAAGCTATTTTAGAGACCCATCAAACTTTTAAGTGATAGAATGCTTTAAACACTGTGGAACCCTTAAAATTGTCCTGTACTCTATACTGTGATTTTTACCATTAGCATGATCATGGGCACAAATAAGAAGGGAAAGGTTATGTTAATACTAATATGTTTATGTGTCATGGTAACAAGGGGAAAATTATTCTCATTACTTTTTGTCAACTTGACAAAACTAGAAATACCTGAGAAGAGAAATTGCCTGTCAGATTGTCCTGCTCACATGATATGAGGTATTTTCTTGATTAATGGTTGATGTGGGAGGGCCCAGACCACTGGAGCAGTGCCACTACTGGCACGTGGTCCTGGATAGTATAAGAAAGCAAGCTGAGTAAGCAATGGAGAACAAGCCAGTATGGAACATTCTTCCAAAGTCTTTCCTTCACTTCTTGCCTCCAGATTCCTACCTTGAGTTCTTGCCCTAACATCGCTTAATGAGAACTGCTTCATGGAAATGTAAGCCAAATAAATCCTTTCCTTCTCAAGGTTGCTTTCGTCAGTGTTGTACCATAGCAATGGAAACCCAACTAGGACAAACTTGTTCTCATTTGTCTTCATTTTCCTCTCACTCCTTAAGTGAGCCAGTCATTTTTTTCAATTCTAAATACCTTGGTTAACAAACTTACATGTAATTGACCCTCATGTATTTTTTTCTTTTTGTTTAATTATTTTATTTGTTTACAGTCCAGTCATTACCCACCTCAGTCCTCCCTCTCACATCCCTTTTCTCCTCCCCCTTGCCTCCAAGAGGGTACTCCTCCCACTAGATCTCCCCCTTCCCTGGGCCCTCAAGTCTCTAGAGGATTAAGCTCATCGTCTGCCACTGGGGCCAGACCAAGCAGACCTCTACTACACATGTGCCAGGAGCCTTGGACCAGCTTGTGTATAGTCCTGGTTGGCTGCTCAGCCTCTGGGAGATCCCTGGGGTCTGCTTTAGTTGACACTATTGGCCTTCCTATGGTGTCACTCTCCCTTTCAGCTTCTTCAATTCTTCCCTTAATTCAACCACAGGGGTTCCTTACTTCAGTCCAATGGTTGGGTGTAAGTATCTGCTTCTGTCTCAGTCAGCAGCTGCTAGAGCTGAGGACAGCCATGCTAGGCTCCTGTTGGTAAGCACATTACAACATAGTCATGTCAGGCTTTAATGTCCCCCTGTGAGGTGAAAACCAAGTTGGGCTGGTCATTGGACCACCTTCCTTCAGTCTCTTCTTCATTTTTGTCCCTGTAGGTTGTATCCTAGGAATTCTGTACATTTTGGCTAATATCCACTTATCAGTGAATACATACTATGCATGTCTTTTAGAGTCTGAGTTACCTCACTCAAGATAATATTTTCTAGTTTGATCCACTTGCCTGAAAATTTGTGATGTCCTTGTTTTTAATAGCTAAATAATATTCCATTGTGTAAATCAACCACATTTTCTGTATCCAGTCTTCAGTTGAGGGACATTCATGTAGAACTATTTCCAATTTTCTGAGGAACTGCCAGATTGATTTTCTCTCTTCTTTAATCTCACCATAGCCAGTCGCCTACTCAGTCTCTCCCTTTGGATATCAAGAATGTTTCCTTAGTTCAGCAAACACAAGTTTGCAAATTTGTTTGATTTCCCTGTCTAATTCCAAACCTACTTCTTCCCTAGCACATCTCATCTCAGTAAATGAAACAACCATTCACTGAGTTCCCCAAGTTAATGCCATGAAATTCTGTGAGTTTCTCACACTTCTCCACTTGTACTGTTCTCTCTCTAGACACAGTCACCTTACTCTCCACATGGGCCATTTGTATCAGTACCAGGCTTGTAATTTTCTTTTTACATTTTATTTTATATGTTTCTATCTGTGATCTGAACAACAACCAGCATCACAATCCTAATACATCAGTTAGAGGATACCCTGTCCTTAGTGGCATCCATCCAAATGCACCCCATTAAAATACCTAAAGATTTGGCCCCTTCTAATCTGAAAAAATATAATATCTACATACATTCCACTCACTCTCCTCATTCATTTACTTACAAAACAACAAAAATCCTCTGAACAAAGCATATGAAGTAGATAGAAAAGCAGAGCACTGGAAAAAAAAAAAGCAAACCTCCCCTGCAGTGAGACTTCTCTAAACATTTCTTATAAAGTAACAATGCACATTACCCTAGTTCATAACTCAATGTCAATTTTGTTCATCAAATTAATTCTTTGCTTTTGTAATCTGCCCATTTACATTGTCTCTTCACTAGAATTAAACTGTCTTATACTTTCACTAATATATCTCTAGCACCAGAAACAGCGTTTGGTTCATAGTGGGTAGTCAAACTGTATCTTTAGAGACTTCTAAAAAAAACCTTCCTTTTTTGATAAAAATAGACAGAACTCTACTTCTGTTGCCATCATAAAATAATATGATGTTAAATTAATATATTAATGACTAAATAAGAAAAGAAAAGAAAATGCAAATTAGATTTGCCTGTTTACAAGGAAAAGGGATATAGAGAAAAATATAAGCAATACAACTTTAGAAATGGAAGAAAATTCCATCTAAGAAAATTTCAGAGAGAATAAAATGAAATAAAAAATTTGTTGGCCAAATGATACAAACGTACCCAAGACAGAAACACACTGTATAAAATGATGGCCACAGCTAATAATAGCATACTGTATGCTTGAATGTTGTTGAGAGAGTAGATCTTATATATACTTATCACAGGAAGAAAAATTGATAAGGCAATGAATATGTTTTTTATCTTGATTATGGTAATCTATCATATATACTAAAGCATCACCTCTTACAAGGTGGATGTAAACAATTTTTGTTAGTTATGCCCCAATAAAACAAACCAGGACTGAGATAATAAAAATCTAAGAGATATAAAGATGCAAACTGAGAACAGAAGACAGGCAGAGCTTCTAGGGAAGAAAGCATAAGTATTCGAAGGAGAGCAACAACATAACTTGAAGTTGAAGGTATTAATAAAAACAGTGTTTTCTAATTTAAAAAATTCTGAATGTGCAGAGAAGGTCGATTTCAAGGGACATCAGTTAAAATATAAAATTGAGAGATGTTAAAAGATTTTAAATATAGACAAAATGAAAACATCTAAAACCAAAGGGGGGAAAAATGTCACCATGAGCTTGAGCATACATTCTCCTTGTAGGGATGCTGTGTTTCTGTCTCTTAATTCCCTGAGACCACTGAAATAGCATCTATATGGATTTTAAGAAAAGATTAATTTGTGGTACATGAAATTTTACTCAATTGTACCATCGTTCATTTGGTCGCATGAAGATTCCTTTACGGAAAGATGCCTGACCTTCTCTGCCAGTTTTACCTGAAGATGTTGTCTAAATGAAATCTGGAATCTAAAGAAGTGTATCAAATACTTGTAGGAGAAATTTTTAGCTGTAAGAACACTGATACAGAGTAACCCGCACAAGACGAAAGACGATAGTTTGAGCCAGTCATGAGGTCATGCCCACGTGGCCAGACACAGACTCAAACCTAGACAATGAGATCTGAGAAAGCATCACCGGAGACTTCTCAGAAGTGCCTTTGAATGATTAAAAATGGATAAACAGGGACCAGCGAGGGCCTCAGCGAGTGGATACACTTGCTGTGCAGGCTTAATAAACTGAGTTCTACCTGGATCCATGCAAAGGCAGAGGACTAGAAAACTCTGCCCTCTGATCTCTGCACACACACGGGGGCACAAATGGCCACATACTTCATGCATTCAAACATGTATACACACACATAGCAATGACAAATATGATGGTAATAATAAATACTAATAACTTCTTACACTGACAAATAAGTAAACGCACAGCCTAGGTAAAGGCGTGTCTGCCCAGAACAACAACAGCAAATTGCAACCAGGGAGGAAGCCAGCCTGATAGCTGGCACAGCAAGAATGTAAAGCCCCAGGGAGGACAAAGGTTTGTCATTATGTTACCTCTTCAGTGAGTGAAACAGTTCTCATTTCTAACTCTGGGTTCCTTTCTGTATGATATAACAAATTTTAAGTAATTCATAAAATAATTATTATTTAATTATAATTGAAGATGATCTAAGGTTTTTTTTAGTTCAGGGTTATTGCTTCTTACAGATGAAATTATCTCTAATTGATACAAGATTTGAACTTCATCTAAGAATGATGATATTTTTATTTATCTAAGATGATATTTTTCATCTAAGAAAGCCTATAAAGAAAATTAATTAAAATATGTAGAAAATTTTGTTTACAAAGTGATTATTAAAATATTATCATATAATTTTTTTTCAATAATGGAATAGGAAATATCAACATCCAAATGATTATTCAACAGTTAAATTTAAAAACTTGCTTGTAAAGAATCTTAACAAAATATTATAAAACTACATGAAATTAAAAGCATAAAAGTTTAGAAGTCATTCAAAAGCTGATGGAAAATACACCTAATTTTTTCTTTATATATTAGTAATGAAATTATGACTAACAGGTTTAATTTTAAAAGAAAAAATAAACTAAAAGCATGAAAGATTATAATTTTGAAGACTACATGGAAGCATAAGAAATGTTTCAGTAACATGTAAATTTTAAAATATGCTAATTTATAACAATGCTTCCAAATATTTATTCATTTATAATGAAATCTATACTTTTTTGCTAAAGTAATAAGATTATTTGTCTATGTGTCTCATGTCTCTCTCAGAAAGAGCACTATTAAAATAAAAATGCTGATATGCATTCTTCCTCAGAAGGTTTATCAATTACCTACTAGTACTCTGTTCTTTGTGGCTATTTATACAATTAGCTTTATTCAGTAATTCCATCTCAAGTAAAACCACAGTAAAAGACATCTTATTTGATTAAAAACTAATACTGTGCAAAGACATAAATAGATCTTGAATACAAAGTGAAAGAAGCCAGTCTGCACGCGCTACTAGACTGTTACTCCACTGATATGGCATCATAGAAAAAGAAAAACTTTGAGAAACAGATTGTTGCCTGAGACTTCAACCCTGACAGAAGGGCTTGTCAGATGGATACATGGAGTTTACAGTGTAGCTGCTATTGTAATGGTGAATTCATGTCATTGTTCACTTGTCGAAATCCCTAGAACATTGAAATGAAAGGAAAGAACCTTGAAATATATACAAATTAAAAAGTATATTAGGAGTGTGTAAATGTAAATGTTGATATTACTTCTGCAGATGAAGGGATGAGATGACAGTTGTACCTAAGCTGTGCTGAACGTCTTTTCTTTCTCTGTACTAACTGTCCCTAGGCCCAGGTCTAAGCCTCTAACCTCTGTACAATATCATCTTCTGCTGACCTAGGCCTACAATGTTTCAGCCTCTGAGACTTACTGTTGGTTAAACTCATTCTTTCTAGTTCTTTCTGAATTCTGGCTGATTTAACTCAGCTATTCTGTCTCAAACTCCTTTCCAAACTGACTGATTCAAACTGGCTTCTCTAGACTTCTTATTGAATTGCTCTGCTTGGAAAAACTGCCTCTGAACTCCACAAACCAAACTGTAGTGAACTGAATGGAACCAAATGGAACTGCACAAACTCACCTGAACTCAATTGCATTGAAATTAACTGCTCAAAACTTAAATGAACTCCACTCTACCTCTTTCCATGCACTAATCTTATGTAGCCTTGCTTTACTTTCCCTTCCCATGAAATATATCTATGTCTGATTCATTCTGCCAAATCTAATTCATTAACACATTTTCAAAATTGTGCAAATTACAAAAGAAAAAGTAGTGAATAAACATGGAACACAAAACTCTAATCCATGTAAATTCCAGATAATTTCTGTAGCCATTCCACTTTTAAAGAGGTAGAAAATAATTGCACTTGTGTGTTATGAAGGAGTTAAATCAGTTTATAGAGAAGAAACCTGACAAATGTTGCCATTGTCACCAGTGATACCATCCAAGTCATCAAGGCTACAGTCAACATCAACAGATTTTGCCAATAATATTTTTCCCTCATATGATACCTGTTGAAAAAAAGGTATATTTTCACCCATCTTTCTTTTCAACTCCTAATGACAGGCTAATGGCAAAAGAAATATTAAAACAATTCCAGTCACAAGACTCAAGATATGCAACAATATATGCAACCAACACTTATCAAAACTAAGTCCTCAGAACTAAAAACAAATCTAAATTATTGTCACAGCCAAGAGTAACCTAGTGAAATATGATAATTAAATGTAATTTGGAATTCTTATTGAGATCCAAGAACAAATATAGAACAGAAGGGGCTACCAGAACATTTACAATCTACCAAAGAATGGAAAACAATGATATTAATATATCAATATTACTACTGATCAATATATAATACGAGCATAATGTTAATAATAGAGAAAACAACTAATGCAGGGTATGAACTCTGCATTATTCTCACAATGTTTCTGTAAATCTATGAAACCTAACATTTCATTTTTTAAAGACTAGAAATTTCATTCAAACACTTCTGTCCTGACGTAGACAAGTTGGTGGAATTGGAAAACTGTTAAATTCAGGAAAGCCAAGGCTCTCTGTCAAATGCTGTATGCATGTATGAAATTCCCAAAGAATGAATACAAGAGTATATTTTAAATAACATACAAGCAAATAAAATAACATAAACATATTTATCATAAGTACTATTTATCAATAGCTGAATCCTAAGTGAGCCATAGAACAATCTTGTGACACGCAGCTTTGAGACACACCCTGTTATGCTCACATTTACAATGTGGAGTCAAGCAGATGATCTCCAAGATATAGCTCTACAACTGTAGAATCTTTGCCAAAGCTAAACACGGGGTCTAAGTGAACCACTCCCCACTGACCCTTCTTGAAAAAGTTCAACCTCCAACTTTAAAAATCCCCTGTAACCATATTCTATTAATGTTCCTTTCAATGTCAAATTCACTGCAGGCACCAGAGCTATCTAAACTTTTCATGTTCTCAGACCACAATTCAGACTGAAAGCTTCATGAGACTGAGAAGCCGATTCCTTCTGCTCACTGCAGGCACTAGGACCTAGGACACTAGGACCAGTGCTTATGCAATGAACAATACACATTTAATTCTCAAGATCATACTGGACCAAGGAAGAACCAGAGAACTAAAACTCTCCAGTGATACCCAGAAGAGCATCGTGCACAATATGTCCACTAAAGCACAGAGACCTTAAAAGAGAAGTAGCATTACTGTACTGAAAAACCATCGTCATTCTAAAAATTAGCTCTTTATAAAAATTATCCACAATGTTCTTAGTCTCTTGTCACTTTTTTTTAAATGCAGAGGAAAAAGATTTAATCAATGCCTTGGGTACAGTAACATCCTATTCATGTTCTATGTAGGAACATGACTTCTTCATATTTTTAAAAAGACGAGAGAGTTAACAGAGAAAATATTTGGAAGCAAAATACTATCTGCAGATAAAGACATAAACACTAACAATTTTTTTATTAAAGGTTAATAAAAATATTGAAATAGTATTTTCTATGGAAAAATGCAGGCTGTCACAAAGCTATCAGTAGCATTGGTAAATTTATTGGGAAGCAAATTAAGAACAGCAGAGAAAATGATGTAAAGAGAGCAAGGAAATAAAAATATGTATTTTGCTACAAATATTTCATTGAATCTATTTCAGATTCTGTATTCTTATCAATATTTTTAAAGTAAGAAGAACCTTATCCTAATCCAACTTTTTAAAGAATTTGAATGGAGATATCCCTCATAAATTGATAATGCTACTCCCAGAAGCCAAAGGTTATAAAGGAAAATTCCAGTGCCAGATGCAAGATATCACCTAACAGACATTTGGTTAGGTAGACCCCAGAAGTCTCCAAAGCAATATAGGGTATTGCTATTGCTCTTGGTGTTACCTACTGGGACCTGAAAGTAATACTCTATTGCTGAAGACAGCATACACTTTGGTAGTAATATATGGAGAAATCAAACTAAATTATCACAAGGGAGAAAAGTCATTAACACTCTTATACAGTTGTGAACCCTTTGAGCTATAATTACACCACTAGACAAGATGTATTCTGTAAGGCAATAGTGGCATCACTGTTACAGAGGTAATTACCTGCTTTCTAATTAGATTTCAGGCACACTGCATAAGAGGGAACTTAGGATAGTCCAGGAAAACTACCCCAACTTGCATGGCTGTGTAGGTTATAGAATCAAGGATGATTGCTGTGCTTCTAAATGCTTATGTTTATAGACATAGATTAGTGTTACTCTTGGTCTTCAAAAGAGACGTTATTTTGTTGTTATTGTCATCATCTTTCTTCTTCTTCTTCTTCTTCTTCTTCTTCTTCTTCTTCTTCTTCTTCTTCTTCTTCTTCTTCTTCTTCCTTCTTCTCCTATAATAAGTGACACTGGAATACTGGGCCCGAAATGAGATGTCTATATCAAGCCATGTTGGGAGTGAAGGAAGTTCTAAGTGTGTGAGGTACTGAGTGAATGGTGTTTGTGTGACAAGACTTTTTCTGGGAAGACACAACACACATTTATATTCTCCCCAGAAAGTGAACCCATGACAAACTAAAGTACAGATATCACCAAGGTCCAGCTTGGTAAACCACTGAGTTTTATTGGATTTACCTGTAGGAATATGGGTGAAGGTTTACTTACAGGTGTAAGAGTGACTCAAAGATGTCAGTCTCACCAAAATCACTCCGGGCATGGGTGACATCTCACAAAAACTGGAAAATCCAGAGCACATCATACAGCCTGCAGGCAGCTGAACAGGTTAGAGATTGTCCCTTCCAGGTGGCTTAGCTGGTCTGTACCTCTTCTAGGCATCCCAGCTGGTTTCTACTTCTTTTCAGGCTGCTTGTCTTGTCTCATAGTTTTCTTTGCAACTTGTCTTGTCTAAGATTGATTTTCATCAGTCTTAATGGTTTGTACTTGAGCATGTATGTGGTCAAAGGCTGTTTCATCATACCACAGAGACACTTATTTAACCATGCTAATTGCTGCTCTATTCATAATAGCTGGCAATTGGAAATAACCTGGATGTTCCTCAACAGAAGAATGGATAAAGGTGTTATGTCTACACAATGGAATATTAATTAACCATTTATAAAATAAAATCATGAAATTCACAAGTAAATTGATGGAACTAGAAAATGTCATCCTGAGTGAGGTAATCCAGATCCAGGAAGACAAATATGGTATGTAAATATGGTATGGTATGGTATGGTATGGTATGGTATGGTATGGTATGGTATGGTATGGTATGGTATGTATATATGGACATCAGATGTTAATCAATGGCAACCAAGCTACAATGCATAGAACCAAAGAAGATCAGTATGAAGTAAGGGTGTAGGAGGCACAGCTAGATCTCCCAGGGAAATAGAATACATTGTTACAGATAGAGTGAGGTGAGGATCAAGTTGGGAGAGGGAGAGAAGAGGGAGCAAGGGAGGGAATACAGGGAGAAACAGCTAACGTAAGGACCATTTGAAGGTTGATATGGAAATTTAATACAGGAGAATCTTACTATACACATGACTGAAGGTGATCTAAATGAAATTGCCAAATAATGGGGAAGATAGAGCCCCAACTAACCATCTCTGGTCACTAAATGAAGCTCCAGATACTGGGATTGGGTTATACTTAACTGAGTTGTTGGCCATGGGAAACCCCCAAACAACCCAGTCTGTTGTCAAGACTACAGTCTCTACAAACTAGCAGCAAGGCCACCAGTGCTGTAGACAACTTCTTCACTGAAAATGAAAAAGCCAAGCTGATGCTTACATAGAACCATTATGCCTACATGCTTGAATCTTTGGTACAGAAAAGTACTCTACATACTGTCACAGGAGAAGAAAACACCAACTCAGTTATAATCCCTTTGATCTACAATGGTGTCCGACCTCCAAGTATGCTAATGTAATGGTAGTACAAAGTCTGTGGGAGTAACTAACCAGCATCTGATTTGATTAAAGGTTCATGCCAGAAAATGACACCTATACCCAGAACTGAAAAGGATAACCAACCGCCTGTGTCTAGATTTCCCAAAGCTAGGTACCTATAAGAAAATTGAATACTATTGTTTTTAAAAAAATAGCAATAAAATGTGTCTAATGACTTCCTGATAAACTCATAGACCAGTACCTTTCCCAGTCACCATCAGAAACGTTTCATCCTTCATGAGAGGGGAACAAATTCATACCCACAGGCCAGGTATTACTTTGAGAATGAAAGGCCTTGAAATATATAGCCCTAAATTGGATGTCTCCATTAAATCTTGCCCCTCAGGGTTAAGGAAACTGTGTAGAAGAGGAAGGACAAAAAGAGATCCAAAGAAGTTGGAGGACACCAAGAAGTCAAGGAAGGACCTTTAAGTCAACAGCACCTGAGCACATATGATGTCAAAGTGACTGAGGCAGCATGCACAAGGCCTGTAACTGTCTATACCAGATGGGGTCCTAGAGAATTGGACATATGCCCCCATACCTAACCCAGAAGCTGTCTCCAATAGAAAACCACTTGCAAATGAAAACTTAATTCTCTCCAGTAAAGTCTTACTGGATAAATAAACTCTTGGGTAGACCCTATGCTCAGCAGTAGATGGCCAACTGAAAGTGAAATGGAAGGCATCTTTGGGGGTTCCTTTTCATGTCAAGAATTTGTTTGATTGCTTATTTGTTTGTTTATTTAATATTTTAATTTTGTTTTTGTTTTACTTTATTTACATGTTTTATGAGGGTTTTCTCTCTTTTTACCTTTGATCCTTGGTGGCTTCCAGTTTTAGTGTTTTTATGGGATTCTGAGTGTGCAAACCAGTGAGTCTGAGTCTGTATCTATTTCTTGTGCCTTTTCTTGGGCTGCTTTCTTTCTGTTTGCTTGGGGTTTTTTTTTTTCTGTTTTTATGTGTTTGTTTTTGTTTTGTTTGATTTTATTTTTATTCCTTAAAAGCCTGTTTATTTTCTAATAAAAGACAGCAAGTGAATGGGTTCAAGGGGAAGGGGTTTGGGGAACAGCTGGGATGAGTAGAGGAACTGGAGAGGAATCTGTTTTCAATAAAAGGGAAAGGGAAAGTGTTAATAAAACTAATAAACCGAATCTTGATAAGTATCCATTATATAAAACTTAAAATCTTTCAATGTAAACTTGATTTCAATCGTAACGAACAAACTAGAAAAGAAGTTACAGTCTTAACTGAAAACACTCCACAAAAGTATAGTTTCTGACTGGAGGACTTTTGAGATTAACTGATATTATTCATACATCTTATAAAAAATAGTTTTAACCCGCAATTGGCCTGGCATAAATAAATTACATGGTTTAATTTTGTTAGGAGTATGCTTGTCCATCTACCTAACTCAGAATCGAATACACAGAAGTTCTCAATACTTCATTAAATTAAATTTTTCTGGTATCTCCATCTCACATGAATTTTTAAAGTATATTTTATCCCAAATCATATAATGCTGTATCATGAGTTAAACTGATCCTGACCCAAAGTGCTATACTCTGAACCCTGAAATCACACATTTATCTTACAATTCTGTTTAATCCGAGGAAAAGTTTCTTGTGTTACAGTGATGATGGCTCCTTGCTCTCTGTTCTCTTCCAACCTTTCTTCCTTTCAGCCCAAGTTCATATCAAGATATTTACTCTTAAAGGACTATTTTAAATCTCACCTCTTTAGAGACGTCATCAGCCAACTGTAATTGTCTGTACTCCTCCATCTGAGTTACAATCTTCCCTTTATAGCTCTCTGCTTTATTGTCTCCTAAGACTTTATCAATTGCCTGAAATCACACTCATTTTGTCAGTTACATTTGTTTTAACTACCCTCACCATTTTCCTTAAATACACATATATTCTGTAACTGGAAGTATGTTTCTGGTAACTTCACTTTTGACTCTTCCATGCCTAGAAAACTTCTCTACTCAAGAAAGGGATTCAAAGCACTTGAGGACACAACCAGTAAACATGGCATAGTGTGTGTTTGCAACGACTCCTTTCTCAGTCCTCTAGACTAGTACTCCATTTGTTTTAGTCAGTGTTCTATTGCTGTGAAGACACACCATGACCATGGCAACTCTTACAAAGGAAAGCATTTAATTGAGGCTGCCATACAGTTTCAGAGATTTAGTCCATTATCCTCAAGGCAGGAGGCATGGCAGCATGCAGACACACATGGTGCTGGAGAGGTAGCTGAGAGTGTTATATCCAGATTGGTCAGTAGCAGGAAGAGATTAACCGCTAGGCTTGGCTTGAGCATTAAAAACCTCCCAAAGCCCAGTGACAATTCCTCCAACAAAGCCACACTTATTAATCCCTATCAAGTAACACCAATCCCCAGTGACCAAATATTCAAACATATGAGGGCCATTTCTGTTCAGATCACAACTTCATAACAGATGTTTGACATTTCCGAGGAATTGACCCAGACTCCTCTCAAATCATTGAATTTTCAATGAAATCATTGCATACAACTTCAGCAGCTTCTTGTTTATAACATGGATACGCTGCTATACACTTAGTGCAGAAGGTTGTGAAAATAAATTGAGTAGCAAGCCCATGGTGACAATTTAAATATCAAGCTGTTTCTTTGTTGGGGGAGAAGGAAGGTGGTCTCGGTATCAAGAGGTAAAGGACAAGATAAGAGAGAAGATTTTTGGATGACATGGTCTCATGTACCTGGCCTGCTGGTCAGTGAACACTGGAGGGGGAAGCGGAGTTCTTCTCAATTTGAAATGTTTCATGAAGAAGGAGATTGGAATCACACAAAATCACTTAAGTAATTTATGCCCAACTGTGAGAGTCCAGCATCTTCTAACACATGAAAACAGCGAATATGGAACAGAGGCAGTATGCTTGTTTTTAATAACCTAACTGTCATAGGTAATTCAAATGAAGGTTTATTTAGAGGGAAATAGTGGACCAAGTTAAAAATCACAGTTTGGTTTCACATGCTCTGGGCAGGAAGCATGTTCTGGTAGTGTTGCATGGTAAGAGGAAAAAGCACACCCATGCTCTGAAGGCTTCCATCCAAAATAGAGTGGTCCATTTTAATTTTCAGAGGAATTTGGTGAACAAATGACTAGATATCCACCAAACCTTGGTACTAATGAAAAATACAGTGCATTCTGAGAAAATCAATATATAGTTTGCCTGAAGGTATCCCAAAGGAAACATTCGGTTATTGAGGTTTAAAATACGTTAGCCCCAGAATAATAAAATTCCTGAAATGCAGGCGTTTGCAAGAACAGCAAAGGGGTTAAAGACATTTTATATTTTATCAAAGCTCTAAACCTGCTGTGTGGAGTCTTTATGCATTTTGTATTTTCCTTGCTGCTTCTTCATGCTAAAGACCTGGTAAGTATCTCAGCACACTGCTTTGTGTTCAGGCTGTGTTAATTTACCCTTCACATAAAATGCCAGCTCTCCCACCTGTCTCCTACAAGTCTACTGGGCCACTGGAGATCAGGTTGGGAGAACTGGGGCCCTATCTTAAGAAGCAAGTACGTCAGTATTTTAGTGCTATCTGTTTTGGGAAAATAAATACTGTCTTCCAAAGACACATTTGACTTTGATTTTAGTTACAGATCTTATTTAGTTCAATGGCATAAAGAAATAGGAAGTCATTTTTTTTAAATAAATGCATGAAAAAACATCAGTAGTAAATGAAAAGATATAAAGTTGTTTCTATGAAGAAACAAATTAGAATATACTTAAAGTATAGATTAAAAAATTAGTACTTCCATTTGGACCAAATAGCGAGATTAATTCAGAAAACAATGTAATTTGACTTGAGTGGTCTATACTTATCAGCTAGGTCTTTAGTATCAATTCAAAAATTGTGACCTGAGGTCCTCCCAAATAAAAAAAACAGACTGTCTTGGAAATAAATCAGACAAGATCAGTTGTCTGTATAATATATTGCACTTTCTTTGTTTTTACTAAGTTAAAAAATTATCCATAATCAAAAGGATGTCTGAAGGTAAGCATCTGTCAAAAGCCTAATTTTGTAAAATTAATTGTAAATTCAGTAAAAGTAGTTTAAAGTAATATTTAGTAGAAGACTTTTTCTTCTAATAAAAACTTACTTATGAATACTAACAAATACGTTTGTGTTTTTCCGAATACACGAAGGCATCTACCTTGACCTATGGAGCAACCTTTGAGAACATATTCATGAAAGTATCTCCACAGTTATGTTATAGTCACAGTCTCAGGAACCTTAATTCACAAGCAGAAATGTTCGGATTATCATATCCAGAATGTACCATCAAGAAACAATTACTTATAACTGTTGAGTGGTTAGTCCTGTTATCTATCCTGATCTCTGCTTTTTAAACTCTTTAACACCCTCCAAACTGAGATGATAACATGAAATTCCCAATATGCCAAAGGAATTTTATTTCATGCTCAAAAGAACAGAACAAAACAACACACTCTGGTATATGTTATGGAATCCTGACTGTAACCACAAAGACAGTATCACAACTCCAAAGAAACTGAGTTCGGTTCTTCCAGATTCCTCCAGTATTGTTTCCACTACATTGCCCTTTATGACTGCCAATCTACTGCTTAACACCAACTTTAAACACTGGAAACACAACTGATTATTCCTTAAATAATAGATTAGCACCTATTCAAATATCATCCACATTACATTGTGTATTATGTATAGCCTAGAGATTATTAATGTATATAGGAAGAAGTGTATAGGTTAAAAATAGTACTCCAAAAAAAATAGTACTCCATTTTCTGGAAAAGATGTGAACTGTGGATTTGGTATCAATGATAGATATGGATCCTGGAACCAGTTCCCTAAAGGTATTAAGGTCCATCTATAGCTCTAGTCACCTGTTCATGAAACTTTACAGAAATTGAAATGGCTCTGTACCTTGTTGTTTCCATGAAGTCATAGCGCAAAAACTGATCTAATCTCTAGGGTGTTTATAGCACAAAGAGATTTTTAAAAGATAAAATTTCAATAGCATACCATGAGTAGACTAAAATAGGAGTTCTCTAAATACAAATAGCAGAAAAATACTTGCCGACATCGGCTAGCTTTGTCCACTGCCTGTTACCAGGAAGCGATGGGAGCAGTACACTGCTAAGTCACACATCCCTGAGCAGTGTGCAGCTGGAACCACATTGGGATTTTGCCTCTAAAATTTGTATGGGACTTCTCCATTAATTATGACAGTTGAAAACACACACACACACACACACACACACAAAGAGAGAGGGGCACAAAATCTTATGACAACCCATTTGAAAGTTTTGCTTGAATTTAACTCTACCTAACATGACTTAATGTATTATTATTACTGAATCAAATTTAAAACCTCCCAATTTCTTTTGCATTTCAAAGACCCTCACAAAAAAGGATAAAAAAAAAACTAACCAGAGACTACTCACTACCCATGTAAGTGAATTATCAGATGATTCAGCTCCTGGATAACTTTACTTCATAAGAACTCCTTGTTGTACAAGGTATTTGAACCCATCGATTCACTTGTGTTTAAAAATGATGACAAATTGAAGATGATAGTTTTTATATGATAGAATGAAAATCACAAAAAAACCTGTAACACAGAAATGTGCATTTTTTTTAACTAGCTACGGTGGCAAATGACTTACAACCCCAGCACTTGGTGTTCCTATAAACTCTAAGTCAAGCTGGGCCACATAGTAAGTTCCAAGCCAACCTAGAATTACATAGTAAAACTTTCTTTCTCAAAAAAAATAAATAAATTTTAAACTAATACTGACATATTAAGAATCAGTACAAAACTCTATGGTTTTATAGAATGCATTAAAAATAATCCCAGAGGTGTGAGGAATGGCTTCATAAATTGAGTGACTACCACACAAACAGGAGGATCTGAGTTCAAATCTCTGGCACCCATGCCTGCACATGGCCACTTGAGTCTATAATCCTAGAACCAGAGAGCGATACACATAAACAATGGAATGTTATACAGTCATAATCAAATACAGTAATTACATTCACAGAAGAATGGGGGGAACATGGGTTTTATTATGTTATGTAAAATAAGCCAGATTCAGGACAAATACCACATTTTCTTGTGTAAAAAGAATGTAAATTTTAAATTACAGATGCATGTGTTTATATAAAGGTATATGTGAAACTAGAAAGGGTGGTAAGAGAGTGGATGGAATGTTTTAAGGGTGAGAAAGAGACCATGATGGAATCCATGTGCAAAGAAAGCAGAGGCAGGGACTGTCTTGGGCAAAGGAAGAGAACCAGGCAGAGAGGAACAGAGAGCAGTAGACACCAGAACAAACCACAACAAAGCATAATGCACTTTCTATGTCAAAATGTCATAATGTGATACATTACCCTGTATGCCAACCTAAGCTAATTAACAAAATAATTTAAATGTATTTTTAAAAGATATGTAGCTTTCCCTGAGTACTCAATCCATTCCATGGTGGTAGAATTTGATTTAGACAAAGCTGCTTTCCATGTAGCTAGTGAGTGACTATTAGCTGGTACATGCCTAAGAGATAACTCCGCGGAGTAGGGATAAAGTCGTCTGGATATCAAGCACATCCACATCAGTTGGGACCATGTTTCAGCTCTGTGGCAAAGGATAAATTGTTTCTTTGTTTTGATATAATCCTGAGAATTAAATGAGTCTGTACATTGAAAATATTTGTGTCAACTTCAGCTCAACTCTTTCCTTTTTGCAGTTCTCTTTGTGTGATAGAGATGTTTACTGCAGTTTTCCACATTGACAACTGGCCACCACAGCTGGTGAGAATAGAATGTACTTAGATTTTAAGGACAAGATCTTGTGGTCCTGCTTAAATGACACAGTCCATGGTGTGTCTATATCAATAATAAACTGTTTTCTCACAGCATGTTTGTCTGCTCCTTAGGCAGATAAAAGGATTTGGAAATTAACTCCCTAGTAGTTTTTGGAGCTAATGTTTTGATTCCTGTCATTTCATTATAAGCTGTTAATTCACTTGTTTCTTAATTATATGGGCAAAGTTAATGAGAAAAGTAATAAAATGTAGGTATTTTATAATTTTGAAGAAAATATCTTCATATAATTCACAGTATGTTACAGATGTTATGAAAGAATATATAAATAAAATATATTGAATTATTCAACTGCCTAAATTAAAATCATTCTAGAAGGAAGCATTTTACTTAAAATTAAGATGTTAAATTATACAAAAGTAGATAAAGTTTCAAGTTACAATATTAAAAAAGAAAGAAACACTCGGATTCAAAACTACAGTGAGCTGCAGGTCACTCTTATTTTTTAATATAGAAATTTCTGTCTACAACACTGAATTCAGAATAACTTTGTAGATGAAGTTTTTACTATCTGCTTATTTAAAAGAAAAATAACAATAACATTCTTCTGATCTTTTCAGAGCCTCAATCATTTTTGCCTTGTGATTTTTTTCCTGTTTTTAAAATACTCTGTGGGAAACAGAGTAAGGTTAATGGCAACATTCTGCCTTTAAGGACTTCCTTGAGCTGAAGCAATACAAAAGTGTTAGTTTTATATATTATTGCCTGGAGAAAGACTAACAGCCAAAACCTTTAGCATAGTTTTTATTTCTGGGTCGTCTATTAGTCAACACCTTCTTGGGTCTTTGGTCTAAAATGTGGCTTGGTAACCACTCTCAGCATTGTGCATATATCTTGGCTCTTTGAAGCATTCTTAGGGAGTTCATAGTCATAGTTTTCTCTCCCCTTGAACTAAGACTGTAAACAAACGTTGTTAGATAAGTGGCAAGAGAAACAGCAAGATTGGTTATTTCATATATATTCAAAACTTAGAATAGATTTGAGTGTTTGCATCTTTGAACAATTGGTTTGTCGTTTCTCATAACTAAATGTGAGCATTAACTCACATGTTCTAAGATGGAATTACTCAGTTCTCATGACTAAGTGTGGAATCATTAATTCGCGTGTTCTAACATGGAATTACTCAAAGGGAGAATGTAAAAACTAGAGTAGTTTAGAAGCAGAAAATTTGACGCATTATTATCTCTACATTCACAATATAAAGACAAGATCTCTTTTTAAGATAGAAACTCAAGACAAAAAAATTACAGACTAGAGCTCAAGAGATACCTCAGTAGTGAAAAGCATTGGCTGTTCTTCCAGAGGACCAGCTTCCGTTTTCAATGTTTACACAGTCTCACAACCATCCGTAACACCTATCTCAGTGAATCCTATACTCGGACCTGGACTCTGACACCCTGCACACGTGTGATGCAGAGACATACATGCATGCAAAATACCTATACAAGCAAAGCAATTATAAAACAAAAATACAAACCATAAAGGGTTTCGAAACCTTTCAGATTTCACCTTTTCACCTTTGCATCTTTGTCATAGACTAAGAATAGTTGAAAAGAAAAGCAATGAAGTAAATAAGTCTATGAAAGTATAAAATGTCCTATCATGAACTTCCTTTCCCTCATAACATTATTTTGAGTTTGGGTTTTTTCACGAATGTATTTGTCATATTCTTGGTTGTTTTTATCTGGTCTCACGTATCTATCACTCTAGCCCCTATACCTACAACTATTTATAAAGTTAAACTTGGGGTTGGAGACATGACTCAATGGTTAAGAGCACACACTGCTCTTTCAGAGATGGAGGACCAGGGTTTGGCTCCCAACACAAACACAGTGGTTCACAATTTCTAGGAGATCTAATGGCCTCTTCTGGTTTCTTTAGGCACCAGACACACAGTGAGTGCACATACAAATATACGTAGGCAAAACTCATGCACATGTTCTAAAATAAATAAAACCCTTTTAAGAAGAGCACAGGTTGATAGAAATTAATTTTGTATTTAATATTATAATATATAATATGTACTATATATAACATATATAGTATATAAAATATAATAATATACTTAAGTTTATATTACTACTAAATATAATATTAAGCAACTTCCCTCTCAAAAAAAATCCCAATTTATATTCTTGAGTGTACTTAGAATTAAATATTTACTATATAAAAACACTGAATGAGTAAAACTTTATTTTCTTCTAAAATATTTCATCTTCTGGTGTTGAGTAAGCAAAATATTCATTTCTTTCTATAAAATTAATATTACTACTAATGTATTTGTTTTGATAATCTTATTTGAACACTATTTTAAAATCTGTGAATGTCTGGGCAAAAATATTAACAAATTTTAGATATCTAGATCAAAATTCAAGAGGTAATAATGTTGTTCCATCAACAAACACAAAACATATCATTTATTTTGAAAGGTAAAATTTAATATGAAGAAGTGTTAAACATTAACAAGTAGTGCTGGGAATATTGATTCCTAAGTATAAAATAAATAAGCTTTGATTCATAGGTTATACTGCAAATTTTAAAAGAAAATCAAGCATAGACAAACCTGAATATAAGACTAAAGCTATAAAAAAAATTCTAAGAACTATACTCACAACATTGAGTTACACAAGATATTTCATGTACAAAATCACAATCTACTAATGAAAAATTCAATAATCTAGGTATTTCCATAGTTAGATTTCATTAAGAAGTTATGCTTGAGGGGCTGGACAGAAGGCATAGAGTACTTGTTGCTCTTGCAGAAAACCAAGGTTCGGTTTTCAGCACCCACGTTACGGCTAACAGCCTTCTCTAACTCCCATTTCAGCAGACAGAACACCCTCTCTGACCTTCACAGGTACTGTTCACACATGATATGCATACCCATCCATACATGAAAGTACAAACAACTAAATGTAAGCAAACACTAAGCTTTGGTTGAAATAATGATAATAAAAGCCGCAAGCTAGGAGAAAATCTTTTAAATCATACTCCTGGTTAAGAACTTGAATTCGGAAAATATAATTCAAAATCTGTTAACAATAAAAGCAATCTAATTCTTAAAAGAATAGGCAAAAGGTTTTAATAATCACTTCCTCAAAGAAAATATATCAACGGAAAAGAAGCACACTCAAAGAAAATTTTCTGCAGTGATAAATGTATCATTAGCTTGATTGTGCTTGTGGTCTCATCAATCATTAAACAAATCACCAGAGTGACTAATAATGATGGCTCTAGTGAATTCATAAACTCGAAGCAGCTCTGGCTGCCTTCACAAGACCTGTATAACAGGCCAATCAGCATTCTAGCATGTACTGAGGAGGCTCTTCTTAGCCTTTGCCTGTAACTGGGGAGCTACGACAGGTGAGAGCTTCTGGGAGAGGAAGAGTGGAGCTCCAGGCAGGATGACCACAAATGCCTGGATGGTTTCAGACATGAGTGCACAGGCAAGAGAAAACATAAAATCCAAAGACATGAAGAAGAGGGTACATTTGGGAGAAGTGGGGGAGAATGGGAAGTAAATATGATCAAAATATAGTGTATAAAAACCTTAAAATTTAATACAAATACTTACAAAGAGTAGAGCCACTCCTTGGCCTCTGGATGTATATAATTTGTTACACAGCATAAAGCATCTTGTTTTGATCTATGAGTGAAAGTGCGTACCACATCCTCCCAAGTAAAGTGTCATCCCACCAGGGTATTTGTTGTTACTGAGGTCTGAGATGAGTTGGTTGTTGTTTTTGTTGTTTTGTTTTTGTTTTCATTGTTTGTTTGCTTGTTTTTGAAATGGGACTCTTACTATGTAACCCTGGCTGGCTTGATACTCACTATGTAGATAAATCTGGCATTAAACTCACAGAGATCCTCTTACTTCTGCCTTCCAAGTACTGAATAGCTTGTACCACCTTGCCAGGACTGAGCTGAGTCTTTAGGAGGCCAGTTATTTCTAGATGATAACATATACGAAAAGACCATTGAATTCCTGGGCATAAGCCCATCTCTAAAATCCTTTTGCATAAACTGAAATGTGTAGGAGCTGGAGAGATGGCTCAGTGGTTGAGCACTTTGTTGTTGTTCTTGCAGAGGACCTGGGTTCAATTTCAAGCACCACATGGTAGCTCTCAGTCATCCTGTTACCCCAGTTTAAGAGAATCTGATGCCCTCTTCTCACCCCATCAAGTACTAGTATGATTACGGTGCTCATACATACATACAAAGCACTCATACACTTAAAATAAAATAAATAAATCTTAAAACGTGAAATAAATAGAATAGTATGATCATGAGTGCCATGAAGGCAACCAGGGAAATAAACACTGGTGTTACCAAGAGAAGTAATTTTATTTCTATAACACATTTCCTAATTCGGTGAGTACTAAACTCTACCCTATCCATGGTAAAAGCATTCAGTCATTTGTGAAGAGAACAAGATTTGCCGGTTCTCCATAGGGTCCCAGTGTTATCTAATGAAGTGTTACCACATGAAGCAGTGGACAGAGGTGGTCAACAGCTCAACCTCTAAATAAGGAAGTTGTTGGGCTGGGAAAACAGCTCAAAGGTTAAGAGCACTGACTGCTCTTCCAGAGGTCCTGAGTTCAATTCCTGGCAATCACATGGTGGTTCATAACCATCTGTAATGGAATCCAACGCCCTTTCTAGTGTGTCTGAAAACAGATACAGTGTGCTCATATACATAAAATAAATAAATATGTCTTTTTAAAAAGTAAGGAGGTTGTTAAGCTTATGAAGAGCTTACTTCTCTGTTGTCATGCTCCTTTAAACTGCAGTAACTAAGAGATGAGGCCTCTGGCATCCACACAAGGAGTATATCTACTTACCCACCTAATTACTCAATGTCCCCTTCACCAAATAATTTTTTTTACGAACGTTTATGAGGGACACACTATCTTGTACATCTTGTTACTATTATGAAATTGGGATACATACATGCCTCCCTGGTTCTCCAGTTCTAATTTATCCCAAGTCTTTCTTCATTTGATAAAACCATTATCAACTTCCCCTCAATCAGTACAAACATTACAGGCTTGTGCCACTTCAAACTCATATATGAAGTCCTAGTACTTCACAGTACCTGTATTTTAAAATAGGACTTTTCAAAAAGGTGATTAGGACCACACATGGGCCTTAATCCAGTATAATCCAGTCCTTGTAAAATGAAAATAAAGCCATCCCACAGCGCTGAAATGTTCATATGAAGGAATCGGGAGACATAGACCTGCATAAGCCAAAGAGAGGAACTTGAAAAGAAGCCAACACAACACTACAATTTGATTTCAAACTTCTATTTCCCAGAATGGGGAAGAAATAAGATACATCTTTTTATCCAGTCAGTGGTACTTTATGATGCTAGCCCTAATGATGTAGAACAACAAAGTTCTACTCACCTCTCAAATCAGAAAAAAAGGAATAGACAGTCAAACACATAGTGTTTGAATATATACACAGATTGAAATACTGTACGCGAGATGGATTGTTTAGATGGACTGCCTTTCATCAAACATCCCTGTAGGTCAAAACATTTCATTTAACACTATGGCTCTGCAGTGTCTGTAAGTGTGCCCTTCTGCTTTGGAAAAATAAGTGCTGCCATTTGACCTAAAAAGGGCAGTCAGGAAGCTCTTCAAGAATTCTGGTGCTCACCATACTATAGGGTGTCTGGGCTGGGACAGGAGATGTGGTTAGGTAGTGGCCAGATACACAAGACACATATGATGAATACACTCTAATACCCCAATTCCATAGCTTCAAGCTTCCATTATTCCAAGAAGCACTAGTGTCTTCAGTTAGTACATAAAGATTATCACTGAATCTAAGCGCCATTCTATCCAACAAGGTAACTGTTACAATCTCTTCTAGTTGTACTGCTAATGACTTAAATCTAGACTTTCTGGTAAGTGCACCCATATCAGAAACTGTGGCCTGAGCTGATGTTATATGACATTCTCCATGGCTCAATATCTATTGAATTCATTTTGTCATGCATTGTCAAGATTCAGGTGCTTGGCACACAAGCTATTTATTCTGAGTGAGACTTGGTATTTAGACTTTTGTGGCCCAAAGATAGGATCCTACTATTGGGACGAGTTACTAAAACCAGTGATTGTGGTGCAGCTTATGATTACTGTTCTTCCTATGCAAGGACCTACACTTCATAAAGGTACTCCAGGGTTTTCAAGCACAAGTAAGAATAGTCTCCTGAGACATGAAAGGATAAGATGTTTCCATCAACAGGACCTACATTACAATGTTAACAGTCCCACATCTTCCAAATGACACCCATTCGCATGAGACAGATTTAGATAGTCTATGAATGAAACTCATGCTAGAATTTCATAATCTGCACAATTAAATTTGATATTTAATCTCCACATTACTAATATTATCACTATGTTATCACTAATATTATGACTATGTATTACTAATATTATCACCATAATAATATAAGAGCCAATTGATCATCTTAATGCTACTATAGATAAAACTTCTCAGCTTCTTTAAGTTATATTTTAAACTAAAAGTTTAAAACTTGTGCTTCTCATTTGTTTTCTGTATATGTTCTGGTTTTTTTGGGAAAAAATATAACCCCTGTATCAAAGTCTTATAAGTCACTAACACAGATGTAGGCTGTGGTGGTCAAATATGGGTGATGTTCATTTGTTTGTTTGTTTGTTTGTCTGTTTGAAACAGGGCTTTTCTCTGTAGTTCTGGCTGTCCTAGAATTAGCTATGTAGTATGTCGACTAGGTTAGCCTTGAACTCAGAGGTCAGTCTCCTTTGTGCTGGGACTAAAGGCATTGCTATCATATCTGGCTATGCTCAATTCTTAAAGCACGTATTTCAGAGAACAATTAACAGCAAGTGATGTAGTAGTTTATTTCTAATGCTATTATATTCTGTTGGTTACTCCAGTCTCATGTTCTGTTGGCACAGAGCTCAGCATTTCACTGAAGTTCAAGAACAAGCCCAAATCAACACCTAAATTGCATCTCTGTCAAATATATCAGTGATCATTCAATTCTCTCACAATTTTAGTTGGTACGTATCCAAATTCTTTTATGATCTTTAAAATGTAATTGGTACCCATAACTGTATAGGAAAAGACAAACTGATAATAAATCACAAAAATATTGTGAAATATTATAACTCCTTGGTCAATCACTTGAAAAGTGACTTCCATGCCTTATAATAAATCTATCATAGCGATTGGGTGTTTACCCCTCTAGTTGGCTCCATGAACTTGGGAGAGCAGGGTCTGAAAATGAGGTGGACTAAACTTTCATGCAATGGGCAACTTTATTCGGAGCATCAGACAATTTATACTCTGAGTGTTATGAAACATCATATGAGTAAGGTGTACAATTACATGGACAAGCCACAGATGGCAAAAACATACTTGTCCATTGAGGTTCACAAATAACAGCAGCTGAACAAATAACTCACTCCTCTCTGCTACTCCTGGAAGAAACACAAAGAATGCATTCCAAGAACCATTCGGAGTTTTGATGAAACTAAGATCACAGGACTCATCTTCTTTTCTTAGAGTTTTCTCACATTCAGAATCGTCAAACAAATCCATTCTTTGACAAACAGGAACTGACCCATAGGTAATAATAAAATGTTCATTTAAAACCAAGAGTTGAATACTGCCTCGCAAGAAATTTTTATGTAGCAAAGTTACAGACTTGCTCATTCTGAATTTTATATATGAGAAAGGTAGCTTCAGATCTGTCTTATTTCTTTGAAAAAAGAGAATATAATTTTGAGCTTGATTTTGTATGAATTATCTTAAATGTTCTAAATTTATAACATATTTGCATGTGTGTGGTATATTCATGTGTGCAACAAATGTATTGAGGGATGGGGTGCTCCAGTGTATGCACATGTGGAGGACAGAAGTTAACATGGGGTCTCTTCTTCTATCAGTCTTCACTCTACTTTTTGAGACAAGGTTTTTCATTGAGCCTAGAGCTCATGGTTAGACTTTAGTCATGGTTAGACTTTACCTGGTCAGTGAGCTTCAGGGATCCTCCTTTCTCCATCCACCATCTCCCAGCCCTGAAGTAAAATGCAAATGATACTGGACCCCAGAACATAAGTTCTGGGGATCTGAATTCATGCCCACATGCTTGTACAACGTTAATCTCTGAGCCATCTCCTTGGCCTCCAGTTTGGAACAACTTTAAACATAATAAACAGGTTGATAGGCTTTTCCTAGCTGCTAACATACAGTAACAAGTTTTTATTTTTGGTTTTATTTTCCATAATGTTTCATGGTAAATGAGGCTAAATGGGAAAGATAAATAAAATTCAACTTTTGTTAAGTAGTAAGCCAGCAAGCATCACAGGAGGAAGACTGAGAGCTAAAAGACCTACGAAAGGCACAGTGAGGGAGGAAGAGAACCCAAGGTAGTTGTGACTGCAGCCATCTTTGGGGGAAAGCTGATATCACTTGTGTGTAGAACTTGTTCTGGAATGTAAAGCTGCTGTAGGTCTGTTGGCTATCCGGCATCAATGTCATAATATCAACAAATTAACAAAAAGTACCCTTCAATGTGATTCAGCTTTTTAATGAAGAATGACAAGTTGAGTGACACAAATTTTTCAGTGTGACTTATTTCCATTATTCCTAGACTAGAAAGCAGTGGCTGACCTCTAGTCTATAAATTCACTTTTTGTTGTATAAAGTTACATGCTTTAACAAGCTTAGTGCAAGGCATTTTATGAAACATTTTAAGAATGTTGATCAAGTCCAGATTGAGTACAACACCCAAACTTAAACTTTATGAAACATTAAACTTTTGATGCCTACAGGCAGAAAACCCCACATAGAAAACAGAATTCTAGGGTAGAGATAGTAGCATGAACATTTTCTTAGTGGATGACTGGACCGCCACGGCTGTTGGTTGAACTGTGCCTGTGCAGACGTTTTACGTGTGTGTTTGCCTTGCTGCACTTTGTCTTCTATTGCCCAGGCTCCACCTAAATCAGACACTGGGAAATGAATTCTGATTGTCTTTAGAAGGCTCTTAACTGATTCTAATGTACAGACAGGGTTGAGAATTGGTATCTTAGGCCTGTCTCTATTGTTTCTGGATTAGGGAAGACAGTAGTACTGTTTGCTCAGGCTTCTTTGAAAAATCTACTGACAGTTGGAGTTCTTATATAATAATAAGCTTACGAGTTGCCATATTTCCTGTCAGTCAATTTGTCATGTGAGATTTGAGAAACATAAATAATTGTTGCAATTTACATTTGAATTTGACATTTCCTAATTAAAATTAGTCTATTCTTGTTAGCGCTTTCCTCTAGTTGCTTTCGCTATTTGCATTTTTTCATAGCAATTCTCCTACATACTGTAAGAAAGTTTGATATAAATTTATTATATTACATGCTATGTCAATTATAATCCTCTAACTATTTTATTTATTTACAAATGGTTGTGGAAGTCTGATAGAGTATTACTCAGTAGTCATAAAGAATATGTTCCATATCTAAGTATAGTTGCACATTTTAAAATTAGATAAATATAAAATAAAAACAATTCATGACATCCTTGAAATATATTCTCACTGCTGTATAGCACCATCAAAAAGAATGATCACAATTCCTTTTTATTCTTAGGAAGAAGCACTTCTCTAAAAAGCATCTTTTTTTTTTAAATAGAAAGGAGCTCTCTGTAAAGGAAATTTTAAAAGTGGAATCACACTGTGTTATTTCAAAAGTAAGAAAATTTACTTTCAATAGGTTAGAATGCTATATAGAAATAACTTGACATTATTAATAGCAAAAATAATAATATTTTAACTATAGCAACACTTACAAAAACTCAAAAATTTCACTTATCATCATTAAATTTTTTGTGCTTAGATGTAAACATTGAATATTCTGCTTGACTATGCCAGCCAAACCCCTGTTGTGAGGTTCTAATTGAATCTTGCCATGGACTGTCACAACACCTCCTGTGGTATCAGACTGAATGGAAGGTATGTGTTGGATTAGCCTGGGCTCAGGATTTTCCATCTCTGAAGTATCGGATAGAGTTGGCCACATGACATTTTTGTTTTGTAATATGCTTTCAAAAAAAGTTTATCAAATGCTTTCTAAGCTTTTCCCTATTGATCATCTGAGATTCCAGTTTAAGCCTACCTCATAGATTACTGAGAATTAAACTAGTAAATGTCTATAAATTATACATAACTATGTAGATACTTACTAAGTGAAACAATTTCATTCCTTGAAGCTCACTTTTCTTAAGAAATAAGATACTGGTTAAATGTGCATTCCCCCTAAAATTCAGGTTGAAATTTAATCCCTAGTGCACTAGGTTTTAAGAGAAACATTGAGAGAAATGATTAAGCCATGAGGGCTCTGCCATCGTGAATGAGAACAACACCCTTAGAGAAGAGGCGTCCTAGAGATGCCTGTCCCTTCCATGTCATTTGCCTTTCCATATGTTATCCTCCACCAGGACAACAGAGACAACACCACACTTGGAATAGGCCTACATCACAGTGAATCTGATGGCCCCATCCTTCAGAGCTGTGAAGGAAAACAAATACTTACAATTCAATATAAAGAATTTAGTAACAGCACAGAGAATGAACTGAGACAGTCACTAAACTAGAGCCATTTTCACCATGGGGATTGGTGACATTCAGTTCTGTCCCCAGAACCAGTATCAACGGAGTCAAGGAGGACAGGACCAGAAGAAATTGCTCTGGGTATGAATGGATGTGGCAAGAAAAACAGCTACAGAGGTAGAAAGCTCGGAGGGCAACAGACTTATTACCTAAATACAAGATAGAAGCATCCCTTCATTCACAATTCTTCCCACAGTCAATTTGCCTTCCATGCAATTAGGCAATGTCAGGCTGCAGCAGCACAGCCTGCTCAGTTGTTCTGCAGAGCACGCAGAACCAATCATTTATTTTTGTGCTTAAATTCAGAGGCTTAAAGGGGAAAAATGGTAATGTATATTTGATTGAAGTAATGCTTGCATACCCAATATGGGTTATGTTAATTTTACCTTTCTTTTTATCATCAAAGACACTTCTCCACACACACACTTAAACATAAGGTAAAGAAAATTGTCACTTATTTACGCTAGAATTAATATGTTTAGATAGCCATAATAGCAGACAGGAAACATTATTTCAATGCATTTTCCTTTCCACGCAGCCAAAGATAAAATTTGACATATAAAAATGATTGTTTTTGTTAAAAAAATTCAAGTGAGTATTGAAATAGTTATAGATGTAGATGTAATTTCTAAATATGTAAATTTAAAATATCAAACATGTTCCTATAAATTATACCTAAATATACCACAGCATGTGATCCTAAAAGAAATAGGCTGTTTACTTTACAGATATTAATTTCTCTTCATATCTCACCATTCAATGATATCCTACGTTTCTCCATTAAATATTCTGCTAATTAGAAAATGCTTCAATTGATATGGCTGGAATTTTACTGGCTTAAAGGTTTTGATAATTGTAGGGGTAGTCAAATAAGCCACGATATTCTTGAAGTGGATATTTTTGTTTGTTAACTTAGAAAACTATTCTGAACTATATAGTCAAATATCTAAATACTTCTCATTTCTTCTTTCTTCTCTCTTCTACTACTTTGGACACTTTGTTTATGCTTGCCTCAGTTTCTACCTCTGAGAAATGAGGCCGAGATAAAACACACACATTTCACAGGGATTCAATGAGACTCTTCTGTGTTTTTTCTCTAGTCTCAACTCTCTTATCCTTGACAATTCTAGAACACTCACAGGAATTGTCATTTTTGAGGAAGAAATGTTTCCCAGGCCACATCTGTGCCTCCTTCCCCAGGCTCAGCATGGATCTCACTGTATTTGACTTCTAGGTTCTTTTTAAATAATGGCTTCTGAAAACCCAAGAAATTTAACCACTTACCTAACCACTTAGTGCCGCACCTCCATGCTACCATATTGTGCTTCATACAATGTGCTATGTAGGATCTCCCTTTGTAGTCCTGGTGCCCTGGACCTGCTCCATAGATCAGGTTGGCCTCAAACACAGTGATCTGCCTGCCTCTACCTTCTCCTAAGTGCTGAAATTAAAGGTGTGCACCAACTCAGCCAGTGGCCTGAGCTTTTTAATTGACCATAGTATTTAAAAATTTGATTTTGTTGTTGTTTTGTTTTGTTTTAGGGTTGTTAATTATAAGGGAAGCTAAGATTTGGGATTTATCTCATTTAAAATGGAAAACAACTAATAGTCTTCACATTTTGAAAGCAGGTGAAGGACATGAGGTTTTTAGGGACAAAGCCTTATGAAGTAATTATAAATTCTCTGTTAGAGAAACTGTTCATAATTTTTTAAAGTCTCCTAGTATAAGTTTCTCAAAATTGATAATATTAGTTTGTGCCAAGTTTTAACCACAGACAGCTCTCACAATTCTGAAGTATACGTTATTTGTCTGAATTCAGTCTTGAAGTACCCTTGACATCATGATTTACACAAAGATGTAAAATAGCAGAAAAATGTTACATAGCTCAATATAGTTATAAATTGAGAATCTGTCTGGAGAGATGGCTCTGCCATTAAAGACTAGGCTCACAACCAAAAATAAATTGAGAAATTTTCACATAAACTAAGTGATTTCAACTTCAATATTAAGTTTCCAAACTTCAAGATAATATAGTTACCTCCTGAAAGAGGGAACTGAGGAAGCTGATAAGAAAATGCAAATACCCTTTGTGATTTAAATGAGAATGGCCCCAAAGGGTCATATATTTGAATATATGGTTCCTAGTTGGTGGACTGTTTGCAAAAGGATTATGAGGTGTGGCCTTTTTAAAGGTAATATGTCATGTGGGGATCTTTAAGGTTTCAAAAGCTCAAGTCAGTCTCAATATTTCTCTCTCTCTCTCTCTCTCTCTCTCTCTCTCTCTCTCTCTCTCTCTTCTTTCTCCTTTCTCTCTCTAACCTATAGATCAGATGTAAGCTTTAAGCTATTGGCCCAGGGGCAGAACTTCTTGCCTGTGGCCATCCTCCTCACTATAATGATTATGGAAGCAAGCCCCCGATTAAATCCTTTCTTTTATATGTTGCCTTGGTCATGTGTCTATAGCCATAGCTGAGATATTCCTGATGGGCGGAGCTAAGGAAACTCGCAGCTTAGTTTTTGTCATATTATCTCTGTGCAGCTTTTTGCTTCAAAGAGCATATCTTTGTCCATTTGTAATTAATGATTTAAAATTGTTAAACAACAGTTCTGTCTGCACGTGAATTCTAAAATCCACACTGAAAATATGTGATTAGAAAAACTGCCAATAACTTGTAAAACCTCTATAGGCAATTAAGAAAAGTCAATATATAAGAACAAACTATGCTTGATAGAATAAAAACTTCATAACACATTGATATACAAACATCAATATTACATAGGTGTAGAAAAGAATAATCATTGTTGATTTCTATAGCTAGATATAAACTGTTGTCACTAATAAAAACACTAATCTTCTGCTTTCTGACTTATTACTTTCATAATGGTCGACCTAAAATTCTCTATTTCTAGTATTAATCATCGTTTGTGAATAACTTTATCCCCTATCAGTATCTACAGTAGTATTTCAAAAATCAAACTTCTGGAGTCAACAAGATGGCTCAGTGGAAGAGTACTTACTCTACAAGCCTAATGGTATGAGTTTAATATGCAGAGCCACATAAACGTGGAAGAAGAGAACAGACTAGACAAAGATGTCTTCTGTCCTCCACATTTACACGTGGCATGCATGCACACACCCATCCACACGTCTCACACATACATAATAATTTAATTTTTAACATGTAAATATAAATCTTTAAATAGGTACCTTAATATTCCATTCCTAAATATTTCTCATGGGACAACAGAAAAGCATTCACCAAAATATTATCCTGTTTTTAAAATTCTTTGGAAAAAAAACTGGATGCTAATGTTCATGGGAAGAATATGCAGGCAGGAGATTGATTCCTATATTTTTCCATTGAACTTGAATGCATAATTACAGACGTGAAGCATGAAGCTAAGTAGTCACATGCATCCTTCCGACTCATATGACCCTTACCAGGAAACCAAAAGTAGGAATGTTTGTTCCTGTTCAACCCCATGGGTTTATTCTGCTTACATATGTACTTCTTATATATTTTAAACATTTAGGTAGTGGCTGGCCATAGTGATACATGTTAGGAATCCTGGGACTCTGGAAGCTGAGGCAGGAAGATATTTATTTGAGGCCACTGTGAGCTTCATAGTAAAACAAGCAAAAGCAGCAGCCAGAGCGATTCTTTCTACTTCCTGCATTAAGGCGTCTCTTTGACCCTCACTTCCACAAGTAACTCTTGTCTGGCCTTCTCAGGTGGCAGAACCCATTTGCATTTTACTAGTCCTAGCAATCTTATTATCTTCTTCTAGCTGTTTGTCCAATGGCAAGTCTTCCTCTTTGCAATATAAGCTCCTAATCAGGACTAAAGTTTATAGACCCAAACCTTTGCTGAGTATGTGCGTTCTAGAAAAATACTCTGAATATTCACTAGGTCCAAAAATCAGTTTCTTTTTTCTGAGAGAAATTTCCATGCACTTGAGCACATGTGGATAACTTGATAATCATTTTAATAATATTCACAGGGCATTGTTTAACTTCTAATTGTCTTTAGAATTATCTGAACATATATTTAATCTTTTCTCACTTTCTATTTTTGGAGACATAATCATACCATGAAGTTCAGACTGTCCTCAAACTTGCAATATTCCTGCCTTTGCTGTCGGTGATAGGTTTGTTAGATTGCTACATGGTGTTCAGTTCATTCATGTTCTAAGGGTGGAAAACTATACCCATGTTTCACAGGACTTTACTTGTTTCAGTACATGAAAGAACGCCACTAAACGTTAAATAGCCTTCAAGAGGGAGTTACTGAGAGTGACTGGGTTTCCGAGTGTAAGCAAGTCCATGGGTGACACTTTCTAGTCTTTCTAAAATGTCCAGAATCGGGCCTTTGCTGCTATGTGCTACCTACACTGCTTCCATGGCAAAATCCACATACTTTATTACATGAATCCAATCACTAACCTCTTTTGTTGTTGTTGTTTTCCGAGACAGGGTTTCTCTGTGTAGCCCTGGCTGGCCTCGAACTCAGAAATCTGCCTGCCTCTGCCTCCCAAGTGCTGGGATTAAAGGCGTGTCAGCTACTAACCTCTTTTTATACCCACCCAAACAACAACTTTTTTTATTGACTGTTTGTCTTCACATGTATGTGTTTTGTGTGGGTTATATGTCTCATATGTGCATATGTACTCATGTGTACATGTGTTTATGCAAATGCATGTACATGTGTGTATGTGTGTTTGGAGGCTGGGGCTAACTTGGGTGGCTTCCACAGTTGTTTCTTCGCTCGTGGAAGAGGAGTGTATGTGTATGGTACATGTGTGTGAGTATGGGAATACATGTGTGTGGTTCATATGGATTATGGGAGTGCACGGGTGTGCATGCAGAGGCCAGAGATGGTCATCTGGTACATATTATTGCCTCATGACAAAGTCTTTTACTGAGCCAGAAATAACAGATTTAACTAGACAGTCTGGCCACTAAGTACTGAGGATTCTCCAGTTTCCTCCCTACTCTGGGCTGTAATTAAAATTGTGTATGTTCTTAGGATCTGAACTCAGTTCTTCTTGCTCACACAGCAAGCCTTTGACTCACAGAACTATCTTCCCATGTCTCTTATTAGTCTTCATAACATTGCAAACTCAAGTCTTATGAAATGAGTCAGTTTTCCTCCATAGTCTACATATAACCTCTAAAGCCACTAAAGTTACCAAGCTCTGGGATTTGGATTTGAAGTGTCTTCTCAAAGACCATGTATTGCGAGACCATCTGATCTTCAGTGGGGTGCCATTATAAGGAAGTGGGAACCTTACAATGTGGAAACCTTAGGAAATGTGGAATATTGAGAGACTTTTGGTCATGGGAGATGCTTCAAGGGGTTGGGAGATGCGGGTTTCCACTCACACTTTGAGATCTAAACCATCAAGAGATGAGAGTTTGCTCTACTACACAATCTCAAATGCTGCCTTGCCACAGACCTAAAGGGAGCGAGTCCTTCCAAGCACAGACTGCACTCTCCAAAGATGTGAACCAGCTAACCTTTCCTGTTTCTAAACTCATGATTCTCAAGTGTCTGTTACAGTACTGTAATGCTAACACACTAAGGCAAAACATTATTAGGAGTTCTTTAAATTAGCACATAAAGCAATTGGGTCTCATTCTGGCAGTTTCATATGTGTTTTGGTTTGGTTGATCCTCTTCCCCAGTCCTCTCTTCTTTCCACCCCACCCACCCCTCCCCCGTTTTCTCCAGCTGCACCCTTTACCCCTTCAGGAGCTTCCCTTTGTGCCCCTACCATAAGTATTCTATTTGCTTTCCTCCACCCCACAACCTTCTCTTTTAGCTTCTTTTTGCCCTCTCATGGAGGACTCCTTTCTATTTTTATTATAAATGAAACCACATAAATACATAGACATACATTAAAATCCAAAATCTTCCTAACATACAAATTATGCTCCATTTGCCACAAAGTGTTTAGTCAAAGAAAGAAAGCAGTTGTTGTTGCTCCTCTTTGACTGTGTTTAGCACATATCTTCTTTCTTCCCACTTTCAGGATCCGTTACCTAGTCAGAATGTTCTAAGTCTTCGACTTGCAGCTCACTCTGATCCACTTGAAGGCTTGCAAGAGAAGCTTTATTAAAAAAAAAAAAAGACTATTCTCATTTTATGTAGTGGGTTCTATTTTGCTTCACTAAACTCCTCTCAGATATATCTTTTTCATTCTCACACAAACTACTCTAGCTCAAACCATAATCTCCTCCTAATCATACAACAGCTTTGAGTTTTGCCTCACCCAGTAGCAAAGATAGAATTTCTTAGAAATGAAAATGCCCGTCTTAATTTAAAAACATTCAGTGCGGTTCTATCACACTTAGGTCAAAGACAAAAGCCACCAACACTGTCTTTGTCACCAAACCTTCCCTAGAGTGTCTTACCTTGGTTTCTGTTTTTTTACCATATTCAAAAGAACCTTGAACTGTCTCAGAGTGGATTTCTCCTAAATCAGTGACATGTGCTGCTTCCCTGTCTAAGCATTCTGTCTGACCTCTCTTGACTGAGTCATCCTTCTATCCAACTCTCCAAGCATTATTTCTGAAGACAAGCTTTCTGATCATGCCTCTCATCCCAGACATTTCTCTGTACTTATCCACTGCAGAACTTACCTATACAGTTTGTCAGTTACACAATTACTTGGTTTTTTTTTTGTTTGTTTGTTTTTGCTTTCCAAGACAGGATTTCTCTGAGTAGCCTTGACTGTCCTGGAACTCACTCTGTAGCCTACGCTGGCCTCCAACTCATAGAGATCCACCTGCCTCTGCCTCTCAAGTGCTGGGATTAAAGACATGTACCACTACTGCTCAGCTACAATTATTGGTTTTAAGTCTAACTTCCCTATTGTGATACACATGTCATTATGTTAACTATGAATTAATTTGGTCTCACTGTATTTTCAGTGGTAGCCAAGTACTTTAGATAAAGTATATCCCCAATAAATATTTGTTGACTATATCAAACAAACAGAAACACTAGAAATAGGTATGGAGAAAAACAGTAGAATAATTGCCTAGCATAAATGAGGACATGAGTTTGGTCACTAGTGCTGAATAAAATAAAATTAATTCAAAATAACAAAACATAATTTCTGCCATCATGTCTATCTCCAATGAGACGTTTCAAGAATTAAGTAATTTTGCTTCTCCCACCTGTCTACAAATATTAATCACTATTACTGAGCATAAAGCCATTCGCTCTTCTCACTCTCTGAAATCAAGCCTTGCTTATTCATGCATCTGGGTCTTCATCAATCACTTTGTTTTTCTGGCCCTTAATGTTCCTCTTCCTATCTCTCTTAATTCCATAACTCTTTCCCAACACCAACCCAAAGCTGCTGACATTACATTTCTATATTGATTTATATTTACTATGGATTTCTATGGTATTAGTAATAAGTGCTTAGCAATTTTAAGTATCTGTTCACTATTTTTTCATGTTTACTATCTACTTTCTTCAACCAGAGCCTGTGTTTTTCTTTTTTTTTTACAATTCATTTATTCTACTCACTTCTTTTACTTTTTCAGTGGTCCTCATTCAAAGCTTTCTGCCTCCCAACCCTACATTCACAACCGCATAAACCTCTTCTAGAATTTTATATTCTTATAAGTTATTCTATAAACACATGCCAGTTAAAAGACTTATATTTACCTTAAATGCACAGAAGGTACCACCTGTACATTGAATTTGCTTTGTCATTAAAATCCAAAAGCATTAGGAAGCAGAAGATGGCAGACAACTGTGAGTTGGAGACTAGCCTGATCTACATAGTTTTAGGCTAGCAAAGGCTGTATGGTAAGACTCTATCTAAAAATAAATAAGTATAATTTAAAAATAAACCCAAATCATGAGATTGATACAGACAGAACACTTCGTTCAAATTTTCTGCTTTTTTGTATGATAAATCTGTTGACAATATCAGTCCAAATTTTACCAGAATTCAAAGTAAGTCATAATGGTCAAAATAGGTGTTATGTCTCCCAAGTTATAATTTGTTCTCTTTTAACACAAAATCAGAAATAATTGCATTCAAAAATGTTATTCCTGACTAAAATAGTATGTCAATAACATTGGAAAATTAATAGTCAAATATTTAACCCAAATCCAGATTGTTCTTTCTTAATGATATGTAAGTGCAAATGGGCTGTGGTTTTGGATGATTTATCTACTACTCAGTCTTTTGAACACATATGGGTGTTGCTTCTTTTATAAATTATTTTTAATTATTTACTTATTTTATGTAGATTAGTGTTTTGCTTTCATGTATATCTGTGTGAGAGTGTCAGATGCCCTGGAACTGCAGTTGTGAGCTGCCATATAGGTGCTGGGAATTGAACTCTGGTACTCTGGAAGAGCAGCCAGTGCTATCAAACACTGCTCCATCTCTCCAGCCCATGGGGTGTTGCTTGTGAATGCAACAATCCACTGCTTCTTTTCTAAGAGCCATAAAATCTTCTTTGGTATAATATAAGCCTAGGAAACATTTAGTTGGACTGAGTTTCACTTCTTTCTCTTGGATATTTTTTCAACTCTTCAAAACTATTTTATTGTATGGATGTTTTGCTTGACATGTCTGTGTACAATATCATGTGTGCCTGATTTTTTTAGGACCCAAAGAGGGCAAAGAATCTCCTGGAACTTGAGTTACAAATGGTTTTGAGCCGCTAACTGGGCACTAGGAATTGAATCTAGTTCTTCAAGAGAAGCCAGAGCTCTAAACTGCCGAGCCATCTCTCCTGCTCCCCTCTGGTTACTGTGAATCTGTGCTCTGTAAAACTGTGAAAATTCAGCCTTTTGCTGTCTGTATATGAAATATTTCTGAATAAAATATAATCAGTGACTTAAATTCTCCATGTAGCTCTTTGACTGCAGGTTAGGTACTCAGAAAGACTAATTGTTAAATCACAGGGGTACCATTTCCCAGCATATCTTTAATCATAATTCCTGGTATTCTAAGGTAACCAGTGAAGCTTTCAAAACTGGTCCTAGGGGCTCAGGACACAGCTCAGTGGGCAAAGTATTTGTCACACAACTGTGAGGGGTAGAGTTCACATCAGATCTCTTGAGCTAATGTAAAAGCTGGGCAGGCATAGAGTGAGAGACCTTGCTTCAGTATGAGGTGAAGAGAGACAGAGGAAGAAAGTGTCAGATTTTGACCTCTGTGTGTACTTCATACACCTGCATCCACACAAGAGAGCACACCACACAAATACATGCGCACACACACATGTACCCTCACACATCTATACACACATGAGAACACACCACACAAGCACATGCACACACACATGCACTCTCACACAAACACATACACATTCAAACACACATATGATCAGCACACATACACATGCACCCTTACACATTTGTACACACGTGAGAACACACCATGCAAACACATGCACACACACACATATGCATGTTCACATACCTGCATCCACACATGAAAACACACCATACAAACACATGCACACACAAGCACATGCACACATACATGCACCCTCACACACCTGCACCCACACATAAGAACACATGCCACATACAAACATAAGACACACAAATGCACACGCACACATATGCACATGAACACACACATAGATACATACACACATACGCATACACACACACACACACACACACACACAGTGGGATGGCCTTTGCCAAGTATGCTAAAGACTCTGAGTTTTTAGCATACATAGATGGCAACACTACTAAATAAAATGTTAATTTAGTCAAGGAAGTTAGATCTAAAAGATATTCACCTTCAGTTATTTATTCAGTCAGAAATTAAATTTATAAGCCTTTCAGTTGTTTCCATCAGCAGTGTACTTTAGTGCGTTAGATATTTTAAACAATGTGAAATAATACAGAAAATTATCTCCAAATATTTTATTTGAAATGTGTTTATGCAATTGTTTTATGATTTTTGAGAATTCAGTCCCAAGGTGTCTAGTTAACTTGGCTGACCCCAGTCTGTGTCTGCCACTGTCTCCTCATCTGCAACATCAGATCTCAAAGCATGTCCTACAAACAGATTTGAAAGCTTGCTTAGAGACTCTGTCTAGTCACTTCCAAAGAACTATTTTCTCTAGGAATTACAATCTCAACAGCTTGGCAGCTTCAAGAGAACTCTCTTGTTGAAAGAACCATTCTCTCCAAATCCACCCCTTAGCCAATATGGCAAGAGCTATTTCAGAAAAAGCAGTCTTTTATTAAAGCTAAATTCATTCACACATCAACACATAACACATACTATTTGTCATTGGTGTCCTGGCTACAAAGTATTCTGCAATACAAGACAAGTAGGCCCCATACCTTTAAAAGCTTACATTTATACTGAGTGCTTGAGTTTGGGGAAGGAATGTGAGGTGTGAACAGTTAAGTAAAAGATACTTACTGGCTTAAGTAAAAGCCTGTTCAAGCTGGGTGTAGATGTACCTGGAATCCTAGCACTTGAGAGACTAAGGTGGACAATTTCAAGCTTAAGGTCACTTTGGAATACATAATGTATCCCAACCTAGCCTGGGAGACTCTGTCTCAGAAAAGTGGGGTGTTGGTTTTGAGGAGAATATAATATTTAACTAAAGTAAAATCAAATTAAAGAGCTCTAAACCAGGCAGTGGTGACACATGCCTTTAATCCCAGCACTTGGCAGGCAGAAGCAGGCAAATCTCTGACTTCAAAACCACTGTGGTTTATAGCGAGAGTTCAAGTATCCAGGGCTACACAAAGAAACCTTACCTTGGAAAACCAAATGGATAAACAAATAAATAACATGTTATATAAATGGCACATAAGGAGTACTTTCCATAAGAAATATATTTATATGAATATCTATATATGTATATATAGATATATATTCCATTGTGGAAAGTGTATATATGTTTATATATATATATATGTGTATATGTACATATATGTGTATGCATTTATTTATTTATCTGGTTATATATGTATATATGTATATGAGTATGTACAAATATATATGTAAATATATAAAAATCTAGCTAACTAGCAAGGTAAGCTAAATAAATTCATACTGATATAGTTAACCTAAGCAATCATGCAATCTTTGTAGGTTCATACATCTCATGATATTCATTGGTCCATGAATGAGCAGAAGAAAGTGTCACAATGCAAAATAAATTATACATAAAATTAAATTTTTGCATGCATAATAAACAGATTATTTTTAAATTACAGACATGCTTACAAGTCAATTATGAAAGATAATTAACAAATAGAATCAGTGAAACATACATTCAAAGTTCATGTAAGAATGTATGCATAAGATCAGGCATAGTAGCATAGCCTTCAATTCCAGCACTCGGAAGCCAGAGGCAGGTGGATCTCTTCAAGGCCAGCCTGCTATACACAGTTTCATAAAGGCAAGGCTACATTATAGAATCCTGTCTTTAAAAAAAATGTATATACTCATTCATCAATCCTGAATTGTAAATATGAAAATTTAACTGAATTCCTCATAGAAATAAATATACACAAAGCTAAGTAGTCCACTAAGTATAAACACAAATACTTACAATAAATTTAAATTTTACATTAATATGCACATTTAGAATCATCTGTTGTTTTTCTGGCTAATTGTCTGGGTGTCTGACAAAAATGCAGTAAATAATACAAAAATCTAAAGCAAATAATTTATTATGGCGATATTAAATACCAATTTGCATTCAAAACAGAATGTCATCTTCCAAAATGGTTGAAGAAAGCCTGCCTCGCTATCACTGCATCCTTGCACATTTATATATGTGCCTTTGTAAACACACCTCTGTATTAGAAAAGCATGCCTTCTTAAAGGCATTTAAGTAGGCAGAAATGATTTTAAAGAAGCATACAATTAATTTGTGATAATGACAGGTATGTATAGAATCTAGAATCAATAAAAAGCAGAAGCATCTTGAGCCCATAGGCTTTTTAATATTATCAGTTTGACTTCTGCAGGAAGCGTAAGTCATTTATTTTCAAATGGAATGATTAAAAATACTTTCTAGAGTATACAGTAATATTTAAAATAAGATGCTCACAACTTTCAAATACTGCTTTCGTAGTCATTATTTGTCATTAAACATAACTGTATATTTGAGAGCTTCCCAATAATAGCCTTTAATTAAACCAAGGGCTGCCTGTTAGAGGGCTTCCGCTGCCCTTTGAAGTTCTTAATTATTACTTGTATCCAGCCTTTTATGGTACACTTAAGGTTAAGTAATTTAAATATATCTTGAAAAGAAATATGAAGACTTTTGCCTTTTTTAATTAAATATCTGAATTTCAGGATTTGAAAATAATAACATATGTTTTGATTTTTTTCATGGCCGAATGGTAAAATGCTCACAATATTAAACAAAAAAAAAAAAATGGTGGCTTTTTATGGGACTAATCGCTAAGCAGATGCATGTAAATGAGCTATTTTCTATGCATGGCTTCCAAAAGTGCTAATTAAATAGTTGGTATTCAAGGCTATGCTCGCTCATTGTTTAGTGACACACAAATCCAGCCATGTGTACCAGCAGACATTTTAAGTTGAATGTTTTCTCCTCTGCGGCCTTTGTCAGGAAATGGTGGGCACCATGATGAGAGCGCTAGTGCAAGCAAAACATTGAAATATGCTTTAATAATGTTTTAACCATGTAGTGACACTAGTCTAGTTTTCTAATGAATTTTTAATTTCTTTTTTCTTATAAGGGTGGTATGAGTTATCGCTGATGCATATTAAATCATATACATGAGTCATTTTCTCTGAATTTGCATAAAATGGCTAAATGCTAATGCACCAAATGGAGCTTACTATATGTGCTACAGCAAATATTCCCTTGAAGATTTTCTGCAATCAATCTCCTGTATTTCATTAGCAACCAGATAAGGTGTGGTCTGCAGAATGAAAAGGAAAAGTGTGCAGCTCATGAACTTGAGGCTTCAGATGATTTCTACATGGTGATTAGAGTGGATTCTGCAATTAGGATTTATGTAGGTAAAACACACACACACACATGCTTCCTTTAAAGGCACAGTGCAAGCACAGTTCTGAGAACAGCCTCACAGCGTTGAACAATAAAAGACACCATTCAACCACTGTGATTTCCTATATCCAAAATCAAATGAAAGAAAGCCATACTTGAAATTTAGTACCAATTGATTGATAGAACCCTTACTCAAATTTTACAAATTTTTTTATTATGATTATAAAAGTACTTTCAAAAATAACCATGGGGGGGTACATTTTCTTTTCTAATTTCCCCCTTCTCCTTTGTCATATAATGATAAGGAATTCTGGCATTTATTTTTTTTTCTTTTTTTCCCCCAAACACCCTTTATTAAAGCCACATTAAGATCACATGCTGAACAAATAGCACCAAGGTAAAGGAAACACTGGGCAAGACAAACATATCCCCTTGAAGAATATACTTCCCACTTACTGCACTTAACAAGCTTTTTTCTTATCCCCCATATTTTCACCATCTGGAATACTTTTTAATCTGAAAAAATTGGGGAAGGGGATGGCTATTAAAAAATAAATGTATGCTTTGCCCTACAGTTATTTTGAATTAGTCTTGATAAATAATTAAGGAATGCATAATATATTATTTAGAGTCCATGGTCTTAAGAATTTGAGTGGTATTTCAAGTACAATTATAGTCATTTATTTATCAGTAGAAAATTTACATAATCACACTTCAAAATCCAGTGGACTGGAGAGATATCAGAAAGACACCCATGAATGTGGTAATGACTCTGAGCACCACATTAGTTAATAATGTAGTGCCGCTCAGGACACTCTAATATCTAGCACGGCCGCACTTGATCACTTGTAACAATAAAAGCATAAATATTTTCCCATTTCAAGTTGCATTTTCTGCAGAAGAGCTTTTTATTATATTAAATGCAATTTGAAAATTCAAAATTGAATTAGACAATCTGTAATGAAATAGAGCTAGTTGAGTATTAACTTTTAATAAACAAAGCCAAATTTCTATTTCCAGCAGTAAGAAAATCATTTAGTCAATAGTAATTGGTTAACATGAATAATTTTCACTTCGTATATTCTAATGTGACAATATAGATTGTAAGACTAAAGTCTAGAAGGGCAGAAATTTAGGTTCTGTTCTGTCCATGAGCATAGCATACTAATGGAGATAGGATTCCCTGTTACAGAGGAAGCACACTTTCTTTTAACTCAGTCCTGGTATGGATTCTTCCTCAGCAGCTAGTTCATCTGAGACAAATTGGTAGAAATAGATACAGTGTTTGTACCCTGCTGCTTGAGTCACTGGAATTCCATGCTATATCTGCAAACTGAGACTTCAGGCTATAATTGAGCATGAGTCTTCAGTGGGAAAACTTCAGCTACATACCATTTTCTAGTAGGATTTCGGAATAATTGAGCATTTCTTCTATTAACCTAATTGTGTACAGATTGTCCAGTCATTTTATAAAGCAATGCAAATGTTAATTTGTTAATCCATACTTCCTTGCTGTGTAGCTATTTCAATGATTAAAGTCATTCATGGGGCATCCACTATAAACTCTAAAGATCCATTTGTTTGTTCGTGTGTTTGTTTTTTACTTGGTAATGATGTCTTACACATGTAATCCCATCACTTCAGAGGCTGAGACAGGAGGATTTCTGTTAGAAGCCAAGTTAGGCTCCATATAGAATTCCAGGCCACCATGGTCTACAAAGTAAGATCTTAGTTCAAAAATAATTTTTTTCCTATTTTTTTCAGACCCACTTGTCATCAATTACTCCTGGCCATAGTTTTGTATTTAAAGCTCTTAAACAGTTTTCAAGCTATCCCATATACTGGTCTACACTGCAGGCTTCACATGGCTAGTTATTAAAACAGCTAACAATACCCATCTGGTTCTGTCACTAAGTAGCGATCTGGAAGATTTCTTATGTTTAAGAGTTTCTTTTAGTAGGCATCTGCCTTGGGAAAACAAGTTATCAGGATAATTTTAAGTGCAGATTAGTTTAGTGCATTTAAAACTAGCTAGTGATAATTTAACATTGTATATACAGCAAGTATTTTAAGGATAATGCAATAGATTAAAATAATTTTAAAAAACTAATGTCTATAAAATATCTGCTTTTGAAAATGTAAGGTCTAAAATCTATCCGGTGGGTTCTTCCCCAATACTCTTATATTAATGCAACTGTTTCAGGTTCCTTCATAATACTCACTGAATTAAAAATAAGAACTAAGTACACTTTTATTATTACTATACAAGAAATTTAGCCTTCACAGGAAGCTAGTTGGTATACTCTGAATTTCAATGATATTAAATCTGTTATTGTCTTCATGGAAACATTAATTCCAAATAGATTATAGAAGGTTTTTTTTTTCATTAGAATGGACTTGATAAATATATAAACTGAAATATTTATTCAGTGAAAGTACTTCTTACCATATATGTCATTAGTTTTAAAGTCTAATAAATTTTACTCTATATGTTGATATTTTTTCTCTAAAAGACAAAGATTTAAAAGACACTATGATTAATATTTGGCAATTTGTTTCTTGTAACATAATTAGGAAAGTATTGATTTTTTATTGTTTTGTTACTTTTACACACAACCTTCCTTTCGAGTGATTCTTTACCCATCAATTTTCAGGTTTATACCAGTTTTTACAGTGATCAGTAGCTACAGTTATTTTCAATCTCACACTAGCAATAAATGATAAAAGACAACTTGTTAACTTGGGTTTAAATTTCTTAAAATGCCCCAAACTAATCTGCACTTAAAATTATCCTGATAATTTGTTTTCCCAAGGCAAATGACTATTAAAAGAAACTCTTAAACACAAGAAATCTTCCAGATCGCTACTTAGAACCAGATGGGTATTGTTAGCTCTTTTAATAATGCAGCGATTTTGAAGCATTTTCTCAGGGTTATTTCTAATTTGCCCTGTCATATAAAAGTCACAAACTCCTTTAAAACAGGAATCAGTTTGAAACTTATGACAAGAGGTTGGTAGTAATACTCTGAGAAATTTACCTTTGAAATACTGCCCTGGACTACTTTTTCAAAGTAACTGGCCTTGGCAATCAAATAGACCGGCCACCAGAAAGCCACCACCTTTGGGGATCTGAAAGACTCCCCAGAGCATACAACAACCTTTACACCTGTGGATAATAAAATAAAAACTGCTCTACATGTTGGACAATAACCTTCAATGAGTGTCATTATTATCACATGAACATGCACATGAGCGTGGCTAGAACTTCTCTTGGTCATCATGCCCATTCCAACAAGACCCAGCATAGCCTCCCAGGATTATTGACTGTCACCAAAAGCAACCACTAAAGATGTTCCCATTTTCTGCACAGTTCACTCATACAAGGCCCCCCTCTTTTTTAGGATCATCGAAGAGCCTAAGACCCGGACCTGAGCCAGGGGAGGTGGATTTAGGCCAGTTGGAGTTAAGATGGTATCATTAGCTGCGCACAGCGTGACTTCCCCTTAATCCTGTCTGCAACTTACAACAAGTTTAAATGTCCATGCATGATGTTATTAACTGGCTTTAGTAAGTGCTTAAGACCCAGATTTTTTTTAAGTAATCTCTGAGCAAGTTCTACTGTATCCACCCAACAAAAAGATAAATAATTGCAGCAAATCTGACGCAGTGAAGATGCCCCAAGTTCCCCATGGTGAGACTCCTGGAGAGGACCAAAGTGGGTGCTCCCTGAACCCAAGTCCAGGACCACCCTGAACCAGTTTTTCTGATGGGGGTTGGGGATCCTTTTCTGTTAGCAGCAACTCACTAGTTAAAAAAAAAAAAAGTATGAGGAGGTAGAGGGGACACCATCATTAAACCTGAACTATTGGGGAGTAGGGGTAAACAGAGGTAGAGAATCCCCTAAACCATAGAAAGCAGACCAGACAAGTAAAGGGCTCTGAAGCAGAAAACACCTGCCTGCCAGAAACCCTTGTCCAAACTAGACTAATTCCCAACGCCACCCTATCCACAAGCAACTCAAGGATTCCTAAGCAAATGCAAACTGGTGAGGCAGAGGCAGGGCCAGGTCCCTGGTAACCTGCAAATCACATTCAACATCCCCTAGGGATGCTCTCAGCCCGTCAGGCTGAGGAGGGGCCGCCTGGACTACACTGCCCGGCGGGGTCCTAAACCTCCCGGAGGCGGGGTGCAAGCACGTGATCTCCATGAACTAAGGGGCTCTTCCCCCCCCCCCCCCCCGCCCCTCTCCTCCGCGCTGAAGCGCACCCCTCGCCTCTCTCCCGCGCACCAGCCGGGAGCGCGCGCGCCGGCGCACTTGCTCCAGCAGCTAGGGCAGCCGGTCTCCCGGGAAACACCAATCAGACGCTCGCTTTCTGTCGTCTGCCGTGAGTAGCCCTAGCTCAGGGAGGACTCAGGCTGTTGGCCGGCACTTGACGGGCCTTGTGATGCCCAGCGGCAGATCAACAGCCTCAGCCATTGCCACTGCCAGGCCCAGCCGCTTCTGCATCCAGTAACAGCCTGCTGTCTGCTCTGTACACCACCCACACCAAGCACCTTAAGAGGCGAAGCCTGGCTATTTTTAGATCTCTAGACTGCGTTGTGCAGACTCTGAGCTAAAAATCAAGTCAAACCATCAAGCCCAGTGATGCAATTCTCTTTGAACCGATATGGTTCAGAACTCCCTATTTTTCTGAATAAAGTCGATTATCTGCACTTTTTAAACTCAACCCCCTGTGGTCGGGCAGTTGGTTGCAAAGCAGAAAGCCACATGATTCTACCTCAAAAGATGGCCATCACCTTTCTAAGGGAGTCTACTAACTCCGGCTTGCAGCCTGTTTGAGGGCAAGCAAATATTCCATAGTAGCAATCACAACTGTATGCTTTTCATTTCCATTCACTATTTTAGGTTAATTCCACAGGAAAGTCGAACAATTTCCGTGGGGTATGAAATAGGTCCTCTAGTCAAATAGGAATGGATGCTTCTGCAGCGGCTTGTTTAACTTGGAGAGGGGTGGGGGCAGGGGGTGGACAGAATAACAGGCTAACAAAGCCATCCATTAATCCGGAGACACTGAAGAACTGCCTTACATGCTTCATTGTTGTAAGATCTAGTTAAGTCTCAAAGTACTGGTAAGACAATTGACCCAGTATTACAAACATCTTTTACTCAACAACTTTAATTCTACTTTTTAATTACCAGGGACACTTATGTTTTGTCATCCACTTCATTGCCACCGCCCAGAATCCAACATAACATGGTGTGTTTCAGCAAATTTAGGAAAAAGTAAGACACAGAAAGATATAAAATGACCTCCAGGAATAGTTGCATGTGCCTTTAATGCCAGCACTCAAGAGGCAGATCTCTGAGTTCAAGGCCAGCCTGGTCTACAAAGGGAGTTATAGGGCAACAAGAGCTACACAGAGAAACCCTGAAGAAGAAGAAGAAGAAGAAGAAGAAGAAGAAGAAGAAGAAGAAGAAGAAGAAGAAGAAGAAGAAGAAGAAGAAGAAGAAGAAGAAG
>JANHMN010000014.1:8067305-8090017 GCA_030674055.1 Rhabdomys pumilio | reverse complement strand
AGAAGAAGAAGAAGAAGAAGAAGAAGAAGAAGAAGAAGAAGAAGAAGGAAGAGGAGGAGGAGGGGGAGAGGGAGAGGGAAAGGGATAGGGGGAGGGGAGAGGAAGAGGGAGAGGGGGAGGAAGAGGGAGAGGGGGAGGGGGAGGGAGAGGGAGAGGGAGAGGGAGAGGGAGAGGGAGAGGGAGAGGAGAAAAAAGAGAAGAAGGAGGAGGAGGGAGGGGAAGGAGGAGGGGAGGGGGAGGAGGAGGAGGAGGAAGAAAAGAGGGAGGGGGAGGGAGAAAGAGGAAAAGGAAGAGGAGAAAATTAATACCAACATTCTGAAGCCACAATGGTACTTCCACAGATTATCCATAGGAAAACAAATGCATACATCCTTTTCATTCATTATCTAGACACTTTGTTTATTTTTATTTTGTGTTATGTGTATGGCCCTTTTGCTTGCAAGCTTGTCTGTGTACCATGTCTGTGCCTAGTACCCAAGGAAACCAGAAGAAAACATCAGATGTCCTGGAACTGGAGTTACACATGGTTGTGAGCTGCCATGTGGGTGCTAGGAATTGAACCTGGGTCCTCTGGAAAAGCAACAAGTACTCTTAACCAGTGAGTCATCTCTCCATCCCCCTATCTAGCCACTTAAAAAAATAACACCTTTTTAAAAATAAAAGTTCTTAAAAATGATGAGCTACCTTAAAACGCTTATGTACTCTATGAGTTGAAGGTGGTTTTCAATGTGAAATGTAAGCATTCCCATCTCATTATTTAAGTGATTTTTAAATTTTCATCAAACACAAAATCACATTAGAATTGTACATATTTTCAAGAAAGTCATATTAATTATTAAAATAAACATAAAGAGCACTACTAATACAGAATGTAATGCTTTAGGAAGACCTGAAGAAAAGCTATTTTTTTAAAAAGCATTCCATTTTTAATATAAATAGTGCATATTCTTATTACTATGCATATTCATAGCAACTTCAGAGAAGGAAAGGCACTGACAAACATACTTATGCCTATTTTGCCAAGATAGTCCATAAGTCTTCTATGTATCTGTGTTTTAATGTCTATTCAATTTCTATCTTTGTTGCTGGGTTGTATTTTTATCTGTGTTTAATGTTATATGCTTTATAATTTGAGTACTGAGTGACTTTTCATTGTTAATTTGTTGCAACACAAAATAAAGCAAGGGAAATAAGTTTCCTATAGCTTTTATATTTACTTTTAAAGGTATCATTTTATCATCCTCTTTTTAAATATTTCACAAAAATATTCTAAATGCCAAAGACTGCACTTGATGTTCCTATTTAGGAATACACCAAATAATACCTTTGACACTGGCAACTCAGATGTATTATTCAGCAAAACGGCAATTATTTTTATTCATTGTTTTGCACTTACACATGAAGAACTATGTGGCACTTGGTGATACAACAGCAAAACTGCAAAGTCAATTATACTTAAAATAGACATCTCAATAAAACATAGACCATCAACTTCTTTTACTCTTTCTGAACTGTTTGGTTACTCTTTTCTAACTCTTTACAGTCAAAAAGATCATGTGAACATTGACCTGAAAGATAACTGATTGATACATGTGTGTAAAAACACTTAGAATCTATAAAAAGGACACATAGAGGGCACTAGAATACCCCAGTGTGCTCTTGTGTGTTTTGGGAAATACACTTCTATGGTGTTCGTTTACAGTGTTTGTCACAGCCTCAAACTTGGAAAGAGTACTACCCTGAAACTCAAAGCAAAATTTAAGTTGGAGTCAAACTATCAGCTTTTAAGCAGAACTCCAGCAATAAAATCCAATTGGAGTCCATTTATGCTCAATCAGAGTTTCAGATTGAAGTGGGTATTTGTTTTTAATCTATTTTAATTGCACAAGAAGCATTTTTGGAACTTCAACATCCAAGTAATGAACTCCACTCTTCAACTAGCCCTGCCTCCTGAATGTCTCATCAGCAAATTAAAATGTTTGTCTAGATAAAATAAGTTTGTAATGAATTCTCTTATTTCTTCTCATTTCTTTTTTGTATTTTCTGCAATGTAACCCCTTGCAATGATATTAGTTCTAGTGTGGGAAAATATTATAATTGAGATCTGGTAAGTTATTTGCAGACTTCAAGTTTTTCTTTACACTGTGCTGACATTTAGTACAGCCCCGGTGAGGAAAACAATACAGCCATTCAGAGCCCTAGACGTAGATTTCAATCGACTTAGACGGGCACAATGAAACTTGGTCATTCACTGGTTACCCATATTGTGTTCTCAAATTTTCTCTCAGCAAAAGTATAATGACTCAGTATTGTATGGTTGCAGAGACAAGGGCTCGGAACAAGAGACACTAGTTTTGTCTGACGGTGTGAGAAAGTCGTGAAGGGATCTTTTCTTCCAGATGGTGTTAAATTCAGCTGCCTTTTTAACATTGGCCTTGCACAGCAATCTGCTGCTCCCCTTCACAAAGCCTGCCTTGGTTCCCACTAGTTAACATGCATACTCACGCAACCTGCAACTTCACTCCAACTGCTTTACAATGCAGTGGCATGCTAAATAAACTTGATCCGGTTTCTGCCAATGTTAAAACTAGCTTTCAAAGAAGTACTTAACTGATATTTACACTTCTTTTGACTTAAATGTGCATGCCTTGGGAATATTTCGGATTTCAAAGAAATATCACCTCATGATAAGGTCACTGTAGAGATTATCTTGGACACCATTAGACTCATGCTCAGATATGGTACCTCCTTCAACACACACAAATAAAACAAAATGTCAGAAGTTTGATGTGTAATAGAAAAAAAGAAAATCTGGGACATGTTGCAGCAGGAGCAGTGGAACAGCAAAAAGTAAAATGAAAAGAACATTGAAATGTATTTTTATTGATCGATAAGTTATGTAACATTAGTATGATACAAAGCAAGTTGGATATGACAATGGCAAACACATAATTTTAATATTGTTTATTTTCCTTAGATGTTATAGTTAACATATTTACATAAACGACCCAAGAAGTAGGCAAAAACTTCAGTAATTTGACTCCATTGAGTGCTTTGAGTAAACAATAGGTTTCCCCAGCAAACATCTTATTGCCTTAATTGAACCTCCTTGAGAAAGAAAAGCACACACTTTGTAATGTAAATGTTAATTGTAGTAGACAATGGTTCTAGGTAAATAGCACCCCTGGACATGAGGCAAATGAAAGGAATACAGGCACTTAACAATGAAAGCTTGTTTGCACGAACAGTGCTTCAAAGGTAAATAAACAAGGGTCTTCTCAACAGTCCTACAGCAGTAAAACTTTGGCACGTGTTCAGCAGTCAAACTAAGAAGTTATGTTCTTAGTCTCTTGGCTTTTCTAAATGAAACTACAGTGGCTTTACAGGTTTCTCTGGTCTCAATCTTAGAAGAAGTTGAAGCTATAAAGAAAAATGTACTGTCCCTGAAGAAAAATTATGCATTTAGAGTGTCAGTAATTTAGGCCATGTGGAAGATAATGGGCAATTTTGGATTTTTTTTTTCATGACAACGCTTGTATTTATGTGCAGATGCCTATACAGATGTTTGCCTGATAAAATGTAACAGAATACAAGGAATTTCAAAAAAGGACTACAGTGGTTTCTCCAAAACCTCAAAGTTCATGCTGAGACTAGATACTTTTAGAAGAGGGAAGAGGGAAGAGGAAGAGGAAGAAGAGGAAAAGGAGGAGGAGAAGGAAGTGAAGGAGGAAAAGAAAGAAAGCTCATCTTGCTAGGACTATTCTAAAACAAGTTCTTTAACATATTGTGAATATAATCAACTTTCTATAGACTGATGACTTTATAGCTTTATTTCCAGAATGTAGATTAGCATCAGTAGCCCAAGTTCCTGTGTGTCACACAAAGAAGTAAACAACCCAATGCAGTAAGTCATAATAATGAGTGCTATGAGATGTGACTTTAAAATATAACACAGCCAAAACAAAAGCCAAAGGTGGCTCCAAGGCCCTAACTACACACTGAGGAGTATTCTGAGTTAAGAGCATGCAGTTCAGCATCCTTTCTACTTGCTCTCCTTAAATAATGAAAAATTCAACCAAAGGAGAAAACCAAATTTAGCCATGGACAGATTAAACAGAGGTTTAAAAATTAACAGAGACAGGACAGAGCAGCTACCAACCAGTTGGTGCTGCCATTTGGGAGGTTGCAGATGGCTGTGGGTGGGAAATGCCTTTACTTTCTTAAGCGATGGAGATGAGTATGGTGTGTGTGTGCTTGATGTTTTTTTCATACCCCTACCCCCCAACAGGGCTGTCTGTCATAGGCTGCCGGCCAGGCTTTACCACTTGCCCCCGAGCGTGGGAATCGGAGCGTCCTGCCGTTCACATCTCCTGCTTTCCGTTTAGCGGAATCAATTAGGCAAGACAGACCCTCAGATTCCCCACCCCCTTTCCATTTTTGTCAGGTCTATATACGTCCTAATTATTTCAGTTTGGGATGCCAGAGCTGTTTCCTGGATAGACCTGATCATCCTTAAACAAAAAGAGAGGAGGCGCACACGTGGGCTGTGGCGTAAATGTCACTTTCATTTCCAATGCTAGGCGCAGAGTAAGACAGAACATTTTTTTAACACTTTGACAAGAGGGGAGGCGATCTCGTCTCCATCATGTCTTTCTGCTTCAGTAGCTTCCTCAAGGAAACCCTCTTGGAACAGAGAAGCATCTGTCCTTGTATTTTGAATAGAAGAATAAAAATCAGCCTTTGCCCCCATCCCTTTTCCCTGCTAGCTCTAAGTCCTCGGTAGATATAAATTATTAACCTTCCAGGATAAGCTTTACTGAAAGTCTAACTTCACAGAATTTGATGTACACACCCAAATACATAGAAAGTTTCCAGGCACAAGCTTCAAACTTGAGGGAGGGGCCTCAGATGGGAACTGCCCTAATCTACATAATTATGAAATCATTTTTTTAAAAAAACGAGGTACCAGGCATCGCTATAACAGCTTTCTAAGAAAAAAAAATCTCATATGTAAACGTCTGCTTCAAAATAGAACAATATAGAAAATACATGCATCTTCACCCATAAAGAACACTACACAATTCTCCTCTCCAGTTGTACAGCCCCCTCAAAACCTGGCCCCTTTAGCTTTCAATATGTGTGTTACTTAGTTTCCCACGTTCAATCATAAGAAAAGAAAAGTTAGATTCAATAAGCATTCCTGACCTTTCTGGTTTTTACTGTTTCTTGGTTGCAGTCTTTCTTTCCGGAACGCTCCTCGGTGATCTTGAAGGAGTTTTTACTTTCGGTTATCTAGCTTTATGAAGACCAATACACTCATACAGCTAGATAACCAAAGATAACAACTCGCTTCCCTCACAAGGCTGCCTTCCTTTGGCTGGACTCCAGATCCGGATCCTTTTTGGCTTTTAGGGAAGTGTAGTCCTCCGGGATACTTGCCGCGTTTAAGATTCTCCTTTCATGTAAACATGACCTGGTTTCTGTCTGAGTGTGTGCGGCTAGAACATCCAAATGAGATCTGTTGCATTCAGAGTTTATTCCAAACTTTTTTTTCCCCTTCCAGTAAGTAATCTCCAGCATCGTTAGCCAACAATTCATCTATTAGTATCATAAAATAAGACCAGCGACTAAGGTGCAGCAAGCTGTTCGGGGAGAGCAGCAGCGTCCGTCTCTTCACAGGCCTCTATTTGCATTGTAAATTGCTTCATTCTCACGTAAGATTCTTTAGCAATCTTCTACTGAGACGTATAAAGCCATCGGCAGTTTCCAACGCTGGTTAAAGAGGAAGAAGGGGGAAATCCCATTCTATAGAAGTGACAGCTGATTCAAAGATCTGCTCCGGATCACTGGCTTAGGCATCAGGAGCTTTTTACCAAGTGCCGGCAGCTTGATTGCACATATCTTGTATGTGAATGTTTTAAGGGAGATCCTCGATTTCTCAGGACTTCTAGGCAGGGAGAAGATGCCGTCTTGCTGGCGTACTGCTGCCCCGGTCTGAAAGAAGGAGAAAAGGGCCATCATTGGAGGGGCTTTCACCGCCAAATTGTGGACCAGCCTGGCAAGGTCAAAGGTTTGAGACCGCGGGAGACCAAGGTAATGATGATGTCATGAGAAATCTCAAGTACATGGTTATTGATATGCATCAGTGGTCAGCCAACTGCCCCACGCCTGCTGCCAGGAGTAGCACAGGCGGCGGCGACGACAGCGGCAGCGGCGGCAGAGGTGGCGACGACGGCAGCAGCAGCTTTGCAACAATCCCTATATTCTCAATCAACATTTCATCCACTAGCACTACCGACTGTTCCTTGAAAAGCAACCCGCGGCCTTTTACCTCCTTGGCGCTAGTGTAGATCGCTCTAATATCCAAAGACTGGAGAAAATCTCTCTCTAAGGACAGATAAAAGCATTTCAGGTCTGGGGAACTTCTTTGCCTCCATTTCTCTTCTGGCAGATTGCATAGGCAGGCAGATGGAAGGCACTTTACTATTGCTTAAAGCAGGGCCTCGCTTTCTGGGGCTGGGAATCAGCTCTGTTATTTCGCAGTGAGTCGATGTGTGGTTACATTGACAATTTGCTTTGGTGTTGTGTTTTTAATGGCTTCACAGCTCAGTCATGTTTTGTATCTGTGTACTGTGGAGATAGGGCAGCGGATTTTGTTCTGTAAGTTCAAACTGCACGATCTAAGCAGTGAAGCTTCTTTTATGTCTTAATGATTTGCATATATAGGGTGTGTGGGTTTGCATGCAGCACAGGTAAACATTGCAGCAATAGTTTCAGTGTTGTACACAACTCTGCTGTAGCAAAAATGCTGAGCCTTTGTCTGCTGTTTTAAACATCAATTTCACACTGGACAATAATGCACTAGACTTGCTTATACAATTAGGACAAAAGTATTGTCTCCTGAACATGCAGATCCAACACCTGGATGGGAAGGGAGGGGAGCTACCGTACCTCTGTTGCCCCACCCACTCATTCTTCTATCTAGAAGCAGAAGGTCATTTCATTAATTAATTAGCTTCATTCATTGTCTTAGAAGTTTTTAAAGTGTGACTTTAAAATCACTTCAAAGAGTCCTTTTCTTTCTCATCCTTTAAAATATAATATAATATAATATAATATAATATAATACAGATAATATAGATAATCCGTCTAGCACATCTAACATCTAATATCTAACATTCAAATACCTCATAACAATACATTCATGGTAATCTACATGAGAAGCATTTTCTCTGTGGGTAAACATTATGAATTATTATTCAAATTACTAATTATTTGCAGGGATGTTGCTTTTCTTTGAGTTGTATACTAAGAGAATTAATAATTCTAAATGTGTATCGCACACATCACCAATTTTCCACAATGCTCTCAATTCCATAATGTGTGTATTTTCCCCAGTGGCTAAAACACTTTTAGATTTACATTTTTTGGAACATACATTTTTCTCAGTAATTCACTAATTTATTCATTTAAGACATGAATGAGAACCTGCTTATTCAATCACACACAGAACCCAGAAATAAACCCTATAAAGAAGAGACTGACAAGGTTTTTTTAAAAAAAAAAAAAAAAAAAAGCTAGAAAAAAATCTCCAGTGAAGAGTTTAAACGTAATATCACACCAATTAAGGCTTATGGCTCCGTAACAAAGATGCCACTTTGTCCTTGCATTAATTGGTTTACTTTTATGGTAAGCATTCTTTAACTGGTTATTGAGAAAGGGCTGAGATGTGGGACGACTTGTGTATATGTCTTATCAAATTATGAACGAGAAGTCAGAAATAAAACGCACGTGGGCACTACAAGCCAATCCTAAAAGCATGCTCATGGAGTTTTTGTTCCTTCTTAAAACCATATGGTCATAGCATAAACAACTCACTGAAGCACATGCCACTTCTGACATCATGTAAAAATCCTAATGAGCTTTGCAGCTTGGAAGATTAAAAAGCACCATGGCCTTGCTTTCCAAGAACTAGCAGCAGAGTAATTAATGATTTGGCTTGTATTACACAAAGTAAGCATGTGATCTGATATAGTCAACTGTGAAAGTCAAAGCCCAAGAAATCAAAAATGGTTCTGCAATACCTCTTTGCTTCATGTGTATCTAGGTGTGAGAGGGCAAGTTACATATATATCTCTATGTGTTTGGGGGGGTGTTACTATCCTCATATTTTAGTTTGAAAATTATGATGACTCTATTCTTATAGTTAACAATAAAATGTATTTTAGAAACAGTATCTACAATGAGTTTACACACTGCATATCTGAAGGCTTCTCCCACTAGAATCCATAGAAGATGCTATAGTAAATACCACCATCTTCGGGAAACACTAGTCATGCCAACTTACTACAAGACTGGTCTCCATGCTTGGTATTCATCATGGAAACTCCAGTGAGTGAAATTAGCCACGATCAGGATTATGGCTAGTCTGTTAATTAGCCATGTAGTCAATTAAATATTTCACTTCTCTATCAACCTCTCAGGCACACAGAAGAAAATTAAATATGCTGAGATTTAACATTGAGTGCCTCGTTATTTATAATATTGCCAACGTGATAAGATTGCTTTATCACATGTATTATTATATATACCCCACAATACCTTACAATTACATATACCCCAAGGAGTCCTAGTGATGTCATGTGTAAAGAGCATATCTTAGTAAGTACACTTTAAACTTAAATTTTTGGCTTTTAAAAGATTATCTAGCTGAGTTCCAGAATATCTACTTGAAAATCAGCATGATAAAGGATATGTGGATTCAAGAGACCTGCCTGCTTTTTCTCTAATAAATTCTCACTAGTAACTAGTAGATTAAAGTGTGGTTGTCTGTCGTGCTTGCTTTTGGATCTTTTATAGGTCTCTAAATTGCTGAAACATGACTTGAAACATCCTTGTTTACTTGGGAATAAAACAATCTCCCCTGGTTTAAAGTAAAAATTATAGTTTTCCTCATATTTGGGTCAGAAGTATGTTATTGAATTAATCCATATACACTTGTTTTATGACCGATATTTAGAACATCTTTGAATCCTATACACATTAATGCAGAATGCATAAAGAATTGACCAAACATCAACTCACTTTAAATATTTGATTTGTAAGAATTACAAGTGTGCAAATTGTAGTCCACAGTCAGTACTTCTATTGTCTTATTTTTTATACCATTTTATTTATATCAATGTCCATGGTCCAAATGATGAACTCAACTAGCTTTCATTACAATGGAAATATCTTACCCTTCTTTCTAAATATGAGCTTCTTTCTTATAGGCTGATGCAGGCCTTATCTATATTATGCTCTATGCACATACATATATGTATACGTTGCATACATACAAAGGCTCCTACAGAAGAAATAACTGTAAACACTGAAACTTAGATGTATCTGGAATTCTATCTGCTGCAAAAGAAGTGTAAGAGACTGCTGACCTGACTTTCAGTAAACAATATTCTATTTTCATTTTGAACATCAGTCAGATTTTATCAAATAAAAAATTTTAAATTACCTTTGTTTGATTGAATAGTCTGTTCATTTTTATGCTTCTTTGAAGTCTCATCTGAAAAATAGGCAATAAAACAAATGATCATAATATATGTATGTATATATATATATCACATCAAATAGGAATATGACTTAATTTAAAGGGTTGCAATTACTGTTATTTTTCTAAATGCCAATGGATTATATAAAACACCAGTACTGTGTATCTAGGGTCTTAGCACCTACAGGGTTAAATATGTTAATTTGCATTTAAATGGAGACATGCATGATAATGGGAATGCAAAATATGCAGGATCTAGAGGGGTTTGGGAAATTAATTTTTCTTTCTCCTTTTATTTTTAGCTTGGAAAGAAGAGAGACTTAAGAAACATTAGGGATTTGAACCTTGTAACCTCTTGTACAAAAGAGAAGAGAGAGCCCCACCATGCAAGGATTTTAAGTCTGGAACAAAGTCTTGTTTTCTAAATGTTTAAGGGACTGAATTTCTTGGCCTTTCAAACAATGAGAATCCCAGGATAAATGTCTAATCCATTAGAAAGATGCAAATAGTTTACTGTAAGGCTAAAGCACAGTGAGATGTGCATTCATATCTATGGCTTCTGATTGGCTCTTTCCTTCAGTAAATCAATGAATAATGTAAAACCTGATTGCTGTAAAGTGGTGGATTTTAAAACCCTTCCCCCACACCCCACGATCCAATATTAGGAAGTCTTACATACTCCCGAAAATAGGTTGAGTTTTCTAAAAACGATTTTTTGATGCTTACTATTATTTTGGACCGGAGGGGTGGAGCTGTTGTTTTGCAAAATGAAAGTATTGCACCGGTTCAATTATGCCGACTACAGTGGCTTGGTCCTACCAGCGCCCTAGTTACTGGTGTCGAGGTGGAAAGGAAGGGTGGTGGGCAGGTGTAAGCTCCAGGAGAGAGAGAAAACGATCTGACTCCATCCTTGTGGGCCCAAGACAGCCACAGCTTTAACCCCTCACCCCCACCCCACGGCCGTGGCCGTGACATGACAGGGCCTGGGGTCTAACTTCTGATCAGTTCCACTGAATTGCCCTGACCCCTCCAGACAGTGTTCTATTCAAGCACCGCCCGCACATTTGCAAGAGAAAAACGCGGCAGATCCTAATGGAGGGAGAGAAAAAAAAAAAAAAGCTAGGTACTCCTCGTTCAGGATTTTCTGCAGATAGTTCCTACCACCGAAAGAGGTTTTTGCCTTCAGTTGGTTTGGGGCTCTTAAGCAAGAGCTTCGCTCGGATTCCAGAGGCATCTGAAATTGAATAGCTCCAAGTCCCGATAACTAACCAGGAAGGTCTCAACTGGGTTAAAGCTAAACTTGAGGTAACCCTATAAAGCAGTCTCTCACCTCCAAAATCCAAACAGCGGAAGAAAAAGGGGTGGTGGGAGAGGAGAATCTACCAGATGAAGTGAACAATTTTACGTAAGTTTTCCACCAGGATCTAATCAGACGGTGGGTTCAATGCCAGGTAACTGAAACTTTGGGGGCGATACAAGGATAGCACATTATTCAAAATGAGAATACAGAATTTAAAAACGCAAAACCTAATTTCACTTAGCACGGCATCTAAGAGAAGAAAGTCCCTCCACCAATACCATAAATTAACCTACATTTTTTTTCCCCTGTGTGAATGTTTCCTGGTATCTTTCTACGATTAGGGGTCAGCCCAAAGGATAATTAACAGTCCTGGCTCGGACAACTCACGAGTTCAACAGGTTTGGCATTGGAGACATACAATCAATTAGCTGAAGCAAAGCCCCGGACTGGCCCTCGGAGCGGCCCTCGCCAGGCTCTTGTGGGTGCCCGACAACCACCAGCACTGCGGGCCTGGCGCAGCCCAGCGAGCTTGCAGCCTTCACGCCGCCAAGATACTCACTTGATCTGTCTGCGACAGGCAGTGTTGGTCCCAAATTCAGCCGGACGGAAATCGAGGAGCCAGGCAGAGGACAAGATCCAGTCACAGCAGAACGTGGCCACAGCACACAAACGGGCTCCTTTAGGCGTCTTCAAAACAGAAGGGGAAAAAAAAATTTTTTTTCCGAGACCAGTCTTCTCTTAGTACATTTAAAACTGCCGCTCAATTCCACATGGTGGGCGATTCTTCCTTGATTGCGTCTAAAATAGTTTATGCGGCTCTTCTCTTCGGAGGGAGAGAAAAGGGCGCTAAAGACCAAGGAGGGGGAAAAAAGCCAACTTTGCCCCCGACTCCCAAGCACTTGCTCCCTGAGCCTCGGAGTGCAGAGTGAAGTGGTGTGTGAGGCTCGGCAAGTTTTTGGGGGGGCTGTCCAAGGTCTAGTCCAGCCCCCTCTGCCGAGGAGGACGTGCTCTGAAACTCAACCAATTTCCCCACTGCTTTTGTTACTGATGAACTGAAGCCCTATTGTTCATCCATTGCCACGGTCTTTCTCAGTCCCCACAGTACGTTCTGCGTTGCCAGAGATAATGAATTTGCACCCAAACCTCTCATAGTCCCCTCCTGACAGACGGAACAAATTAGAAATGTCTCGTCTGAAGAAGGGCAATGGCTACATTTTTCAATTGTAGGATGCAAAGCACACATTTCTTTGGAAACTTATTTTGCCTCCTCTATCTTTTATTTTCTTCTTTTTTTTCCCTCTTACCTCAGCTTTTCTACTCTAGGTTTCTTAAAAATATTTTTTTTAAAAAGAATCTCGCTTGTTTTTCCAGTGTTCCATTTTATTAACTTGTGGGCTTTTCTTCCTTCCTTCCTTCCTTCCTTTCTTCCTACCTTTCTCCCTTTCTCCTTTTCTTTCCCTTCTTTAAGGGTTCCCTTTGCAATATTATTTACAAACTTGGAGAATGACCTTTTGACTTGCAGACTTTTTTTTTAAAAGAAAGGTCCTTTAGTTCAAGTCCCCTCCCCCTTCGGATTGTTAATGTGTTTTGCTAATGACACGGAATATATTATAAGGATTTTTCTTCTCTAAACTACAGTTTTATTCAAAAAGGTACCTAAGGCACGCATGTTAAAGGTTGAGAAGGAAGGAAAAGCTGGTGTGTGTGCGTGTGTGTGTGTGTGTGTGTGTGTGTGTGTGTGTGTGTGTGCCAGAGAGAGGCTAAGATGTGGGAGGAGGGGCTGAAGTGTGTAGAGGGGAAGGTGGGGGCTTTCAGGGAAGGTGGGTATCCTGCAACCCCAGCCGGAGGCTGTCAGGGGTGCGGGCGCGTAGGGGGAGGGGGAGGCGGTGCAGGAATCTGTCCCGCGGAGGGCGGTCTGCTCCTTAGGGCCTATTTGCGCGCCCGGAGCCGGAGCAGCCTCCGCTGGCTACCCTGGAGCCGGGGGCTGGAGTTGGAGCCTGCGCGCGTGGGACCCAGGCTGAGGAGGGGGTGGCGCTCTGTGAAAACTCGACGACCCCCAGTATGTAAATTCGGCCCAGGAAGGAGAAGGGAGGCCGTCCTGAGAGCGGCGGGCGCGCGGCCCCCGGCTTTCCCGCCAAGTGCAGCCGAAGGCCAGCCAGCCAAGCCTTTCCTTGGCGGGAGGGTCCCCGCCCGCCGCGCGCGCCCCCGGCCTCCGTGCACACGCACGGCCACGCGCGCGCGCGCACGCACGGACACCCGCACACACTCCCCTCCAGGCGTGCGGCCCAGTCACCGCGAGCAGGTCAGGAAAACAAAGCTGGGACTGCGAGGTGGGAGCAGCCGCGGCCGCCTGGGAACCGAACACCGCGGCCTCTGGCGCCCCTTCCTAGCAGCCGGGCGGTTTCGTGCCCATAACTGTGCAGCAGCCGAGGACCAAACCCTCGCGGTGGCAAGGGCAGGCGGGGGCGGCTCGGCTCGGCTCTGGGAGGTGCCAGCCGCCCCCGCCCGGTGCGCGGGCACAGGCGAGCGGGCGCGCGGGGAGAAGGGAGCCTGCAGGCCTCCCCGCTGAGTCTCCCAGCGCCGCTCCCCGCGCGCCGAGGCGGCTGAGCCCTTAGAAGAAAACACCAGGCCCTAATCCGAGCCGCAGCCAAGGGGATGGCTCCCACCTCAAGTTCCCTTCTTCAGACAATGCGATCGGAAAGGCCTAGCAGTTCTAGGGAAGCCAGTTCAGCTTTATCTCTTCAAAGGGGAAACTCGAGCTCAGTCTGGCTGTCTTGGCCAGATAAGTCCCCAGACTTGGCCATGCAAAGACTGGTCGCAGTCTCAAGTCGCCTCCCTCTGTGCTGACCAATCTAAGCACCCTCCAGCACACACACATCACACACACATAACACACCACACACACACACACACACACACACACACACACACACACACGTCACTCCTACTACAGTAAAATTTCCGCCCCTGGCACTGTTGCTAATGAAGCTGACACGCATAATTTGCTCATAGTTAAACAGGTACCAAAAAGAGAAGCCCTCGCCGTTTGGTTGGGCAATTTACCTGTCCCTACTGGGAACGTGTGTAGCATATCGTGTTTTAGGAATGCTTTGCTGGTGTCTGTTATCTCCCTCTCCTCTTCTTGTGGAGACAAGAAAAAAAAATAATGTCCCATTGTCAATCTTCTTACTGACAAGCGACCCAAGCGTTGTTCTAAAACGTTTGGGATTCGTTTATTTTGTTATCTGTTGTTTTCGGTTTGTTGTTTTAGGTGTGTGTTTGTCTCTTTTCTTTTCTATTTTCTTTCTCCCCCACCCCCGGGGGAGGAAAAAAAAAAAGAATCTGTATTTGGTGAGGCTGGAGGAGCAGAACCAGAGCCTGCGTATGTGGCGGGAAGGCTGGTGAGGCTGGCAACTGCCGCGGGGCAGAAACCAGGCAGCGGCATGTCCTCCCCTGGGGCTGATAGGGGCGCCCTTGGCAGCTTAGGCTGGGGCTCGGCCACCGAAAATACAGCCACACACGCTTTCGGGCTCCACCGGCTGCCGCTCCGTGTTTTCCCCCTATCCCGGCTTCACGTTCAAGGTTTAGCTGCGAGGTCACGTCCATTGACGTCAGCTCCCTGTCTCCCTCTACGTCCGGCTACATTTACATACATCAAGGAAATTAGGGCATTAAAAAAATATGCAAATCCTTCACGAAGAGGAACCGGTGCATTCCTGGAGCGATCGCCTTTTATTGAAGCTTTTAATTAAAGGGGCCAGTTGGCTAGCTCCTGAAACAACCGCCAAAATTCCCCAAAAGAGAAAAATAAACGCTGTAGCCTTCGGAAACGGTTGTTTCGGCTCCTGTTCTGTGGGCGGCTGAGGACCGCGGGCTGCCCTGCTCCGAGAACAGGTTAGAAGAGGCAGCTCCAGCCCATGCATAATCAGGGCTCCACGGCGCCTCCATTCTTTCCTCCTCCTCCTCCTCCTCCTCCTCCTCCTCCTCCTCCTCCTCCTCCTCCTCCTCCTCCTCCTCCTCCTCCTCCTCCTCCTCCTCCTCCTCCGCCTTTCCTCCTCCTCCTGCTCCAACTCCCCTTGGGTCCAACGTGTATTATTTTTAATACTGATGCATATGTAAAGATATATTTGCATTTTTTAAAAAATCCTTGAAATTTTCTGGTTCTATAATTTTGTTGATTCCCCTCCCCCTCCTTTTTTTCTTCCTATTTTATTATGTCTATCTGTCTCTGTTGTCCGTTTTATCTGTCTTCTTTTCTGTTTTCTTTTTGGCTAGTGTCTGCTGCTATATCTAGCTAGATTATCCACACAGTTGCCTCCTTCTGTTTACTTAAGATTACAAATATGCATATGTGTTATGTATCCAATGCCAACTGGGGAACATCCTAGTTTGATCATAAAAGAAACACATTCCTTTTTGTCTTTCTTTACATACCCCTCCGTTGCCTGCTGTTTTGAGGCTCAAAGTTTGATTGTCTGATTAACTTCATATTAGTAGAAACACAGGTTGGAGCCAATATATTTGAGAAATATATTTGAGTATGTGTGAGTCAAAGGATTCCAAGGATTACTAAATTGTGCTCCTTAACTGAGGGAATGCGGTATTCACTACCTATTGCTTTCTAACGTTTCTTGCAAAACAAAAATCTATTTTAAAATGTGTAGACACAGCAATGGATAGCCATCTGCAAGGAAGACATTTTCAACCATGTTGTATGTTGTATCATGTCTGCTGCATTTAAAATGTGCTGTTTTATTTTATCCCTATATAGATGGAAGCACATTATCTCCATTGCAAAGCATCCTTAATTCCAGACTTTGAAGTGAAACCACAGACAAAACAACTAACTATATTAAAGCAGGCAATGTGCCTTAAAATATACAGGCCTTGAAATGGATTTCAAGCAATAGTAATCTTGTTTATAGGATATGATTTTTTTTCCTTCTTGGAAATATAGCTATTCAGCACAAGAATTATTGAATATATGTATATTTAAATTACATATTAACATTCCCTAAAGCTATCATGTAAAAAGGACAATCCATAATTGCATAACCACAAAGAACAGAAAATGTGCACACATGCAGCTTTTTCAATTAAACAAGTCCAAGTACATGCACAGGTAATTAGTTTTCTTATGAATGACTTACCTGCACAGATACTCAAGGCAAGACTCAGCCCTCCCCAACGGCTTTTGTGTATAAATATTCCCATCTCTTTCCTCCCATTTCAAACCTACAGCTGTATGCCATCTTTCCTGTTGGACTCTCTAGCATCCATTTTCAGCACCCGTAATTCTTATGGCATTTTCCAACCTTACCTCTGGCTATAGTTTTTCCAAGCCTACACGAAAGTGCTCATATGACATGTCACCCAATAAAAAGTGGTCAGATGGCTATGCGTAAAACATTAAAAAATGGAAACACATCCACCCTTCAGGTTCACCCTTACCTTGCCATATATAGCAAGATTACGTTTCTTAAGGTGAAATTTCAGCACATTTTATGAATAATTGCAGAATTCCTCAACTGGTCACAGAATTCCGGTTGGGATGGGGGAACCTGGCCGAATGAATCAATTCAGCGGACTGAATGTCTGAGTTTAGCTGCAATTCAATTGCGCGTGGCTGTTTATTCTTGCCTGGGCTCTGACACGTACCTGCCCGCTTTTATGCAGGATCAGGACAAACACACAGGCTACATACATTGCAGGGCATAGAGTGTCGGTGCATGTATTCAGATGGAAGTAGCAAAGAATGTGGATCGTACTGCTGCAGGAGCATGCATGTTTGTACAATTGCATGTGCACGCGAGCTGTGTGGTAAGGGACAGAGAGAGGTACACCTCTTATCTCTGATCTCTGTACTCTTTTCTGTTTCTAATCTCCCTCATTGGAGTCACCCTCGCTGCGGTGTGCACACTGTGTCTTACCCCGAGGACCCATGGCTTGGTGGCTTCCTGGCTCCTTGGGTGCTGCGGTTGGAGGGTGGGTAGCGCCGCTGCCGCCGCTGCTGCGGGTCCCCGTGCTCTGTCCCAGCACAGCAGCAGAGCGCTCGGTGTCAGAGCCCCCTCCCTCCCGCCCTCAACCCCATCCTCTCCTCCCTTCCCCTCCCCTCTGTGCCTTCCTCCACCCCACCCCCCCTCCCCGCATTACCATATGGAGGCCGAGTCCCTGCGAATCACAGCAGCAGCGGGCGGTATTTGAATAAGCCCCGCAACCCTAGGCAGACCCCAACTCCTCCACCAGCAGCGTGCTCTGCACCTAGGGCCACCGCGCTTGTCTTTAACCTGGTAGCTACGGACACCTCCCTAAAGTCCCAAATGCGCGTAGGGGAGAGGGCCAGATTAAGGTGCTGGACTTTCCACTTGCTATTTTTACATTAACTTGGCTGATAAAATCAGACAATAAATTATACAAGAAAGAGAGGGAGAGAAGCGAGAAGCAGAAGAGAGGGAAAGTGGGAGAGGCGCTATAGAGGGAGGAAGGAAGACAGAAGCAAGAAAGAGCGGAAAATGAAAGAGTTGTGTGAAATGGAAAACCAATAGGATGAGACTCGAAAATATGAAAATATACAAATCTGAGCATTTCAAGCTAAAAATACTATCTCATTGAACTTCACAGCCTCCGATTAAAAACGAGTCCGTCCTACCCCCAACCACAGAGATGAATCTGCTGCCTTGATCAGAAATGATTTTTTTAATTGTGTAAAAGACATAAGACTTTAAAGAAAGGGGCTGATTTTATGAAGCATAGCAAAGGGCATGGCACTTAATAAAGATAATTACGAACTCTTGCTAAAAAGTCAGCCTCTCTCTGAATACGCAGCCTCTTGCTCTGCGGGTCCTGAAATGAAAAGGCCTCAGTCTTGACACCAGAACAAAATTATTCCAACATACTGGGGACTTCAGTGAGATGCCCCCCCCCCAGCCCCATCTGCTAGTTTTATATTTGTTAGGGTTTTCTCTCTACGGATGTTTATGTTGTACACAAAACCCCAGCAGTATAAGTCTTTTTTTTTTTCAGTCACATAGCAATCTCATCATTGAAGACATTATTTTAGAGTCAAATTAAATGAAGAGCCGGTTCTATTTCCACACTTCCTCTTGCGTCTGCACAAGATTGTGAATTTAGTGTTTCTTACCATCTTCCCTAGGCACCTTTTAACCAGAGAAGTGAGTTCCCTATGCAAAGAAATCCTGATCTCAATAAAAATCTTCAGCCTTCTATAGGATGTAACCATTGTAAATGTCTCTCGTGGAATCTGCAAGGCAAATGCCCCCCCCCCCCCCGCCCCAGACACAAAAAGAACGCCTCTGATTAATAATCGCTTACGCGGCAGATTGAGCCAAAGACAGGGGGCCGCAGAACGCCAGAGAAAGGGAAAGGATTTTCAAATTTTAGTACAGATTCCAAAGATGAGCTAACCCTATCCAATGGAGATTAGTACTTAGTAAGTAATGCTTTGGGGAGGACGGCGGCGGGGGAGACTAGTGTAGTTCAAATTTTCCTTTTTTGGGGGTGGGGACGCAGAGCAAAGGGAGGCCAACGCAATCGCCCCGACATTCTGCATACAGGCGTGTGGGTAAGACCATAGGTAACTCGAAGTCTAGGCCTAGCATGCTCTCTCTCTCTCTCTCTCTCTCTCTCTCTCTCTCTCTCTCTCTCTCTCTCCCTCCCTCCCTCCCTCCCTCCCTCCCTCCCTCCCTCCCTCCCTCCCTCCCTCCCTCCCTCTCTTCCTCTTTCCTTTTGAGATAGGGGTATTAAAACTCTTTTTGTGCGGGGTTCTCGCGCAGCTAGATTTTGAACCTCTTGTTTATTTTTATTTTCAACGTCGAAGTACAATCGTGTCTGGATTTCTTATTTTAGGGTTTTATCGGGGTGCTCCCGATAGCCCCGATGCCTCCCTAGGCTTGTGAGGAGAAAGGTGAAGCGGGCTTTCAGCTTATTCCATCAGGGCGGCCTTTGGGCCCCACCAAATTTGTCTCTCCTTTCTCTCTCCATAGGCCGACCAATGTTGCTGTGGTCGCGGCTAGGAAGACTAGGGCAGGGGTTCTAGCAGCAAAATGGGAGCTGCTGCATCCCCAGAGCTCAAAGGAGTCTAGGAAATCACCCGAGCCAGAAAACTGAGTGGTGCTAGGGGCCAACGTCGGGCTCCAGGCTCCTGCCTACAGGGAAACAGCGACACCTACTGGCCCTTTAAGCACCTAGCTTGAGTCGTCGGGGCGGCCCTGGCCTGGGAGAACCGGCATTTTCTGGGCTTGGGGGGCTTCAAGAGCTTTATGTTAAAGTCTCTCGGGACTCCTGTAGCCATTGCGGTACAAAGAAAGAAAAAGCTATAGTTTCAGCATGGCCCTAGAGGGGCTGTAGAAAGGACGTGATAACACAGACAACACACACAATCTCTAGTTGAAGATCCTTTCTTTTGGAACCCTTGGGGACCTGCAAATGCTCCTGACCACAGCCTAAGAGAGACCCAAGCAAATGCCGAAATCCTAATTTACTTGGGCTTATATGACAGCCCTCTTCACTAGCATACCTATTTCAACGCCAAATAAAGACTGCATCTTTACAAATGCCTGACACCACAGGCCTGACAGTTGCTTAAGATCCTTCTGGATGGCATTTGCAGTGTTATTGTACTGCATGCACTTCATCCAGAAACTGACAGCTTTTCTTTCTTTAAGAATTCTAATATCAATTCCTCAAGTTCAGAGAGGATGTTGTTTTTGATATCTGCACACACACAAACACACATACAGCACGTATAGCAAAGTAGATACGTTAAAGAATATGCACTTTATATAACATATATCTGAGTGCAGTGTGTGTGTTCTAGACTTTGTCTTATGAGTTTTCCCCATAAAGCCAAAGGGTCATTTTCTATGAGAATTTGTGGTGCAGGTGGTCCGTGCACTGAGTGCACGAGGGAGGGGACCCATCATCCCCCCCACACACACACACACTGTACTTCCTTTCTATGTGCCAGGTTCTGAGCAGGCAGGGGCCTCTGGAACCTTACTGTGTTCAGATACTAACCTTTTCAGATATTAGAGCAGATGCCTTCCTCGTAGAACACTGGAGCATTTGAACTAGCTGAAGTCTTTGAGATTTCAATTTAAAATGTCACTTATTAACAAATTTCAGTTTTTTAAACAATAAATGCACCTGTTAGCCAAAGGTCAAGACTTCCTATTGAATACTCTTAGCTGTAGAGTACAGAGTGGAGCAGGGGTCTAATATAGCTCACACGCGTGGGGAAGAAGCTTTGGTATAGCCAAATTATGGTCTTCAGTTTGAATAATTGCCAAAGTTGGCTAATTACATTTTTCTTTAAATATAAAGGAAGCTCTTATTTTCTCTAAAAGCAGAAGATTTAAATACAGTTTTCCGTGTTCTTTTTTATTTAAAAAATCCCTCAAATGTTCAAGAAGCCTCGGCTCATTTTTATAAATGCAGTTTTTCTTCTGATTTTTGTGAAAGTGGATAGGAGTATGATCAGTGACATGTATATGCACTCTGACCTTAAAAGAGATGCTTAGCAATGCGTGTGGTGTGTGAGCAAGCTCACATTGCTAACATGCCTTCTCAATGAGCCCTACAGCTTGCTGTGTATTAAAGTTTCTTCTTGAAAAATGAAAGCCTTCACAAGAAAGAGAGGGAGAGGAAAAATTAGTCCACACTGGGCATGCAAACACCAGTCAACAAAACCCACTTCACAGGGTTCTTTAGGTCTTGCAAGCACCTTGGAAAATGGCAGTGTTTCTTTTCCTTTCTCTGAGTGGGATTTTAGAATGTATCTTATTTGTGACCTCCAAATCATAGCTAGAATGAACTCTGGTTTCATCATCTTTGGTATAACTCTAAACATTATTGAGCCCTGATGTGAAAAATACGGAGTGGAACATGTGTGCTTTAAAATGGTGGAATTCCTGCGTTTGCATGTCAACCAGTACCAACAAGCTAGCATATTATACCGTGAGCAAAGGAAAGTTGCTTGATTTGGAACCAAAAAATTAGGTCAGTGTAATAATTTATTTCATAAGAAACATGAAATGTTTGCAATAAAAGCATAGATTGGGTGGTCATTGTGACTTTGTGAAGGGTGGGGACAGGGTCCTGGTGTATTTTGGTCTCCCTCGGTATAGCTCTTTTTTAGTGTAGAATTAAACAAATGAAAACAGAGTAAACTGCTAGACTAGGTCTGTGCTCTTTGTCATCTCTGCCCATGGTTTGCTGTCTCCAGGGAAGGTGTGCTTATTCCACTCGCTGCTTGTGGAGAACGTGAACAGACGCAAGGGTGCTAATATTGATCAGACAGCATTACTCTATGTGAAAATTAGATGGGTGCATTTGAAGTCTGCTTACACCCAGAGTTGGTTGTCTAGGGAGGGAAACTTTGTGAGTTCAAGTTGGCAGTCTGAGTGAATGGCGCTCTAGGGAAGACAGGAAACTTCCTGAATCATGGAAACTTCCATGGAGAAATACATCAAGAACACCTGTGTGCATCGACCTGGAGGTGTGTGTGTGTGTGTGTGTGTGTGTGTGTGTGTGAGAGAGAGAGAGAGAGAGAGAGAGAGAGAGAGAGAGAGAGAGAGAGAGATTCGTAAAATTCTGTGTTATCTGTTGGAAGCAGTTTTCAAGGTCACTAACTGCCCAGGATAGCTCAAGGGAGGACGCAGCATTGTTGGTTTTCATGGCATCTTTCCTTTCTCTGGCTCTTTACAGTACTTCTTTTGAGTAGAGCGAGGCTAAATTTTCTTCTCCTGCCTTCTTGATCCTGGCAAACAAAACCATTCTACCACTTAAGCCATCTGCCGCAGGTGTACGGGACCGACCGCAGGGGCCGACCTAACTACACTCCAGTCTCTTCCAGGTTCTCACCGCTCGGCGCCAAACAAATGAGTGCGGTTCCGCCGCTAGGGTGCTGAGGTGGATGGTGGATGCTGGCTCCGGGCTTTGGCAACACTCGATGCTTAGAAACTAGAACCAGCTGACAACACACGCAACACACAGGCGCCCCCCTCAATCTGCACACAAATGGAAGATGCACACATAACACTGAAAAGCCCTTTGGATTCCCTCTTAATTTTAATTCTTGGTAACTTCGAGCTGTCTTACTCATTACATATAGACCCCCCCCCCCCGAGTGTGTTTGCGTGTAGGGGGGCACGCATGAATGTGCGTGTGTATTTAAAAAACGCTTATTGGTAGGTCAGCAGCAGCTGATCAGTCATAAGGATCCAATAATCTTTTTGACTACATACGAATTTTCGTTAAAGTCATCCTTTATAGAAGAAAAATAACAATATTCTGTACAATCTAGGGATCCTAGGTTAGGATCGAGGGGACGATAGAACCAAAGAGCGCCCATCTGGCCAAACTTTCCCCTTTAAAGGTCTGAGAGAAGAATACTTTCTCACTTCCTGACGCCAAAGCATCCCTTGAACGAGGGTTTGTAAGGAGGGGAGCTACAGATAGGTCGGCGTAGGGAGAGGGCTCTAGAAGTCACAGGAGTCGCGGATTCCCTGCGAAGGTTGGGAAGCAGTCCTGGGAGGGACCTGAGCTACGAGCTAAAAGGGGAAGGCACCCATTTGTTCCGGGTCCCTTACGCTGTAGCCCTTCCTCGACCTTCACTCCGGCCCAGTTTTAACCGCTGCTTGACTACCACCGGACTCTCAGATTTGGGCGGGGTCTGGACCCTTCCAAGTGGGAGCTCCTCGGGCCCCCAGAGTACTCACCTTTGGCGAGGCCTTGGCAAATCAGGGCCCAGAAGCATCAAGTTTCCACTCCCAGATGTACCAGATTCCCTCCTGGCTTCCAGTCTCTCTCTCTCTCTCTCTCTCTCTCTCTCTCTCTCTCTCTCTCTCT
>JANHMN010000014.1:8035355-8066486 GCA_030674055.1 Rhabdomys pumilio | reverse complement strand
CTCTCTCTCTCTCTCTCTCTCTCTCTCTCTCTCTCTCTCTCTCTCTGTGTGTGTGTGTGTGTGTACGTGTGTTTGTGCTCACGCATGAGCGCGTGTGTGTATATATGCGCTCAGCGCACGTTCTGGGCAAGAAAGAAGGTAAAATCTATCACAAAAATAGCTTTGGTCTCCTGCATCTTGTAGATGCGAGCAAGTTAAACATATCGAGTATTTGACATTACATTTCAAAGTAAAACACCAAGACAGGAGCTCACCGGATCATTTAAACTGAGGTTTTACACTGCAAGGATCATTTATTTTTGTTAACTAAGACGAAAATAAGCTGAAAATGAAAAGCAATCAGTAGTGCAGAAAGCAAGACATTTTGGCAACCGTCCGAAGCTCGGAGCGTTTGGGAAGGTTTTCTTGAGTAGGAACATCCAGAGTGGATAAAGGTGGAAGCCACAGATTCGCACAAAACCGCTTCAGTACGTGATGGGATTAGAAATGGGACCATGCTTTCCGACACAGACAACCCATTAGTTCTCTGTTAAACGCATTAAACCAGCCCCATACAATGATTTCATGGACGCCTTTAATGCACAGACACGGGGGTACCACGGAGGGTGCACGCGGTCGGTTTGAAAAATTGTGACGCATTCATAAAGAGAAAAAGTTTAAACATCGATATCTAAACACGCTAGTGCGTTTTCTCAGACAACCATCCATCCCTAAATACAGTGAGCTCCCCCACCTTCATTTCCTTACTGATCTCTAGATGCGACCTTGTACAGTAGGCCGCTAGGTTCCACATAATTCTACTTACATTCATCTGAATGGCACGTCATAAAATGTCAGAGGGGGGAGGGAACCCTTGAAGGGCGTGGAGAAGAAGCCTTTTATTAGCAATTCTATTCTCCCAAAGCTGTTTAATTTCAATAATAGCAATGGCGTCGCAGTAACCATCTCTTTTCTGCCATTACAGTGAGACTACCAAATGGATCGCAGCACTACGGGTTTGCAGGTTTACGTACTTAGTTGAGAGACTACTATTGCTGTACTTTATGCACCTATCCTAGGCCAGGACGAATTTCCTGAGCATTACTTTGTTAAGCATCTGGTATAAGGACTCATTTACCTCCAAATTTTATTTCAGGATAACACTGATAAGATGCTGCTAATTTATGCCTACTACGGGCTTAAAGTAAAATGGAAAACGACGGTGTTCTTTGAACATTTATGCTAGTTGAAGGCAAATAAAAATATTTCCCTGAGCAGGACGAGCTGGCTATGAATTATATAAAGTGAAGGTTATATTTTACCACCCTGATTGGGATTTTCAAGATTCTTTTAGAGAGCAGCAATAGGAAAACAAACGAAGAGCAGAGCCAGAGTCCAGCCTGCACCCGTGCATCACGGTGCCAAGAACAAATATCCTGGCCACAGCGGTGCCCTCCCAGACTCACAAAGCTGCACTGATATGGATCCAGTGTCTGAGGATAAAAGTTCCCCATGCCAGGGCATCTTTCAAACATTGTGAAGTGAGTGTTTGTGTAAGGACAACAGACTACAGTACAGTGACAGGCCAGAGCTAGAGCCTTCATTACGTGTCATCATTTAACAGTCCAACAATAATTAACCACTTTTGCTTGTTGAATACTAATTGTAGAGGTTTGGCTGTCTTTGTTTGAAATTATTAGACACTGCCAGAAGAGGTAGAAGGGTGTGACAATCACAGGTTTAGATTACAGATGTTTAAGACATAGAGAAAGCCCAAAGATATCTGTGGCTGGGTTTAAGAAGACCTCCACAGTGCGCAAAACTTCTCTTTATACCTGAAGAGACAACTTCATAAATTGCACTCCCCCTTTTCCCTTTTAACTTGTATTCATTGTCAGATTTGCTCATACAAGCTTACAAAATGGGCCAGGCATCTTAAAGTAGACACCAGGTAGCCGCTGACATCCCAGAGACACACGGCCTGCCTGTTGACAAGCTGAGGCACTTTGTAGAGGAAGTCAGTAAAGCCCCAAGGTATGTCTGGCAGTGTGCTGCTGGCACTGTGAGTGTGACTTCCATGAAAGACTTGGAAATGTCACCTGATTCTGGGAGGAAGAGGAGGAAAAAGAGGAAAGGGGTTTCTCTCTCCAAATCCTGTCACTGAGAGTTTTAGACTGTTCTCCACCGGGCTATCTGATATTCAACTTGCCTAAGAGACCAGCAATTGAGATTCACTTAGAGAGTTATGCATGTCACCCAAATAGGGATGGCTATCGAGTGCTGTCACTTGGTTCTTTTCACTGATTGCTCCTGAAAAAAAGTAAAAATTAAAAAATTAAAAAATTAAAAAAAAAAAAAAAACAGTGGCTTTGGCCAGCCAGGGAGGCCAGAACATTCACTAACAAGCGACATTGAGTATGATACATTAATGGCTCCAGTTGAACCTTTACCACCACAAGAAGCATTTTTCCTGCCTATCTCTCAGAGACTTGTAAAAAAAAAATGTTTACAGGTAGTCACTGCTGATAGATCATACACTAATTAACAGAGAGCTCAAGGCCCTTCTGGGGTCATGTAAGTATCAATACAAAGAGTTTGCTGGGTTTCTAGCAGAAACCTGTAAGTGGGCAACAGTCTACAGAGATGGAACTTTGCTTGTGTGATGGTTCCAAAGCTTTCTCACCTGTAAGTCTTTGTCTACATCCAGCAATCTGAATTAAGGAGCCAGGATTGACAGCCCATCTGTAAGCCATCACTGCATACCCAGCTCTGCCCTGCGTGCCCTGTGGTCACCATGTGGAGCTTCTGCTACAGCTCTCTTAGTGTTCATTTTTTCTAACCTGCCTTTATGGTCACCTCAAATGAATATTCCTTTCAGAAATCAATGAGGAAGTTCAAATTTAGGCTTCATATTCACCAGTTAAAAGCTATTCTGTTTTATCATCAAAAATTAAAGCCACTTCCCAAATTCAGCATGTAACTTTTTAAGGCTCAAATAATTCCTTTGGTTAGCGAAGGTTTCAAATATCTGTGAGTGTCAAATTTCAGAATGGCAACAAAGTGGTGTCAGCAAGGACATTGACAGTTTGTTGAGTGGGGTCATTATTCCTCAAGTGTCTTACCTTCCTGCCTAATGAAACACAGTTTGGCCCTGTTTGAAACCCTCTTCTACAACTACCAAAATTGGTGAAATGAATTCCACTCAGGGACTGCTCCTGTGGCTTTACCTTTTAGAAAAGGTCCTGACTGGGCTCTTGCATTTAAATTTAGAGACCTGCCTCTGCACAGATTATCAAACTTATCATTACTCTCAAAGGAGGGGCTCCCTGTCACTTTGTGTGATTATATATATAAATTTTTGTATCTATACTCACACTCATGCTCACAAGGGGAGGGGATCTGTAAGCTAACAAACTCATCAGCATAAAACCCCCACAGCTTCTAACAAGGAGGGCAGCATCCCCCCATTTGCTTATCCTGCTTGGAATCCAGGGCACCTGCAAGGTCCTGAGGTGAGCCTCAGGAGGAGATGCCAGGCTCACTGGCAGCTTTCCAGAGCGCTTTGAGCTTGGCCGCCATTTCGCTTGTTCTTTTTCTCCAAATCACACCTGCTGCCACAAATCCGGTACACCTGACACCAGATGTAGTCAAAAGGAAAAGAAAAGAGAAAGCCTCGCCCTCCTTAATTCCCTTTGGTAGGAGCCCAGGCCGCTAAATGTATTACATAATTCCAGCTCAGGCTGACACCTGTGCCCGCACTGGAGCGGGGTCGGGTTGCAACGCCCGTACTGGGACCCTATCTTGGCCAAAAGCAAGCCCCGGTTGAACCAAGGTTGGGGTATAATAGGTAGACTCCTTTTTATTATTAAGGTTGGGCTGGGTCCTGGAGGGATGCTTCAAGGACACCCCCCCCCCCCCCCAGTTTAGGGTTATGAAACACAAAATGAGGTTTTAAAATCCCGGAATTCACTTGGGAGATATCCGAAGTCCCTGGTGTTCCAGTTTCGGCGAACTTCGGGATCTCCCCCTCCCACCTCAAGAAAAGTGGACTTGTTTTCATCTGCTGCGGGAGCGTCCTCTAATCTGCCTTCTTTTACCCCTCCACCTCCTGCTTTCATACTACCGAAGTGCACTTTGTTGGTGCTCACGGCCTAGCACATCGATGTAGTTAGTAGCCCGACTGGGGCTCCCGTTTCCCCTAAATGCGGACAATGCTTCATTAAGTATCTGTCATTATTAACCCGTCTAAGAGAAGCCTTATTCTGACCACAAGTCCACATCGTTTTTTTTTCCTTCCCGTGCCTGAATAGTTTGTAAGAAAGGTAGTTTAGTGGCCACTCGCGAGCCCTTTCTCTCACAGGTCGAATGCCCAGCTCTTTGGGGGACCAGATAACGAAAGTCGAGTTCTCAGGCTACTAGGAAGTTCACAGTCCGCCTCCCCATGACTTCGTTCTAACCGTTCTAACCGTCACCGCAAATGATCTCAAGTGAGGTAAATCTTTAGATCAGAATTAAAATCTCTAATATTTTCCCCTGAAGAAAAGTAAGAATACTCGCAATGACCCACTTACAGAACATCGCATGAAAGGAGCTTATTATGGCGGTTTACGATTTACGACCAAGTTGAATAGTTACGCTGGAATACAGTCAGGTTTCGTTTTACCCAGTTCTTAAGAATTTCGTTGAGGACGAAAGTCCTCAGTCTCCCCAATTCATAGGAGGAAATCTTTTGGGGACTTTGGTTGAAAATAATATAAAATTAAAGCTAGACCTCAGATTTTCTGAGGATCTCAAAAAGTAAAAATGTGCGTGCAGCAAGAGTCAGAGAACTTCCCAGGACGCCTCAGGCCATCTCATGCACACGCTGAAAACAGGGTCGATTCCTGGGGTGCATCCCTTACCATTACCGCTTCCTTCCTGTTCTGAATCAAAAGACAAGAGAAACACTGTCGCACATACTTTTTTTCTTCTAGCAATTCCAAAGACCTCTGGGAATGTCCCTTTAATAAATATTCTGCCTGTACATTCGTGTGCGCCTAGAACAGTGTAGACCAGCGACCATCGTGCATAGCTACAGGCTCTGGTGAAATTCTAAGGACCAGTATCCTGGCGGGGCCAGAAAGCACGCTGCCCAGCCTGGGAGAGCTAAGAAGTAAAGCCAGCCCCGCAGAACCCGCGTTCTGGAAGAACGCTGTCTTCACAGCAATTTTGCAAGCCCCACCCAACAAAAGTTAAAGCATGATGGCACTATACCTTGCCCCGTGTTACTCTTGCGCCTGTTTCCCAGTTTGGACATGCTGGAATTGTTGGGTTTGGGGAGGTTTGCTTTGGCTGGGAGTGAGTTGTCTATATAAGCCCTGCTGCAAGTACTGTATGGAGGAACCCGCCTTGATGGACTCGGGTGTTAATTAACGCGAAGCTAATTTGAGCTCCAGGAGCTGGAGGCAGCAGGTCGAGAGGCGAGCCGCGAGGGGCCAGTGACCTCTAGTGGACAAGAGAGGATATGCAGCGCGAGTGAGTCGGCGCTCCAGCCGGGATGGAAGAGGCGAGCAAGCTGCTGAGCCGAATTTCTCCCAATCTAACAGTAGCAGGCCACAAAAATGCACGATTTAAGGGGGCAAAGAGAAGTCAGCAAGAGATGTAAAACAAGGGCCTTACCTCTTCTGAAGCATCTAAAACAAGTGAATAACACACACGCACACACACACACACACACACACACACACACACAGGCCTTCACCATTCTTTAAGGCAAACGACAGAATATATGCAGAAAGGGTTTGGAAAGTGAGTATAAAAACTTTGCTTTCTGAACATAGAAGAAAACAGTTCTCAAAGTTTCTGTGAGACAAAGTGGTCAGACCATGAATTGAGTTCACCACACCTGTTCTTGCTTTCAGAAAATGTCCTGGAAAGCTTAACTGGATCGATCTATAAGTGGAAAGCAAAAGATGCATATTTTCTGTCTTTTGTTTTTTCTAACTTCGTATTTCCCGGTCATGCAAGGTTGAACAAGATGGGAGCAACCGAAGCACAAAACAGCCTTTTGGGTTAAAAATAATTTAAACAATGACCCCCTCCTTCCATCCACATGTTTCATCAGTTAATTAGTGTCCTTAGTTATTTTAAAAATGATTGTCCTGTAACCGCACAAGTTAAAAGCAAACTATAAACCTTAATAATTTAGGCTGAATTCTTGTAAAAAAAGTATGAACTTTTCATTTTTGCTTTCTCATTCTTCAGACTGCAACAGAACTCTTGCACCCCGCATTCCAAAGGCCCTCAGCCAGACTGATGTTCCTTCCTCCCTCATGTCTTGCATTTGAGCCCTCTCCCCACTCATGGAACTTTTGGTGATGTCCCAAGTCCCCCCTCCCCCCGAGAGGGGGGCTTCTTCGCACTCCCTAGGCTGAAGTATGAATTAGTGGCCTTTCCATCGCACTAGGAGCCTGGGAAGTCCTGTGGGTAACCAAGTCCATGATCAATAGGACAAGAACACCATGGTGTCCTCTTAGAGTGTTCACTAAGAGGGTCTGGAGCACAATAGTCTTGCTGCGCTCGAATAAATTTACCTCCAGAATATTGTTTGGAGTCCTATCTGGGGACATTTTTGGTGAAGAGCACAAAGTTTGGTCCCTGGAGAAGAGGAACCGGAAGCTGAGGCTGGACAGCACTGCCTTTTCTTGAAACTTCTCCTTGCTTTGACTGAGTTGCATAGGCCAAAGGAGCTGAAGGTCGCAAGCTAGGCTGTTGCTGCTCGGAACACCTCTAAGAAAAAGAGTGGGGGAAGGGCTGAACTTGGGAGGTTAGCCGCTCTCACACCCGGATCGATGTGATCTCCAGTGAAAGTCCAGAGTATCCTACGGGCTGGGTGTCATATCTTAGTGAGGGCAAAACTGAGAAAGGCGGGATCAAGATGAGCCCACAGACACAGAATATTTTAAAGAGCTGTATTTCTTTGCAGACGAAAGAAACCGGATTGAAAGCTGTTGAAACGAAGCGTCGCGTGAAAATCCCACCGTTAAATCTATGTCACAACAGAACATAGTGTTAACAGATTAAATTGAATTGTTTAAAAAAAATCACCAGCAAATTAACCAATAAACAACTCAATTTCAGCACACACACACACACACACACACACACACACACACACACACGTACGTTTATGCCTGTGATAGTGCCAAAGGTATCCAGAAATACTATGTAGCACTATAGTTAGACAAACCTACAGACTCCAGAATCAAACAAAGATGGGGCAGAAACAGATTGTAAGTAGTTCCCGCTTCCTATTTTAACCTCTGTGCCCAGAGGAGGAAAGGGACTGAGTTGCCCTTGGCATTATTTGGGGGCACATAGGGTGGGTCTCCCTGGATTGGCAACAGCACACCTAAGTCCGGGGGAATAAAGATAGAGAATCAAATATGTCCAAGTCTTCCTTAATAGCCTGTAAAATGGGGTCCACAGGGTTGGGCTGCAAAACTTTAGGGATTTGTCATTTACGGTGGCTGACAGGCTGCCCTTTCCACCCCCTCTGCCCGAGGGTCAGTGAATAAGCTAGAACAGGGCAAAGTCAAACCTGACCCAACAGACCCCATAGAACCCTTCTCTCAGACACAGCAGGAGTGCTGACTGCGCTTACAGCCTTCCGTAGTTCTGACCAACAATAGCTCAAGCAGTCAGCTCGGAGAGTTCCAACCCTTTGATCCTGGTTGCAATCCCTGGCGCTGCTGGCCTGTGCCAGAGGAAAGGTCAGAGGGGTTGTCTCTCAGTTTGCAACCCTTAGGTACGGGGCACTGCCACTTACGGACTACCTTCTCAAACGGATGTGCTGAGAACATCCCCAGCCTAAAAAGGTTTAGAAAGGATTACGTATTTAACTTCCCCAAACTCAAAACAGGGGCAACTGTCCGTCCTACCTATTCTCCGGAGCTCCTCCATCTGTGAATAGAAACCAGTAATTCCCACAGATGTTCGCTGAAAAATTAGCCAGAAAAAAAAAAACAAAAAAACAAAAAACTGAAGTCCAGGATAGTAAGACCCGGGGCAGTCACAGGACCATCAAACCTTGGTGAGCTTGGGGCCAGATAAAGGTGAAGGCTACTTCCAGTCAGGTACTTTGAAGGGTGGCACTGCCTTATTCTGGCTCTCAGCTATTGGTTTTTTTTTTTTTTCTTTCTTTTTTTGGGTACTTGAATTACAGATTTCATGTGTGGGGAGATTTAGAAAAACACATTTGATATATATATATATATATGTTGAAAAGTCTTGCGCTGTATTTTTCTCGGGACTTGTACTCACACCCCCGTTCTGATATTCCCTGAGTGTCTCAAACTGCAACATTTTAGCATCAGGATGGGGGAGCAGTCCTCCACTCAAGCCTTGGAAAGTAAAACTTGCAGTCAGTTTTACACTTTACTCTTCTTCCACCTTAAACAAAGACTGAGGTCTGAGTACAATAGATTTTTTGATTGCTTTCCAAGTGAGACTTGGAGTTAAACCTGAAGTTGGCTTAGATTATGGTAACCAAGATTTTGATAGAGGGAGAGGATATCAAGTGCTTCACACAGTCTCTGAGAACAGGACTTTAGTAAGCAGATTGAAGAAGGTGGGGTTAGAGAAAGGGAGCTGGGAAAGGGCGGGAGTGGAGGGAGAGGAAGGAATGGGAGGGAGAAGGAGACAGAGAGACAAAGAGAGGACCTGCCCTAGACTGTGTCACTTTAGCACCGTGCTCTCTGAGACTGTGAGGCTCTTCCCAGTTCTTCAGACTCTCTGCTAGCCCACCTCTGGGTCACTCTGAGGAGAACATTAAGTGATGCTCCACAGTGAGGTTCCAAGACATATTTAGGATGCTGAGCTTTGGGCTAGGACTCTGGAAAGACTCACCAGCTAGGATGTCTGGGTTTTTACTCTTCTCCACCAAGGGTCCTGAGAAGGGGTTTAGTAAAACTGAGGCTCTGGGACCACTGGCCACCACTCTCGTGAGCTAAGAGAGTGACAATGTCTGGCTCACCCTCTACTCTAAGTGATCCCCCCCCACATATCCCACCCCCCAATCTCCAAAACACACTGTAATTTTTTTCATTTAGAAATTAATTTTTACAGAACCACAAACCATGCATAAGACAGAGTTTACCTGCCTGTATACTCCTGCTGTTAGAAAAAAAATGCTTTGACTTTACTTTTTTATTTCATCTAATTTAAACAAATCAGAAAGGTATCTGGTTATAAACTAAGCAATATATTTGTCATTTATTTAAAAAATTCTAAGTACTAGTCATTGAGCTAAATGCTTTGCTTTTCTCACCATGTTTCACACTAATTTAAGAGTCTCCTCCTTCTCTGCCAGGTAGCCCAGACTATCCTCATTTCTTTATGTAGCAGCTGGTCTTGAACTCGTGATCCTCCTGTCTCCAATTCTCAAGTGGTAGGATGACAGGTGTATATGACCATGGTCTCCTACATTCCTGCCAACTTTAAACCTGAGGCACAGAACATGCAATGTCTTACAAGCAGAGAGCTCGTCAGTGAACACACCTATGGTGCCCTTAAGTGGACACTCAGGCCAGGACAGATACTTGTAGACCGTTGAAACGCATAGTTGCTTTTTATAAAAGAATGTTTCAGTTAATAAACTAGGTCAGATGCTGTGAGTATAGAGCCAACCACAAGCCTGGAAATCTTGCACAGATTTGTATTTGCATGGAAGTCAAAGGTCTTGACAGGGGCCAAGTGATTCCCTGAGGTTCTTTCGGTTAATAAAGTCTGGTTACTCATGCCTTCGGGCTTTTAGAAGAAATCCAAGCTGGGTGTGGTGACACTCTCCTTTAGTCCCAGCACTCATGATGCTGAATTGTGGGTGAATTCTAGTTCAGCCTTGTCTATATAGGGAGTTCCATGGCACCGAGAGCTACACAGTGAGACTCCACCCAGCCCCACAAAAGAAAAGATATCCAAACCATTACTTTGCTATGCTTATTGGTTTTTTGTTTTGTTTTCTGTTTGTTTGTTTGTTTAAAATCACACTTTAGGACTTTAGTATTTAGGAAAACAGTAGAATGGTGTTAAAGACACTGTCAGTAGGACGAAACAGCAACTGACAGATTGGGAAAAGATCTTTACCAATTCTACATCAGATAGAGGGCTAATATACAATATATACAAAGAACTCAAGAAGTTAGACTCCTTAGAACTAAATAACCCTATTAAAATGGGGTACAGAGCTAAATAAAGAATTCTTAACTGAGGACTATAGAATGACCAAGAAGCATCTAAAGAAATGTCCAATATCTCTAGTCAATAGGGAAATGCTAATCAAAACAACCCTGAGATTCCATCTCACACCAGTCAGAATGACCCAAATCGAAAACTCAGGTGACAGTAGATGCTGGAGAAAGAGAAATACTCCTCCATTGTTGGTAGGATTGCAAGCTTGTATAACCACTCTGGAAATCAGTCTGATGGTTCCTCAGAAAATTGGACATAGTACTACCTGAAGACCCATTCCTGGGCATATACCCAAAAGATGCTCCAACATATAACAAGAACACATGTTCCACTATGTTCATAGCAGTCTTATTTATAATAGCCAGAAGCTGGAAAGAACCCAAATGTCCTTCAACAGAGGAATGGATGCAGAAAATATGATACATTTACACAATGGAACACTACTTCACTTTACAGAAAATTCATAGGCAAATGGGTGGAACTAGAAAATATCCTGAGTGAGGAAACCCAGTCATAAAAGAACACACATGGTATGCACTCACTGATAAGTGGATATTAACTCAAAAGCTCAGAATATCCAAGATACAATTCACAGACTATATGAAGCTCAAGAAGAAGGAAGACAAAGTGTGAATGCTTCAGTCCTTTTAGAAGGGGGAACAAAATACTCATGGGAGATAGAGGGTGGGAGGGACTTGGGAGGAAGAGAGGAAGGGAGGGGAAAAGGGGGGGCAGGATCAGATATTTGAGGAGACTGGGATTGGTACACAGAGGGACAGGAATTTGAACAGAGGTGTGTAGCAATGGGGGATGGGGAACTGGGGTTAGCAATTCCTTGATGTCAGGAAAGCAAGAGGCTCCCAGTACTCAGTAGGGATGACGTTAGCTGAAATGTCCAACAAAGGGGATGGAGAACCTGTAGAGACCGTATTCAGAGGTTAGGCAAGGCCCCAGTTGGAGTTGAGGCCACCCATTCATTTCCAAATTTTTAACCCAGAGTTGCTTCTGTTTAATGGAAATATGGAGAAAAAGTGTGGAGCAAAAGACTGAAGGAAAGATCATTCAGAGACTGCTCCACCTGGGGATCCATCCCATGTACAGACAGCAAACCCATAAGCTATTGCTGATGCCAAGAAGTGCTTGCTGACGGGGAGCCTGATATAGCTGTCTCCTGAGAGGCTCTGCCAGAGCCTAACATATACAGAGGCAGATGCTCGAAGTCAACCATTGGACTGAGCATGGAGTCCCCAGTGGAAAAGAAAGGACTGAAGGAGCTGAAGGGGTTTTCAATTGCATAGGAAGAAAAACAATATTAACAACCAAAGCTTGCAGGGACTAAACCACCAACCAAATAGTACACAGGGAGGAACCCATGGCTCCAGAGGATGGTTTTGTGGCTCATCAATGGGAGGAGAAGCCCTTGGTCCTGTGAAGGCTTGATATCCTAGTGTAGGGAAATGCCAGGTTAGGAAGGTGGGAGTGGGTGGGTGAATGCGGGAGCACCCTCATAGAAGCAGGAGGAGGGTGGATGGGATAGAGTGTTTTCTGAAGGGGATACCGGGAAAGAGGATGACATTTGAAATGTAAATAAAAAAAATCCAATAAAAAAAGAGTGAAATCAAATACCAGGACTAAAGATTATCAGGGGATTTTTTTCTAAAATTATTAATACCAATAATTAAAACCAATGATGCCAACACATACTCACATAAGAGTAGGAAAAAGAAGAGGAAAAAGAGGAAGGGGAGGAAGGAGAAGAAGAGGAAGAGGAAGGAGGTGGACAAGAAGAGGAGGAGAAGGAGAAGGAGGAAGAAGAGGAGGAGGAGGTGAAGAAAAGAAGTAGTCAGGAGGCTGCAGAGATTATATAGGACAGACTGAAGTCAAAGGATAACCTAGATTGGATTGGTAAATTCTAAGCCAGATTGAGCTAAGAGTGAGATGTGTCTTTAAAATTAATATAATAAGATTTTATTTTGAAAATGAATCTGGTTAGGCTTTTTAAGGAGAGTTTTTTATTTAAGACATAACATTAAAAAGAAAAATCCATCCTCCAGTTATAAATCATGAAATGATAATAAAGTAAAAATTTAAATTTTAAATAAATGTGTTGAAATATGCAAAGTATTCATCTGGACAACTATGAGCTTATTTGAATAAAGTCATTTCCAGCAATATATTTGGATTCTTTTTCTATGCTTTTCTCTTCTTTCTCTTTCTCATGCTTCCCTTTTGTGATGTACTTCCTGTTCCCTTCTGTCCTTCTCACTCATTTTGTCCTCATGATCTATTTATTTCTGAGACATAAGAAAATTCAGTTGTCTATTTTTTTTCTTACATAATGGTGTTTTTGAAAATCAAAATCACAAGAGATATTTTTTTTTCATTTTTAATTTTTTTTTTCTAGACAGGGTTTCTCTGTGTAGTCTTTGCTGTCTGAAACTCACCCTGTAGACCTGGCTGGTCTCAATCTCACAAAGGTCTGCTTGCCTCTGTGTGCTGAGTGCTGAGATTAAAGTACCGTGCCACCATTGCCCAGCAAGGGATATTTTCAACTTACAACGGTATGTCAACTTGAACATGACTTCCCTTGGCTGTCAGACATTCAGAACAATGCATACCATTATAATGAAATCTATGTTTTTGTTTTACTTTTAATTTTTTTTTTACAGTAACAGCAGATTTACTATTAAGTTATCATCAAGTTAAAGTAGATTATAGCATATCATTCAAAAATCAACATTCTAAAATTACTACTGTGAGGTATTTACCATGGCATTCACTTGTGAGTGTGTGTGTGTGTGTATTTGTGTGTGTCTGTGAACCTAGGCTCTTTGCAAGAGCAGCTAGAGCTTATTACTGAGGCATTTCTCCAACCACTCTGCAATCACATTTAAAGCAAACAAAACACAATCTAATAAGACACGATTTACAATGCCACACAATTACAATACACACACGCAAAAAGTAACATAATTTTAAACAGTAGCAAATACTTGTTTACTGTCTCATAGTTTACTGTAGTATGGAAACATCTATTCCTTTTAGAAAGTACACCAGAAACACTACTTAAGATGGTCAGATGTAAGCTGGGCATGGTGGCTCCTGCCTTTAATCTCAGCAATGGGAGACAGAAGCAGGTGGGTCTCAACCGGTTTGAGGCCAGCCTGGTCTATGGAGTCAGTTCCAGGACAGTTAGGGCTATTTAGAGATACCCCATTGCAAACAAAAACAAACAAACAAGGATTGTCAGACTATTAAGAACAAAAGCAAAATTAGCTTGTACACTAGTGAGGTTTCTTAAGGCTTCTTTATACATCTCTAATTATGATTAACAAATTCCCACCTCTCCTTTCCCACACCCTACTAAGCTCATCTTTGTGTAAAACTTTAGTTCCTAGCATCTCCATCCCCGTCGGTCATATCATGTGTTCTCCTGTCTCTTCTTCTTCCTTCCTTCCTCCCTCCCTTCCTCCCTCCCTTCCTTCCTTCCTTCCTTCCTTCCTTCCTTCCTTCCTTCCTTCCTCCCTCCCTTCCTTCTTTCCCTCCCTCCTATCTGCCTTTCCTCTTTCTTTCTTCATTCATTCTTTGCTTCCTGTTTGCCTTTCTCTCTTCTTTCCTTCCTGTCAGCCTTCCTTCCTTTCTTCTTTTCTTTTTTTTTCCTTCATCCCATGATCATGGTTCACATGTAGCTTCTCCATACAAACTTTATTTTGGTTAACTCTGTCCTTGCCCTCTGTGTCACCATTAATACCACTCCATTACCTACTTGAACTTTTTAACCCTCAATATTCTCCCTCACTGCTTGTTCCTATATCCTTTTCTTCCCTTACATGCATCCTTGCAATGGCTTATTTCTAGATTCTTGAGTTCTACACTCTAGATTGAGCATTCAAGAGATCTGGAGCTATTGCTGGTATAGGAAAGAGAACGTGTGACATTTGTATCTATAGACTTGTGCTGCTTCCAATCATAGAGAAACTTCTTATTGCACTGGGTTGAGGTTAACACAGATACTATTAACAGTTCAAACATATGGAAATAAGCAAGTGTAAGCTCTCTGCCATGCATGGGGCACCTACGTCAGCCACACTTCCTAAGCCTCAGAGAAAGTAGTGGAGGAAGAAAAGAAATAATGTAAGAAAGAACAAGAGGAAAGGGAAGAGTGCTGAGAAATGTTGTCCCCCTTTGGAGAGGATATAAACTACATGAGCTGTGCTTACTTGCTCAGTGCTGGCACAAAAACAAGACAGTTAAAAATAACAGCACAGAATTCGAGGCCAGCCTCTTCTACAGAGTGAGTTCCAGGACAGCCAGGGCTACACAGAGAAACCCTGTCTCGAAAAAACAAAACTAACTAACTAACTAAATAAATAAATAAATAAATAAATAAAACAGCACAAAGTGTGGGGGAATTCAAGGTTGGGGAGGTAGGAGTGAGGGGGTAGGTGGGGACACATCCTCATAGAAGCAGGAGAATGGGGATGGGATGGGGGTGGGATAGGGGGTTCTGGGGCAGGAGGGAATGGGGTAAGGAGGTAACATCTGAAATGTAAATATAACAGTCAATAAACAAAAAGAAAAAAAATAACAGCACAGAAGAGAGTGTCTCCTGAGACCCCACAACTAAAAGAAGAGCTATTGGCAACCCATGGCTGGTGACTAGGGAAGGGACGGTCACTTCCTTTTCGGAGGGTGGGGCACCACTGGTAGGTGATCTGTGCCTCAGTGGAAGACTCACAAGCACATAGGCAGCACTGATTGGATGTAGTGAATTGTTGAAAAGAAGAGAAGAGAAAAGAGGACAGGATTTGGTAGGGATATGTGTTCAGGTGTAGTGGAGGTAGAGGGAGGGAGTTATGATCAAGGTAAATTGTAAACGTGTAAGATTTCCAACGAACAATTTAAAAAAGACTGAAGTATCTAGGGAAATTAATTGTATTAAGTGCATTTAATCCTTTCTCTGACTCTTAACTGTCTTCCCATTTCCTGAGCTTCCTTAAAGCTGGGTCAATCCTTCAGTGATGTGGTAAAAAATATGACTCAACTGAGAATCGGGCTCAGTGGCGAAGCACATGCTTACCGCACAAGGCTCTGTGTGCGGTCCTCAGTGCTTCATGCTTACTTCATATGGCTTCACACTAAAGGATAAAATATTGATTTTGTTTGCCTCCTAGAGAAATTTGTCAAATTACCAAGCAAAGAAAAGACTCTCTAGAGAACTGCCATATAGGAGATCAGAGGACTATTTCTGCAGTCATCCAGAGAGATGGCTCAGTGGTGAAGAGCACTTCATGCTCCTGCAGAGGACCTAGGTTCAGTTCCCAGCACCCCCATGGCAGCTCACAATTGTATGTAACCCCAGCTCTCATGAATCCTATCTCTTTTCTGATCTCCATGACCTTTTTCACACATGTGCATATATATACACTCAGAAAAATACATACTGAAGTAGAAACTTAAGGACTTTTTGGAAAGTAAGTTATGGTGTTTTGTTGGGGCAAACATATAAAGGAATGCTTTTGTTTTTCACTTTTTTATTGGTTATTTTATTTATTGACATGTCAAATGTTATCCCCCTTCCTAGTTTCCCCTCCACAAGCCCCCTATCCCTTCTTCCTTCCCCATTCCCTCTTTGAAGGTGCTCCCCCACCCGCCCACCCACTCCTGCCTCAGCACCTTAGCATTCTCCTACCCTGGGTCATTGAGACTCCACAGGACCAAAGGGCTCCTCTCCCAGTGACGCCTGATAAGGCAATCCTCTGCTACATATCCAGCTAGAGCCATGGGTTCCTCCATGTATTCTTTTTAGTTGGTGTTTTAGCGCCTGGGATCTTTTGGGAGATATGATTGGTTGATATTGTTGTTCTTCCTATGGGGTTGCAAATCCCTTCAGCTCCTTCAGTCCTTGCCCTAACTTCTTCATTGGGGACCATTTGCTCAGTTCAATGTTGGGCTGCATGCATCTGCATTTGTATTGGTCAGGCTCTGGCAAAGCCTCTCAGAGGACAGCTATACCATGTTCCTGTCAGCAAGCCCTTCTTAACATCAGCAATAGCTTATGGGTCTGGTGTCTGCAGATGGGATGAATCTCCAGGTGGGGTAGGGTCTGGATGACCTTTCCTTCAGTCTCTGCTCTACTCTGTATCTCTGCATTTCCTTTTGACAGAAGAAATTCTGGATTAATATTTTTGAAGTGGGTGGGTGGCCCCATCCCTCAACTGGGGACTATGCCTATCCACTGGATGTGGTATCTACAGGTTCTGTCTCCCCTTTGTTGGGTATTTCTGCTAATGTCCTCCCTGTTGGGTCCTGGGAATCTCGGGGTCCCTGGCATCTGGGACTTTCTAGTGGCTACCCCCAGTTCCCCATCCCCCACTGCTACTTTCCTCCTTTCAAATTCCTGTCCCTTTGTACTCCTCTGAACTGGCCCTCCCTTTTCCCCTCCCCCTCCTCTCTCCCTCCCAGATACCTTTTCCCCTCTACTTCTAGAGTTTATTTTCTTCCCCCTTCTGAGTTTTCTTGAAGCAGACACAAATTAAAGGACATTTTATTAAATCAGACACTTGAAGAAACATTTTGTTGAAGTAGATATAGATGAAAGATTGTTCTATCAAAACAAACACGTAAAAGGATACAAGATGGAGAAGTTTTTGCTAACAATATACAGGGTTTGGTCTGCCTTATATTCTGTGGTTGAGCTCCATTTGTCAGGATTCCACAGAGAGAAACATACCAAAAGAACTCCTGCTGGTGTGTTGCAACTTTCTCAAACTTGAGGTGTTTGGTAGAGTGATGTCAGCTGAGACAGACTCATGTGTTGAGACAAGACACGTGATGAGGCAAGACCCACAGAGGACCAGTGGTGTTTGGAGAGAGTATAAATAGGACTCAACAGACTACAAGATGAGCTTGGGGTTTGCCTAGAGCTAGCTATAGAACACTTGTTAGCCTTGCTTCTTTGCTGATCTTTACTTTGTTAAGAGAGGCACAGCTGAGAACTTCTGGTGTTCCTGTTGGCCGTAGTCACTCTTACTGACTCATGTTCATTCCACTGAGGCCTGACAGTTCCTATTAGGTCATGACACCACTGTGTGACTCTACCAAACTGGACTACTGATATATCTATAAGATGTTTACAAGTGGAGCGAGCTGTCATTGACTTATGAACTGAACTGCTGATTTTCTGACAACATAGATGAGATTTGCAAAAAACAAACAAACAAAAAACCAAACCCTCATTTTTAAACAGGTCCACTTTCCTCATATCCTTTCTTTTCCACTACCTCTGGTGGACGATAGGCTAAAAGGGAGGTTAAAACATTTAAAAACCATCATTAAAAACAAGTTTAAAGAAATGTAAAGTTACACATACACATCAAAATTAAATTAAAGATGCCACTCTCTCTGAAGACAACGCTCCTTTAACCACACTGTGTAAGCACTGATTCACAGTGCTCTTCCTTCACAGACTCTGAGAACTTCACACTGAACAACCAGAAAGATTTTCCTTATGGTGAAATTGGTGAGATTCCACTGTCACTTCTAAAATTGAGTAAAGGTTTCTTTAAGGCTTTTAACATTGGGGAGAGGATACTTTCTCCCATGTAACCATTTGTTCTTATTCTTTGTCAACCTTTACTTCCCTTTCTTGCCGTCAGGACTCCCACCTCTTCTTTTGTTTGTTCCTTCTTGCTGTTTTCTGTGTTGCTAGAAATCAAGAAAATATCAAGAAATGTAAGCGAAAGACAGAGAGGAGAGTTCGTTTCAGGCTTCAATTTGACACTAAAGAAATAGCTTGTAAGGGGCAGGTCAGTCTGGGGTCTGTTCAGTTGCTAACCTCTCTTTATTCTGACTAAAGAAATAGTGACAACAGGGTTAGCCCTAGGGTTATGAATTTGAATTATTCATCAGTCACTAGAACTAAATTATCATTCAGAAACAAATGACACACATGTTTTCTTGAACAATTGTTACCACTAATCATCCCTCCCTACAGGAATTTATGTGCTCTCATTATTAGCCCCTGATTTCAATGTAAATCCTCTTCAGAAAACTACCACAAGATGAAAGGGTTTTTATTTTTATTTTTTATTGAACCTCTTTACCTTTTGATACGTTTCTTGGCATTTTTGGACACTTCATCTGGCACTTGGTGGTTGGGTTTTCGGATTGGGCTGACTGTTGACATGTCCACACAAAACATCTCCCACCAAGCATACGCATTTGCAGGGTGGCCTGCCTTATCCCACCTTCTGCCACATTGTATCCATAATTTTTACATCAATTGTCCAAACATTGACCTTATGCTTGCCCACGCTTAGTGTTTATCCTGTACTACATTTGCCACTTTATATACTTTTATTGGTTGTTCATGCCTTGTCACAGGGACTGAAATTAACACAAGCTTTGCCTAAATAGTGTCTTGGAATATGTCTACTTGCTGTATGGATGCTCTCTCCACATCCTGTAGACATCCTAGTTATTTTATTATAACTTTATGGGTTCTAGGACGTTGTTACTCGAAGAATACTATTATTCTTCCAGGAGGTTATTTTTTTTTTAAGATTGTATTTATTTTTATGTGCATTTGGTATTTTGCCCACATGAATATTAGTGTGAGAATGCCAGAGTCAGTGGAACTGGAATTACAGAGAGCTGTGAGTGGCCATGTGGTGCTGGGAATTGAATCGGGGTCCTCTGCAAGAGCAGCTGGTGCTGTTAACTGCTGAGCCATCTCTCAGGCCCAAGGCAGTTATTTTTTTTTATAAAGTCAGTTTTTAAGTAAACTTCATAATGAGTTCTTGAGATCACCTAGTGTGTGATGCCATGCATTTATGGGAGATGCAGTTTGGCTGGAGATTTATTTGTAATTCTACTAATTTGAAGTAGTCCTACCCTGATCTAACAGGTCTTCCTGTTGCAGCTCCATGTAAATGTGTTACATAATGAGGACCGAGAGGCAGGTACCTTAGAAGACCAGCATTCACAGGTGCGCTATAGACTGAGCCACTTCATCCGTATTCTGGCTCTCTGCTTTACCAACAGCAGGTTTCATGGCAAGTTATTTTACTTCTCCATGCCTCAGTTTGCCCTCACGTGTAAAACGTGTATAATGGTTGTAAATTCCTCACAAGGTTGTTGTGCTTGCAATGAGGAGGGCCTGTCAGCAGCTATAATGAAGACGGCATACACTTATTTCTTAGAGCACCAGAGTCTTGATGCTGTTGGGTGAGAATAGCCTAAAGCAAAGTACTTTAACAGAACTGTTTTCATTAACACTATGGTTATACATTATATACAGGTGTTTGCAGTTGTTCTCCTACATTTACAAAACAATTTCTCTATTTTGTGTTTGTGTAAATTCTGATTAACACCAGGGTCCTGCTACATTTTTAATGTGTCAAGTCTGTATTTTGATTCTGGTCAGAAAATGTAATGGTAGCAGTTGTTCTGAGTCTTCAACAAGCAAGAAATGCAGGTTGAGGGTTAATCTTTATCAAGATGATAAAGATGATGATTGAACACCAAGGCAAAGACATCACCATTTATGCCAGCACGCACGTATATAGACTTCAAAAGCAATGGCAGAGAAAAAACACACGGCATTTTTCTATATTGTTATGAACTCCAGAAACCTGAAGCCAAGGGATTCTCTAATGCACCATTGGAGAGTGAGTCATGACATCACACCTTCTCCTCTTACTTTTGATATTTTTGCCAAAAAGGAGACTCAGATATTACTATAAGCTGAGAGAGATAGGGTATGCCAGGAGTCCCACTTAGTTTCACACTTAGTGCTGCAATTTAGATAACCCGCAGGCCTCCGCTCGATAAATGTCTTTTGTCAGGTCAGGTGTAGTGGCATATGCCTTTATTCCCAGAGGGCAGAGGCGGAGGCGGAAGTAGAGGAGGCAGAGTGAGGCAGACTTCTGTGAGTTCAAGGTCAGTCTGGTATACATAGCAAGTTCTAGGACAATCAGAGCTACATATAGAAACATAGTCTCAAGGAAACAACAACAAAAATTTCACCTTCCTTGGGTAAACACAGCAGAAATGCATTCCATTTCAAGAATGCATGTTTTATTAATGTCTAAATCAATATTGCAACAATTTACAATGTAATTATAATATAATATGCTAAATAAAACATGAGTTAAAAGGGTAATCCCACTCGCACAGTGATACACCTACTCCAGCAGGGCCACACCTTCTAATAGTGCCACTCCTTGGACCAAGCATATATAAACTATCACATTCCACTCCTTGACCCCCATAGATTTGCTGAAACACATAAAGCTATGGGAGCCCAACTTAGCCATAGAATAATAAAAAAGTACATTTAGTCCAACTCCCAAAGTCTCCAAAGTCTATAGCTCTCAACAATGTTAAAAGTCCAAAGTTCAAGGTCTCTTCTGAGATTCATCCAATCACTTAACTGTAATCCCCAAAGCAAGACAGGAAACCAGCTGGGCAAACTCCAAACTGCATCTCCATGTCTGGTGTCAAAGTGGTCTTCAGAGCTCCACTGCCTCTTCATCTTTATTGACTGCAGTAAAGTTCTTTCTCCTGGGCTGGTTCTAGCCCTGCTAGCAGAGCAGCTTTTCTCAGCGGGTATCCGAGCTCTCTCGCATCTTTAACATCTTTGAGTCTCCAAGGCAACTTCAACTTCACATCTCCAGTTCGTCCCTCTGTAGCATTCTAGGCTCTGGTTAATGCCACGCCACTGCTGCTGCAGTTGTTGGTGATCATTCCATGGTACTGGCATCTCCGATACACTGGGGTTTTCCACTGCAACTGGACTTTGCCTATAGCCTCTCATAGGCTCTCATCATGGTGCCAAGCCTCAGTTTCTTTGCATGACTCCTTCAGTCCTGAGCCATCAAATACAACGGAGGCTGCATATTCCCCAATAGCCTTCCATGTCTGCTCACAGTGCTGAGTCTTCGCTGCTCTTCATGACCTCTTCATGCCTTCAAAACCAGTTCCATCTGCATGAATCTTAAACATTACCAAGTACAGATTCAGGATGAAGTACAACCTTGGCTATCTTTGGAATACATCTCCTTTGTGATCTCAGAAAACATTTCCCAGAAGAGTTTATCTCAGTGATGCTGGTTTCGTCTTAATCACCACTAAATTTTAGCTCCAGCTAATTAGCATCAATAGTCCCAGTAGTTCCTTCTATTCTGGACTCTAAAGCCAGAGCCACTTGGTCAAAGCTGCCGAGTTCTGTTGCTTGCTGGAACTGGAACATGGACCCCCTTATTCTATTACTAGCTTTCTGTTTTCCAATTCCCTCACTGCCTAAGCTTGGCTATCCTGGAACTTGTTCTGTAGATTGACCTTGAATTCAGAGATCTGCATGGCCTTGTCTCCTGAATGATGGGATTAAAGGCGTGTGCTACGCTGCCTGGATTTAAGCTTATTTTTTTTTCACCTAGAACTTGCTCTTTCCTAGGCTGGCCTTGAAGGCCTGCTTGCCTTTGCCTCCTGGGACAGCCACCTCTGTATTTGTCAGGTTCTGGCAGAGCCTCTCAGGACACAGTTATATCTGGCTCCTGTCAGCAAGCACTTCCCAGTATCCACAACAGTGTCTGTGTTTGGTGTCTGTATATAGGATAACAAATTAATAGAAGTGGGTCATTATTAACTTCTCAAAGAATAGAATTGAGAAACGCTAATCTAAAATATCCATATGTCCACAGTACTACCAGTAAAATGTCAAAGTTGGATGATTTCAGTTTCATTTTACTTTAGCACATATCACCATAGAGTCTATAACATTCGAAAGTGTTGAATTTGAGTATAAATGAAAATGTAATGCTAATTTGCTAGGTTACTAGGTTGAAGTGAAGTCTTAGTTTCCAGAAAAAGTCAAGGAGGTGGTTCAAATCTAGGTAATGGTGCCGTAATTTAAATTTAGTTTTCAGCTTTGAGTATAAAACATTAAGGTATGCAAAATAGTAAGGAAAATAGTAAAAATTCTTATATATTTGCTTCTCTTTTTTTAAAAAAAGAAGATTTAAAAATTATTGCTGCCTGTGCCCTGGACCGCCTGCTGCCTGACCCTACTTGCTATTGGAGGTTGGAAGTTCGGTGGTGTGGAATCGATGGCACAGACTTTAGGAGCAGGTGAGAAAACATACAACAAGGTCATCTGAACGCTGCAAGCTCCTTTAATACTCTCTTCCTGCACCCCATTGGTCCCAAGAAAAACATTTCTTCTAAACAGCAGTTTCTGATTGGCTGGCATTGTTTGCATCAGCAATCCATGTTCTCTCAGGAAGTCCTCAATTAGGTCCTCCCGCAGGAGATATCTTTGCAGCTGCTTAGGCCCCAGCATTTATGTAGAGGCAGCTGCACTGTTCCTTCTACAAACCATGTCTTTTCAGAACTTATAGACTTTATCAAAGGTGTAGACTTTTGTTCATTTTGAAAGTATTTTACTACATGCTTACGAATTCACTACATGTTTATAAATCTAGGAATTTTCATTTTATATATTTGTTCATTATTTATAGTTAAAACTTATTCATTTGTGTGTGTAAGAGAAAGCAAGACAGAGACAGAGAGATAGAGAGACACAAAGAGAAACAGAGAGAGACAGAAGCAGAGAGACAGACATACACAGAAAAGAGAAAGAAGAGAAAGACAGAGAAAAGAGAGAGAAGAGAGACAGAGAAACAGAAAGGGAGGGGGGAGGAGGGGGAGAGGGGAAGAGGGGAAGAGAGAGGTGGAGAGGGGGAGGGGGGAGAGAAGGGGAGAGGGGGAGAGAATGATGGAGTGAGTTTGGGTGTATGCAGGCCCTAGAGTTTTTGTAGAGGTTATCTCTGTGGCGTTGCTTCTTGCCTTTCCCTTGAGGCAGGATTTCTCATATCTGGGTTGTGTTACCTCTAGGATAGCTGAAGTATGAATTTCCATGGGGACTTTCCCAGCTTCGCTTGCCAATGCACTGTAGATGTGCTCTACATGAAAGTTTTTAAAAAAGATTTTTTTCCATGTTGTCACATACAAACTGTCTATTGTAGATGAAATGTCAGTCTATTTGTTCCTTTGCTGAGTCATATCAGGTGTTAATGTGAATAAATAGACATAAATACAGTAACATTCTAAAATCACTTAAAAGAACTCAAAGAGTACAATATATTTTAATTCACTCTTGTCACTCATTGATTAAGTGAAAGAAATGATTTGGTGAAAATTTATTCTGTTCCATTCTAGCAGCTTAGGATGCTACAGCAAACATAATAGAGGAAGCTTGTTTTTGGGTAGATTGTCTGGCACGTATGCACATTAGACCATATTATGCGTATATGCATAGAGTTGTTAACTCAAAGAAAGGAGTATCTTACTCAGTAACAGTCATGGAGACTCTAAAGTTCCAGATTAGGCATCTATGATCCTCCATCTTTTCTTTATCCTTAGCCAACGATCAATCCGTGATGAAATGGACCAACGTTGGCATCAGTTATGGTGTCTGTATCAGACTTGTTGTACCTCAGTCCACGCTGGTGGATGTTGTGTCTTGCAAGATGCCATTTCTTTAGAGATGTGGACTTTAATAGCAATGATCATAATTTCTCTTTCTTTTTCAGTTTGTCACCATGCACTTATTCTTGGAAGCCTGTTGTCTCTTATGAAAACTTGATGCTTAGGACATTGACTATAGACCAAGAGTCAGTAAAAGCACATCTTACCTGGGGATTAGAATTATTGTCTAAGTGAAGGATAATATCTTCCAGTGCAGGTCATTGAGGTGATGGGTCCTAAGTAGAATCTCCAAGACATTCATTAAAAATAAACAGTTGCTACTTCCCATCATGTATTAACTCCTAATGTAGCCAGTAAGCTAGACCCATGCATTTAGGGAAAGCTGGGTGAAGATGTTCCTGTTGACTTATTAATTTTGCTTTATGTGGCAGAGTTCAAAATAATAAGGCATCCAAAAGGTGACTGCTACATTTCTAATGTAAAGTCAAATAATTTTTTTACTCTTGAAAGTTTAATAAATTATATAATATGTATCGACTACGCTCATCTACCAATACTATTGATCATATTCATCTACCAATACCTCACTTGTCTGTGCTCCTGTTTCATATCCCTGCCAACTTCCTTATTTTGGTTTTTATTTAATTTTTTGAGGGAGAATCTCACCATGTAGCCCTTACTCTCCTGGAACTTACTTTATAGACCAGGCTGGCTTTGAACTTACAGAGAAACCTGCTTGCCTCTGTTCCCTAAGTGCTGGGATTAATGTTTTTTGTATCCTTTTAAAAATATTTGTTAATTAATAACCACAAGCCAGTTAGTGCTGCCCATTTGCATGTGGAAATGAGTGGTAATCCTCTGGTTAGGGTTTGGGTTCCAATTTGGGTTAGATCATCCCCTGGGGCCGGAGTTATCTACCAGTGGCCATATCCCAAAGGAGAGTGACCTCTTACCCAATTTCCAGCATCTCATAACTCTTCCAGTATGGGTGAGGCCTCTGGGGCTCTTTGTAGATCCGTTCCAAAAATTTAATTACTTTTTCTCTTGTTTGGGTTTGGTGCAGGTAACAGTATGTCATGTCCAGAATTCAGCATTTCATAGCTCTCTTCCCATTTGTTGTCTCTTACATTCTTTCTACTCCCTGCTTCCAAATGTATTTACCTAACTGAGCAAAATCCCCAGTACATAGATTTCAAATACTAATCTTTTGATGGTATCATGATTTTACTTTACATACCTTAAATGACACTGAAAATTTATGACATATCATTTTCTTGTTAAAATGTCTTATTCTATTCGTTGAATTTGGCATTTAACAACCTTTACATATATTATATATACATATACATTATATATATATATTTCCACATGTACACAATGCTATTGAATATGTTTACTCCCTTCTACTTCTGTCTAACTTTCCTCTTCCTACAAATTCCTTTCTCACACTCATGTCTGTTTTTTGCACTGAGTTTAACCAGGGCTCTCTAACTTTGAACCCATAGTTACTTAGAAAACCCTGATCAGGGGTGTTAATACTTTATAAAATAGTGCATGACATAAATTAAAAAAATAATTAAAAAATTCAAATGACAACTCCCACCCCCGCCAACTTTTATATTTTCCTCTATTGATCATGTGTACTTTACCCCTGAAGTTCGTATCTTCATGAAATTCTACTGGTAGTTTCAGAGTGCAAAGTAGCAAGATGATAGACTTAATTTCACTAAGTGAAACGTCACTCAATCTGCACCTGAGCCTCTTGTTTTCATCTGTGCTGTCCTCTATTTAACCCTCATGGATAGGCGGATGGATGACCAATCTTGTAAGAAAGTGGATTAATATAAATGGCTGCAATGACTGTCACATTTGCTATTGCATATATTGAAGATTTACTTAATTTCCCCAGGAAGAAAACTAAGTGCCCCCCATTTTTTTCTGGATAATCTATAGGCAAAAGATAAGAATTCTCACTTTCTCATTCTCTTTTACATTTGAAGTTTAACATCATATTGCGGAAGAGTTGATAAGAACATGGTCTAAGGGCTTCAGCAGCACAGTATTCAGGACTCATTCAGTATCCCAGAGCAAACAATGCCATTGTTCCTGAAGCAGTCCATGTATCTGATGTGTGTCATTACATGACACATCAGTCTCAATGTAATCGTACTAATTTACTTATGTTAGTGTGTCTGATAATTTGCCTGGGAATAAGCTGGCATACTTTATTTATGGTAAAATAATAAGACAGCATTGCAATGGGAGTATTTTCAAAGCATTTAAGAAAGGTAGAATTTTTTTGGTGAAAATTAATTGTGTAAAGAGTTTCACTATGATATCTTTATACATTCATATAATGTACTATGATCTTAAACACCCTGTTTATTATTCGTTCTCGTATTCTTCTTTCCACGGTTTTGTAGTTTCCCTTTAATTTCTTATCATTCTTTCTTTCTCCCTAACTTCCACACATGAGTGGGAACGTGTACTACTGTTGCGGGGATGTGGCAAGGCTTGTGGTGGCTTATTTCACATAACAGAATGATCTCCATTAATCCATGTGACACCAAGAGAGATCATTTCTTATTTTAAATTTATAAACTTTATTATTAAAAACTTGCAAATAAACAAAAGAGTCACACATCAAAGTTAACCAGACTCAAATCTATACAATTCAGTGAACTTCTAAATAGTCAGAGTTGGTGTTTGGAGGGGATGCTGTGGAACCTCGCGTTAGCATTTACAGTCTCAGTATGGAATATATTTTATTCCCTTGTCCATTACTTCTTCATGGTTGCCTAAATCTCCACCTTGATTTAAATCAAGGAAGCTGTTCACTATAACAAAATGAACAACTTCTTTTAATTTGTGTCTGCTCAGTGGCAGAATAATTGTTAGTGTGTTGAGGCAGGCTATTGAGTGCAGCAGAAATCTCCTTTGAGTGTTAGTCTCTAGCATTTCATATGCTGTTTTAAACCAGAGGGCTCTCTGCAAAAACGCTTTTAAACTTATTCTTTAAACACTGTTCTTTATGTGAATGGGTGTTTTGTCGGCATGTTTGTCTATGCACCACACGTGTACCTGGTGTTCAAGGCTCCCAGGAGATAGAATCCTCTGGAACTGAAATCAGACAATGGGAAGTCATGTGGGTGCTGAAGCCCCAACTCAAGGCCTCTGGGAAAACGACCAGTGCTTTCAGCTATTGAGCCGTCTCTGTAGCTTCGTCATGTTTTTAACTGAGGAGAATCATAAAGACAAATGCACAGATCTTAAATGTGCAATTAAGTAAATGAAGATTTTTTTCTGCATCTTCTTCACAATTCCTTGTCTATAGGCATCCACTACTCCAATGGCTGTAAATACATATTAGATTTGTGTGTTTTTACGCTTGAACAAAGTCAACCATGAAGTGCATTCTTATCGTGCCTGGATCTCTTTGCTCACTCAATGGAGTTCTTATGCAAACTAAATGGGCAACATTTTTTTAAAAAATCATTTTATGTATATAAGTACACCGTAGCTGTCTTCAGGCCCACCAGAAGAGAGCATCAGATTTCATTACAGACTGTTGTGAAACACCATGAGGTTCCTGGGAATTGAACTCAGAACCACTGTTAAGAGCAGTCAGTGCTCTTAACCACCGAGTTATCTCTCCAGCCCCTAAATGGGTGACTTTTAATAATTATAATCATAATTTGGACCCTCATTGGTTATGTTCTGGCATATGCAACTAGTCTTATATAAATTTAAAATTCTAAATTCTATTCTTTGTATTCAATTTTTTAATATTGTCAAATTATAAATCAGAAAGCACAGTAAAATATCCTATCTTTTGAATCTATATTTCACAGTAACTTATTTTTTAAAAAATGCATTTGTTTGTTTCTTTGTTTTGAGACAGGAGTTTTCTGTTGTAGTCCTGGCTGTTCTGGAACTCACTGTGTAGACCAAGATAGCCTCGAACTTTCAGAGATCCACTTACCTTTTATTCCCTAGTGCTGGAATTAAAGGCTTGTGACACCTCTGCCTGGCAACTCCTTTTATAGTTCATATAATGAGTTATTAAAGGAAAGAAAAACATGGACTTCAGCAAATTAGGTGAAGTTTAAGGTTTGATGCACATTGAGGTAGATACTGTAGAGGACACACTATTAGGGAAATGGAAAGTATTTTTTATGAATTGTTATTTAATAATTCAAACTCAAAGACAAATATGATAACAAGCTCATGATTTTAGGGAAGAGAAGATAGATGTAGAATTCTGAAGCAAACAAGGTATATTTTGATTTGGTCAAGTAAGTTCTTTAGTATGTTCTAAATGTCAAAGTTTGTACACACAGAGTGAAGAAACCAGGGTCAAACATGAAGAGGCCAGGACAATGCGTAAGGACCAAACACGTTTTTTTGGGCCTTCTAATCTTACTTTGAAAATGTGACATACAAACTGTGAAGTATCAGAGACTAATATCATCTCCCTACTAGTTTAGGTGATGACAAGGACACATAAGTTGGAGAAGATGACATATTTTAATGCTCAAGTACTGGAGCTCAGTGAGTGACGTCCAGGAGCAGGTTGCAGGGGCAACAAAAAAGGCAGTTCAGCAGAAGCATTGTTAAGGTCTGTACATTTTAAATTCTTGATATCATATATCTAGATAGGATAAATAGATTCTTTTTTTAAATTTTTTCTTTTTTTATTGGATATTTTATTTATTTACATTTCAGATGTTATTCCCTTTCCCCATGTCCCTCCACACACCCCCATCCCATCTCCCCTCTTTCTGCTTTTATGAGGGTGTGCCCGCCCCCACCCACTCCCACCTCCTAGTCCTAGAATTCCTCCACACTGGGGTATCCAGCCTTCAGGGGACCAAGTACCTCCTCTCTCACCTATGCCCAATGAGGCCATTCTCCCTTACATATACAGCTGAAGCCATGGGTCTCTCCCTGTGTGCTCCCAGGCTGGTGGTTTAGACCCTGGGAGCTCTGGTTGGTTGGTATTGTTACTCTCCCCATGGGGCCACAAACTCCTTCAGCTCCTTCAGACTTCTCTCTAACTCCTCCATTGGGACAGCTTTCATCAGTTCAATGGTTAGCTGTGAGCATCCACCTCTGTGAATGTCAAATTCTGGCAGAGCCTCTCAGGAGACAGTTATATCAGGTTTCTATCAGCATGTACTTCCTGGCATCCAAAACAGTGTTTGCCTTTGGTAACTGAACATGGGATGGATATCCAGGTGAAGTAGTCTACAGATGGTCCCTCCTTCAGTTTCTGTCCTACACTTTGTCTCCATATTTGCTCCCATGGGTATTTTGTTACTCCTTCTAAGAAGGACCGAAGTACCCACACTTTGGTCTTTCTTCTTCTTGAGCTTCATGTGGTCTGTGAGTTGTATCTTGGGTATTGAGAGCTTTTGGGCTAATATCCACTTATCAGTGAGTGCATACCATATGTGTTCTTTTGTGACTGGTTTACCTCACTCAGGATGATATTTTCTAGTTCCATCCATTTGCCTAAAAATTTCATGAAGCCACTGTTTTTAATAGCTGCATAGTACTCCACTGTGTAAATGTACCACATTTTCTGTATCCATTCCTCTGTTGAAGGACATCTGAGTTCTTTTCAGCTTCTGACTATTATAAATAAGGCTGCTATGAATATAATAGAGCATATCTCCTTGTTATATGTTGGAGCATCTTTTGGGTATATGCCCAGGAGTGGCATAGCTGGGTCCTCAAATAATGCTATGTCCAATTTTCTGAGGAACCACCAGACTGATTTCCAGAATGGTTGTATCAGCTTGCAATCCCACCAACAATGGAGGAGTGTTCCTCTTTCTCTACATTTTTTAAAATATTTTTTTATTGGATATTTTATTTACATTTCAGATGCCAATCCTTTTCCCCATTTCCCCTCCCCAGAAAACCTCTATCCCGTGCCCCCCACCCTTTCTCTACATTCTTACCAGCATCTGCTATCACCCGAGTTTTTGATTTTAGCCATTCTGACTGGTGTGAGATAGAATCTCAGGGTTGTTTTGATTTGCATTTCCCTGTTGACTAAGGATGCTGAAAAAAAATTTTAGGTGCTTTTAGATCATTCTAGTTTTCTCAGTTGAGAATTCTTTGTTTAGCTCTGTACCCCATTTTTAATAGGGTTATTTGATTGTCTGAAGTCTAATTTCTTGATTTCTTTGTATATATTGGATATTAGCCCTCTGTCTGATGTAGAATTGGTAAAAATCTTTTCCCAATCTGTTGGTTGCCATTTTGTCTTATTGACAATGTCCTTTGCCTTACAGAAGCTTTGCAATTTTATGAGGTTCCATTTGTCAATTCTTGATCTTAGAGCATAAGCCATTGGTGTTCTGTTCAGAAACTTTTCCCCTGTGCCTAGGTATTCAAGGGTCTTCCCCACCTTCTCTTATATTAGTTTCAGTGTATCTGGTTTTATGTGGAGGTCCAGGATTCACTTGGACTTGAGCTTTGTACAAGGAGATAAGAATGGATCATTTTGTATTCTTCTACATGCTGACCTCCAGTTGAACCAGTACCATTTGTTGAAAATGTTATCCTTTTTCCACTGGACAGTTTTAGCTCCTTTGTCAAAGATCCAGTGACCATAGGTGTGTGGGTTCATTTCTGGTCTTCAATTCTATTCCATTTATTTTTCTGCTTGTCTCTGTACCAAAACCACCAGTTTTTTTTTATCACTATTGCTCTGTAGTACAGCTTGAGGTCAGGGATGGAGATTTCTCCAGAAGTTCTTTTATTGTTGAGAATAGTTTTTGCTATCCTGGGTATTTTGTTAATCCAAGTGAATTTTCAAATTGCTCTTTCTATCTATATGAAGAATTGAGTTGGAATTTTGATGGGGATTGCATTGGATCTGTAGATTGCTTTCAGCACGATGGCCATCTTTCCTATATTAATCCTGCCAATCCATGAGCATGGGAGAACTTTCTATCTTCTGAGATCTGTCTTCTTCAATTTCTCTCTTCAGAGACTTGAAGTTCTTGTCATACACATCTTCCACTTGCTTTGCTTATATTCACAACAAGGTATTATTATTATTATTATTATTTGTGACTGTTGTGAAGGGTGTCATTTCCCTAATTTCGTTCTCAGCATGTTTATCGTTTGAGTAGAGGAAGGCTACTGATTTGTTTGAGTGAATTTTATGTTGAGCCACTTTGCTGAAGTGGTCTAGGTGTAGGGGATCAGGATTATGGGTTCTCTGGTAGAAGTTTTGGGGTCACTTAAGTATACTATCATATCATCTGCAAATAGTGATATTTTGACTTCTTCCTTTTCTATTTGTATCACTTTGACTTTCTTTTGTTGTTTAATTGCTCTGGCTAGGACTTCGAGAACTATATTGAATAGGGAGAGAGAGAGAGAGAGAGAGAGAGAGAGAGAGAGAGAGAGAGAGAG
>JANHMN010000014.1:7977751-8035345 GCA_030674055.1 Rhabdomys pumilio | reverse complement strand
GAGAGAGAGAGAGAGAGAGAGAGAGAGAGAGAGAGAGAGAGAGAGAGAGAGAGGCCTTGTCTAGTCTCTGATTTTAGTGAGATTGTTTCAAGTTTCTCTCCATTTAGTTTGCTGTTGGATACTTGCTTGCTGTATATTGCTTTTACTATGTTTAGGTATCAGCCTTGAATTTCTGATCTTTCTAGGACTTTTACCATGACGGGGTGTTGAATTTTGCCAAATGCTTTCTCAGTATCTAGTGAGATAGTCATGTAGTTTTTTTCTTTGAGTTTGTTTATATAGTGGATTATGTTGATGGATTTCCATATATTGAACTATCCCTGCATTCCTGGGATTAAAACCTCTTTGATCATGATGGATGATTGTTTTGATGTGTTCTTGGATTTGGTTTTCAAAAACTTTATTGAGTATTTTTGCATCGATATTCATAAGGAGTATTGGTCTGAAGTTCTCTTTCTTTCTTGTGTCTTTGTATGGTTTAGGTATGAGTGTAATTGTGGCTTCATAGAACAAATTCAGTAGTGTTTCTTCTGTTTCTATTTTGTGGAATAGTTTGAAGAGTATTGGTATTAAGTCTTCCTTGAAGGTTTGATAGAATTCTACACTAAAACCATCTGGTCTAGGCTTATTTTAGAGGAGAGACTTTTAATGACTGCTGCTCTTTCTGTAGGGGTTATGAAAATGTTTATATGGTTTATCTGCTCCTGATTTAACGTTGGTGCCTGGTATCCATCTAGAAAATTGTCCATTTACTCCAGATTTTTCAGTTTTGTTGAGAATAGGCTTTTGTAGTAGGATTTGATGATGTTTTGAATTTCCTCAGTTTCTGTTGTTATGTCTCCCTTTTCAGTTCTGATTTTATTAATTTGAATATTGTCTCTGTGCCCTCTGGTTAGTCTGGCTAAGTGTTTATCTATCTTATTGATTTTCTCAAAGAACTAGCTCCTGTCTTTATTGATTTTTTGTATAGTTCTATTTGTTTTTACTTGGTTAATTTCAGTCCTGAGTTTGATTATTTCCTGTTGTCTACTCCTCTTGGGTCTATTTGCTTCTTTTTGTTCAAGAGCTTTCAGGTGTGTTGTCATGCTGCTAGTGTGTGTTCTTTCCAGTTTCTTTTTGTAGGCACTTAGAGTTATAGGTTTTCCTCTTAGCACTGCTTTCATTGTATTTAATAAGTTTTGGTATGACGTGCCTTCATTTTCATTAAATTCTAAAAAGTCTTTAATTTCTTTTTTTATTTCTCCCTTGACCAAGTTATCATTGAGTAAAGAATTGATCAGTTTCCACATGTATGTGGGTTTTCCATGTTTTTGTTATTATTGAAGATCAGCCTTATTCTGTGGTGATCTGATAGGATGCAAGAGATTATTTCAATCTTTTTGTATTTGTTGAGGCCTGTTTTGTGATCAATTATATGGTCTATTTTGGCGAAAGTACCATGAGGTGATGAGAAGAAGGTATATTCTTTTGTTTCAGAATGAAATGTTCTATAGATACCTGTTAAATCTATTTGTTTCATAACTTCTGTTAGTTTCACTGTGTCTCTGTTTAGGTTTTGTTTCCATGACCTATCCATTTTTTAAGAGTGAGTGTTGAAGTAACCCACTATTATTGTGTGAGGTACAATGTGTTCTTTGAGCTTTAGTGAGGTTTCTTTTATAAATGTGGATGCCTTTGCATTTGGAACATAGATATTCAGAATTGAGAGTTCATTTTGGTAGATTTTCACTTTGACGAATATGAAGTGTCCTTCTTTATATTTTTTGATAACTTTTGGTTGAAAGTTGATTTTATTCGATATTAGAATGGCTACTCCAGCTTGTTTCTTGAGACCATTTGCTTGGAAAATTGTTTTTCAGCGTTTTACTCTGAAGTAGTGTCTATCTTTGTCACTGAGGTGTATATCCTGTATGCAGAAAAATGCTGGGTCATGTTTAAATATCCAGTCTGTGAGTCTATATATTTTTATTGGCGAATTGAGTCCATTTATGTTAAGAGATATTAAGGAAAAGTGATTGTTGCTTCCTGTTATTTTTATTATTAGAGGTAGAATTATGTTTGTGTGGCTATTTTCTTTATGGTTTGTTGGAACATTACTTTCTTGCTTTTTCTAGGTTGTAGTTTCCCTCCTGGTGTTTGAGTTTTCTATCTATTATCCTTCATAGGGCTGGATTAGTGAAAAGATATTGTGTAAATTTCATTTTGTCATGGAATATTTTGGTTTCTCCATCTATAGTAATTGAGAGTTTTGCTGGGTATAGTAGTCTGGGTTGGCATTTGTGTTCTCTTAGGGTCTGTATGACATCAGTCTAGGATTTTCTGGCTTTTATAGTCTCTGGTGAGAAGTCTGGTGTAATTCTGATAGGTCTGCCATTAAATGTTACTTGGCCTTTTTCCCTTACTGCTTTTAATATTATTTCTTTGTTTTGTGCATTTGATGTTTTGATTATTATGTGTCAGGAGGAATTTCTTTTCTGGTCTAGTCTATTTGGAGTTCTATTGGCTTCTTGTATGTTCATGGGCATCTCTTTCTTTAGGTTAGGGAAGTTTTCTTCTATAATTTTGTTGAAGATATATACTAGCCCTTTAAGTTGGAAATCTTCACTCTCATCTGTACCTAAGGATATTAGGTTTTGCCTTCTCATTGTGTCCTGGATTTCCTGGATGTTTTGGGTTAGGAGCTTTTTGTATTATGCATTTTCTTTGATAGTTGTGTCAATGTTTTCCATGGTATCTTCTACACATAAGATTTTCTCTTCTATCTCTTATATTCCATTGGTGATACTTGCATCTATGACTTCTGATCTCTTTCCTAGGTTTTCTATCTCCAGGGTAGTCTCCCTTTGTGATTTCTTTAATGTTTCTACTTCCGGTTTTAGATCCTGGATGGTTTTGTTTAATTCTTTCACCTGTTCGGTTGTGTTTTCTTGTAATTATTTTAGGGATTTTTGTGTTTCCTCTTTAAGGGTTTTCTACCTGTTTACCTGTGTTCTCTTGAATTTAAGGAACTTATTTGCGTCCTTCTTAATTCCCCCATCATCAGCATGAAAAGTGATTTTAAATCTGAATCTTGATTTTCTTGTCAGGGGGGTATACAGAACTTGCTATGGTGGGAAAACTGGGCTCTGATGATGCCAGGTAACCTTGGTTTCTGTTGCTTATGTTCTTGTGCTTGCCTTTTGCAGTCTGGTTACCTTTAGTGCTATATAGACTCACTATCTCTGACTGGAGCTTGTCTCTTCTGTTATCTTGGTTGTGTCAGAACTCCTCAGAGTCCAGCTGTCTCTCTGATCCTGTGACCCTGAGAACCTGGGTGAATGAGCTCCTGGGACTCAGGCTGTCTCTGGGATCCTGAAATTCTATGATCCTGGGTGTGTTAGACGCCCTGCGAGTTTAGCTTACTCAACTGTTCTAAGTACAGTGGTTCCTCTAGGATGGGTCAAAATATGGTGTCTTCATAGGAGCAGACCAGCTAGGAGTCTGCCCCAGCAAAAAGGTGGGTGAATAAATTCATAAATTCTTGAGAAATGGGAGTAATTAAACCTTATCAGATGAGTTCCGAATTTAGGTTTCTAAAATTGCAGACAGGTGATTGGGAAATATTTGAGATGTCACCAGAAGAGTCGGATTAACTGAGGCTCTTGGGCAGGCTAGTGTAGTAAGTGAAGAATCATACTCCCAGTCTTAAGGTTGGGGGTCTGACCAATCTCAGATGACAGCCGAAACCTTTGTGTTTGCAGATTTCAGGAGGCAAGCAACATTTTAGAAAGAACAATATTTTTTAAGCATTTATTTCATAAATATTTTATGAGTTTCACTGTTTACAAATATGATTCCTGCTAGCAGACACAGACCACGTTGTATCCTAAAGTTTGAATGTGTACTGATTTTAACTAAAGTATAAGGACAGGCCAGTCTGTAGAGAAATGCTGACATAAATTATGATGTATCTGTATGATGGAATAATCTGCAGTGTTTGCAGATTTCAGCAGCTTTGCTCCACGCATGGCACTTCCCAAAGCCCTTTCCAATGGGAAGGGATCTTTCACTGGATGAGATCATTTGTGGCTTTTGGAAAAACTTTTTTTCTCCCTCAGACTGGAAGCCTTTTCTGAAAATAAGCACCATATTCACATAGTGGAAAAAAAATAAAAACTGCATTTAATAGTATACATCATTAATCTTTCTTTCTCCCCATTCACCTTTCCCTGCCCTGCCCCTGCCACTTTGGTAAGTTTTCTGGTCTCCTTGTGAATCTTCCTAAGGTTTCTTTGTGTAATAGTTTTCCGTCTCCAGTTTCTTGCCTAAAATGTAACGTGTAATATACACTGCTTCAGTCTGCCAGGTGCGGTGCACTAGGGAGGCAAAGGCAGGAGAATCTCTAAGTTTGAGGCCAATTTTGGTCTACAAATCAAGATGTAGGACAACAAGGGCTACATAGAAAAACTCTGTCTTGAAAAACAAACAAAAATGTGTTTTTGGTAATTTTTCATGTCAACTTATAGAAGTTTCATCTTTTTTCCCAGTGCAGATTATTCCATCATATAGATACATCATAATTTATGTCAGCATTTCTCTACAGACTGGCCCTTTCTTACAGTTTAATCAAAATTAGTACACATTCGAACTTTAGGATACAAAGTGGTCTATGTCTGTTAGCAGGAATTGTATTTGTAGACAGTGAAACTCAAAATATTTATGAAGTAAATGCTTAAGGAAATATTGTTCTTTCTAAAATGTTGCTTCTAGAAATGAGTGTGTGTGTGTGTGTGTGTGTGTGTGTGTGTGTGTGATAAATTTAGTGTACACAGCATAACCTTCTCCGTGAGCATAAGAATTACATCTGAGCATCACTATAGCAGGGACCTACCAAATTGTCTTTGTAGAATGAATGCAGCATCCATAAGGAAATAAAAAGAGCACACTATTCATTATGGAGAAAATCTGACCATGCTCTCCACTGGGCTTTGGAGTATAATTAAGCAATATACAGGAAGAGGAGAAACCCTGAACGTTATAGCGATTAGTTCCTATTATGACCTTACTTGAGCTTCAGAGTGAGTCACACGAATTAGTGACAGGAAATCAATGTAGTAGTTGACTGTATTAATTTAAGTATGACTTCACCTGTCAGGAGCAAAGTTTGTCTGACTTTTATTCAGGGTGGGGGAATATTGCACAGTATAACTGTGTACCAAGGGAAATGCAGGTCGGGTCCATTGCACAGAAAATCGTCGGTATATGTAAGTATCTTTTTGCTACCCGACAGCTTCTCTTTTGCTTTCCCAGGTTGCCCCTGCCACTGTTACTGTAAAGACAGTCTTGGTTTCTTTTTATTGAAGACAGGCCCAGACATGGGCTATGATGAGGGTCCTATTCCCTTCAGTGACTTTGTAGGGTCTTAACAAGCTTTCTCTTAGTTACTATTTATCTGGGGATTATCCCTCTGCTCCTCAGTGTTCCTTCCCTTTCAATTTGGTGTTTGCAATGAAGGTTATTGTCATCCCCATTTGGCCAAAGACAAAAGTTAGCTGCTGGAGGGCACAACAGGGCTGTGGGTCACACCTGTGGAGACTATAGAACTGACAATGACCTCTAGGCCAAGGCTGTGTCAAAACCAGAAACTACATGTTAGGCCCCCAACTACAGCCCCTATGCTTTTCCTTAACTCTTACTTCTTATTCAAAGGTGCCCAGGAAAGCACCTGTTATGGGAAGATCAAAGATTAGCCTCATTTTGGGTGATGAAGATATTTATTTCAGGAAGTAGAGAGACAGACAGTATTGAGAAATACAGAATGAGAACATGTGATTACCTTAATACTTTTACTCCACACCTGAATTACAAGTCCCTTTGTCAGGGCAACCCATAGGAAAATGCCGCAGTAAGTTTTGAATGAAATTGAAAAAATGATATTTTAAATTTACAAAGTAAAATTTAGATATTCTGTGCTGGATAGATTTCCATGGACAACACTAATAACTGTATTTAACTAAGATACCCCAAATCATTGACAGAAATAACATCCAGTTTGGGCTTTGGGGGCACACGGTACAAACTTCTAGCCATTGGTGAGGATGGCTCCTGTTAGTCTTCTTTTTTCTGTTTCCTAAGCTATACCCTGCTTAGATACCACCTGAAGTGTAAAAGGCCTTCCTTTGGTCATTGAAATTGCTACACACTCAAGCTATCTTTCTGTTTTGGTCTGTTTTTGAGGCAGGGTTTCTCTTTGTAATACTGTGCTGGAATTTGTTGTATAAACCAGGCTAGTATCATATTAGCATAGATCCATCCGCTTCTGCCTTGTGAGAGCTGGGATTAAAGATGTGTGCCACAGCATCTGATATTCAAGCTAGCTTTTACTTTAGCTACTAAAATTTAGGAGCTTAATTCATATATGCTGCCTCAAATTTGGTAATACTTGCCAGATAATCTCTTGTTCTCTCATCTCCCACAACAGTTTGTCAAAATGGCTGTCTTAGCTATTCCTCACTGACAGCACAGTGCTTCTATTTTCTTCCTCTGTGGCCCCAGTAAAGTCCTTGACATTGCTGGGTGTGTAATATTTTCCTGTATGTTCTCTGACCTTGGCAGATTCTGTCTTCCTTTTGTCTGATTGCTTATTCTTGAAGTGTTCATTGTTTATTTTCATCTCTGCAGATTGTGTCTCTTGTATTTCCTCTCCTGTCCCCTTGACAAGCTCACTCACAGGTATGGCTTCACTATTACTTCTGCTGCTAACAACCAAAATGTAATCTTCAACATTAACTGAGTTTAAGCTTGTGCTTAAAATATTCTTGTGGATATAAAGCAAAGTCAACCTGCTGGAGTAACTATTGTCTCATGCAGCAATGACTCTAGTTGTGATTTCAAGATAATCAGGATCCTAATTATTTAAAGTGTAATACTGTAAACTCTCATAATTCTTAATGTAACATGGACCAACCATTAATCTAACCATTTGCTGAATTATAACAATTCTATTTATAAATAAATTACCTGATTTTCTTTCTTCTCTTCTCTTCCTTCCTTCCTTCCTTCCTTCCTTCCTTCCTTCCTTCCTTCCTTTCCCCTCTCTCTCTTTCTTTCCTTCTTTCTTTCTCTTTCTTTTCTTTCTTTCCTTCTTTCTTTTTTGACAAGGTCTTACTATATAGCCCCGGTTGGCCTGGAAATAACTAAGTGGACCAGACTAGCCTCAAACTCACAGTGATTCTCCTGGTTCTGCCTCTTGGAGTGTTGGACTTTAAAGACATAGACCTCCACACCACTAGCTAACTGGTTTCTTAAGTCCACAGATATTATCAAGTGCTTGCCAATTCTCCCACTGTCATCTCTCATCTCTGTTTCATGGCTTCCCTTTATTGAAATAGACTGGACTAGAATTCCTATGTATTTTCATCGTGTTCTTTCACCCGAGTGTCTTTGTATCTGCTGTTTCCTCCTGAAGGATTTCCTTACCTGGGGTAGCATCATAACAGCAGGGCCCAGTGGAAAGTGAAAAAGTGGGGGTGCTTGTCATAAAAGCAGAAAAAGGTATCTTCCATTAAAGGTATTAATGTCCTTCTCCTTTCCCCATGTTCCACTGTCCCACTGCACTCAGCCTACAGGACACAGTCTCACAGATAACATTGTTATGTTCCACGGAGGTGAGAACAGGACACTAGTGTCAACCCCGGGCAGAGTCATGGGACACAAAGTCAGCCTGCTTGGTTCTTCTGAGCCTTTCTTAACCCTGACCATCTTCTAAAAGGAAAGGCAAAGCTGCACTAGCCAAGCAGATTTTAAAGTCTAAACACCCTGGGCCTGTTCTCTGCCCTACTCTCAAGATGGTCAAAGTCTCTGAAGACTCTTCTGACAACTTTCAATCTCCCATTAGTCCATGAGTTTCCTGAAACAGGGGATGCATATTTATGCACCCTGGAAGTTACCACAAAACTCACAGATAGTTATTGCTTAATAAACCCTTGCTGCAACTCAAAGAAAGCAATTCTAAATTCGAAGTCATGTGCAAAGTCTCCATGAGGCACTTTCATTTTTCAGACCAAGAATCACTGCTAATGAAAAGCCGGAATTGTCTAACTGCCTCTCAGTTCAGACCTTTTTTTTTCCTGCTAGTTTCTATATCAACTCAGGTTGATCTCTTAAGGACGCTCATATTAGACATTATAATTGGATTATGGTAATGTAAATAATATGCAGTTTTAACAATGTAGTATAAATCTGCTTTTTAAATATCAAATATGTAGATATAAGCCTATGTTTCCAACTTTAAAAAAGACTTATTTATTTATTTAATGTATATGAGTAACTGTAGCTGTCTTCAGACACACCAGAAGAGGGCATCAGATTCCATTAAAGGTGGCTGTGAGCCACCATGTATTTACTGGGAATTGAACTCAGGACTCCTGGAAGCTTCTAACTGCTGAGCCATTTCTCCAGCCCATTTCCAACTTAAAAAAAAAAAACATTTTGATTAAAAAAGAAAGGCTTCTGAAAACACTTTCTATACATTTTACTTAAAACAATGATTTATTTCACTGGAGTGTTTTTTATGAAGAACCTGGCAAGTTCTGTCAACAGACAAGCAAAAATCTTCATGGAACTACTTTGTGAAAGAAGCTGAGCTAGTCTGTAAAAAGCTTCAACTTCTCAGACTGGCTGAATATTACGTTATCTTAAGAACTGTTACCCAATTCGCACCTTCCCACACATACCCATCTTTCCATACATTTTGAGCTGAAAACTGAGAAAGCTCATTTGTACTTGGGGAAAAGCTGCTTTAAAAAAAAAAACATGATAAAGTGGAATAAATTTAAACAGCAAAACATTAATTTAAAAAAAAACGCACCACAGACACTGTATCACTAAGAAAGCCAGTAACTTTACTGAATTGTCTGCAAAATACAAATTATACCTTATTTCCAGCAGGAGAAACTTTTGAAAATTTCCCACTTGAATTCACTACAGACAGCTGAATTTTAAGTCCCTTGAGATACACACGTGTGGTTAGCTTAGGTATACCATCTTGTCATCTAGTGGCGACAAAGTCCAGCTTATGCCGCTGTGAGCCTCTATTTGAACACCTGTTGCAAATGCTTGTATGCCCTCATTTACAAGCTATGTTAATCATTGTCATTGAATGGAAACAAGTCCCCAGAAAAGGAAAAGGAAGAAAAACGATACGGCAAACCATCTGAAGCAATCCAAGCTCTGCGCCTACGGTGACCCTTGTCTGCTTACTCCAAGAGTTCACTGCTGCATTCGAACCACAACCAGAATCCATCACTTATCCAACCTCTCTGAATTAAATTGAGGTATCAATCAATTTGAGGTATGAACAGGGAAGGCAAAACGCAATACCCAATTATGAATAACCAAAATGGACAAATTTAATGCAGAAGCTAAGTGGCTTGGATTGCTCCACGTCTTTGGTTAAAACATAGTAAGAAAAGCCTTTAATTACATCTGTAGTCTGAAGCATTCTACCAGACACCAGCATTCAAGCAATCTTCAAAAGATCTGTAGTGGCAGGAAATTAACGCCATAGAACTGACGACACGGTAGCAGATGGGCCAGGCAGAACAGATGAAGGACGCCATGCTTAGGCAACAGCCTTTATTGAAGGTTCAAGTGGCTTCTTCTTTAAAATAAAGTTTTAAGGAAAGAAATACAAAGCATTTACTCTCTGAAGGGACAAAAAAGAGGCGGCAGGGGTGGGGGGACCAAGGGAGCAAAATGTTATCTCAAAAAGGGTGTGCCGAAAACCAAATACATACAAGTGAGAGAGGGCAGACACGCTTTTGAAAAATGTATTGAAATTTGTTTTGAAATTCTCACGTTAGTTAACCTTTAAGTGATCTAAAGATGACAGGCATTTTCATATTCATCATTACAAAACATTAAACTCCACCTTTGGGAAAAAATAAGCGATTTTACTAAAAAACACAATTTTTAAAAAGGTTGAAATAAACAGCCTCCACACATCAAGGCGCACAATCCATAGGCTGTGTGGCTGGCACATGCTGCAGTGCACACGACACAGGCTGTGTGGCTTGCATGTGCTGCAACACCATTACCAGCATTTCTCAGCTCACTGTTACCGAAACTCTTTTAAAATAGGATTCGGTATGACAATACTTTCAACCATGTAAAATGCCACTTAAGGTCCTTCTACTTGCAATGGTGAATGTTGTCTAATATGCTATTTTAGGCCAGGTAATGTAAAATAATAATCCCCCTGTGCTCTGCCCCAGACTTTTGGATTCAAAGAACTTTGTGTGATTAAAATCCATACTAGATTTGCAAATACAATAAATGGTGAGTTATGGAAAAGGCAAGGGCAAAGACAGACAGTGACTGTTTATAGAACGTGACTGGTCACAATAAAAATTGTGCTTCTCATTAAATCATATCTACAAGTCTTAGATTATCCCTTCGCTCTCGGCTACTGCTTTGAATGCAATAGTGGGAATGAGGTGACTGGCATCCATTTTTCAAGTGAGTCTGTTCTTGAGTTTGTAAAAAAAAAAAAAAAAAAAAAAACAAAACCAAAAACCATTGTCAGAACTGCTATAAATAGAGAAGGCTTCTGCTGGCACACGAGCTCACTCTATCTTTAGCATTAGAAACTTACACTCGCTTGTTTGCGGAGGCAAATGGCAGGCAAAATTTTAATATGGCTATTTCTTCATATTTTATATGACCCTTTCCCATCCACTGGTAGGATTCTATTGATCTTGATGAACAAATGCACTTTGAAACGACAAGGAACATTTGTGATATGCTTGCATATTTGACACACATTAAGTTATAAGCATGAATTCTCAGGATGGAATCGAGTCTGGAGTGAAATAATGGTGGACTTCCTTTTTCATTTTATGTGCATGTTTGCGTGTACACATGACTATGCAAACAGGTGTGCAAGTAAGCACGTTTGTAAGGATGAGTTCCTGTTTTGCTTCTGCATAAATACTAGTCTTCATGTTCCATGGATATTTTTAGTAGTGGAATATATATGAAATGGTTGATGTCTTTATTTTGTTTTTAATATATAAAACATTACTACAAGGCAGGCTAGCATCCTATATGGATACAACCGAAGGTGCATTGTGGTCTAATTCTGGATTGCAGATCAAGTTAAGAAAAATATAGCCTCGTTAATAAGGTCTTTTGGCTTCTGCCACCCAGCGGCAGCCTTTTACAGTGAGAAACACATAGCAACTATGCAGCTAAGAGGAAAAAAACCTGGATAAGCACGTCCTACATGTGACCTAGCAGGACTGATGTTATCGCATTCTCTGTTCTGTATGTCAGTATTGACGACAGGATGAATCGACAGATCTTCATATTCCAAGAGAAGGGAGTCATTCCTTGCCTGAAACATCACTTAAACACTATATATTGACTCTTATGGCACTCGCTTTTTAAGGGGTCTGAAAATCAATCCCTTACACATGAATATTAGACAAGAGTTAAATTAGCTTGAAAATTAAAAAAAAAGGGGGGGGGACATAGAGAAAAGTTGCTTAAAATGGGATTTCTTGAAATGGCTGTTAAATCTCTTTATTGAAGAAAAAAATAGGTGACATACATGCTTTATGCAGAAGTGACATATGGGGGTCCTGACACACCAGGCTGTTCAACAGTCCTGTACTGCTGATGAGATTGTTAGGGGTCAGTTAAAATCATGAAGGTGGACACCAAGTAACTATCCTTTAACTGTTTCCTTCCTCTCCAGCACCCAGTCTTTCACATTGTTCTCCTCCAGAACCCTGTAACCTCTCCATCAAGTAAAGCACACCAGTTGTTCCTAGGGCCCAGCTTGCAGGACTTATGCTCCAACACAGCTTCTTACTCTGGGCATATTTCTAAGAAACATCAAATTCAAGGCTGAAAATGAACTATGTAAATTCAGAATATGGGCAAGTTAGGATAGGAACTTACAGAATTCCAAGATGCGCGGTGAAATAGATCTGAAAGGGGCCCTGCTTTTGATAAAATGAAAACAAAACAAAACAAAACAAAAAAAACATCAAAACCAAAAAAACCAAAAATAGTTTGAAAGAAACCAATTAGTATATACAATGGATGTCAGTTGACCCAATAGTTTGCTGATGTTTTAAAAAACGATTTAGGATGTTGTAATATGTTCTAACCCCACAGCTTATCCTTTTGACAGCTGACCTTGAACTTATAAAATGTATGCAGAGTAAAAGAAATCAGAAAGAAAATAGTTACTCAAATGTGCAACTGCACAAATATACCCCCCTCCCGCTATTAAGAAAACAAAACTTCTGCCATTACCATAATATTATATATATTAGAAAGCTATACACAAGCATGTTAATTTCACAGATTTTTAAAAGATTCTTAATATTTTATATAATTAGAAATACACATTTCAAAAACAAAACTTCTACAAAGAGAAAACAGTTATCTTGGTTAGCAAAGCATGGAGTTCCTCATGGCTTAGGGTAGTGCTTTCTATACAAAAAGTCCTTTGTGGGTTTTTACAGGACTGTTTAAAATATTAGCGAAGCTATTGAGGGGGGAAAAACACATTTTGGCTTAAGTAAACTACAAAAAGCCACAAATGCTTTGCAAACTCTTTCTTACCTTTTATATGAAAATAAGCAAAATGTAATGTACATATTTTTATATTTTTATTTAATAAGAGATGCAGACCCAGATTTATTTATTTAATTAAATACGTTAGCTCTCAAACGCCACACTTTTTTTTCCCCTTTTCTTTTCTTTTAAAGTAGGTATGGTCCTCTTTGTATGGTTTCTGATCCTTTTGAATGAGTGCCATACGCCAATGATAGGCCTGCAGGTTTGTGAGCGTGCTCGGGTGTTAGGTGACCGGCATGTTCCTAACATTTACCAGTGGCCACCCCTTGCCGGGTCTGTCCAAACTTCTATACATTTTTCTATATGTTGCATAACAGCTGCTCTCTCTTTCAGTAAAGATCTGCCGCGTTTGGCAAATGTTTCCTTTTGTCTATATTTACATGTAAATAACGTTGAACCTGCAACATGACACTATCTATTGTAACATACATTTTGCAAAGGGTCACAACAGTGAAAAGAAGTTAGCCTTAAAATCTATTTTGTACAAGTGTTCTGTTGTACAACTCAAGTGCTAAGCATATCTCAGCATTTCTGTTTATCTTTATACTGTATCACTGAGGCAATTTAAAAGTACTTTTACAAAACAGAGTACCTGACTTTTTTTTTTTTTTTCCACACACGGCACATATAATGCATATCGACCCCCCTTCCCCATTAAGGTATAGCACACACACACACTGCAAGAAAAAAAAACTATTAAGTAATAATGTGATCATGTTGCCCAGCCTTCAGAGAGTCGCATGCGCTTGACTGAGGGACTTTCCCTTTCGTCCGGCGAAGGTCTGGTGAGTCCAATGGGGGAGTGGAATTCGTTCCGGTGATCCTCCCGGTCGCTCCCATCGTAGGAACTGCTACAGCTGCTCAAGCTGTCAACAGGAGATCTCCCCGCCTCGTGGCGCGTGTGTTGTGGGTATCTCGAAGGGGTGGTGGTACGGTCTCTAGGAGGAGAAACAGGTTCTGACTTGATGTTGAGGCTTTGAGTAGAAGGCAGGGAGAGATTTGAACTCTGAGATAAATGAGTGCTAGTGCAAGCTCTGTAGGAGGAAAGGAAACCCAGTTACAGATGGAGGAGCCCTGCAGGCCCCGGAACTCACATTACAAACACAGCAGTTAAAGACTTGCATAGACTCTAGTGCATGCCCAGAGTGAGTGCAGCTAGGCACTGGGGGTGGGGGAGCACTGCCTAGAGCCATGGAGAATGTCTCTGCCTGGTGGTAAACACACTACTTAACTGGTCCAGGCCTCAGGAATTATCTCCAGCTCCTAAGAGACTCTGTAACTGTAATAGATTACCTTTTCATAAAGGATTAAGACACGGTACAACAGTCATTCTGTGTTCATCGAATTTTCCCCTATACTATTTCCAATCTTTAATTTTCTGAGCCTTGGGAGATGGTGTTTGACTTTGAATAGGACTCTCTTGTTTTACCAACGCCTGTGTTTGAAATTATTTTTTAAAAACTTGCTATTGTTAAAAAATTTCTCTCCCTTCAAATGATATGCTCATATAAATAAAGATACATACTACTAAAGAAAAATGAACGGTTTGAATCTCAAATGAACAGAACACATCAAACACTAAAGTTACATATAACTGATGAAAATCTTGGTGGGGGGGGGGGAAGGAGAGGGAAAGAAAAAGGACTGACTATTATCTGCAGGAAATTTAAAAACTGGTTTAAAATCATCTCACTAAAACTGATTCCTAGCTGGACTTTCTCTGTCATTTGCAGCTGTATGGGATGACAATGTGTGCTTAGGTAAGACTTCTCTTACTTATAACTAATATTAACAGGTGAGTCTGTTGTTTGTGGAGGAAAGCGCATACCATTACTGTGCTTCTAATTGTCACTGATTTTCACAGAGTGCATTCTGGGCGACTTTGGACAACTGTTAGTCTAAGAGAAAAGCGTTAAGCTATTAAGTGTGAATTGGTGATCAGTGACGGTAATCTGGGTGAACTGTGCTCAGCCGGCTGTCATCAGCGTTAAGAGTTTTGTTTGCTTGCTTGTTTTGTTTTCTTCTTGCTTCCTGATTGCGCTGACATGCACATCCAGTCAATCTGCTCTAACTGTAATGTCAAGAAAGCACTGCAGTCTCTTTAATTGCGGGATACTTACAGAAAATAATTATATGTACAGAGACACCGGTTTTAAACAAAAGAAAGCAAGTCTACCTAGTAACGTATGCAATTATGCTGCTCTCTAAGGAAGAGAAGAGACACATGTGGGCAAGTGTCTTTCTGATCATGGAGACAAGGCCAGTGTACTTCACAGACAACAGTGGGATGACTGGGGGCTGGCCTTTTGGGAGATGTGACACAGGGTTAAGATGTACAGAGATAGAAAATTAGTCAGAAACGAGATTATCTTTGAGTAATGTTTTATACAAAAGCACCACCTACTGGCAAGGAATGACTTTCCCCTTATTAGTAGATGAGCTAACATGGAGGACATTATAAAGGGACCTCTTCCCTGCTTTAATGAGCCCTTCTTTTTCAGGCAGTCTGAGCACTCAAATAAAGATGCCAACCCAGTGCACACGGTCTTCAATCTATGTTTATCTATGGAATTACTTATCTAAGCTTATTATTTTATTCTACATTAGTTCTCTGATTTTCTAAGTCTTTTAATTAAACTGTCTTTAAATTGAGACTATATTAAGATGGGGAACAGGAAAACACCTGTATTTCAAAGGCTTCATAATGGTGGACTATTTTATATTGGTTCAAAGTTACTTAATGATTCATTTTGATGTTTGAGGAGATCCTCTTTTGATTTCAGGAAGAAGAGTTTTCCTGACTCTGGGTAAGAAAAACCATTTCCCTAACATTTAATTAAATGCTTCTGCTGTAGATCATACAAGCACTTAACAGTGAATGTCAATTAGGAGCCTTGAAATGACACAGCATATCAATAAATACTTTTCTTCACCTTTTGACATTTAGCTTGCATTTCTCTGAATACAATAGAATGAGAAATTTCTAAAAATTTAGTGAGTTGGGTTACATCGATAACTAACTTGTCTTTATAAATTAACTTATAAGTAGTGTGAACGATATGCCTTTAATGTCATCAGAAACATGAATTATCTTTTTATTTGTTTTAGTTCCCATTATCAATGGTCATGCAGAAGTTTCACTGCATCTTGTTCCCCACAAAAGATGGAGTATTTATTTGTTGGTAATTCTTTTCCATGAGTGGAACAACTTATCTGGGGGCAGGGTTTCACTTGACAGCACACATGTATATAATTTTATTCTGATCTGGGTAGCTGTTGGAATTAAATCTGCCTCACAGAATTCTATATGGTGTCTTCAGCTCAACTTCATTTCACTCTAGCACAGACCACAACATAGACTGGCTAATCTCTGCTATCAGAGGTACTTTCTTGCCAAGAGAAGGAAGCATTAGTATTACTTAACTGCACATATGCTAGTTTGTTCTTGGGAACAAAATACAGGCATAGATAATTGTGAGACTACTGGTGTGAGTGACTGAGAAAGAGGTAGGAGGGGCTGGGGTCAGGCATGTAGGTACTTTGTCAGGTCCTCTCAGCTACCTCTGGTCCATTATACAAGATTTTAAGCTGAGAAAGCTACCCTTCCTTCAAATTGCTCAGAGACAAAATGTTACTAGTTTTACTTAAGTTCCTCTCACTCTGCCACCCCAATAAAATCAGTCTTTTAAAACTATATTTACCTTCTCCCCCTCTGTGAGGAAGAGAAAAAGTTTCATTATATATGCCTGCCTGTCTCAAACATTTAATCCTCCCGTTTCAGCCTCTTGAGTGCTGGGATTATACGTGTGCATATAGCTCTCAATTCAGCCTAATCTTTTTTTTAAAGATTGATTTGTTTTTATTTATGGGCAAATGTGTATGTCTCTGTGTGGGTTTGGGTATATGTGTACAGGTGCCTGAGGACGTCAGGAGAGGGTGTTGTATTATCCGTAGCTAGAGTTACAGGCATTTGTGAACCACCTGACATGGCTGCTGAGTCTTCTGCCAGACTAGTAAACATTTCTAGTTGCTGAGACATCATCTGTCTAGGCTATGCAGTTCTGGCTGGCCTGATACTTACTATATAAGGCACTAACTTGGGATCACATGCAGTCCGTGAGCCTAATCTTTAAGAGTAGTAGTTATTCAATCTCCCCTCCACCTCCAGCTCTCTTCTCAGTATGGATTGAGTCCTGTTACCACCACCACCACCACCACCAACAACAACAACAAAATGTTGTTCCTTTTCTGGAAAATATTGTCCAGAAAGCAGGTTATCCTTTTCTAGACAGCAATCAAAAAGCATCTAAAAGTCAAGGTTTGTTCCTCCACAAAGCTCAGTTTCCCCTCAGTTATGTCTAGTTCTACATAAAATTAACGTATGCTTCTCATCTACACGCATTGCATAGAATGTGTGCTACACTGTTTATAAAGCCTCACCTTGAAGATAAAGTGAACTTTTCTCTTCACAGACGAATATGAAGAGTTCTATTATACTTTTGCAATTTGGACAGAGAGTTACAGTAGCCACTTTAGGCTTCTGGGAGCACTGACTTTAGTGGAGCTAAAATCTATCTCATTCTTTGTTTAAAATACAGTTCCTATCATTAAGTGCAGGTCCATGAGATGGTTTGACTTGGGAAACATATCAGTCCTTTTAATCTTAACCGACTCATTCTCTCAGAAACTAAAGCAGTTTCGATACTTTCTTTTGCAGAAACATTAAAACTTGGGGTTTTAATTAATGTTTTTAATGTTTGTAAGGAGATGAGACAGCTCATCTAAAGACATGTTTCAAGAAGCCACTGTGAGAGAGAACTAGGAAGAATGTGTGCAGTGACAGAAGAGGGGTGGTGCTAGCAGTGAAGACTGTGTTATGCTTTTACTCTAAGGTGTAGGGACAAGATTAAGAGCAAGTGCACATCATACACTAAACTCAAATTATGCACACGATGATTGGTTTGTAGGGATGGAGTCCTCAGCTACTTCAACTCTGTTTTCTTCTATTCTGGAGGCTCCGCTCACTCCCTTTCTATTTGAGCCTAGCAGAAATTATGTTTTCTCCATGTGATAGGTTTTAAAATTGTGGGTGTGGTCAAAATAACAAATGTTTGTATAACCTCATAACTAAAAATGATCTGGTGTTACTCACAAGCAAAGAAAAGGTGATAGTTTAATGAAATGGCGTGTCTTAACCGATTATTGTGTATTTGTTTATTCTGCATATGTGAGTGCAAGTGCATGAACACCCACATAACTGATTCTCTTCTTCCACCACGTGGATGCACTCAATCAAAGTCAGGTAGCTTGTCACAGCTGGTAAGTGAGGTCTGGTGACAAGCAACTTTAGCCCTTGAGCCATCTGGCTGGTCGTTATAGGGCTTTTTGACATGGATAATACCTTGGAGGGGGATGGAATTTAGTGCCATGATAGATGAATTTTGTGAAAGATGAGAAATGAACAATTCCTTCTATTATTACAGAGAGGTAGATCAGTGTGAGTACACATATAAACTTGTGTGGATGGTGTTATGTACTTGGTGGCAATTTCCAGAAAAAAGTTATTGCAAGCAGAATCTACCTACATAAATAGCATCAGAGGGAAAATTTAAATGTTGTAAAAAACACATTGTAAAAAATGTAAATTATAAAAAAATGTTAAAAACCTTCATACATCTTTAATGCCAACACTTTCAAGAAATCACAGCCATCATGCCATGTGAATTCGTTTTGTTGTGCACATGGAAGGCTAGATTTTCCACGACAGTGATTAGTCAGAGGGCTAGCCATAGCATGTAGAGACTGTTGAATGGGATTTCAGAGCTCTGATTTGTTATATTAATACCAAATGGTGTTCAGTGGGGGAGGGGAGACAAGAAGGGGAAAGAACGAGGAGGTTAGAGTAACAATAAGTGACACTTATTTGAATCCCTCCCTCCCTAGGCATACAGATACAAGACTACTTAGTTAATATTACTAACTAGTAACTAAAATGGCTTAGTATAAAACTGAATGTGGGGTGAGTATGTAGAATGTTTCTAAAGTACGACAATCTATTTTTAAGTAGATATATCCCATTTTCTTTTTAATATTAACTGAGTTCTTGAAATGTTAATTAAATTTAAAGTGAGGTGTCTGGTTTAACTCTGATATGAAGGGATGCAAATTGTTCATTCAGGGCATTTTTGAGTTTGAACTTCTCTGTAGATAAATGACAGAAGTCATCTATGACAAAGATATATCTCAAAGAGACCACAAGGGGGCAGAAAGATACATACTTTGACCAGAAAACAACAAAAGTAATTTTTATGCCCAATATTCAATAATTAGTATTGCATGTGCTAATTAGTATTTGTGCATGTATTTTAACACAATGGCTATAACTATATGACTATGCTATTATATATGTTCCACATATTTAAAGCCTGTATAGAAATTCAGCAGTTGATTCTATGAACAGTAGGTTCACATTAGAGGAAATCATGTAGTTTTTGCTACATGAGAACCTCAGCTCAAAATGTAAAGAATTATAACTATGAATACCTTCAAAGTTTCCATAAAAACATCAAAAACCTAACCCAAACCTTCACTGCTGACAGAAGAAGGAGGAAGCAGACCCCTGAGCATTAAGAAAAGACTATAAAGATTGTACCTAATCGTTGGCACTTGCTGTTCACCAACAAACATGGGAAGGGATATTTAAGCTACTGAAATACGTGATCAGAAAGTGGCTCTCCCGGAAATCAAATGTTATGCCCTTTAGTGGCATAAAAGAGCATTGTTGAAGACAGGTCTTTATCATTCAGAAGATACAGTCTCTGGTTGTGATATAAAGATGTAACTATTGCTTACCCCAACTGACTGAGGGCAGATGGCGGCATGTTATGTAGGTGCTGCTGCTGCCAGCCGGTTACAGAGCCGAGGTGGAGCGCACTGGCAGTGTTGAAGCCAGACAGAGATGACAGATCCGCGCTACTCAGAGAGTATTCTAGATGGGAAGGAAGGGGCGGCAAGGAGAGAGACACTTAATTAGGAGACTGTCAAATGGTAAGCAAAATCACGCAGTTTCAACCTCTAAAACATACTTGAGTCAAAGTTTCCGATTTGGAAAAAGAAGGAAATAAAACACGAGGGATAATTTGAATTTAAAAAGAAAAAGATATTATCCATCTGAGTAAGAACGTCACAATAGATCCAAAATAATGGATCCTGCAACGTTAGTGAATTATACTAACTTTGTTTAAAAGTGTAAAGTATCTGTATATTTTATGGTCTAGAAATATGTTTTAAACGAAAATCCTCAAGACAGCGAGATTTCTACTACATTAAAGAGATAGTAGCTCAGTTTCCTTGAAATATTGAATTCAATTTGGGTAAATAAAACTTCCTACCACTTAAAAAGGAGCACTGTAGATAACTGAGTAAGACAGAGGAGCTGGTACTGTGCATTCTGGACACAGGCACCACATGAGTTCCCGACAGGGCAAAGAAGATAACTTTTAAAATATGCTTTTTAAAGTGTTTACTGTAATATTTGTGCATAGCAAAGCTACTCACCAGTACCATATGTTGTTGAAATGGCTGATGGATATCCTCCCATTCCTTGTCCTGGTAAAGTAGGAGTTGCTACGGAAACCACTGGGGTAGCCAATGACTGAGCCGACTGGGAGTTATTTATCCTTTGATTCTTTTAAAGTAAATAAAAGGACATTATTGGTGGCAGATTTTAAAAAGTTAAAAATATTATGTCTCACTATAAGTTTTTCATATAAAGAAATAAGTTGGTACAAAGCTCATGAAATTAATCATTTAACATGTGTCTCTATGAACTCTGCCAACCCTATCATTTACAATCCTTCAAGAGACCAGCTGTTGCCATAGTAACCCATTACATCAGTATCTCCTAGGCAACTGAACTAGTAACAAGTACCATAGCTTTATTATGGGTAAAAACAGACTATGTTGAGAACTGATGAAATATGTATACTGTACTGCTATTGTTTCAGTTTTTATTCAAATGCAAATTAAAAAATTAAAATCAACCACGGTGGGTTTTATGATCAGTTCTATGTACCGCAGAGCTGACAGATATGGGTCATGCTGTATTATGACCAGCAGGTGGCACTATGACCACTTTCTACTGCTTCTAAACTTCCTTGCAAAAGGATAGCAAAGTAGCTAATGCCAGTATTTAACTCCTAATTGCCAGGAGGTAAAAGATGCATATCCTTAAAATAATGGTAGTTTACATCTTGAAAGAATAAGCATTCTACTGTTTAATAAATAAAGACGCATTTTTGTGTTTAAATTTTAGAGTAAGTTCAGTCTTAATATTTAAAACATGGCCTCTAATTAAAAGGTGGGGTCAGAGGAAAAAGGCCCACAAAAACCAGATATGCTTTTCCACAGGCTGCCAATGATCCTAGAAATTAATGATGTTTAAGCATAACCAACACCCTCATTCAGTGGGTAAGTTTTAAAATCTTTCTGCTTGAGCACAGCTAACGCCTTTCACTGAAGTAGTTTTGCTATCTTCCCAAACATGCCTTCCGAGGGACAATTCCTTCCCACTTACCAACAGAAGGTCCACATCCTCAGACTGAGAGCATGAGGAAGGATGGAAGGAGTTTATTAATTAGTGTCTGTAAATATTTATAACTGTGAAAATCTTGTCAGCTAAAGGGGAAGCATCTTCTGATAGACCCAGCAGTTTAAACAGCTTTGCAAACCCGATGCCAAAGACAACTCCCTAACAAAGACATTCTTTGTTTCTTTTAGTAAGGTATTCCTTGTCTCAAACCTGAAGATGGTCTGTCTGGACTGCAGCACAGGTCAGTATCTCCCTGTTTACTGTTGTGCACCGTATTTTGATAAAAAGATAACAAGAATGCACTTTAAACCCTACTTGCTAGAGGGGAAGGGAGTCACACACCTGAAAACTAGAGAGAGAAAGAGAGAGAGAGAGAGAGAGAGAGAGAGAGAGAGAGAGAGAGAGAGAGCTGATCTGTCACTTGCAAAATCCGTGGGAACGTGTCAGTTTTAAGGGATGTGAGATAAATTTGCGAAGAGACACTGCTTGCTATGCCTGCCCCACACTCACTGCATCACCATGGGAGGTTTTATTTCTTAGACCCAGGCTCTTCTAAATGGAATGTCACATGTTATTTGATTTTAGATAGATGCACAAAATGAATATAATAATAAACCAATCCGTTCACAGGATTATTTTACTCCTATGCATGGCACAGACCAGAGAATTCTAAGGAAACAAACCCACAAAACAAAACAGAGAGAAAGAAAATGTTTGTGGAATAATTTAAATCTATCTGTTAGGTTACACATGTTCTCATTGTTAAGTTTTGCTGATTTGGAGAATACTCTGTCTATCTATCTATCTATCTATCTATCTATCTATCTATCTATCTATCTATGTATCTGTCTGTCTGTCTACCATCTATCTATCCTCTATCTATCATCTATGTACCTCACTTCCTACCTTTGTTTTTGAGCTTGGTACCAAAATATGCTTTTCATCTTATGCACAAGTCTCAGAGCAAGAAAACGATACAGCATGAGATTTTATATATGCTTAACTTTATATTTTATACCTCTATATTTTCACTTAAAAGCATGCTACTACTTTTTTTTTTTGGTTTAAAATGTAACCATGGTTCTCAAAATTTCTTGGGTTCTGAGAGCTAGTAATTTTCACGAAATACAATAGGCAAAGATTAACTGAGATAATGCAAATACATGATATATTCGATATTAAAGAAGTATTATCTAAGAAAGAATTTCTTATTAATGTAAGAAATTTCATTTAGAAATCAGGGACTGTTTTTCAGTGCCAGTCAGCATCCTGAGAAGATAAACAGCTCAATAATGTAAAAATTCTTTCATGAAACACCTCATAATTGCTCTTCCTACAGATTATAATTTGATCAGGGTTAGAAGTATTTTTTTTAAGTATAAACATAAACTGAAAGCCTTAGGAAGGAATGTTTTTTCTTATTCCAGAACGACAATCCAGAAGAAGAGTTTATTGGAATTTTTTAATATAGAAAAGGAAAATGCAAAATTAGTGACTACAAGTCCATCAGTATGATTAAACACACCCTCAGCCAGTCGTGTTAATCATCTGGGATGCCCTAAGAAATCCATATCTAGACAGTAAGCGCAGACAAGATCTTATCAACACGAATTAAGAACAGAGTTGTTCATTACCACTGACGGCATCGTGCTCTTGCTGCCGGGTGGGATAAGAACGCGGAGATCTGGCTTACGATTGTTCATTCCTAGATTCATAGGGGGAGGAGATTTGGCTTGTATATTCTTGTTCAGGTTACCAGGAGAGACCAGCAGGCCTGGTGAGTTCCGGGGGTTGCCATATCCATTCCCTGTTAACACAAGAGATGACAAAACTCAGGGAAAAATCGAGGCTCATGCATATTTTTAAAAAACAGTCCTATGAGAATAAAAGGGTAAGCTTAGCTGTGAGTCATACAGATGAACACATGAGGGCTGACTGGTTTAACCTCTGTGTGAAAGGCAGCTTGCCAGTTCATTGTTTCATATATCTCGGAAAGAATATTACAAACTTTTTTTTTTTTTATAAGAAAGCAAATCTCCGTTAACTTGATCAGAAATCTGCATATCATACGCTTTTAAAATTTATTATTATTATCATCATTTGTTGTTATTATTATTCCCCCCCTCCCATCCCCCGGAAGAAAGTCAGACAGCCAGTTCAGGATCTAAGAAAAGTGCAGAACTGGTCCACACTTAATTGACGAGTTTGGCCAAGGCTGGCTGGAGTGACTCACTCTTTCAGTTCTTTGGTTTGGGTTTGAGTCTGTGTATCTGTGTGTCCTTAGATGAAGAAGGGGCAAGGCTCCAGGGCTGTAATTTCTAGGGCGGGCAGAAGGAGGGAAGGCTGCAACGCAGTTTGCTCGTCAGTCTCCTTCATTCTAAGTGAATGCTCTCTCCACGGCCTTTCTTACTTCAAGTTTACCCTCCTCACCAAGTTCAGCACACAACCTGAAGCCTTGCACATTTCTTGCTCATAAGAATCTTCAAAAGTGACAGTCCTCAGGCGCTGAAGCTACATTGCCTCCAGGGAAGTGCTGACTCATTCAGACACAGGGAGAGTCACTAATTGTGAAGACTTAAGGTTCTCTTAGAATTTGATATTTAGCCTCCTACTAACAAAGTAGGTATTTGAGAACCTCCATTTTCCACATTTAAAACACACTACTCACCCCCCCCCCCCCCCCCGCTGCCCCAGAAACAGCTGAGGAGCTGGTTTGAAATCATCTCGAAGTGGTGTAAGAGCTGACCTGGAAAGCTAACTGTTGGTTTCCTGAATGAGAATAGGAGAAACCCACTGCTGGATTCAATAATGCTTTCTAGAAAACTAGCCAGTTGTCTTCCGAGGATCATTAAAGGAAATGGTTAAATGTTCTTGTTATAGTCATCATTATCATCATTATAAAACACAGCTATCCATTACCCTTAGAAGAATGAGACCATGTGCTACTCAGCAAGGAGGCAACGGCAGCCTTGGAGGGCTCTGAAATTTCCTTGCAGTTAAGCAATGCACACTTGTAGAACATGTGCAAACAAATAAGAAAACCAAGGGCAAAATGCCTGTAGAATAATATAGAGTATACATTATTCAATATCTATGGGAGAAGAGATTCCCTAATGCATGTTTAGGAAGAGGTAGGAACTAATGTGCATTTCAACAAGAGAAAATAGGCAGCTGACTCTGGTGACTGAGTAGGGTGAAGGTGGAGGAAGGATTTTACCTAGAATCCTTAAGAAAACTGGGAGGGATTCGCTTACAGAGGAGCCAATGAAAACAGGGTTCTCTTTGGAGGTGCTCTTTGGAGAAGTTGGTCAGTGGAGACTTCAAATTCTATGACAATATGTTAGAAATGGAGACCACCCAGAAATTCAGAACAGTGATAGAACTGGATCCTAAATGGTCAGACATTTATAGGCACTGGAAAGGGTGGGTGTATGGGTCATTCTTGAGACTATAGCAATGGCATCAGGAAAAAAAAACAGAGGCGTTGGAAAAAGAAAGCACAAGAATGTTTCAAGGCGATATTTATGGAAGTGTTTTTCTATGTGAATATTAATTGTGCGAAGTCATGGTTTCATTATGACATGCTCACTCATTTATACACCATACTTTGATATAGTCACCCTCTCTTGTTCCTTCTACTCTCCTTTCTTCCCAAACTGTCTGTCTGGGCACTCTTTGAATTAAAATATATTTGGGTCATGTGGTCCAAAACACACTTGTTCTTCATATCCAATTCATTTACCTGCCTTGTTTCATGAATAAATAGGCTGAATATATAAAAACTCTGCAAGGTTCAATCTTGGAATTGGATTATGGATAAAAATTAACAAGTATCTTGAGGCAAAATGAAAATAAAACAAATGAAACACCCCCGAAACATGTGCCAACTACAAAGTCGTTGTCTAAGAAATTTGCACCGAATTTGAATACAAATTAGTTTTCTATAATAAAACATCAAGAAAAATTGCTAAATTATAGCTAAATATGTCAAACCCCAAATTATCTGTTACTGTTAATTTGGACAGTGTTTGATGGTAAAAGTTCTTATATGAAACAATACATTTACCCTTTCTCACTGAGAGAAATATAAACAAATTGTATTCTCTAAGAAAGATGATGGATGAGCTAGGATACTCAGAGGACTTCTGTGTTTAATGGGTCTCCATGGATCATCACTCTGTGTTAGGGCTTTTGAATTGTACAGTTGGCTACACGAAAGAAAAGAAAAAGACCAAGACATCTGTAGCATGCATGTCTGTCTGCTGAAGTTCACACACACACACACACACACACACACACACACACACACACACAGAGTGACACGTGTCACATACATGTTAGCCCTCTGTGAGATCTCGTTTAAATAAACAATCAAACGGAAAATTAGCCAAGTAATTTCAAAAGAAGAAGAAGAAAAATATCAGTTAAGCAGCGCAGTGAAGCCTGAACGGATGAGAAGAAACTAAAATCTTGCCTGGGTAGATGCTGATGATGGTTTGCATGGAGCAGTAATTCTGCTAAAAGGAAGTAAAACCACTTCATGACATGTGCTGTCCTAAGATAGGACAAACATGGGGCCAGCGTGAGAAAGGGGAGAGCTTCACGGAGGCTGTGCAAAAAGCCTCTTCAAAAACATTTTCTACGGTAAACTCAGAGACAGACCAAAAAAAGCCCCGGTCTTTCTGCCCACATTTTAAAACAGCGATTTGGAGCGGCAGTGGGCAGTGCGGAGGGAGAGAGGACGCACACATACATGGTTTCCACTCAGAAAACACCTCAGAAGTAAAAAACGGAATAAAAAATCATTCTATGTCTCTTTTGAAATATGTGCTGCTATTTGGAAATTACACCATTTTAGAAGATTAGTCACATAGTTTTAAGGTGTCATGGATGTGTTAACCCTGTGTGATATCTGGTTTAAATAAACAATCAGATGGAAAATTAGCCAGGTAATTTCAAAAGAAGAAGGATGAACGGCAGTTAAGCAGTTATGTATGACACTTTTTTTTACATTTATATTTTTGGAGCATAAAGTTATTTTTTATGAACAAATAAATGCTATTTTTTTTATGAGTGAATTTCTACTATTTTTAGAATATTGTGCCAGCTAGCATTTTGGAGCAGTATAATAACCATTTCTGTTTCCAGCCACCAAATTGTTATTCTTTTGGCATAATATAGATTCAGGAATGTGAGACTGTGGACCCTAGACCAGTGATATTGAAACCTATCATTTGGAAGTCAATGATGAATGCATGTGTGTGGTTTATTGCTAAGAAGAGCCTGCATTTAAGTTGGCTGGAAAACCACAACCTCCTTCTCACTCAGAATGCTTTGGCGTGTGTGGAGGCTGTTGTCCCACCTTAAGATAAATTCACCAGAGAGCATGGTCACATTTAACTTCAGCGGCCCAGGAGGTGGGAAACACCACCTCTCAACAACCTTCTAATATACAGATTCAACTTTCTTGATGCTATGTTTTAAAATTATACTCCACTTGGACAATTATCAATTTAGACATGACCGTATGCAGATGTCACATTCCTCTGACCACTTAAAAGGACAAAAATTACAACATATGGTAAATGGATTTCCTGATTATAGATTATAGGAAAATGAGGGACAGACTGACTTTAGAGTCCAATGAAGCTTTTATAGTTTCATTTGATTAAAAATATTGTTTCTTATGAAACAGTTTAGGCTTTCATGACGTAGTCCTATGAAGGGTAACAGATTCCACCTTTGCTTCTACAAGTATGTAATAAACAAAAGCAGTGTAAATAGTCAGATTTGAAATATAGCAGTAATTTCCCCCCCACAGTTAACTTGAAAACACTTTTCTGCCGTTTCTACTTCATTTGATTTTACCCACTCCTACTTTAGGAAGTTGTAAAGTCAGAGAACACACTTCTGGTGATGGCCATTATGAGGCCTGCACTTGGCTTTGTTGCACAGTGCTCTGTGAGCATGCCCCCTGCTGAGCCCACGGCACTACAGGTGTCTTAGATTTGGACGGTTAGGCATTACGAGCCTTGTTATTTATTCTTTGCTTGTCTTTTTGGTTTAACTGTCAATTTATAAATAAAAGCACATAACATTAATAAGCACAAAACTAAAACTAATATTTGGGTTTGCTCTCTTTTTTCCTTTTCTATGTCCTACAAGATACAAAATCTTGTCCAGTTTTCTTAAGATATAAATGCCCGTTTGCATTTCTTATTGTCATCATTTTTTTATATAGACTTCAAGCTCCATTTGACCAAGTCTTTCAAAATCTTCCACCCTTTCTTTATTCTCTAGCTGAAGGATTCCTCTCCATCTCCTAAACAGCTTCAGGAAGGTCTGAGCTTTATGCAAGTTTCTGTGTAGATGTGTGATGTTGGCCAGCACACTTGGGGACATCACTTTAAACTGGCCCTTCTGTCCGATTCGTTTTCTCCATATACTGTTTAACACAGTTGAATCAGTACATTGCCTGTCTCTCAGGGCTTTCTAGAGCCGACTCACGCTGTCTAACTTAATTTCCAATGGCCACAGCCAGGCTCATATCTTCTGAATATGTCTGAGTCTTTGCTCTGTTGGTTCAATGATGGGCAGCGTTCACTCTCCTGTTTCATTCAAACTTATCTTTTATGGATCAGCTTCAGTGGCAACTCTTTACTGGTGCTTTCAGATAACTTCTGTCTATATTGCCCTGACCCTTCTCTAACTTTCTGCTGCAATTAGAGACTGCTCATTTGAGTAATGTTTCATATATTGGAGAAACATGCAAAGTAAGGCAGAAGGTTAGGAATTATTCAGAAATGGCACCAAGAGATAAGTTACTAGGAAGCAGTAGGTGACAACTAAGATGTAGTAAATGACTTGGTAAGCTTAGTCTCCGAGGCTCTCTCCTCTTTATGCTACTTGCAAAACTTTTCATCATTGCATTTTGGTGGCCAACTGTACCAATAAAACAAGCTATCAACCTTATGGCATGGAAACAAGGTGTCTGTCCATCTGCTGAGTTTGTTTATAGGAGGTAACTGAACCTTCTTGTCAGTTTGTCATGCCCATTGGCCACTCTGTAGTACATGGCAATGTGCTACTTGGGGCAGGACGACGTAAGGTGGCCATTTCTCCCAAGGAAACAGAGACTTTAGGAGGACACTGAACTTTCTGATGACAAGTGTTTTCACTGCCATAGATTCTCTCTTAATGTAACTCTCAAAAATTTACTTAAGTAAAACTTTGTTAAAAATGGTGGGCAGTGTCCCATAATAGAAAATAGGGCTTTGTTAGAAGGTTGAGAAAGACTTCAGAGATAGGGAATGTAAAACCACGAGGTTGCTGGATCCTGACAATTTGAGAAGAAAAGTGTTCTGTGAAGGTAAAATACTGACTATTTTAGAATACACAGTTTTCAATATTTGAAAAAATGGGATTAGTCAATGCAGTATCTTGGAACATGTTAACTTTTTAAAAAGATGTATTTCATTTTTTTTAAATTGGATATTTTATTTACATTTCAGATGTGATCCCCTTTCCCTATTCCTCACTCCACCCAGGAATCCCATACCCCCTCCTCCTGCTTTTATGAGGATGTGCCCCCACCCACCCGCCCACTCCCACCTCCCCACCCTCGAATTCCCTGCACACTGGGGCATCCAGCCTTCAATGGATAAAGAATCTCCTCTCCCACCTATGTCCGACAAGGTCATCCTCCCCTACATATACAGCTGGAGCCATGGGTTCCTCCCTATGTGCTTTCAGGCTGGTGGTTTAGACCCTGGGAGCTCTGGTTGGTTGGTATTGTTGCTCTCCCCAGGGGGCTACAAGCCCTTTCAGCTCCTTCAGTCTTCTCTCTCACTCCTCCACCGGGAACTCCATGATCAGTTCAATGGTTAGCTGTGAGTATCCCCCTCTGTATATGTCAGGCTCTGGCAGACCTCTAAGGAGACAGCTATATCAGGCTTCTGTCAAGCACACACTTCCTGGCATCCACATCCATCCCATGTGCAGTCACCAAAGATGGATGCTGATGTGGAACATGTTAACTTTATACTAAACTCTTACTATCCTATAAAAAATGTGCATCCAAAGAAAGCTTCTGAGTGGTTAGTATTGGAAGCATAACTTGGTGTGTTACAAAACAAGTTCTTAAAAGGGATTAGGCTGCTCTCAGGGAAGGTGAATAAGATGTGCAGAATTTATTAAGCATGAGGTCTAGACAAGACTGCACAGATGGTAGTTTACTGGCAGTCAGGAGCTGGCCATGAAGAGGGCTAAAGCAGATCAACTCAGGTTCTAACGATGCTTCTATCAAAGTTTCTTCAATTGAAGAGAGCTTTTGCATTCTCAGTATTGTGTTAGGCCAGAGAAGACTCAGTGTAATGTCAGAGGCACACTTTGTCAACAGGCCATACAACAATAGCAACAATAGCAACACCTCAAAGCTTCACCTGTCAATCATCTGACATCAAGCTGACATTAACTCCCCACAGGAGTACCAGGTACCTCATAGTTGCCATGTAGCTGGTTATCAAACATGGACAGAAAAGACCATTAATCCTCACAAGAATAATCCTGTGAGATGTTAAAAGTACCTTATTATTTGCATAATGAAAAAAAGAACAAAGAGCTGGGAGACCTAGTAACCTACTCAACATCAAAGAACCATCCATCTATGGAGGCATAATGTGAACTCAAGCAGTGTGCCCATGCCCTGTGTAAGCCGCCTTGTTCCCTGAAGATCAGGCTCTGGATTAGAAAGGCTTTTACATATTGTCTCACTCTGAAGGATTACAAAGGAAGGGGACTGTGAGACTGGGGACAGGAAACTTAGTTGGTCTAAGCCAAAGGAAATGTGGAACTTTGAAGGCCACATTACTGGTAGTAAGAATGATACTGTGGAGGGTAGCCCAGGACTGGAAAAGCCCTTAGCATCACAAGATAAAAATCAAGCAAAGCAAAATAAGGCAAAGCAAACCAAGACGTGTTAAGACTGGTTTGGGAGACAATTTATATAGAAAGGCAGAGAATGGTGATGTGGCAAGTTCTATTTCTGGTCTCCCAGAGAGTGCGTACAATAGATGTGGTGAGATGGGTATGATACACAATACGCTGGAGCAGCTACTAGTGAACTGGGTTGGGTGGATGACCAGATATACATTATGAGATTTTGTAAAATTTTTATCAAGTGTAAAGGTATTTACCAATTTACTGTCAATCAAAAGGAGCAGTTTCTATTAGAACCACTTAACACAACAGAAAATTTCTAGTATCTTAGGGTGCCTATTAGAAGTTCTTTAACAATGATTTCTAGCTTAGAGGTGTTATCGGAATTTAGAATTGTCTTGTGTGGTGATTCGTTAGTAGCATCGGATTTGGGAGAGTTTGGGGGAAACTGTCACAGGGAGACCTTAAGACAAACACACAGCTAAACATCTCGTGGATCGATTTGCCACATTTTCCTCTGCTAAGTGTTTGAGCCACTTAGACTTCTTGTAATTTTAATTTGTTTTATGCTGGTGATTGAACCTAAGACGGTACATATGCTAAGCACATGCTCTTCCACTGAGTTATGCCCATAGCTCCTTAATTTTTCTTTTACTAGAATCATTTTGAAAATACTTTCCATACATTGCCTAGTTAAATAGGAGTTGCCATATTTATGTAAACATTGTCATCACCATCAATTCATTTTACATTTGACTTTTAAAAAGTTTTAAGACTGCAAGTTAGCTTTTTAACAAAAGGTGTTATTTTATTTCTCAAATCTGCATATATCTTTAAATAATGATCTCAAACTCTATATAGTCAACTTGCAAAGCCTACCCCATACTGAAAAGACATTCTTGAACAATTTCTTTGGAGGAGGATTTGGTTTTCTAGATTGCAGTCTTATATTACTGAATGCCTGAACCCCATTAAGAATTTGAAAAAAAAATGTGTTTTTCAGCTGTTGTAAATCAAAATAAGGGTTTTTATTTTAATTTATTTTTTAAAAAAAGAGTTCATTTTTATGGATGGCTCTAAGAGAAGAAGCAACCACATGACATTTTGGGAAGGAAGTCTGGAAATAATGAAAGTGTCAGCATTGCCTGCTGTAGATGGATGGAGTCAGATCTCTGGTTCTTGTCCTACTAAAGACTCCTGATTACAGATTCATATCCTCGGAATTCTGTTTCTCCTCTTTCTGGGGCTTCTCAATGAAAGTATAATAATGTATAACCCTGGACTGTGAAAAAACTCTTGTGAAGTCCTGTTCCCTCTGTGGGTTTCAGGAAACTACACTGAGATAGACCACTTTGGGGGTGGCAAATGATCAGAAGACACTCCCTCTGCTTGATTGTGTCAGCAGATAGCCAGTCCTGAGGGTACCACACCTAGCCTGCTTGACTTTGGTGTTTGGAAACTATCTTTTGTTTCATGACGTGCGTGCGTGCGTGCGTGCGTGCGTGCGTGCGTGCGTGCGTGCGTGTGTGTGTGTGTGTGTGTGTGTGTGTGTGTTTGTCTTTAGGAAGCAGAAACATCATGCTTGTCTCTCTGTTTTAAGAGAGGGTCTCTCACTGAGCCTGGAGACCACGGAGTTGGCTAGATTGCCTAGCCAGGGATCTTCTTGTCTCTATCACCCAAACATTGGGGTTACAGGCATGCACTTCCAAGCCTGTGGTTTACATAGGTGCTTTAGATCTGTCTTGGCTTCTCATGTTTGGGTGCCAAACATTATGTGCTGAGCCTTTTTCCCAGCATGGTACTGTGTTTTGCTATGTATCTTCTGTGAAAATCATGGCTTTGTCAGTCAAGGAGGGACTAGCTTTCACAGAGCATGTGCTGTTCACTCAAGATGCTGAAGCAGAAGCAAAGGGCTCCCACTTACACAGAGGGGGTTCCCCAAGAAAGGGGAGTCCACGTCAACGCATGCCTGTGTTTTCTTTTGTTCTAATTATCATGTGGGCCTTGCTTTGTCACCCAACTTTTAATGACTGAGGAAACTAAGGAGGAATCTGCAATCCCTGGGCAACAAATGTGAGAGCTTTGATACATATCCAAAAGCAGGCCTCCACTGCTTCCCTATAAAGGCCAGATGTTTGAGATTCAGCATGCCCTGCATATTTCCCCATCTCTGAAAAATCCCTCATTCATAAGGTAGGAAGAGGAGGACGATCCCACTTTCTATGCAGTCAAGCTCTCAGAATATCCTCATGTTTGGGTACTGACTTACTTAAAGGATAGTTTTTAATGGCACCACAAAAAAGACATCAAACTTCACTATCTTAAAAAAAAAATTCCATTTAACCATGAATGATAGATTTATGACTCATTCAACTGTTCACTTCTTGAGATTTTTGGGGCTGTCTCTTTGATAAAAATGAGGGGGTGTCTTCATTATTGACACAATCGTTCATTCTTTCAGTCATTTTTTCTAAACAAAAATATTGAGACAGTATAAATTAGGGAGAACGTGACAGAAGAGAAGGAATAATGACTTGTGGTTTTAACATTTACACAACTGCTTTGAAGACATCCGAAGTTCATAATGTTCAAAGAGAAATGCGTGGCACTGTGCTCGCTGTGCTCGCAGGCTGCCTCAGAGTTGGTAATGTACTTGCTTCTCCCACACTCTCAAGGATGCAGCCTAGACCTGGCGTCGTGCAACGATTGTGCACTGCACATTTAATAAAGCCACACTTTTTCTTGGTTAGAAAACCAAGGATATGGATAATTGTGACACTAAGAAAAGTCAACATTTATTAACAAGAACTTACTCTAGGGCAGGAACTGTGCTGATGCTTTGTGCTGACTATCTCATGGGATCGATTCCTGCATCAATCTTGCACAATAAAATTTTACACTTCTTAAAGTCAAGAATGTCAACTTTAAAGACGCTTGAATATCAAGTATTTCTTTGGGTTATTTTATTACTTGCAATGTATGCCAATGTGTGAATATTTTCCCAAAGCAAGTAATTTCCAAGGCAAAACTCTGCTTCATGACTTTATTGTTTTTGTTATACTTAATATTAGTGGTAACTAAAAATTGTTTTTTCATGTTTGCTATGCAAATGAGTACAATCATGACTGAATACGTAAATTAGCCAAAGACAGACTTGCTCCTGCTGCTGTAACAACTGTGTTAGTTCAGCCTAGTTCAGAAAAAAGCAGAATCCATTCTTTGGCATAACGTGGAGGAGAAATTATGAAGGAATGACATAGTGCTTCGGAAGACAGGTGAACACTTCAATACTTGAGTTCAAACAATTGAAACGGTGCCATCATAAGTAAATCCTGTGCATCCTTAGCACCCACGGACACTTTGATGAAAACTAAAACTGTTTCTCTAGATTTTAGCATCTCCAGTTCTACTTCTTTAAAATAACTAGTGTCTTCCAAACAGGAGGTGCCATGATGGCATACTCATTGAATTGAAATTCAACTAAAATATATTATGTAAGTCTAACTACAAAATTTAAGTTCTTGGCAAAATAAATTTTCCAAATATAGAAAACTATGTTCTTGGCAGTCTCATAGCTTCAGATGAAGAAGCCCATAGGAGGTAAGGCATTGATTCAAGAGAGGTACTTTTGAACCATGTCCTCCAGTGGCTGCTATCTACTTATGTGTAATATAATTTTCTCATGATCATATAACATATGTCTCTATCTCTCTATCTCTCTCTCTATCCCTCTCTCTCTCTCTCTCTCTATCTCTATCTCCTCTCTCTCTATTTCATCTCTATCTCTATCTCTATCTCTATCTCTATGTCTATGTCTATGTCTATCTCTATCTCTCTATCTCTCTCTCTCCCCTCTCTCTCTCTCTCTCTCTCTCTCTCTCTCTCTCTCTCTCTCTCTATGTCTATGTCTATGTCTATGTCTATGTCTATGTCTATGTCTATGTCTATGTCTATGTCTATGTCTATGTCTAGTCTATGTCTATGTCTATGTCTGTCCATGTCCATGTCCATGTCCATGTCCATGTCCATGTCCATGTCCATGTCCATGTCCATGTCCATGTCTATGTCTATGTCTATGTCTATGTCTATGTCTATGTCCTCTATCTCTCTCTCTCTCTCTCTCTCTCTATCTCTATCTCTATCTCTACCTCTATCTCTATCTCTATCATCTCTCTATATCTTACTGTGTTATCCACAAAGAAAGTCTCAGGGTAATGGGATGGTGAGATGGTTCAGTGGATTAAAGTGCCTACTTCTAAGCTTGTTAATCTAAGTTCAGCCCCTGGGACCCATATTATGGAAAAAGAGACTCAACTCTTTTGAGTTGTCCCCTGTAAACCAGGCAAGTGCCATGGCATTCCCCCTACTGCACAAGTAAATGAATAACTGTAACGGAATTCATATAAAAATTAAATATAAGCCATGGAAAGCAAATAAATAAATAAATAAATAAATAAATAAATAAATAAATAAATTTATCTATCTTATGGTGATATCATAATAGGGCAAAGAGAACCAGGAAGATAAAGTTGTGGACCAGGTAACTAAAACGGCATTCATGAGAAAAGGAGACTCAGATTTTAAATAAAACTGATATTTGGAGGGGGATATTAACTGTTTAACCTTAAAACAAAAAATACCAATGTTTTATTAGCAGCCACACTCTCATATCAAGTTTATAAGATATGGATGAAGATGTAAATTTTCACATTCCTTTACTAAACATCAATGATATGCAGGTGACTAAAAATACTCTGAAAGCTGAGCACAGTGGTACATACACATCTGTAGCTGAGCACAGTGGTACATACACATCTGTAGCTGAGCACAGTGGTACATACACATCTGTAGCTGAGCACAGTGGTACATATACATCTGTAGCTAGGCACAGTGGTACATACACATCTGTAGCTGAGCACAGTAGTACACACACATCTGTAGCCACAGGTAATCAGAAAGACCAGAGATGGGAATCACTTCAGTATGTGAGCTCTCACTAGCCTGGGCAACAGGATAACACTGTCACAAGCAAACACAGTTTGGGAAGGCAGAACTACTGATTAAAGAAGGGCCCCACCATCTGCCTCAAGAAGCTAGAGCAGTGGTTCTCAACCTGTGGGTTCTGACTCTTGGGTAGGTATCTTACAATCCTTTCACAGGGGTCACCGAAGACCATCAGATAAGACAGATGTAACATCACCATCACGATTTATAGCATAATGATTCATAACATTACCATTTAGAAGGAGCAACAAAAATAATTTTATGGTTGAGGGTCACCACAACATGAGAGTCACAGCATTAGGAAGGTTGAGAACCTCTGCTCTAGAAAGCTATAACCCAAGAAATTTTCCTTTTCTCTCTATGGAAGTCAAACTCCTTAGGTGTTAAAGCAGAGCCCAGGAGTTGAAGGTGGGCTTTATTTGCTGAGCTAGCTTGTGGCATTTTCTCTTATGTCTCCCTTTGGAACTGCCTTCCCCAGAATAGAGTCAACCCCTGGAGAAGGGTGGCAGGGATCTGACTTATCTAGAACCTTTCAGGTACTATGCATGGACAGTGGACACTGCTTTTCCTGGCAGTGTTTGTGTATCACGTGCTCTAGCTTATCCAGTCAGAAGACTAGGTCTGCTGCCTCCCGAATACATCTTGCTAACCTTGGTTTAGGTTAAAAATATCATTGGTATTTAGTTTCTTAGATAATGATAAAGCAAGGCTGTAGGGTCTTTATTTATGTTTTGGAAACTTCCAAGGTAAAACTGAAAGTGAATTTAGAGTTTCTTTTTCTTTCTTCTCCAGACAATACAAGCTAACAGAATAATACTCTTAGAGCAGAACATAACAATTAGCCTCCTAACAAATTCTTTCATATGCTACCTAATAATATTTTTAAGATACAAAAGTATGGCTGGTAATGTACCTCAACCTCCAAAACAAATTGAAATATAAATTATACTCTCATACTAAGATTAGTTTTCTTATTTGAGAGCGATCAACTGCTGTATTTCTTTTCTGGAAACTCTGGAATTTGAATTTTGCTGTTGGTTTTAAAGCAAAATGCCAACTTATTAAGCCATCTTCATAAGTTGAAATTTTAATCACTTCATCAATTTTTAGAATTCATTGTGTAAGAATGTATAAATGCATTTGGGGAGGCCACCTCAGAACTTTTTAAGCACTCTATGTTCATGAGTCATCTAAGACAGTTCTATATTGTAGTGTATTAAATTTTTTCTTTTCACTGCTATGTGAAAAACTGTTTTTCAAGAGATTCTCTGGTCAGGCCTGGCTGTCCTGGAGCTCACTCTGTGTATAGATCAGGTTGGCCTCAAACTCAGAGATCTGCCTGCCTCTCTGCTACATGAATTTTAAGAAGAAGTAATTTTTGTGATTACGTTCATACAGAGAACACTGTCTGTAAATGGATTAAAACAACAATTGTATCTTAGCTTCATTGTGAGTGCTCAGCTTAGGGCGTTATGAGTTAAGGCCTCCCTAGGCCTGTCTACACTGGAAAGCAGATCCTGCCTCTCATCTCTCTATGTAGCCATGGTGTTACATTGCAATCCACAGATCTCCGCCTATTTAGCTGATGTAAATTAAGCATTCCAGAAAGTGGCAGTGCTTGACAACCAAATGCATAAAATAGTAAACAATTGACAATCAAAATAAGGAAACAGCTGTTGGTTGCTTTTTATAAAAAATGATACGTAATTTACAATGAATGCCAATTAAAATTATTAACCAATATACATAAATTTTCTTTGTCTTATTGTCAAGTAGCTATGTGGATTATCATATTTTCTTAAATTTTCAAAATGATTTCTGAAGCTCCCCCTTTGCCAGATTAAATCTTAATCATGAATCAGTAAGTATGTGAGCCTTCTGCTCTGTAAAAGGTAAGCATATCAATAAAGTAAACCCAAAAGACGGTCATGTGATAGTGTATGATCCAGCACACGGTATTGCTGTGCTAATGGTTATTTCCATTAAATGTGATGATTACAATAAAACCTCAATGGAACTTGATCTTACAATCATCAATAACCACTTAGATTAACATTTTAAGAGCTTTAATGTACAGAGACATGACAAAATGTAATTTTAAAAGCAGTGACGTCTCGTTTTGGTTGTTGGGAGGAAAGGGATAAGTCGTGGATGAGTAGCTGTCAACTGAAAGCTAGAAGTGTCACTGTTACTAATGTATTGTAATGACTTGCTGTATATATCCCTTGCACAAAGAGCACAAGCCCATTTCATTACTGCTTCAGTACAGCTTGCCTTCCTCTTGGTAATTATTTCAATATAAGTGATGATAAGGGCTTCATTGTTTTAAGCAGTGATCTGTGATGGTATGAGATACCAATCCGAATTTTCACTCTCTGTTATATATTAGCTATTTCATCCTCCCCCAACAAAAGTGTCAGAGAATGAAGTAAAACCTTGCTCTATCAGCCTATGGGGCTCAGCCATTTTATCAACATTCGCTTTATATTAAATCAATACATTTTCTTTGTAAAGAACAGATCAAAGGTTTTTGCGTTTAAAGTTACAGTTTCTTTGAAATAGTCTCACTTTCTGTATTACTATTATAGCTTTATATCTCAGAGATTGGTGCTTTATTCAGTGAACAAACATGTACTGAACATCTTCTGTGTGCTAACCTTTATGTATTGAGCAGAGACACAAGCTAAGCCTGGTCTGCCCCAGACAGCAGTGTCTGGGAGAGATATGTGGAGAGTTTGTAATCACAGTGCAAAGAGAGACATTTTATGTCAGTGCAGTGTGGCACAGTGCACAGAGGGGAGGTGCAGGGCTCTGAATGGCTGAATTGGATTCTGAGCAATGACCAACAGTGCTCAGGAGCTCAAAGCAAGAAACAGGAGGAAGAATTAGGAGTGTATGGTGTTGGGAGTAACACTGCCCAGGAAGTGACAGCATAGTGAGGCAGTTAGAAAATTAGTTTCTGGGGACGGTCTTCTTGGGTTCTACCTCAGAACTTTAACTACCTTCCCTATGCCTTGGCTTACCCATCTGTAGAGAGGGCACAATGGGAGCATCCACTTTAAAAGACAGCTATGAGACTGAATGAATTTTTTTACAAGGTAAAAAAATGCCCATTATGAATTATTCAAATGCTTGTTGTTAGTAAAGGCAGAGCACAGGATGCTTTGGACGGCAGTGACAGAAAAGGATACCAGCCAGGGAAGTAGGAGGGGTCAGACAGAGGTAAGCAGCTCATGGCTAATCTTGAGAGTTTAGTGCATGTAAATGATGACATAATTATTTTGAGGCATTGAGAAAGTCTGATCAGACTTCCAGGGAGTCTAGCAAGGAATGTGACATGGAACAGAAAGATGGAAACTCTGGAAACAGCCTGGGAGCAGTGCTGAGTCTGAACCAGGACACTAGGATGGGAATGGAAAGAGAGGGATTGTCTTAGGAAATATCCTGGAAATAGAGTTAGCAGGACTAGGTGAATCTCAGGATAATGGCATATTGGCTCAGAGACTAGGTGGAAAATATCTACATGTAACCAAGCTGAGCTGAGAAAGAGAATATTTGTCTACTTGGTTAGAATTCTTAAGGCACACAATAAATGTTACTTGTTTCCCTTGAGAAACTATAACTTTTTTTTACTTGATTTTGTAAGACAAACAATAAGAAGTATATAATTTGGCCGCAGTCTTGTCATTTGGCTTTATAGTTTCTAAGTCTGAGGCCTCGAGTATAAGTGACAATGTTAAACATTTGGAAGGTATTTTTTGGTAATTTTGCTTTAGTTTTCTTCACTGAGAATGCAGACTTTCTGGCTGGCCTTGCTTCCCCTTGGTGCTATGTGATTCTCTGACATCAGCACAGATATATTCAGCCTTGACATATGATACTAGCTGGCATCAAAAAGAAGGCGGAGATGAGTGAGCTTGCAAGCAGGACATGGCTATGCTCAAGACTAAATGGCATCTTTAACAGGTGTTCCTTAAAACTAGGGTCAGAAAGGATGGCTTGCTCTGTTGAAAAGAAATTATTAAGTAGTTTTTATATAATGATGTAGAAACTATGAAAATTTTACATGTATGACTGTGGCATATCAGGAACATATTTAGTAACAGCATACAGTCACAGATTTTTCTTTTGATTCCTTCTATTTCTATATCTCTGTGTATGTAATGTACGCAAAAATGTTTTGTGTAGGCATGGTCACGGGGTCAGGGCCGCAGTCAATGTCAGGGAAACAACCTTGAGCATCGGTCTCTGACTGAAACAGGGGCCTCATGTGTTGTTCACTGCTGTGTATGTCCAACTAGCTGGCCCATGAGCTTCTGCACATTGTCCTGTTTCTGCCTCCCATTTCTCTACAGGAAAAGGATATAATTACAGATGCCTCAACACTTAGACTCTCAGGCATGCTTAGCAAGCAATTTGCCCATTGAGCCATATCCCAGCCTGAGCCACTCTATTTTTAAATATAAGGAATCTTACGCCTATGGCATAGGTTCTGGGGTAGTAAGATAAATCTGCTTAACCCCTGACATCTTTTTAGTGACCTACACTCCGTATATGGAAATTTTTATATTTAGAAGATTGGATATCTTCTTTATTCTTAGAGAATAATTACATTTAGTAAGCTGTCAGGCAATTAACAAAAAAAGCAAAATTGAACAAACACCTTTTATTTTCAACATCGGATTCTAAAGAATTGTTGCTATTTAATAGTAACAAAAGACCATTTATATCCAAATTTAGTAACCCAAGGTTACTGAATTTTTACTCACGTTGATAAAACAAAACATTGAAAACATTTTTATTAACCTTCACTTCCATTACTGGCTGTTCCTTTAATAGTGATCAAGCTAGTTTCTGAAATGCCAGACAAAGGCAGGACATGGAGACTACTCTTCTCGGGTTAGGTTTTGGTCCTACACTGGTGATTAGTCAACTAATCCCACCACTGATCGCAACCAGTGTGTGGCTAGGACTCCAATCCAGGAAACGCCTGACCAGACTTGTTCTGGTTCTTGAATTTTGAACTTATTACTTGCAAAGTATTTTCTGAGGAGAAAAAAAATGAATATGACCAATTCATTGTGTAGAAAAACACTATTGAATCTATTTTCTAGCTTGGCTGTACCTAATTTTTTATAAACTGTAAAATTAGGAGCTACTGCTATTCATCCTTTCTATTTACTTTCTGTGTAGTTCTGGTACTTTGTCTGCATCACTCACTCAAACTCTAAAAAACTAATATCCAGAAGAGATACCACCTCCAGCAGATGTATGCATTAAAATGTTTTTGTATGCCAATTTTCCTTATCTTCTTTCTTATAATTAGCAGGCTATTATACTTGACCCAAGCAAAATGTTTTAATTAGGCTGTCCATGCATATTTCAATAAACTTGATTTTTTTTGACACTTCAAACATAACCTTGTGTCATTCATGCCAGCCTCCTCCTATTTTAAATTTATAGCATGTTCCAGCTGTAGAATTACCATGGTTACTTCTATGGCTCCTAGTAAACTAGGGTTGGCACGTAAGAGTCCTGTGCTACTCTATGTGTTTGCACTGAAAAGGAAATTGAAATCTCAATAATTTCAATATTATAAATTTCTTTGTGAATCTGAAAACACATGAAGATAAGACACTGTTAAAGATATTACTAAGAGCTAAGACATATTTGAGCATTTTTGTGATAGGGTAGTCTACTGATGCTCTCTGAGGCCTCATGTTAATGCCAAATATGATTTTATTACAAATATAGTTGAATGATTGCAATCTTCCTTCTGTTGTTTCTTTATGTATTCTTCTTTAAAAGTATATAGAATATCACATCAGTTCATTGTGTGGACATAATTGATTCAATTAGGGCTGATTAACAGAGAATGTGAGAATTAGGGCCTCCATACGTTACTATTGTCTAAGAGTGGTATCAGGGATTGAGGTGATCTGATCAGAACCTACACTTCTCTGCAGAACAGCTGAAGTTATTTTATTTTTAGACTTCTTTAAAATATTCTTTTACTGAATAAGTAACATAAGAAAATTCTCTTCATTAACAAATTGGACATAACAGTTCCAGTTGATGCCAGCTTTGCCTCCGTTGAAGTTTTTTTAAGGAGGACTCTAGTTAGTAACTAGTTCTTTTGTTACGTTACTGTTTAACCATTCTCCCTTCAGAAAGAACTGTAGAATGGAAGCAATCCAACAGACTGGCCCATAACACAGCTGCAGCACCAAGGTCTGCGCTTACCTGCACTGGTGCCTGCACCGGATGTGAGGTCTCCACCCATCAGACCACCTATGGAGAAAAGAGGAAGATCAAAAGGAGAAAGACTAGGGGCCAACAGAACAGAGCACAGAGCCTTCAGCACTCAGCATTTGTCATTTTCTGAGACATAAAGGTAAAACATGCTACCTTAGTTGCAGGGTTGACATTTGTTTTATTGTGACATGCTGTGTTCAAATGTTAAAAATTCATTCACTACTGACATTTTGCAGAGTTTTTTCTCCACCCCTCCCAGGAAAGATTACATTAGAAAAATACTGTCTTATAATAGTCTCTGCATTTTTATTACTTTCAAGTCTGTTTTTCTCCTAAAGAGATACTTCACAGAAAATAAAAAAAAATCCCACTTCATTTCTACCATATGCCTTGATAACCACATATCTGATGCCTATTTTTTTCTAAATATATTTTGTAACATATATTTTTGTGCAATACTAATCGACTAGAATTTTTATTTTCTCTTAATTGACTACTATATCTAGCTGAATTTCACTTAATGACACAATGAGCAAGTTTTCCTTGCCACAGGTTTACAATATACTAATTAATTGCTAATTTAAGAACAACACAAAAACTTGCACTGGCAAGATGGCTAGCAAGTCATGGCAGTTACCACCAAGCCTGATGGACTGAGTTCCATCCTGGTCCGACATGGAGGAAAAGAACTGACTTCCCATTGTCCTCATTATCACACAAGGACTCACATGCCACAGTGACAAATAGACAAGCAAATGGATAAACACAATAATGACTATGTTTCTTTATAAGAATTGTGAACTTTCAGTAAGATTGAAGAAACTTATTTAAAAAATTATAGAGAACAAGATCCAGGAAAAACAGCTGAGAGCATCATCTAATTGTGATTTCTTAGTTGTTTGTAAGCAATACTTCGTTGCTATTGTTTCCAGCTATTGAAATCAGAAAAGATGTTTATTATATTTTAAGGAAATCTTTCCTATTTCTCAGAAAATACAGTTTTGAAGAGAAAATACCAAATTAAAAAAAATGAATGAACATGAGTTATCAAATAGGATATTAAAAATCTAAATATGAACTGAAAAGAATCTATATGACTATTAAAATGTATATAAAATTCAATCATATTATAAAGGAGAGAATGGCACAGTGAAGTCCATTGTACATATTTCCCTGGTTTAAGATTTATAAAACCTTCTAGAGGAAAATGTCCTTCCGTCGATAAGCCTCTCGTGGTACAGTTAAATGTGCCTAAGCTATTGAAAGCACCCTGTGGAGTACTTTCTTAAAGCCAGAATGTAAATACACAATAGACTGCTGTATGAGATTTAGAAATACAATTATTTTTGATGCTGCTTCTGGAACTATGAAGGAATGGCTTAGTTATATTCAGTACACACTGAATTAGCTCCCACTGTGAGCTTGGCAAATCAAATGGGCATTCTTCCTTTCAAGATTCTTCAAGCCCAGTAGAGAAGAGACATGTATTCAATACAGTACATCATAACATATTTAGCTGGATTCACATCCTAAGGATGTTTTTTTTCTGAGCAATAATTTCTTGTTTCTAGGTCATTGTGAATTGGACAGCAGCAAGTATGTTTTATAATGTTGAGACAAATCTGTGGCAAGTAGACTTGAGTGTGATGAGCCATTAGCTGCACTTCTGATTTAGCTGTGTTTTTATTTCATACAACTTATAAATCCTGCTAGTGTACCACCAGCACAAGTCTTTTCTACCACATATCCTTTCTGGGATAAGTTGTCAAATCAATCAATCAATCAATCAATCAATCAATCAATCCAGTGCTGCTAGAGAGCACAGAGGACAGTCTCACGGTGACAGTTTGGTAGGAAGAAGAGAGAAAAGATTCTTTAGGTAGATGAGAGTACAACAAGAGTGTGTAGACTAGATATTTGACACACTGTTAGGGAAAGTATGTGCTCAGATAGCAACTGGAGGAGAAAACTGACATCCAGAAAAGACAAAGCGTGGGTTATGAAATACATTGAAAGATGATCTGAAGAATTCAGGCTGTGTCACGAAGAGGATTTAGTAAGGGGTGGATGTTGAGTAATAAAAGAATACAAACAGGAACCAAAGTGCACTTCCTAAGTAAGGAAGCTTTTGCTAGATACAGTTCCCTCCAAACAGCTTGTGAACATTATGTCCTCTTAAGGACCTACCTGTGTTACCTGCACTTGGAGGTCTATGTGTTACACCAGGAGACATACTATTCCTCTGCAGAGAAGGGTGGGCCAGTGGCAGAAGATTGGGGTTTCCCAGTGAGCTGACAGGGTTGCTGTATACCAAACTGTTATGGCTGGACACTGGGATGGTAACTGGCATCTCAAAGTTGGGAGGTGGAACAGCCTGTGGAACAGAAACACAGGGAAAGCCATGTAAGTGAGATAGAAGGATTCAAGCACAGACAGCATTAACTTAGCCAAGGAAAATTCCAAATTCCAAATCATGCCATGTATAGATTACTCCCAGAAAGGGGGTCTCAAGATGTGCAATCATAAATTGATTTCTTCCCTGTGCTTAGAATTCGTTCTTTGCAACTGTTAGGAAATGCTTCACTTTTCTGTGAAACAAAGCCCTTTTTCATTAGACTCCATTGTCTTTGAATTCCATTCTATGAAGTAATAATTATTCATTTGTGATATCTGAATCGGTTGCCAGAAATGATGGTAAGATCAAAGGTATGTGACTGTGATGACTTCACAGAGAAAAGGGGATTAAAATGCAAAGCTGATCCTTTGGTTTAATTGCTTATTGAAGCATATTTATGCAGAAGTTTAATAATATAAAATCATCTTCAGGCCTGTGAATAGCACATATAGTTTAATTATTATTTTAAAAAATCTGTCTTTTAATAGCGAGTCAGGAGATAATAGCCGTTTTAAGGTACAGATTTCAGCGGAGTATGTATCACTTAGTAGCTCACATTTTAAAGTGATATCTCAGAAAATATGCAATTGCTTCATATTTTGCTGTATAGGTACTACCCCTGCCACATGGCAAGATCTATATCTGAAATGAGTTGGCAAATATTTAGTGAGCTGAAGCTGTGTGGATGTCTAATTAGAGTGATCCAGGTTCCAATTATTGATATTTGCTATTATTTTGGCAACTTGAGCAAAGCTGTATTTCTGTTTCTGCCTTCAGTAATTCATCATAGTTGTAAACACTCTTATCTTTCCCCTTTTGTCAGTATTGCAAGTGAAAATAATGTTCAGAGGCATGCCAGAGGACTCATGGTATCATGGCATACAGACTTTACAATGAAAAATTGTGCTTGTATGTGTATACACACAAAAGATTCACATAAGCCCTCCAAGGTCTTCAGTAAGAAGTTGTCCAAGTTTAAATGTGTGTTTATTCATGGCTCACATGTGGTTGCTTCTTATTGCTTTCATTATTACTAGTTGTTTTCTTTAGAGTTTACTGCAGCTCTCTGTGACTGGTCAATGGCTGGCCTGAATCATACATGTGTCTGCCGTTACTCTGTGTTTATGTTGTTGTTAACTGTAATATGTTCTCTGTTTATGTTTATGCCCTCATAGTCTTCATTTCATGTTTTTATTTTCTTCCATGTTATGGAAATTTCAATACTGGCAAAAGCAAATGGCTTACAATTTTCTTTCAAATGACTTTGACTTTTCATTGTTTTTAAGGGAAATAAAAATGTTCATGTGATACGACAGTATGTCTGTCGTTTAGGTCATTTGTGGATTGTGTACAAGATAACAGAAAATGATTTTTGGATAAACCCTATAACCATGGAATATAAATGCATGGTAATATATTAAAGTGTAGATATATGCCCACAGATATGAAGCCCTGTTAAACAAGAAAACTATTAATGTATGTTACAAGTGACTCTAGAGTGACTCACTGACATACCATGTGAAAATAGAAATCACCTATGAAAACCGTACAGTGACAGTGCTCAGAGGCCTCCATCAGCCTCTACCATCAAATCTTTTCTCCCTGCCCTGAGCTCCAGATATCTCAACCAGGCCTTCCTGCTGCTGATGCAGACAGCAGCATCAACTCAAGGGGAGCAGAGCCAAGGCCCCGTTTTCCTGCAGCAGCCTTCTTACTGGATTCTTGCAGGGGCTACGTTCTCCTACAGAATAACATCCTTTGAGTGGCTTTCTCTTGCTGAAACAGGGCTTTCCCTCGTCTAGTGATTTCTTGTTCCTCTTTGTATCCTTATGCCTGCAGGTAATAGCAACTTCGAGGCTCCAAACCCCAACATGCTTTACTAGTCCCTCAGGTTGCTTTAAACTCTATCTACATGTGTAGTCCTTGTAACGAGCTCTCTCCAGCTATATTTTGAGTTTGGCACCTGTTTCTGGCTATGACCTTAGACCATAATATTAGCTCTGCAGATTCTGAATGGGGACATTTTGAAATTCTGGGTGGGCGTGTGAACACCTTCATTCCCAGCAACAGCATGGTGATTGCTACAGTGGCTTCCTGATAGATCAACCCACTCTGGGCTTTGCCTTCCTGCTTTTTACTTTCAACAGACAACACTCAGGATCTTGATCTTTTAAAAGCATACATTAGATGACAGTATCCCTCTCTCAAGTCCCCACAAGTGTAACCATTTTACCTAAAGAAAAAAATCCCACTTCCTCCAATGGCCTAGAGATACTCCATGCTTGGGCCTTTACCCCCCTTCACTACATACGCCTTGCCCACTTTTCTCACTCTTGACCAAACACCATGAGTAACCCCAGCACTGCACCCAAACCTCTGCTCAAAGCCTGGCCGTCTGAAAAACACCTTGACTATTCTACTTGATCTAACATCTTGTTCACTTCTTAAACCCATCTTTAGATCTCTTTCTCTTTTATTAAAATAAAAAAAGCAGTTTTGATGTTGATTGGTAATAGTACTTCCTCAAAGTACTCAAGGTCTGTTGCTACAAACAATTCAAAATGTATTCTCCTTATTATATTATTTGAATATTTTTTCTTTAAAGGAGAATGTTTGGGGTATATCTCATTAATATAAAAGTGTAAGATTATCATTTCCTACATATTTTCTGTTGAAGAGGCACTGTGGATGTAACTTACTTACTTGATAAAATTTAACACTGTCAGTATCCCTTCATTGTGCACAGTTTTTCCTTTTTCAAAATAAGGTTGAAAAAAGGCCGAACATCATCAAACTAGTGACCGAGTCTGGTCTTGCTCCTAGTTCACTGTGCAGTACAGATTATCATGTTGGAGCGAATGAAATCTTGTAGTCAGTGATCATATAATTTACACATATTAGGTATTAGTAAACTATCTGTGGACGACATGACTAACAGTTAACTACTACATCTCAGGTCATGGGGAAAAGTCAACTTTAAAAACTCCTTTCTTTCATATTTATTTAAAAGCCCATACTTTAAAATGACCATTTGGTTGTAAATGTTTTAATCTGCACTCATTTTTTCCTACTCAGGTATCCTCTACTCTCACTGGGTCCCTACAATTCGCTACAGTGCTGTCTCTCCTCATATTAAATAGAATGTTGACTTTGCCTCACTAGAGGACCAAGCCCATCTCTCCTCCCCTAAGAGAGTAGAGGCACTTTCACAATGTAGAAGATGTTAGTAATTATGCAGTGAGGACCAACCAGTTCAGTGCAAGTCAGTAGACTCCTTTTTCTTCATGAGCTTTACTCTGAAGAGGTAATGAGTTTCTAACACATTGGACCATAACAACGTGAGCAGGATTGCTATAAAATTCATTTGCAATGGGCTAAACGGGAGTCAGATATATCTTGATACCAGAGCATATCAAAGACAGTGCTAATCTAGCAATTCAAGATTATTAGCCCCCCCACAAGAAATCTCAGTCACAGTTCCAGTCATGGAATACCTTGCCACTTAATCAGGAAGCCATTTAATGTCCTCTGACCCTGATCTCCTTATCCATGGAAAAAGATGGTTGCATAGATGAAAGCACTAAGCATCCCTAAGTACTTGGGAAGCAATGTAGAGGATAGAGTAACATATATGTTGAAGAAACTTGCATTATTCCTTTTCTTCTTGACTTTTTAAAATTAGAAAGCTTTAAAAGATTTATATTAATTTTTTTTGACTAAAAACCAGAAGCCACTCCTAAAGTTAATTATCGTGTGCCAGTCTCTAAATGTTTAGACCACTTAATTCTGGAAAGTAGAATTTGAAGTGATCACATAATGTGCTGTAAGTAGGCCTGGCTATCAGGAAGACAAGGGAGCTAAGCTCTTGTTTTCAGAGTGTGAAATACTTGGTATTTCACTTGGCAGGACATAAACCCAAATTCATTCATCTCTAGGAGAGGCTGCAGGTGGCCCCTGTCCTAAGCGATGTGGGAATGATGGCTGAGAAGCTCATAGCTGCTGTCTCTGAACAGTGATTCTGGTTCTTGGGGTATGATATCTGAGTCAGGAGGACATGTGAACCCTTTATTTCTTCAAACTTTCCATGAAGAAAAACCCAATAAAAATCAAACAGTACATTTTTGATAAAATATTAATTTTAGTCAATAGCCCTTCTTCTGTTCACATGAACAACTGAATTGCATCTGCTGCTTTATTATTTTGCCAGTAATTGAACTACTATTACCAAGCTGCAGAGCTCCTAGTAGAGGAAAAAATATTATACAGGTCAAATGACATGTGACCACCGATGGTCATTATTTCAGTTTGTTTGTGGTTTCTTAGTGGCTGCAGCACACGTAACATCTGACTATCCCTTTACATCCTCAGTGTCCAGACTTTCATTCCTGTCTGAGCTCTTCGGAGCACCTGCTCTCCCTTTCCCTGTATTCAATACCTAAACAATTATGTACAAGTGATAGCATGGCCATCCTGACCTAATGTACAGTACTCACTTCCCACCTTTGGCCTGGGTGCTTGTCCCATCTGCTACTTCATTGTCTCTGATAGTCTCCACCCACCTCCTCTTCCTTGAACTTTACTATTTGGTCCTCCACCATACCTATGCAGTCAATCTTTTCCTTTTTTCAAGCATTCTTCCTTTGCATATAAAGCAAGTGATTTTCAAATTCATTCTGTTGTTGATTCTAGGTACATCAATGCCACTATTTTCATAGTCCGCCCTTCTGAGGAAAATACAGACATTTCTGTCGATTTCCTGTCTCTTCATTCTCTCAAACAGTTTTGCTTCTATTTTCCATTCACTTGGGCCTTTTTCCTAATCCCTGGCTCATCCAATGGGCCTGTTTTAGTTTGCCATGATGCCCAGCATGAACTGTAGCAGAGCCAGCAGGAAAAAACACTGGTCGACAAGATTTCAAATCACCCATGAATTATTTCATGTAATTGAGGAATACGGGCATAAATTATATTACTCCAACAGGTGACTTCAGTATTAAAATTTCCATTTTAAAAGGGAAACACTTCACACTGTTTCTTTGAAAGAGAAAAACAGTCTTCTAATGTTTTGAAAGAGTTGGAGACACTCTTTGCACACAAAGGGCAGAGTGTCCTTGGGTTTGCTGTAAATGTTTTAGCAGCTGTGGAAACGTTCAACAAAATGAACTTCCAGCAAGAGAGAGCAATGTGCAAAAACTGGGCTTTTCACTGTGGACACTGAGACACTCGGGGAAACTTGAAGACTCCCTGTCACAGTGAGAGGTCACGTGGCTCCTCTTGCATGCTCTGCCTGTAGACTCTCATGTGTGTGTCACCTCGGGCCACACATCCTTGTAGCGTTAAACAAATCATGTATCTTGACTTTGGACTTTTTACGTGACAGAGTGGAATATCTCAGGGAGTCTATATGACTAGTACATCTTCTTTCCCTTCAAAATGTAGGGAAACAGATCCACGGATTCATGATGCATATATTCTGACACTTTGTGGTTCAATTTTTCTCCATATTTAGGCTCACTTACGCTGATTATGCTGATAACCGTAAGTTATCAGCAATACGGCAGATGTTTGCTGTTTTCCTGTCTGTGCAGAGGATGCCTTTGGTCAGTGGACGCTGAAGGCATCACCTCACAGTCCTACCTTTAAACCTCTGCACACACAGCTTTCAAACAGTCTCTTTCTATATATAGCAAGGAAACTCAGGCTATAAGAACTAGAAGTCAAATGAAAGAAACAATTTCTTTCTCTTTTCTGGGAAAAATAAATTCTGATGGATATTTAATCATTTAAGAATTTTGTATATAGTTAGTAAGCATATACAGAGTTCTTTGATGAGCAAAACACTGTGAACATGTTGTGTGGAGCACTTGAAGGGTAATGACCTTTAAGACTGGGAGGGGTACATGTGAAGGTTTTGAGGAAGGAAAAGGAAGAGAGAAATGATGTAATTGTATTATAATTTCGTAAAAGTATTTAAAGCATGAAACTTTGCAAAAAGTTGTCCTGCTGGCAGTATTTCATTTGACAAAAGAAAAACTAAGCACTCATAAGGACAGAGTTTCTGATCAGCACAATATTTTACAAATATATTTTAAAGGGTTTATTTCAACCAGCGAAGGCTGAGTGTGTGCTGACTGTGGCAATGCTTAACTTACTTTGTGAGCGCCGTGTGGATATGGTTTATGGCTTTTGGCCTTAAACATTTACATGTGTAACCAACAAAGCCCATTGTCACGGCAGATCTGCCTGTAGTATTCAGGATTGGGCTGCTTTGCTAACTTACCAGAGATGTACTTTTTCTGAAAAGGAATTAATTATATACTGAGAAGCTTGTGTAAAAATTAGGATTCAGGTACTAACATTATTCATAGTATAAATTAGGATTCAGGTACTAACATTATTCATAGTATATGAGCCTTGAGTGTAATCTTTTATGCTATAGAATTAACATTGTTTGTTTGATTGTTGACTGAATGTAACAATATGTTGGGCATCTTTTCCCTATACATCTGTACCAAAAAAAAATAATAATAATGCATGCACAGTTATTTTTCTTAACTATCTGGCAAGGCATACGATTGATTGTTAGAACATTTCTTAATTGGTTAAGACAAAATTGAGCCACATGTTAATGCATGAAAACTGTCGGTGTAGGCAAAGCACATGATACTCTCATAAGAGCTTTAAAATCACACAAACGTTGAAGTCTTACCGTTAGGTTTCATGCAGTCTGTTCCCTGCAGCGCATTAGCGTTAGCCCTTCAGTGCTGAAGTCGAGTGTGTGTGGGGAGGGGCTGACATGTCATTCAGAAACTAGCCTTAACTTAGGTGACGTCTGTCAGTGCACATGATGGAACAACGCTTCCACTCGTGTATCTGGTCTCTGCATACAAAATGTATGCAGAAAGTGATTCTCATGTTGTTTTAGTGTGCTGTGATGACCTGCATGAGAACTCCATTTTGCTAAGGTTGTGTAAATTCAGGGCATGGCACACGGATCTTTCTCTTCCTCCTGTGAACTCTTCTACCTCTGAATGAACTTCTCCATGGCAACTCTTTGGGTTGATGCAATTTCAGTATCCCACAGGGGTTGCTTTCTAAACGCACTGCCTGTGGGATGAGATGGCTACTTCATCTGTCTGACTTTGCAATGCTTCTTAAAGCAAGCCACCATCGAGAGGGTTAAGGGATGTTACTGCAGCAGTTATCAGCAGACCAGCCATCTACCTTTGGTACTTACAGGAATTTTATGACTCTTGATCATATTATCAAATTCTTCATTAATTTTTTTGTATTTTTCTTCAGTGCGTGGGGTGAGTGCATAAGAGGAGTCAGGATCGGGGCTTTCAGAGCCTTTGTTCTCTTTCTTGTTCAATGCCTGCCAGGTTCAGAGAGATATCAAGAGTAAAAAAAATGAAGGGTGTTTCGAGTACTTACACACAATCTTTGCCTGCTGATCATTAGATCAATGTCTTCGTTAATTTTCCTGTACTTGTCCTCAGACTCAGGGCTGTGACCTACTGAATCGTCTGCATCGGGATCTGGGCTGTCACAGCCATTAAGGCCCTTCTTTCTCAATGTCTGAAATAAATAATGTGCAAAGTTCAAACCTAGACAAAGGCTGTAAGAGACATTTAGCGATGTTACAGAGATTCAAGCTGTCCAGCATTTCAGATTATTACATATGCTAGAGTGCGTTTGGGGAAAGAAATCACGAGAGAACGAGTAATTCCAACAGAGTGCTCATCACTAGTTTAACAAAAGGAACAAGAAACTATTTTGTTTGCAGCTAAATTCAGTCAACAAACAAAGAAAGGTAAAATATCTTGGTACAGAACTCAGATAGAAATACATAATGAAAAGCAATTACAAGATTCAAAGTGTAATGTGATACAATACTTTTTTTCCCATAGAAATACAAGCAGTCAGGATGTTACAAAATCATTTCAGAATCTATGACAAAAAAAAAAAAAAAAAAAAGCAGAAATGTTGCAAACATTATCTCTGGATTTAACATAGTGGTTGGAGTTACTATCTTGTCTCGCCCTTGGTACTTGACAGCAAAAGGGCATTAAAGAAGCCAGCTAATCACCAAGCACTTGCGAGGAAGAAGCTCATTTGGGAGAATTATTTTTGCTTGTTAGAATTCTCTGTATCTGTAAGAGTCTGTATTAAAATTTCCAATATTGAGAAATTATCTTCCTAAACAAGAGAAGAAGGCAGCTTTGGGATGGCTGAGCTTAGGGCTTCATTATCCTGAGCTGGGTAAGGACGACAGCACTGCATATAGACAACCAAGTCAGGAGTTATCAAACAGCACAAACTCCTCCTGCTTTCAGTCGAGTACGAATCAGTCTGAGACTCTCCTGACACATAAAAGTGAAGTCAGTGGCTTCTCGCCAGCCTCCTGTCTCCTGATGTAGGTCTGCTCTAGTTTCAGCTGTCACTAAGGGATAAATACCAATAAAACAGTGTAACAGTTTGGAAAAGTATGAGTCAGGAGTCTGAATTTTATTCTTTTCTAAAAAACATGTTTTTCAACTAAACTATGTACAGTCCAACGGACAGAAATAATGTGGTTTTGGAGCTCACAAAACCTCTGATTAATCATAACACTTGACATGTTAATAATTAAGAGACTCACACACTATTTCTTATTTTTCATGGTACTAACAGGGTTGGTTACAAAGAGATGTATAGCTATCTGTCTCTCACTAATGGAAAGTCCTCAGAGCTGATCCATGTTGGAAAGAGAACTCAGATACAAATAAAACCAAAAGCTGAAACACCCAGACAAGGGTCTGAAAGCTGAGATAACTCTGCATTCTTGAGTTATGCATTCTGGGACAATAAAATGTTGTCATTTTTAAAGGGAGTGTCCAGCTTAAAAATTCAAATCCATTGATTTTTTTTATCATTGGGCCTCAAATATAATGGTACTTAAAATTACTTTCAGAGGCATTGAAGGCTTGTACTTAATACCAAAGTGGGAGCTATCATATCTCAACATGTAGGATGTACATCTATGTAAATATTTATTAATGTTACAGTGGTATAATATAACAAACATATGGTTACAGCTTATTATGTGGTAAGATGTTTGAATATTAAAATGAATATTTTGACACAAGATGATGAAATATACATTTATAATCTTGAGGAATTTTTAATTGGTGGGGCCACCTGTCCCCCTCTTATGAATTTCCAATCATGTATTTTGGTCTAAAATAAGTACTCATTGAAATTTCCCACAATAACACCACAATGGACATCACAAAAAAACTAGGATGCTAATTCTAGTTACTAACTTCTTACATTGTAAACTCTTTTCTTAATATTATCTTGGGGTATTATCTTATAATTTTGCTTTGGCCTCTATAGATTCTTGAGCTTTAAGAGAAGTGTTTTGCATTACAGTCAACATATCTATATCTAATCTATATCTGTATCTAATCTGTAAAATTGAGTATTCATTCACAGGTCTGGTGAAATGTTTCACTGTCACCGAAGCATGAGAATTTAGTTCCTCTATTCCAGACTAATGTAAAAAGCTGGGCTCGGTGTGTATGCCTGTAACTCCTAGCCTTGGGGTAGAGAGTGGTGGAGACTTGTAGATCCCTGGAGTTAATTGGCTAGCTAGTGTATCTGAACAAGTTAATCTCAACTTCAGTGAGAACCCCTACCTCAAAACTCATAGAAAGAGAGTAAACTAAAAAGGCTATTTGACATCAATCTGTGGCTTCTACATGCTCAAACACATACACACAGAGACGCACACACACACACACACACACACACACCCATACCAACATCACCCACACACGCCATATCCAACACATGTAGTACCTCTCACATAAACAATTTAAAAAAGAATTCATGTTCATAAAGAAAAGAAGGTAAGATCAAGAAAATATTTAGTAGTCTTCAAAAGTAGCTTATTCATATTTCTATAAGGCACATGAAGATAGTCTTATGAAAACCTTTAACTTAAAAACATCAAATGATGTTAATTAAGAGTCTTAATACATTTTTTCAATGTGTATTTTACCCAACAAATCTTATTGTAAAAAGTATCGTTGTTTTGATATGCAGATTTCTGACAACAGAACGCAAGGGTTAGAAGAGGCCTATCAACTGTCATTACAATCCATCTGGCACGTACATGTGTGCTAAATATTCTCACAAAGCTTTTGGGTGGGTAGATACTGTGGCTTATAAAAATTCAAGCACAGCTTATATTTCACTGAATACCTCTACAAATGTTAACTCCTTCTCTCTCACAAGTGTTTCACTACGAGTTTAGGAAATCTTAATCTCAAACCAGTGCTGCCAAGCACTGTAGCTCAGCTTTGGTCACTCACTGCCTGGGGACAAGCTATGTCATCTCTCTGTCGAAATCTTTTGATTTTTTAAAAACTAGGTAATACAGACGTCAAGGAATACTTCACTGAAATACAAGCAGCGTTTGAAGTTTTATAAGCCACACTATCTACCCACCCAAAAGCTTTGTGAGAATATTGCATTCCCGTTCACCTACAACAGTCCACTCAACACTAGTATAAATTAAATTGAAATGTTAAGGAATTAAGTTTGGAAAAATTCTAAGGATGAAAATATGAATAACTATACTTCCTAAAAATATTTTTTTGAGACAGGGTTTCATGTAGTTAAGGCTGACATTGATCTGGCTCTAGTAGTAAATGATCTTGAATTCCTTATCCTTCTGTGTCTCCCTTCCAAATGCTAGGGCTTCAGGCATGCATTATTTCTTTTGCTTGGTACTATGCTATGGATGAAACTCAGGGCTTTGCACTGGGGAGGCAAGCCCTCTACTAACCAAGCTATGCTCGCACCCCTTGACATCAGATTTTAGTCAAGAGTGTAAAGTTATGCTGGCCAACAAAACACTTAGTTTATAGAGTAAGAAACCAGAAGAATCACCAGTTACTTTGTACCTGAAGCAGGATGTGAATTATTGGATGCAAAGAAAGCTGCTGGCATGGCACTGTAACAAGCAGGGGAAGACAGGCTGGTTCTCTCCCAATACGTTCTTCTTGTGTTGGGGGACATTACCTTGTAACAAACACGACTGGTATGGAAGCAATGGTTTAAGCTAAATTGTGTTATTTAAAAAAGGAGCTTTTTTCTGAGACCCAGAAACACAAAATCTTAGAGTGAATTAATACCGAGTTCTAAATTCCCATAATCACATAACCAGAACACTGGAAAAATTGTTCAAAAATATTATCCTCAGCTGAGTGCTTGCATAACGTATTTCTGCCAAGAACAAATGATTATGGTGGAATTATAAAGCTTGGAAAATGGAAGTGATGGCACCGTCTCGAATGCCATAGTGTGAATGCAGAACCAGAGGAACAGTTTTATCTTTATTATATTAAAATCTACAGCTGTTTAATGATGACAAAGGAACTACTGTTAGCTCCAGCCAAGTCTGTCTATTCACAGTAATGAATAGTCAATATGAACTAAGGGACTTACTAAGTAGATTCGAAGCATATTCCTTTAGGACTTTTCTAGCAAAATCATACTCTCTGCTGTTGGTCTTGAAAATGTCTCTGATATTTTTATTTCTGGTATCTCTGGTCAGGTAACGGAGGTACCCAGACAGCCGTTCTATACATGGGTCGTATGTATGGTATCCCTCAGATGAGAATATTTTGAAGTAGTCTTTTCCTGTGTGCAAAGAGAAGGCACAGTATCTACTCAAACCACTAACTTCTCTCACAACTTACCTAAAGAGACTCTACCCCTAAGGAACTCTGCAAATCTTCAGTGAGACTGTATACTGAAGCGAGCTTTCCACAGAAGAGTGACACCTTTGGGCTAGATCAATTGACGGCAGAGGCTTCTGGGGGTGTATTCACATAGTAGCGATTGTGACACCGTGAGCATAGCGCAGGCGCTCTTACAGAAGCAATTAGATTGACAGAAGGTGTCATACTCCACACAATAGATGGGAGAAGTCCAGGCAGGTAATCCAAGCATCATTTGGAATCTCTGCTCTCAGACATGTGGACATATGGACCTGCATTATTGCATTTGTTCACCAGAAAAGCCTGAAATATGTATAAACTGATGATGGTAGATGACAGGTGCTTCAAACATTCTAATGAAATCGATGTAGGGGAACAGATTCTATTTCATTACTGAAAGGAATATAAATGAAAAAGAATGCCACATGGAGTCTTATGTCTTGTCTTATGCATTATGTTTTCAACTAGGAAATCTCTTTTGTATGTAATTATTTAAACCAACTTTTCTTTTTAGCTATGTATTTTTTTAAGTCTTAGTTTTCTTTAAAAAAAATCTCTTCTCAGTACAAGAGAGGTAACTAAATTATTAGTCCCTTTCCATTCTATGAGACTATATACCTCATCTTAAGGCTATTTAATTAAAATTCAACATTTTCCCCCCAAAGAATTAGTATCTCATATTAAAAGCTTTAAACCAGCTAATTTCTTTCTGTGTATGTAGTTTCAGTCCTGAATAAAGTATGTTTTCATTGTCTTCTTACTTTTATCTGTGCTTAACTATACAGCTGAAATTTAAAACGCTTTTGTGAAAACCCTCAAATTACTCCCATTACCCTTTGTTAAAATCCAAATAATCATGCTTTCTTGCATAACGGGTCCTCCCTGACTTTGGAGGGTTCATGTGTCAAGAACGCATACAGGAATTATTTCTGTTAGCTGCATGGATGTTACATTCACACAAAAAGCAAGGAAGAAAATTCATCTATTTAGGAAAGGCAGTTTTCTTCTGGCTTTAAATCCTCTAGGCTTGACTTTAGCAGCTGGGGAGGACAAGCACTTGTGGGACAATAAGTGGGCTCTGGTACGAGAAGCCATGTTAGTAGGTGGAGCCCTGAGAATGTAATGGCCACTATGTGCAGGGACTCCTAACATTGGCTCAGGACACGTTATCTGGGACTGACCACCTTAAGACACTCCTTTAAATACAGAATTAGGAATATAAATTTTGAACAGAAGTATAGGGTATGTCTCATTTTTATGATTTCTAACAGAGCTCTTGGACAGGGCAAGACTAAGTGCTGAGTAATTTCTCTATAGGTATTAATAATCAAATCCGTAAGCAGTGTCTATACTGCATTTATATATACACCATGATTCTCTTTTGTTCTTATTCCAGAAATGAAAAAGATACAATAATATACTGTGAGTTTAGTACATTAGCACTTTTCTTTTTATCAGGCAAGAGAATCATGTATAAGAAAAATTAACTCATAAAGTATCTGTGTCAAAAATCTAAAAAAAGGCGAAAATATAAAACTATTACACAGTTTACTCTAGATTAATATTCATTCTAAACATATTATCTTTCCTTCTACTGATGAAAGATGTGTGTGTGTGTGTGTGCACACGCGCGTGCACGTGTGTGCACAAAGAAAAATACAGTCTGCTGTCAGGGTATTTGTTGTTTGGGTCTATATTAGTTTCTGGCCTGACCAGTGTGTATCAGATGACCAATAGGGGGCTGATCCCTAGGAGAGAGTAATTCTTCCACTTGCACAAATCACTAGTTGACTATAGGTCTTTGTCTAGGGGCGGAACCCCATGAGATTTTTCTCTCTTCTACATTAGCATGCTGTTATGGCCGTTCTTCTCGATTGTTTATACTTCTGTTTCTCGGAGAGGCTGTTACACTAAACTTCCTGGTATTCTCATGTTTACAGTGTTTCAGCTCTTGATTCTATGATGTTCCCTGAGCCATAAATCCAGGAGCTGTGATGTAGACATGGCCACTG
>JANHMN010000014.1:7961888-7974399 GCA_030674055.1 Rhabdomys pumilio | reverse complement strand
GAAGAAGAAGAAGAAGAAGAAGAAGAAGAAGAAGAAGAAGAAGAAGAAGAAGAAGAAGAAGAAGAAGAAGAAGAAGAAGAAAGCAAGTGAGAATGAATCCAACAATTGAGAAAGAGAGGAAAGGAATAAATTAACAAAGATCAGGAAGCAGGTTTTGTGAGAGTATGAACCGTGGTTGTAACTTCACGTGTGAATCTTTTTAGACTGCGGCACTTCCGCTGCAAATCTGTTCCAGGGAAAAGACTGAATCCAAAGTCACTGGGAGCTTTAAAAATAATTCTTCAGAGCATCTTCTCTTATAAACTATTCATATGTCATACTAACAAAAGTAGATGCATATGCTATCTTCAGTAACTGCATTAATTTCCAACGTTTACTTTTGTTTCCCCGTAGTGTCTATAGTGGTTCTTCTGTTCATATGTAGGGTCACTGCATGACATAATTGAGACAACAGTGGTCTGTATCCTGCTCTCTATTACTTGGCATGGGACGCTGTTGTCAGCCACTACGGGTCCCACTTTGTCTTGGACTTAGGAGATCTCTGTTTACTTCTCTTTCCATTTTCTTCCTTGATTCCAACTTGTCCCTTACTCCAGTCCCCTCTCAGAAAACGTTACAGCTTAGTTCTCTGACCAGAAGCCCAAAAAACATCCTCGATTTCCCCACCTCTTTTCATCTGTTGTTCATCTTGTTTTTCTTGTTGCTCATCTTGACTGTCCTCAGTCTGCTTGGTTTTTGACCCCACTTTGCACACAAGCTGCCTCTATACCTCAGGCAGGGTCTAATTAAAATGAAAAACTAATTGTATCTTTGCTGTTTTTATAAACCATGGTGGCCACCTAGGGCTGCGTCACACACAAGCTTGTACAGCATATTCTCCTGCTGCTTCTCCTCTTTAGCTCTTCCCATATTTTCCAGAACAAGTGTTTTCACCAAAGGAGAAGCTCCTATCATTTCCCACGTCTGTATGAAGTTTTCAAGCACTCTCGATCTATGCCATTCATTCCTGTCTGCAATTTCTTTGCTTACTCTTTCCTCTATGCTTTGCAGACCTTAGTCAACTTAGAAGAGTTGATCTCTAGAGTTTAGATATTTTTTGTTCTTGAGACATATTTTTGTGGTTGCTTCTACTAGATGTTGCCACAAGGAGAAAAAAAAAACAAAGTATTGCAACAGGTATACCTTTACTTTAGGGTTCCCTGGGAACAAAGCATTACCCTTGATATATATTGAAACCTCTCTGTTGGTTGAATTTTTGGTCTACTTCTAGCTTCTCAGGAGGCAGAGAACACATAGATTTTTCTATGAAGCAACAAAAATAAAGATGTGAGGCTAGCAGTGGGTTCAAAGGTATCTTAGAACATTTGTTAATATCTCAGAAGGAGACATTAAGGTTTATTTCAAAGGCACTGAGAGGCTTCTAAGATGTAGAGGCAATATCATTTCCTTGCCAAAAACACTTCTACTGCCAGGCTCTCCTAAGGCTGCAGAGAATTAAGAACTCTAATGGGCTTGACTCTGGCCCATTTTCCCTCGTCCAATGGGAAATCCCTCTCTGCCCTTCATGTATAACACAGTTTTCAGGTCTCCAGTTACAGGCTCAACATGAGCTGCTAATAGACCTCAATCTGGCACATAAATGAATTATTCTCCAATCTCTTTTCCATTCCTTGAGTTCTTCATTGGTAGGCATGGAAGAGGCCAAGCCAGGTCTAGAATCTGAAGACAGGCAGGCTTCACTTATGACATTGTCACTCTCTTCCTCCTGACACTTGATCATTAATCACTTCAGAAAGTATCCTATTTCCACCAAGTGGTCACAGTCCATTCCCTATAGACAATTTTTTTTGTTGTTAATCTACAGTAATTTGTTTACAAAAATAGGAAAGGGCCTTTTATGTAACACCTTTCCAGTGAGTATAGCCTGAAGACTTTGAAGGTCCTGAATTCTAACATTCCAGAGACTTGCATTAATAATGATAAGCACAAACTAGCAATGGCACCCCTCTTCCCTGACATGTTAGAAAGTTACAAAGTCTGAGGAATATGCAGTGTCACTGGGGTGCTTTAAGGACAGCCTGTCAGTCACGCACTGTGGATATCCAAGGAAGGAAATCTGCATGTGTGAGAACAAGCTTCCACGACAGAGAAAACTCTTTACTGCTGCTACCTGTTTTTTTCCAGTACACGGATGCCATTCAACAAACACTTTTGTTAATAAAAGAATAATGGGATCTAAGGCTTCGGTAATTGGTTCTTTTTTTAAAGTGGAATTACAACAGGAACTGAAAACACGCAGAGAGCAGCTATTAGATGTGAATGCAGGGTATTCTTTGCTTTTACCTCTAGCAATGGCCACTGTAGAACTCTGGGATGCCCATTCTCATATAAAAGTTAAAATAAAAAAGGATGAACAGAGTATGGTGGACTTAATAGAGGGCATGAAACATAGGTCAGTGATACAGCAGTTGGCCAGCTTTAGAGGGCCCTGGAGAAAGAGTTAGTATCCCTATTATGTTTCTCTAGAATTGTATACTTAACATTTATTTTCTATCTGTCTGCTATTTCTATTATTGTTCTTACCTCATTGTTTATTTTTTAGATTGTAAGATTAATGCAGACAGGACATCTCTTGAGGGCTTTCTGGTCCCGGTAATTAGCAGAGTATCTGACAGTAGGATGTTACAACAGATCTGTTAACTCTTTTGGACAGGAGTTGTATAGAAGAAAAGTGCTAATGACAGCCTGGTGACATACAGCAAGGAGCCGTAGACAGGCTACGAAGTTGCTAATGGCTAGAAGAAGCCCAGCTTCCTTCCCCTGTGTGTGGAGCTTTCCTTATAGAAGTCATGTTACATGTCAAAGGTCAGCAGCCTTGGTCTCTGGCTGCAACACCAACACCACCACCTCCACCACCAACACCATTTCCAATATAAAAATCTATCGTGGGACTTTGTTAACGTAATATTAGTTTTCTCATCTTATTGCCTGATTACACCGTCTTTTCATTTAACAGCGTTCAACTTATAATGAGTTGCTAGTGGTTGGTTAGCCAGGCCAGTTAGCTAGGCAGACAGAACACACTGGACTTCAGCAGACCTATCTATAAGCAGAACACCAGAGAGGCCAGCTAGAAGTTAGATATGAGAAGAAGATTATGTACAGGTTCAGGTTCAGAGGATCAGCTTGGAAACAGAGCTATAGGTTTATAGGGTGTTATCATTAGTGAGTAAATAGAACTTCATTTCATTTATCCACACTGGTATCAGGCAGTGAGGAATTCATAAAGACAGGGCCTCTGAAAAGCAAAGGCCCCCTTTTCTTTCCTGCTGTAAACTTATACTGGAGTCTATCTCTTATCTTCCCAACCACAATGTAAAACACAGTGTCTGGACTCACAGGAACATCAGAGTCAAGTCTTTACTGTACAGTTTTAATCTCATCACCACAAGTTATGTGGATCAAGAATAGGTGCTGTGTTTTCTTCAATGGTCTTGAGTAGGTATCTAGTAGGAAGAAGTGTTACATGCTTCTACTATTTAACGGTCAAGGGGCACTGAGGTTTTTTTTTTTTTTTTTTAAGATGTTTTAAAATAAATATGCTGCAAATGTATTCAAGACATGCTTAGTCTCAGCCTTGTTGGGAGCCCAGGCTGCACTGGTCAATCTCATCAGCACTGTCCCCATGTCGTTCTTCATGTTCTCCCTGCAATACTATCCTGACTCTTCCCACCGTATTGCCACCAACTTCCCACCCAGGCCTCATTCCAAACCCAGCTTCCAGAGAGCACAGCTGTGCCTTTTAACTGAGTGTCCCTGTACCTGGGAAAGAACAGATCCCTTAGAATTTCATGAGTTAATGTAGATTTTGAGTCCATTAATCAAAGGGTCACTATTTGCTTTCTTAACAATATAATTATTTCCATCTGGCACTGGCTAAATAACCAAACAGTGCCTCTAGGACCAACATCAAAAGTGCCAGTAGCATTTCTGAATTAGGACTCTCAGCTCAGCTTTCCACTGGGACTTGCCCTGGGGTTGGCTGGATCATTTGTTATTTGGAGGCTCCTGTCTCTTAGATTCATACTCCAGTTCCTGTTATTTTTACAGTATTAATGTGGAGAGCCAGTTTTTATTAGCACAGGCAATTATAAATTGAGTATAAGGATTAAAATAAATAGGATGCAGTAATAGAACCAAAGAATCTGAAAACATCTAATGCATTTATTGTAGAAAATTGGAGCTTTTCTTGTAGATAAAATACTTACAAATGGATGGAACACATTTCATAAAAATATGATTTGGAAAGCCTGGTAGTATCACTAATATACTCTGAGTAAGACCTATATAGATTAAATCACTGTTATTAGTTTATGAACGTATTTAATATGTTCTAACTTTATACTTTCAAGTATCAAGATAGATATATATTTATATCTGCAAAGGTTCCACAACTTTTGACAAGTAACGTTGATAAAACTACATTTCCACAATTTCATATTTAATACAAGCAGTAAGGCTAAGCTTCCATTCAGTTACTCTCATCTTGAATGGATGCTACAAAAGTCAGAAAAAACACTGCAGACGTCATAGGAAAAAGGTATATAAGGGGAATGTTGAAGAAAAGGAACAACGACAGTGGCGATTACACAGAACACGATGGTAGACACAGTGATAGGCAGACAGACTTTGGGTGGAAGAAAAGGAAAGAAAATGAATGATGGTGTTGGAGTGTTGTCAAAGACAGGCGGGGACAAAATAATAAAGTGAGGCCACAAAGCACTGGTCAGTATGTCAGCTGGCTTCTTGTCCTGTTAGCTTTGCACTTCTTGATCTAACAGACAGCTTTATCACAAGCCACCGTGACCTTCATTATGGGCAGTGGCTCAATCTGTTCTCTAACTCAAAGCAAGAAAGTGGAGGCAGGCAGCCACAGCCGACTCTGTCCTCTGGTCCTAGATGGCCTTCTCTGAGGAATTTCCAGAAATTTGGTTTCTCGTCTGTATTGGTTTCAGTTGCTTGTTTTTGTCACAACAGCTTCAGTTGTCCATGGAAATGTTCTTCAACCTGATTTTTAAGCTTGACATTTCAATTTTTATAGCGTATGAAATCTTAGTGATTTTTATTAGTCTATTGGTGAATCTAAAAATTTTCATTTGCACAATCATTTCTTCCGCATACTTTACCAGGTAATCATCAAAATATTTCTCCTTCTATGCACGAAGAGGAATTTAAACCAGCCCTCCTTCACTCTCAAAAAATTAATTTTCTTAATATTTTAATTGAATGTATTTCTCAGCAATAAAACCTACCATTTGTGGAGTGCTTATCTGTGTTAAGAGTTGATCCTGCATCCTTGTGTGTGTGTGTGTATGTGTGTGTGTGTGTGTGTGTGTGTGTGTGTGTATTATTAATATATATATATATATATGTATATACAGATATATACAGATATATACAGACATATATATGTTATTCTATACAACCACATATCTACTATGATTGCCATGCCATGGATGTCAATGAGTAGGCACAATGTGGTTTAAGAAAATAAATCCAAGATGCTCACTGTAGAAGCAGGCATATGAGCTGTGTGTGAACTGCACTGCTTACTTCCAGGGATTTAGTGAGTTACTTGTTTTAGAACTGTGCTGTTTCTTCCATCTTCTCTCCTAATACACATTTCCTATGAGCAGGGAACACAACTCAACAGTAGAGTGTGTTCCTAATGTGGGCAAGAACCTACAAAAATACAAAAAATATATCTATGTAACTTTGACCAGTTTGTCTGATAATTTTTTTCTACTAAGGGAAATATCTATAATAAAATGACATGTAATCTTATCTATAGTATTTTCAACGACTACTGGATAGAGAGGACATCCCCTTCTATGGCTCCTAAGTAGTATCTCTGTTTAAAATGAAGAGAAAGAAAGACTGTATTTCTTTCGGCTTCTAAGGCTGAGAGGGAGTTTGGTCTAAGAAAGTAGGTTGACCTTCTGGAGGCATCCAAGTGCTTTATTTTGAGAGAATCTACACTTCTGAGATTCAGCCAGCTGCTCAGTCCTCTGTTTCTCTTTGCCTGACAGGTGAAGGGTGGGAAGGTGTGGGTGTGGAAGAGAAAAGTGTATACTTCTATGAGCAAAAGGCTTGTGGTCTCTACAGTGCTGTGGCTCTTGTGGAAATCTTGCATGCATTTTAAGGGTTCCTTTTCTAGTCAAAGCTATATAAGCTGCTTCTTTCCCCCCACTTTAACACAGACACAGTTTTACTTTCTAGGCCAGATGATAGGAAGCGTAAAGGAATCCAGTGTACAACTTTTCAATTTTCTTTAACAGCTATAAGGAAGACAGGGGGAAGGAAAAATACGATCTTAAGTGAAAATTTCCCAAAGTTGCAAGGAAAAGGGGAAAATTACAGAAGAGCTTCAAGAACCACAGACTTGGGCTTTCACATCTTGTCAGGAAATCTGCACTGTTGGTGAGCCTGGGGACCTGACTCAGCAGAGAAATGCCACCCACAGTCACCGACTGTCTCTGCAGTTGTGAACTCCCCTGTTTTCTCTGGAGGCTTCCCACAGCACACTCAATGTGTGCGTCTTTCAGATGGAAAATTGGATTTTGTGAAAATGGAAATAAAATCATGTTGTATAATATTTAAAGGCGTTTCTGGTAACCATGCTTGGAGCTCTGCATGGACTTTAACATCAGTTTTCTGTCGGACAGATCAGACTAACTAACCACTTAACAGTTTCAAAATGCTCAAACTTGCCATCACCATCGCTTTGAATAACATCTCGCTTCTTTTTAAAGATCACAGTTGAAAGATGAGAGGAAACAGCACCATTAAAAGAGGAAGTAAAAACGCAGTTCAAAGCCTGTTTCCATGAGGTAATGCGCATTACTGACCAATCATCAAAGAGGCCTGTCTATACTGAAATGAAGCGTGAGGTGAAAGCAGGTGGCTGGGGCAGTCAGAACTTCTCCAGCCCTCTTGTATTACTTATTGCTGGAGTCGAAGTGTCAGATAAAGATCAATGAAGGTTTGCTGATCTGACACAGGTACTTGTGCTTAGGGAAATGGAAGCTGTACATCTGAGTTCATCTGCTGGGGCTGCAGGTTTCATTCCTTTACAAAAAACCAAAAAACCAACCAACCAAACAAACAAACAAAAAAAAAAACCCAAACCTAACAAACAAAATCTATAACAGTAGCAACAGTTCTCTCTCTCTCTCTCTCTCTCTCTCTCTCTCTCTCTCTCTCTCTCTGTGTGTGTGTGTGTGTGTGTGTGTGTGTGTGTCTAGCAGGAAGTTAAAACTTTTGCAACAACTTTCTGAATTATTTCTCTGTAGATGTGTTTCCATACAGCTATTATTGCCCTTTTTTTTCCTCTAAAAGGAAATAGTTCAATTTAGTAATTAGAACCCCAGGAAAGTCATTTTTTTTCACATTAGTTTGCTTGCAAACTGAGTGGTGGATTCTAATGACACACAGATTTCTTCCCCTAATCAGAACATACCAATTTATTATCATACAATGTACTACTATTTTCTCTAATATAAGTAGAATTTCTCCTATTCGCAGGAACTCGCTAACGCAAAGTGTTGAACTGTTTGCCTGGGTTTTGATCACTCGTTCTCTAATTACTAACAACCAGTGCCTTGGTCTGGGAGCCACTGGTCAAGTGCAGACTTCAGAACGACTTGTTTGCTGCACCTCCAATCAGAGGAAGGTTCCTTCCCCATCATGGTTCATCCACACTGTCCTTACAGAGCAAAATAGGTGTTGTTCACAGCTAACATCAGTGGTTTAGAAATGCTATTTTTCCCCCAGTGGCAATATACATTGTGGGTGTGTGACTGGAATATTTAAAACACCTGCTGTCCTGGAACTGAGCCAAATGTATAATACATTAGCAAATGCTTGGCTCACTTCCAGCAGCGTGTATCGTACTGCCATCAGAATACTGAGCGAGCTGGCACAGAGATACTTAAAAGTTTCACTAGAAGCAATTTAGGACACGCATGTATTTTTATCGTTAACAAGATCACCACACTAAACACTGCTGACTGGTTAGTCTTATAATGAAATTAATTATTTTTGAGTCAGAAAGGAACCGACAGCATAGGAGGGGCACTCTTTGTCTTAGCTTTGCTGATTACCTTCTCATTCTTTCCAAGCTCAGCCAGTGTCTTTGCCCTCCACCCGTCTCACACACAACGCTCCAGTCTGACTGTGCTCTTTCTCAGAGGCACACAGTTAGGAAGGCAAACCATGCACATTAGAATTATATCTCTAACAAAGTTTGCTAACAGAGATTGAGATAGGTATCCTTTTTGATGGAGTCATTCTTACTTCTTTTCAACATTATTTTGATATTCCTTAACAGAATCAGTTTTTCTTTTGTGCATATTTTCTTAGTTTAAAAAATCAGTAGACTGTCCGAAGAAGTTCATTAAGTACGGTTTATGTGTCTATTATGTAAAGTACTTCACAAAATGACTGCATTCTCTGTGCTGAGGATTTGTTCTGCTCAGGTCCTTGACCACAGTAGGGCAGGCACACTATGACCGAACTACATCCTTAGCAAATCACAAAATGATTTTTAAGATATAAAAAGAAAATACACTGCAGATTTCAGTACGTAGAAGGTGTGTGTGTGTGTGAGTGTGTGTGTGTGTGTAACATGTTTTAAAATTTGTCGAAGGAGGAGCAGCAAGAGAAGAAACGGCATGGCCTGCTTGCAGATCACACACCCTCCCTGTGCTAATGGCCATGTACATACTTGTTAGTGTTCACAGTCAGACCAAACATGAGGTTACAATTCAAAAAACTGAATTTCAGCGGATGTTTTGAAGCATGCCCAAGGTCACAGTTTATACAAGTATAGGAAGGTGGCTTGTGTGACTTCCAGTCTATGTCTGCCTCTTGTACCACGTTAGGCAGTGTAGTAGTGAGACAGCTGGGCTTTCAGGCTTCTGACTTCCTACAGTACATAGAAAGCTTATGGGTCTGCATATTGGATAGTGTATGTATGTACAGAGTCCTGATTTTTTTGTTTAGTCATTAAAATTGCACATTCTTAGGAAACTCTAATTTCTTCAATTTTATGTACAAATGCTTATATTTCTTTACATATGTGACCTGTAGTTTCTATAATTTTTTAGCATAATGTCTATGATAAATATTTCTCAGAGAAATGCATGTGCACATTATCAGTGCAAACTGAAATCATATGCATTTAAAAGTGTCTTATATATAACCACAGACATTTACAGGGTCAGTGAAACAGCTTGAAATGTACACACACACACACACACACACACACACACACACACACACATACACACACACACACACACACACACACACGAAAAGCTGTTAAGTTTTCTACACCCATACACATACACTATTTATACAAATTAAAATAGTTTAGCACTTTTTAAAAATTAATTTTACTCTTTCTATTTTGAGATAGCTAATTTTATTCAAAAATTTCTCGAGTTTTCTTTTCTGCTATTCTGCCTGAGTCCATTGTGTTTTTTTTTTTTTCAGACACTTTCATATTGTTTTTAATCACAAGTAATTCCATGTTAAGCAGTTAGTGTTTCTTGGATCTGACGCTTCTCCCCTAATGACCTCACAGCCATTGCCCTGCCCCTTCCTGTGTGTGCATCCTGTATTATTATTATCAGTCTGATACTCTTCAGCTTGCGCCTTCCCCACGATGCTCTTAATCACTCATCTTTTGAAAGATCCCCCTCACAGCCTTCACAGCTCCTTTCTGAATTTTACTTTTTGAACCTACAATGATAATAAATAATATTTTTAGGCTTGAATATTCTCCTTCCACTAGGTATTAGTCTGACCCATATATTATCATCATTATGATTGCCTTCATTATAAACTTTACTATGGGCCAGACACCTGTTCCCAGTGTTCAAAATGTTCTTACTTGTCAGAGCAGGTACATACTAGGTATTATTATTAATCCCATTTGCAAACAATGAACTTGAGACACAGAACATAAATAATTTCAGGGACAAAGTGTTAGTCATACACTTTGAAACGAAAAGCCTCAGAGCTGATGGCCTCTGAAATACACTATACTGCTGCCCTCATAAGATATCCCCCACACAATCTAAATTGTCCTGTCAACTTGGTTCCCATGTGTATTTTCTAGATTAGCTGGAAGGTTGGATAGTCACAGATCATGTTGTAAACTTTTCTTTCTCTCTCCTAGCATTGCTGAGTTCTGTACATGGTTGGAATTTAATAATTATTGCTTGAATTAAAAAAGCCACAGTCAAAAATAAAAATTTAAACATAAAGACCAAAAGGTCATTTTTAGATTTGATAGTAAAATGTACTTAACATCCTGACTGCATTAGTAATCTACAAAATATATCCAACAATCTATTGTCCTCAATCAAAATGGCCGTATTGCTTTCTTTACTACTGTAGTTAACAATAGTTTATTGTCATTATAAGCATCTGATGCACACACACACAAAAGTGGAATTTATCTTGTTTAAACTAACCTGCTTGCTTTATTTTGACTTCTATTATAGATAAATAGTCCTGAAGTTGTTTCAAGTCCCTACAGATTAGGAGGCAGTCAAATCGATAACAACTACATAATACATAAAGGATGAATGCAAATTTTATAGAGAAGCAATTAATAATTAATTTGTATCTGTTTACTGTAACAAAAATTTGTTGTCAGCTCTTTCTGGTTTAACAATGCTTGAGTCAAGACTGATAAATTATATATGAAACTATGACTGTTTAAGGGCAAAATGACTCTAACATAATTATACTTTGAGATGTTTATGAATGTCATATAACCTATTGTATGTACAAACTTGGGCACAGTTCTTTCTGTATACTAGCATAGTGAATATTGTTAATACCACTATGCTATCTAGCAATATGAAATTTTTATATCAGCAATTAAAAAGAATATTTTGCAGTGCAAAGACTGTTTTATAGTGGGAAAAAAGATACTATAATATCAAAGACAACCACTGCCAAAGTTGAATGAATAATGACAATTTTGTTTTAAAGTGTGCATGTCAAAGGCTTTGTCCCTAGAACACAGCTCTGAGTGGCTCACTATCTAGGTTGAGAATGGCTATGCAGGATTGTGTGCCCTATTTTTCCATGCCTGCAGTAAAGATACAATATGGGAATTCAGCTTGGTAATTACTAATACACCACACAGACACAATTACACCCTGTGTGCTGCATAAAGGAATCACTTGTGGTCTGCATCCATTACAAAGAGCAGTAGGGGGCCAACATGCAAAACGACAAAATGCTTTACAAGACGGAAGGAGACCAGAAGAGTCGATGTACCCAGATACAAGGACCTTGATTCTTCTAGCAATGATTTAAGTCTCTTTCCATCCATTAGCTTCCTTTGTCTCGGGAGTCCTTAGCACATTACAGGAACTGAAAATAACAATACTCAGACCCATCCAACCCCTGACCTGTGCTGACACTTCCACACCCTGTTGCTATGTTTGACCTGGTTATTCAGATTACTTAAGCAAAAGAAAATGGTGCGTGTGCGTGTACGTGCGTGCGTGCATGTGTGCGTGCGTGCGTGCGTGTGTGTGTGTGTGTGTGTGTGTGTGTGTGTGTGTATTACCAACAGCAAAAACTATGTATTTGTTTTAAAAATGGCTTAGTCAGAATGCCATTTTTTTTTAAAACAGGAAGCCATCTTCTTAAAAAGGATTTTTTTTGAGATGATCTTTATTTCATTTTAAAAATTAAAAGGAAAAAATTGCTTGTGCAAAGACAGCTTTAAGAAAGTGGTTAAATCAGGTCGTCAGGGGATCTATTCCACCAAGAAGTCCTACCACTAAGGGCCTAAAGCCAATGAGTCAGCTGCTGCTCTCCAGCTACAGTGAGTCACACAAGTAATCTCTTTCTGTGAAACTTTAAAGTTTTGAGTTTAATTGCAAGCAGTAAGTAGGGTTTTTATTATAACAGAGTTTCCTGTTAATTATTACATGATGTACATTATTTTCCAACATTTTCATTTAAAAATCTTTTTTCTTAAAAAAAAAAAAAGCCTTACAATTATGAAATTTTAAGACCTTACAAAAGTTACTTATGGCAGTTTGTCAGGTTCTGTGAAACAAAGCCTTGTCTTTCAGAAAATGTTTACAATCTATGAAGGGGGAAAAAAAGTATCCTGGGGCTAAAATGTTTACTGGCACCTCGAAGTCTGAAGAGAGAGTCCGGCCTGTGGTTTCTGGAGGGCACTTTATCATGGCCTGTGTTCTCAAAGGTTTCTCTGAATGAATAGAACTGGATTACTCAGCCTTCTATTCCACGCCTATTCCTCTCCATTTTCTTTGGCACGACTGAGAGCCAGGCTATTTTTAGTTAAGCAGTTTTCTATTTTTAGACAACTGCCAGTTAGAAGACATTTGTTAGGGAAAAAAATTTAAACACACACACACACACACACACACACACACACACACACACACACACA
>JANHMN010000014.1:7942316-7961878 GCA_030674055.1 Rhabdomys pumilio | reverse complement strand
ACACACACACACACACACACACACACACACACACACACACACACACAAAGACAGAGAGAGGAGGGAATGAAGCCTCTCCCCACATATTGTGAAGCAGCCTTCAACCTGTAACTCCAGGCATTTCAGCTGCTTTCAATCTTGGAAAAATAAAGAAAAATTCAGAGTTCAGGGTTTTAAAAATAAACCTACCCTCTGGCTAACAGACCATAATACAACAAGCTGTTACTATGTGAAATGGTGACTATAGAAATAAAGAACATTCTCCAATGATTAAACTGAGAGAAAAAGTTGAAGAACGTTAGGTTATAGGAATGCTACACAAGTATGTAACAGTTTTCCAGCCCCTCAGCCAAAGTATCCTGTTTTAGAATTAGTGGGTGGGGACTCCTCTGTCAAGCCAAAACAAGGGTGTGGGACAGAACTTTAAAGTGGAACTTTTAAATCAAACTTAGGAAGATCTCTGCCGAATGTTGCTAATGTATTCTATGTTTTTTTTCCCTAAAATTATAACTACCTGTTTACAGAGAAACCAGGTATTTAAAAAATCTAACCCAATGGAAAATCAGACCCTATTATATCCATACCATAGATATACCTGTACATATATTTTATGACTCTGTATCATTGCATTTTTATATTCTTTAATATTTAAATACGTATTGAAATTTATAGATCATTAATCTTACTTTTACTTTAAATGGGAATAAATGCTTATGCCCATTAACATATGCCACTCATCATTCAAGGTCACTCTTTCATTTACAAATCTACCGTGAGGGGCTGGAAAGACTGGTCAAGCAACAATTAAGAGCATATCCTGCTCTTGTAGGGACTCATGTTTGGTTTCCAGCTGCCATATCCGGTGGCCTAGAATGTCCTGTGACTCCTGCTCTATGGGATCCATTGTGTGCATACCACACCACACCATAAACAAGTGAACAAGAAAATCAGAACCTTTAAAATTCACTATGATGCTTTTGGGTGCTCAAAGTCGTAATTTTTTTTCTCTCGGATAACCCATACTACATGTAGTAATGCTCTCCCAGAGTGCAGATTGCTGGGCTTCAGGGTAAATCCAGTTGCATCTCCAGCAGCCAGAAAGATGGTTGGTATATAGACTCAGTGTCACCATTATCTGCTGAATGACACACCAAAAGTTCTATATGTTTTGTTTACGCTAGACTATCTGTTCTGGGGTGGGAAACAGTGAACATGTCACAATCATTTTATTTTCCAGGGCATTAGGACCATGCCTTGCACAGTTATTTCCTAAATATTTGTGAAAAAATAAATAATATATTGCCTTTTGTTTAAATTTCTTAATCTATGTGAAATGCTAGCTATTTATGATAAATGTGTTATTTATTAAATTATACATTTATTAGCATAAAACATACCTCTTCAAGTTGAGAATTTGTTTCTCTTCGCTTTTATTTTTATTCTCTGAACTTCCTCCTTGGCTTTCAAAGTATAAATAATTTTTATAACAGTAGTTTACAATAGGCTCTGACATCTTTTACAGCCCATAATCCTAATTAGAGGCTCAGGAGAGACTTCAATGGAAACAATACTAACTGAAGGGAGGAGCTTGCCCCCTAGATTACATAACTTGTCTGCAGTCAGACAGTGGGTACGCTATGTTATTGTAACAGTGTTTTGGGGTGCTGGAAATGTCCACCACCTTCCATGGTAGGCGTATGCTCTAACAATGAACTGCATCCCCTTGAAACTAATTTTAAACTTTTACCTTTAATTCTAATTTGTGGGGCTTTAGAATGTATATTTCTGCCTGGTGGTGGTGGCACACGCCTTTAATCCCAGCACTTGGGAGGCAGAGGTAGGCAGATTTCTGAGTTCGAGGCCAGCCTGGTCTACAGAGTGAGTTCCAGGACAGTCAGGGCTACACAGAGAAACTGTGTCTCAAAAAACCAAAAATAAATAAATAAATAAATAAATAAGAATGTATATTTCTGAAAGTCCAAGTTAAATGATGAAGTTTCATTAAAATCCTCCCAATGCAAAATGGGACCATCTATGGTCCATCTAACTTCTGCTTTTTTTTTTTTTTTTTTTAAAAAATATGTAATGAACTCAGCACAATCACAGCTAAGGAGAACTAATTACTGGAGTCTGACCTTCATTAGGCAGTGTCCAATCACCATTATGCCAGCTATCTCAATGGCAAGAGTGTTAGGCTCTCCAGTATACTTGGTATTGTCTGTAGAAAGCCTTAATGATGTATGGCTATATATGAAATTACAGCTTACTTTGGTTGTTGAGCACTTTGAAACACATCTGGCTAGTGAGAGAGAAGATCTGAACCTTCACTTAATGTCGATGTTTATGTGTGTATATGATTAGTGGGTCCACTTACTGACCAATGCTGACTTATTTCAGCTTCTGTAAAATGTGATTCTATTATCTAGGACAGTTCATGAGACAAGCATGACTTCATTATTGTCATAATATAGAAGCTAAATATAGAATTTATTAAAAATCTATACATTAGCATAAAAGATATAACTCAAGAGGAGAGTACTTTTCTAGAGAAATCAAAACTTGGGGTTGGACTTTCATCACTACACACACACACACACACACACACACACACACACACACACACAGAGAAACACACACACAGACACACACGCATACACACTATACTTTTTTTCCTAAAATTGCTGTGTTTCAAAAACTGAAAAAATAACATTTCAGTTACTAGCTATTCGTAGGGTCACTGTAACCTCAGTTTTTCACTCTATGAAATGGTCTCGTTGCTATAATAGAGGTATGACATTTGTTTATGAATATAATATAATGGAGGATTTGTGTGTCATTTTGGAAAATACAGCACACAATCCAGAAACCGAGGAGGTACCGCAATTAGCATATATATCTACATTTTTGTAGAATTTTTTTTTTGTGAGAATAAACAAACACTCATTTACAGATGCTGTTTATAATGCTTCCTCCCTCAGAACAGCAGCCCTGAGTAGTTACTGAGTTTATTTACTGAAACATAGAGATAAGAGATTTAATTGATATGAAGAGGTTTTCAGAATCTAATTAACCTCCCAGTTAGTCATTAACTCTATGACCTGTACGGATAATTGACAGAAAGTTCCTTTTCCTCACTCAGTCCCTTTATGAAGTGGCTGAATTTCAGGGTAACAGGAAGCTGTGCACAGCAATGAGATGGAATTAGATAATTGGCAGGTAGGCTACTGTATCAGAAATACATGTGGCAAGTAGGTAGATACTGTATGAGAAATACACAGTGAGTCTGTAACATAATCTACCATGTACTTGGTTCTGTGTATATGCACCACTAATGTAACTATAGTCTTTTTTAGTGATTAAGCATCATGGTTTTTTTCAGACTGTTCTAAGGATGAGGATCGTAAAGTCAGTGGCTGATGCTCTACTGCCCTTCTGACTCACCCCAACCAAGAACATTACACTTCCCCAGAAGCTTTGGACTTGGGCTCAGAATTTTCTTCCTCACCTGCTCCAGAAAGCGACTACCAAATGACTGGTCACAGGGGAAGGGAGCCTAATGTGATGAGCAAATGCCCTGCTTGCCCCAAGTGTGGCTTCCCTGCCGAGTCATAATAGGTGTTAACAATGGTACTTCCTAAAAAAGCCAACTCTTGCTTGAAAGGATTAGTTTTGTTGACTATCAGTTTAAAGAAATGTTACTGGTATTATGCTCAGAATCTATTTTATATGACCCTGACCAGTAAAACTACAAAGAAGAAATAACTTACAGTTAAAGTTTCACATTCCATTCAGAATATAGCAAGTGGTCACAGAGACCAGCATCAACTAGAAGCATGTCAGGAATACACAATCCTGTGTCATACATAGACCCAACACACTGGAATCAACATCCTAGGAAGACACTACAAGGATTGCCAGATTGGGCCAGAGGCAGTTTGACCAATTGATCCTTCACCCTAAATCCAGGTGAGGGCCCTGAAATGTATTCTTCCAAAAAATCAATGGACCTTGGCATAGAAGGCATTTACTTTTGGCCAGTATATTCTTCTTAGGTTTCCTGTGCCTTTTACACCTATCTCCATCTCCATCTCCATCTTCATCTATATCTACCTATCTATTTTTGTTTACACACACATCTGGGTGTTCGTTTGTGTGTCAATGACTGCATGTTTGTGGTTAGGGTATACATGTATGATGTATATGTGAAGGGTAGAAGGAAGTCTTGCCTGGTTTTGGTACAAAGTTTTACACTGGGCTTTGGGCTTATTGATTAAAGTAGTTTTGTTAGGCAGAAGCTCCAGGGATCCTCGGCTTGTTTTGATCTCCATTGTGGGAATGTGCAGGGTGTCTACAACTGACAGGGCCACCTTCTCAGTCCACGTTTTGCTTTCTGATGAAACAATGACATTTCTTTACCTCTAGTTCACTTGAAAAGTCACTTTTCTTATTAGAGCAGATGAAACTAAAACAAAAGGAAGTCTTCATAGATTTTTACTTATAGTATAATGAACATCAATAAGATGATGCATATTGAGTGCCTATGGTGTCCTACTGCCATATCCATCAGTCAAATAAAAACTACTTCTAATTAAAAAAATAAAACAAAACAAACATAACAAAACCAACCAACCTCTCCAGCAACTCAATGTATGTGCTAAAATAGACAATCCTGTTTCGAGACGCACCATTATCTTTTGTTCTAATTTTAGACAGGACTGAGAATTGTTCCAAAAATCTTCACTTCTGAATTTCAGTATAGATTGAGTAACACATCTGAGAAAAATGTTCTACCCTTTAATATTCTATACGGCAGTTTTAAAACTCAAGCAGTGAAGCATTTCTGTGCCTGTTATCAACAGCTACCCTACTCTCGCTGGTTCAAACAGGTTGTCACCATCAAGTTCTACCTGACACAAAATGTGCAAATATCACCACAATGGATGATTCTCATGTAGGCTAAGTGTTTTTCTTTTTCTTTTTTTTCTTTTTTCTTTCTTTCTTTTTTTTCTTCTAGTTTTTAAGAGAAAAAAAGACATGAGGACGTTGGTTTGCTGTAGTTCAATAAGGCTCAGTTGAAAAGGTATAATAATGAGAAATGGTAGTGACTAATCCTGATAGAGTTAGTCTTGGCAGCAGGCTGTGCTTGCAAATGCATGCCCCTTTCTGCTCTCGCAGCTAAGGAGTCTCTGATGACCCTGTCTGTAGTATTGATGCTGTAAAGCCACCAGAGCTGGGAAGTAAAGGAGAGCACAAGAAACCCAGTGTTACTGCCCTATGCACATAACTTAAGCAATCGAATGTCTACATTATTCTTGTCCGACAGTGATTGCTTTCTTAATAAATGAGATGCGAAGCAGATTTTTATGTTTATAAAATATATGCAAATGAAATAAAAGCACCATTTTAGAAAGAAATGGCTTTCAAAACCATTGTAGCATAGTTATGAGAAATATGAATATATCAAAAATTGTAGTCTGACTGATTAGGCCAAATGCAAATATGATTTATAAGTTTAGTGAAAAATTTTTAAAGATACATAAAAAACAGAAGTAAAAATCTGCAAAATCTTTTCCAAAACTCAGTTTATTTCTTTGTCCTTGGAAAGCTCAACACAGAATGTTTAAATATTTATGGAATATGCTAATATTTTGTTAATAATTCAAATAATCTATTGAAAACATGTCTATACTTGATTTAACATAGGGCAGCAGAGGCCTCCTGAGTCATTAGCCATATGAAATATTTCAATTATATTTTATGGTAAATCTATGAAATATTTCTAATATAAATCATGGATATTATTTCTTTAGATATTTTTCTAAAGAGAACTTTTTTCAACAGAAATTACTAATCATAAAGTTAGGCAGTGGTCCAATATTGCATCAAAAATATTTAAAATGGTATCGTGGAAGATCTAACACCTCTCCCTTGGACAAAGATTTAACCAGCACCACAACCCCACTCACATGGGTAGTGCCTTTCTACGGCCTAGACCATGTGTGGGTGTGTTTTAACCAGACAGTGAGGTTACTGATTGACTGTGGTTACTGGCCTGAGGTAAGATGTGTGTTTAGTTTTCACTAAGTATTGAGCTTCAAACTGGCGTCTTTTTAAAAAGCAGTTTCATAGTCTGTAGTCTAAAGTTATAGATAGTGCTGGAGAGTTGGCCACTTCTGAAACATACCCCTCACATATCAACTTGAAGAATAAAGTTATGAGGAATTACAGGATTTATCTTGGTATTACTCTGAGGGTACAATTAGTTAAAATACCCTCTTCACATTTCAGTTAGACCAGTGTGGTCTCACTGACCTTTTGTGAGAACCAATGGGTGAGGATCTCCCCTGTTCAGTGAGTAGCCACGAGCCCCACATATGGCCACAGAACACTTGAATGTGGCTAGTGCTCCTGAGGAAATGAACCATAAATTTCACCGAGTGCTATTTCACTTAAATGTGAAGAATCCCATGCGGCTAGTGGTTGACACAAAGAGGTGGCAGATCTAGATAGTGAATTTTTAATAAATTAATAAATTAATCAATTTTGAGACTTCCATATAGGAGACTGTATTTATATTATTCCTCTCCTCCTTTCCCCCTCTCTAACTCCTCCTATGTCACCATCCCCCTTGTAAACTGTATAGTAAATTGTGTGTGGTAAGTGAATACATGTTGTGTGTCTGAAGCACAGGATGGGAAATTGCAGGGTCAACTGAGTTACAAGCAAAGGCAGAAGGGAAATAAATGGCAGGGTCACCTGGCCTGGTGAGCCACTTTCAGAACTCAGAGTTCTTGAGGAACTTTGGTCATATTCGCAACTCACAGATTCCACGGCAAGGCACACACATAGCACACAGCAGGAACTCAACAAGTCTTTGTTAGGTGAATGATTGAAGAAATGGAAGCCTAGTAACTACTAAACAAGTCACTAAGCAGGCCTTTTCTGTTAAGTACTTGTGTATAATATAAGCCTACGTCACATGCAAGGAATTTTATAAATCTATATTTTGTAATTACAGGTTATATTGGTCTGTCTGTAACAGAAGGTCAAGTGAAGTAGATTTTGCATTTTACACCGAATCTCAAATTCTGTAATACTTCTCTGTAAAGAGGTCGAATTCTATTACTTTTGCATTTCTTCAACAAAAATTGTACTTGCTGATCTTTACTCCTCTCCAAGAGCACTGAGACTGTGCATAACCTTCCAGTCGCACTATGAGGCAACAAAGGTTAAAAGCTATTTTAAGGCCTCGCAAGTCCTAATTTAGGCCTTAACACTTACTGCGCTTAATGAGCAAGGAAACATTTTTTTATGCAACAATGGCTTCTCGGTTATCTTTAAATCCAACAGGACTCAGGTGACAGAAAATACAATTTCAGTTAAATTCTCGCTCTCTTTTTCTCTCTGTCACTTTCACACACACACACACACACACACACACACAGAGAGAGAGAGAGAGAGAGAGAGAGAGAGAGAGAGAGAGAGAGAGAACACATATCTACCACATCTACTGATATATTTGTGACTCCAGGGTTTCTTTTTACATTTTGTTTCTGTTCACACATAGCAGCCCGACTTCTGGTCCAGACTGGATGACCATTCCACAAACCCTCTGTGTGGTGAGTGGCCAGCTGCTAAGTACACCCACCCCTGGGCTTCATGTTTAGTAGATGTGATGTGGATATGCAGGCATCGCTTGCATTATTTTGCAGGGCCCATGAGCTGTCATGCAGTGAGGTTGAACTATTAGCGTCCCCCACCTTCCTTTCAGCAACTCATGTGGTATTTATAGATATTGCTCCTTTGTCTTCCAATTGTTGCCAAGCCAGTTTTTTGTAACTGTGTTTTACGTCTTTAACGGGGATGCTTGTCTGATTCTGCTCAGAATGCAGGCATCATCGTTCTGGGCACGAGTCCTTAGGATCTACATCCTTCAAGTTGTTCTCAAATATTTAACAAACTATTCCTCAGTAATACAGCCAGAGAGAAACTTCCAGACTTTCTTCTGTTAGCAGAGAAGTGGTGCCAGGGCAGTTCCTTTATATTACCTGAATTTCAGAGCCCGTAAGCTAGCACTTGGGTAAATATCTAGTTATGTACTAGGGAGCCAAACAAAATGGACTTTCTTCAAAGGAAGTATTTTAAAGACAATCGCTGTTTTTGTTTCTTTTTTAAACAATGGATTACAATTTTAACACATTTACTAAATCTGGCATATTTATATAGTGTATCTAAACAGATATTCAAGCTGCATTATGATACAATGGAGGAAAAAACCCCCATTTCAGCCTATCTGTTAAGCCTTTGTGTGTCTCTGTGCCATTGTAACAGTAGTGCTAATTATCAAGAAAGACATGGTAATTACACAGAGCTTTCTGCTAAAAGGAGAAATCTCTTTTCAACACCCACACACTGCAGGCTTTCCTGTGACCCTCTAACTCTACTCTGGCGTGGCCCAGGAATCTGCACTCCAGTCTCTATGTTAGCAATCATAACATTCTCTCTCTCCCCAACCTTTGCTTCCTGTGAGTAAACTGTTCATAGAGGGTTAAGGGAGAGAGGCAATGGTCCAAATGGGAAATGTAAAACTAATGACCCTTTATGGAACATATTATGCTCCTCATTAAACTTACTCAGTTAAATGTATTCCATTAAATTAAAATAAACAGGATTCAAAATTTTACCCAGGAGTAGTAAACTATCTCCACTTTAAGCTTCTGTTAGACCTATTCTAAAAGAGAACTCTTCCAACTGCAGATTCTTAGTCTCTACTGTAACTGGTCCTCCACAACGATTTGAAACCTAGTGTGTCTAATTACTTGAGGGAACATGCCATACACACACTTCCCACTCACATTTCTTACCTCAAGAATTCTTATTTCAATATTCCATATTTTTAAAAGTGGTACATATGACAGTGTTAGAAAACTCTTTCTCTTAGAGACTCTGCCTTACAATTTTCTCCGTCAAGTGTTATTTCTGAAATGGAGGAGGGCTGAGTTGTGAGGAATGCTCCAGAGACGGTCTACATGGGCACACTTACAATGTGTTAGAGTCACTTATTGTATCCACTCAAAATATTGAATCATAAACTCTAGATTTTTCCAGAAATTTAGAAGACTAGAGTGATTCAGAGCTTTAATATATTTATATCAAATATAAGATAATGGACATAAGAGATTTACTGTGGTCTTTCAATGATTCTATAAGTTATATTGTCGCAGAAGATTTTTAAAGCTTTTATGTAGTACTCCTACCGTAGGCACAGAAGCTGTACCACTGATTGTAATTCTCAATCTTCCTTCAGTTTTTGAGATGGGAAACCTTTAGCTGGAGAGAATGCTTTCTTGCCACATTACATGATACTACAAATCTCTGACTCTTTATCCATGCTCATATCACAGCCTTTAACTCTCAAACAAGACTATGTGCCTCCAAACAAGACCATGAAGCTATCCTATGGGATACCAAGTTTGAATTCACCTTTAAGGCATATAGCACCCTCCTCTGCAGAACTCCTCATATGAATCTCCAAGATTATAAACCTTGAAAGCAAAACTTAAACGTCAACATATTTTTCTAATTCAATGAATACAATTCTACTATTTCAGATCATATGGAGAACTATCTAGTCCAAGTACATCAAGTGCAATGTCAGACTTTAACTCAGTTTGCTATCTGGCATGTTTGCTGTTACGTAGCATGAGATAAGGTTTGAAGCATACAGTCCACATACACAAAAGCCCTTGTAACCTCACAACTAACTAGTTCCTTCATGCTTGGTTTCACATTTTCAAGTTCCTATGTAGTTGTGAAAACAACTTTCCTAAAGGCAGGTAAATTTTATTACCAGTCTTAAGTTTGACAATCCCAGCAATGGATGGCACACATTACTAACCAATGTAAGCAAACATGACATATCGCGACTTTTAACTGAAATTGTTTGTTTGGTCTTATTAGACAAAGCGACAGAATGAAAATTTAAAATCAGTAAACTCAATGCCTTCAAAAACTTCATATAAAAGGAAAGAAATCATAATTAGTCTTAAATAATTACTTATTAGAGGAGGTGTAATCAAAAGAAGAGTATGTAGGCGGTGTGCGCATTGAGAATGGTTTGGATGCTGGTAACCCAACTGTGAACTTCATGTTTCTGAAGCATATGTTTTCTTCCAATTCTGGGAAAGTTGGTACAAACCTACTTCTACCAAGTATGGACAGGAGATGCAAAAATTAGGCAGACAGAAAAATTCTTTTTCCCTTTTAGTTGCGAAGCCATTGCTTATAAAGTGACAACATTTAAGTAGGACACATGTTGAAAATACTTCAAAAGGTTCACCAAAATTGTATGGCCCCTTAACCATCTAAAACATGTTAAGAGTTCTGCATGGCAGTTAACTTATTTCTCTTGGATCCAAACAGCGTTCTAAATCTGACTTAGATGCAATACTGACCCATACCTTATAAACCCATTGTTAATTGACTTCTGGCTTCATCTATATTAAGTTTTCAATGCTATAATGACATCATTTTGAGGAAAAGTAGTATTTTTATAACTAGCTGTCTTTACTTTTCCCAGAAAAACGAGAACGAGTTAGAAAGAGGTGATATACATGGCAGATAATAAGCCTCAAGTGAGGTCACCTGAAAAAATGTTTTGATTCTGGTGGGGAAGCTGTTATTGACTTAAAATGAATTGTAAGTATGGACGACATAACTCCTGGTCACAGTTTCCAATTCACAGGTCCTGAATCTCAGTGAAGGACACTGCTCACTAGTAAAAGAGGCAGCCACTGATCTGACCCTGGACCTTGGTTTCTAGATCCTGTATGGGTCACCGCATTACCACTTTGACTCCTGATTTGGGAGGAGTAACCAGGGTGTTGCAGTCACAGGTGAGGCAAACATCCCAAGAACAGGTACAGGACTAGGAACAAAGGAAAAGAAGGTCTCGGGCTCCGAGCGTGGCTCTGCGGAAAGCCTGCTCACAGCTTGCGCGCTCACCTCCACAATGTCTGAGTTTGTCCGGCTCTCGTGCGGCTCGTTGTACTCCGTGTACTTGAGCAGCACCTTGTCCATGTCGGTGCTGGCGTACTGGAACAGCTTGTTGGTGCTGTTGAAGATGATCAATGCAATCTCACAGTCACACAGCACGCTCAGCTCGTAAGCCTTCTTCATCAATCCAAATTTCCTCTTCGTAAAAGTCACCTGGGAAAAGAACACGTTTTTAAAGACAAAAGCCTTACTCAGGTTTTCACACTGCGGGGGGTTTTGTTTTTTTTTTTTTGTTTTTTTTTTTGGTTTTTTTTTTTGGTTTTTTTTTTTTTTTGCCTTTGCAGAACAATGGTGTAGAGCTGCTGGAGCCTTGGGTGTTGCTAACACATGCAAAGACCAAGCAAAGAATCTAAACTGATTTCTGCCTACAATTTGAAAACGTGTGATTTCTAGCTTGGTAGATAGACTAGGAAACTGGAGATGTTGAGTTTTAATTCAGGGCGTTCAAATGAAGGTGATGGAAGAGACAATCGTGTGCCTTTGAAACTTCAAATTCAGCTTCTTCAACTTCAGCATGTTTGCCAGTTTTCCCAATTATAAATCTAGAGGTTGATTTGTTTTTTAATCATTTGAAGACTGGCCATGATATTATAAACCTGATATTTTAGATCTGTGTCTAAACAACACACACGTAAAACTGGTTACTCTTGTGCCACTCAATTGCCAACCCTTGCAAGCTTGTGGGTACAATCCTCAGACACTATACTCTCTCTCTCTAGAAACTCAGCTTGGCATTGGGAAGTACTATTAGGATTTTGGTTTTATGATCCTGTTTCTAATTTTCCTCTCTCAAATCAGTAACTGTTACCTTTGACCTTCTTTCTTCGAGTCTAATCTATGACCAAGTCCCATAATCCATTCCTGCAAATATTTGTCACGTTCACACTTGTCTATTTCCCAGGCAGCCCAACCGTTCATATCATTATCATGTCACCACGCACAGCCTAGCAGCTCCCTGGCCTGAATGCTCTCCCTGTGTGGAATCACTGTCTCCTCTATTCATCTTATTCTGAGAAACTTTACTCCATGCTCTTTTTGTTAGTATTCTGTCTAAACTCCACCTCCACAGTTACCTGGCAACAGCCAGGTATGCTCCTCCCCACAGTTACCTAGCAACCACCAGGTAGGCCTGGCCCACTATAAAAGGGGCTGCTTGCCCCCTCCTCACTCTCTTAATCTCTTACTCTCTTACTCTCTTGCCTCTCTGTCCCCTCCCCCCTTCCTCTCTCTCCACGTGGTCATGGCCGGCCTCTACTTCTCTACTCTCTTCTTCTTCCACCTTCTTCTCCCCACCTTTGCCCAATCTCCTGAATAAACCTCCTCCCCCTTGGAACTGTGTGGTCTGGAGTGGTCTGTTCTGAGCTTCAGTCGGACTTTTTAAAACAACTAACACTTTTCCCTCAGGAACTAACGCCTTAGGCTCCAGTTTCAAGTTCTGCATGCCCTTTGCTTGCTGGTCTCAGTAAGTACACATAGCCCACTCTTGCAATTTCAGTGTTCTTTAAACGTGACCTTGTCCTTCTGGCCTATCCACCCAACAGCATGAAAATCATTAACTATAAACCCATATATGGTCTGGTGTTTCCAAGCAAGCATTATGTAGTGCATATTTCCCAGAAAAGACTTCTAAGACATGTCCAATTTTCTCAAAGATTTGTTAGTAAGGCAGACTGGTGTATCAAAGGCTCAGAAGCCTTTAAACACCACCGGCTTCCCCAAGTAATGGGTGACAGTGCCATGTGCTGATTTATTATTTATTTATTTTAAGAAATACATACAAATTTTTGAGGCTCATACTTTGGGAGTCTGATTGGTTTATTTAGCATTTATTTTCTTTAAACACAATGGGTCTTACACAGGGCAGCTCACGTTTTACTGACGATTAATTTTAACCCCTGAATCTAGATCCCCATTATTTTCCTTCCCCCCTTTTTTTTTTGGATTCCAAACAACCATTGAATGACCTCCAGTGACTATCAAAGCTCCAAAGCCCAGCTCCAACGTGCACTCTAAGATCTCCTTCTCCCATATTGCCCATCTCGTCATAAGCTCAGTGTTCCCACAACTCTGAACTAATAAAATGCATGTCTCAGTGTCCTAGAGTCTCCCAACTGTTTGAGAATGCTGCTTTTCCTGATGAGAGGACAAGGGGGAACTATTCATACTGGCTGACTATCCTCCAGAGTGCAAACACTTTTACATTAGCCCACTAACCAATCTGATCTCTATTCAGATGGGATTTACATTTTACCTTGGGCAACTTTGCTTCACAGCAGGGCCACTGCCTCAGCATCTATTGTTGTTTTCCTGGTTTTTCTACAGTGCTTTTGATAAAATAAACTAGTACTTTATTTTCATATCTGGTTATCATATGACTTCAGGAACTTTTATTCTGTTTCATTTGGGTGAATTATGAATGACTATAAGGGTGGGCTGGAGACTTTCTTACTGGAATGGATAAATAACTATTATTAATTATAGTGAACTATTCAAAATATTTTTTTAACATTTCTTTGAGATACAATTTAAGCATAAATCTAACTGCATATTTGTCTTATTTAGTGAAATTGACTAATGGAAGCTCTGATATAAAACAGTCTCACATACATGGAACCATTGTTAAACAGATTTCATAACCACAAACTGCAGGTGCAATGTCTCAATGCAGTCTGGTTTCTGCAGTACTCAAACCTCAGAATTTAGCACATTCTAACAGTCACCATCAAAGTATATGTAGGACACAAATATCCCTAAAACCACCACTGGTGTTTACTCTTAGATGCGCCTCAACTTTTGTGTAACCAAATAGGTTGTTGGATAATGCATGCTTATTTAATAATACCTGTCAAAAAAAGTCACTGCATATAGCTTCTTTTCATTAAAACTGCAATCTGAAATGATGAGTGTATTAATGCAGTTAAGAAAATACCTTCAAAACCGACTCTTAATTGCTCTAAATTTAATTCTGTATTATGTTCATATTCTTCATGCATACTCCAAATGTATTTTATAATGCTTTTTATCATTGTTCATAGTTAGATAAAATTGTTTTTAAGCATTAAGCTTTCCAAAGAGATCTGAGATATTACTCTTCATTTAAAATATGCCACTCAACGACAAAGATTGCAATTCAGAGCTCTTGTGCTTAAATATAATAATGTATTGTAATGATTACATTTTTCATAACCTGACAATAGTTTGTAATGGGGACAAGTCCATATTTCTATTTCAGTAGCATACTTTGAACCTTAGGTGATACAGAACACTGCTTTTACAGCAGTTAAGTAAAGGATGTTCTTTCCGAGTGTTTACTTCAATCGGGATGCATTGAGAGAAAAATAAAGCCAGTATTATTTGAGTGAGCACTGTAATTCAACATCTAGTTTTCAGAATTAAAGAGGTTTGGTAAATACATTTGCATTAAAAGAAGAAATGCACTGTAAGAACTGACCACTTCATTTTCCCATTGAAGCTTTCCACAGCTCCACATGCAGTGATGCTAATGTATGAAGGTATTTCAACATTAGGTTTTATAATAACCTTAAACTTTAAGTCTAGCAAATGAACATATATCACATATTTTATGACAAACCCTACTAAGGAGAAATGAAAAATTGAAGTTGGAATCTGAAATTAAAAAGAGTGATATTTGTTGAATACAGCTTTATATAACCCAGTTGTAAAGAAATTAATGAAAATCTCGTGAGAGACAGTTTTTCCTGAAGACTTTCTACACATCCAATGTTGTGAGGTGCAATATCTACTGAGTATTTTTGAGTCTTTTCCATGTTACTCATTTGTGCTGGATGCTATAGCTTCTATTACATAAAATAATATCTCTTTAGTTCATGTCATTTCACTGCGGCTGGAGAAGAAAATCATCAAATGTCTTAATTCTTAACAGAACTTTCTTTCTTAAGAACGACATCCAGTATTTGACCAACAAATTTCTTTCTCCCACCATGCTTAATGATTGGGAGTGGCATTATTATCTAGTTGTCATAATTTAGCTTTTGTTTTCAGACCAAATCTGAAAAAGAAAAATGATAGATGTTAACTCAATTGAACTGATTATGAACTAAAGTTTACTTTCCTGAAATTACTTCTTACATTACAGGTGGTCAGAACTGCTTGGTAGTTCTGACCCTTGGTGGTGTCTGACCTTTGGTGGTGTTCTGACCCTTGGTGTTGTTCTGACCCTTCTTTTTCTTTGTGGCCATTAGCAGCCTCTCAGCAGGTAAGGCTTTACATCATACCTTCCAAGATGTTTTCACGGTGATATGGTGATACGGTGATACGGTGATACTCAGAAGTCAGTTCCTCCTCATCTTAGCTTTCAGTATTGTTTTACTGACTGATTGATGAGACACAGTCTCCCTATGTATCCCATGTTAGCACTAGGCCCTCTTTTTCAGCCTCTCAATTGTTGGAGTTACGGGTATGTATCGCCAAAAACTGGCTCCACCAATAACTTGTATAAGCCTTTATTTTCTAAAGTATTCTTATATTACGGAGTTAACTGCTTATGAGTCTATCTTTCTTGCTGCTTTTTAATTCCATAAGATCCCAGATCAGCCTTCATATAACTAACTTGTGGGTACATAATGACTAGTTGTTGAATATAGATTACAGAATAGAAATGCTCTATTTAAAAAACTTTGAGTTCCTCAGTATAATTATCTGTTAAAAGTAGATACTTTCTTCATTTGCCTTTTGGTAATTTAACCTCTTAAAGATAAGAGATTATGGAATATATATATATATATATACATACATACATACATATATATATATATATGTATATATAATTCTAACAAGTTACTGACATTAATCTTGAGAGAAAGAATGCAATTATAATATTTTGAAATTTATACTATGGAAAGCAGAGAATGTCCAGAACAGTATACATATGTATAGATGCTCCAGACTTCAAGAAAAGTTCAATGAAAAGTATTTTTGAATCTGTGCCTGGATGATGCATCATGAGGGGTGGAGAAGTGTGAAGATAGAAGTTTATTTTTATAGTTGCAGGCACAGAGAGAAAAAGGAGGATCGAAAGATGGGGTGGAGGGAGATGACTCAGTCCATGAACTGCCCACTTTGCAAACATAAGAACCTAAGTTTGGGTCCCCAGAACCCACTTAAAGGCAGATGTTGTACTCATTTCTGACTAGAGGTAGGATTGAGGGTAGACTCAAGTAGATCCCTGGAGCTTACTGGCAAGACAGCCTAGCTAATCACTGAGCTACAGGGTCAGTGGGAGACCCTGTCTTATGAAAATGAGGTAGAGAGGAACAGAGGAAGACAAAGAAAAGAGACCTAGAGCCTCCACATGCATGAACACATGCACCCATATGCATGCACACACATATACATGTGAACACACATTTCTGCCTACCTCCCTATACATAGAAGAGGCTCAGCATATGGGATGACTATGTTGGTCAACCAAATGTTCTTTGTACATTCTGATGAGTTCTGACTTTTTTTTTTAAAAAAAGGATTTTCCTTCCCCTTTAAAAAAAGGTTTATTTATTTATTTGTTTGTTTATTTATTTAATATATATGAATACACTGTAGCTGTCTTCAGACACACCCAAAGAAGTCATTGGATCCCATTATAGATAGTTGTGAGACACCATGTGGTTGCTGGGAATTGAACTCAGGACCCATGAAAGAGAAGTTAGTGCTCCTAATGGCTGAGCCATTTCTCCAGCCCTGAGTTCTGACTTTTAATGTATCTGTGCATTTGAGGATAGTTGACAGTAACTGGCTGAAGAAACATACTAAAAAATATTAATTAATGGCAACTAAATGTGAAGGAGTCTCTAGAAGGCACTGAGGAGTTCAGTCACTTTCTGCTCCCAAGAAACACTTTTAACATGGATGTAGGCGAAAACACAAGGCCTGCTAGTTAGATCTGCATGCAGCATAGATGTGGAGAGCAGAGCTAAGAAGAGGTACCAGTGTCTGTAGTTTCTGTAGACTTTAAAAAGTTGAGTCATGAATGAGCTGAATCAAACAGGTGATTTTGAAATTTGCATTCATAATTTTTTTTAAACAAATTTTCTAAACTTTCTAAAAAATATGGTAGATGGTTTCATGGAAAGTTTAAAATGTCCCACAGTGGAATAAATTATCTTTACGAATCCTTCTGTTAGTCAGAGTAATCTTTGGTAACTATGTCAGGTGCCATAAATTATAGTGTAGGAAGATATAGACAGAATCAGATCATTGATAAGAGTCATTGAAGGAATTTGTTACTTTTAACCCTTCTACACTCAGGATGTTAAAAGTTACATGCCAAGCATTTTCCAAGGTCTGGAGCTTCGTGCACATATCTCAGATGAGGCATGTGTATTGTGTCTTATTCTAGAATGTATTCTAAAGTATAATGAATATCACCCAGTCAAGAAAAAGAAAACATGAAATGAGAGAGAATAGAGGAGCTCATCTTACTGCCCTTATTCTGGAACTTGTTCTACAGCTGGATGCTGAGGTCAACAGACCGTGTTTCTAAGGTAACAAGGAACTTGCCCTATGACTCTTTCTTCAGTTTTTACACCTTCACCCTCTATGGTTAGATGGTATTGACTTTTAGGTAGGGAAGACTATGATTAATTAGTAATAAAGTTAGGAGCAAGTACCCTCTCCTACAATATATATATATATTATATATATATATATATATATATATATATATATATATATATATAATGATTTAGTAATTCAACTTCATCAATTCATCACAATTACCACCTATAAATTCCATATACCAAGAAGTAAAACATCACTGTGATTTTATGGTTAGGACCCATCCGCTTGTGTTAACACTACCCATATAGGTTTTTTAAAGTGTTTCAATGCTATCATGGCTTTCCTCGAAAGCTGGAACCCTCTTCTGTTCATCATCTCAATTTAAAGTCCAAAAATAATAACTGACTAAATATTTATTGCATTAATGGACAGATGAATGGAGAAATTGTGCATGCTTTCTTTATAAAGTGGTGGTTTCAAAATAAACTATTGTATATGCTCAGACTAAGTTAAAAGAAAGCTTACCACCAACAGGAGACATGTTCACATAGTTGTTCTATGTTTTTGTCATTTTGACTGATAGGGAAAATATACATTCCTTGAAGCTGAGCTGAAGAGAAAAACTGAATGGTGTCATGGCCTGTTTGAGTTTCTGGATAAAATTAGAGCATATTGTTTATCATGTAATGGTTTTAGGCAGGAACAGTGGCTTTGGTATGTTTTTTAGGGTGGTCAAAGACTTTCTACTAAGCTGTTTTACAATACCCAATCATATCTGCAGGCTGTAGTTGGTCATCTGTCATCCTCCTTTCTCAGACGGATACTATACATACAGAGGTAGCTGGCCTTGTGTAAAGCTACAAACTAGTCCTTAGATAAACCAGAAATAATTTTTCATATTGTTCTTTTCTATACACAATGCATGTTTCTCTAGTCAGCATACTTTCCCTCTTGTAAGTAACTATTCCTTGAGCAGAACCTCGCATGGTTCAGGTGCAGCCCAGTGCTGGCTGAGGTGTACATGTACTGTTATTTATTTTCCTTTATAGTCACCTGGCACTCTCCTGAGAAGAGCAGCCTAAGGGAGAGCATTAATTTATGTAACAGTAGCTTCTTAGGTTAAAGTAAATAAAATAAGGCTACCAAGATTCAATTGTGAGCCAGTGGTGTCTACTTCCACCAACAAACCAGCGATGCTTTTGTGTGGTTCTGTAGCCCAGGCTGCCCTTAGATACTCAAGCCATTCCCACGAAAGCCAGTGAGAACCACACACAGCATGAGTAGGCACAGACTATTTCTATATTTATAGATGTTTCAGTTTCCCAAAATGGGAAGTACTTTGACTGGCAGCAGATACAGGTCTGCTCACAGCTAGAATAAAAATAATGGAACTCCGATTTCCACATAGACATTGCTACACAGGCAGTTTAAACACTAAGTTTTAAAATCTGAGGACAGGCCCTGGGTAGTTTCTTCTGTGGCACAGAAATTAGTTTGGCTTACTGGGTCACGGAAAAGGGTATTTGGGGATCTGTTTCCCTCCATACCCTTGTTCCACATTCTTTGTATTCCTAGCCACCCTTGAAGAACCTACCTCTGTATCAACAATGGGAATTCTTGCAAGCTTCAGGAAAGAGGTCTAAAGAAATGAAGGGGATGAACCTTTCAAAGTGTAGCTACCACACCACTAAGAACACCGGAGGCCCAAACCTTGAAGACTTCAGACTACCTCTAAGAAAAGCCACATTAATTTTGTTTAGAGTCTGAAATCACAGTATTTGACACCTAATTCTAAAGAAATGTTTTTGTATTCAATGAATGGGCTGATTCTTAACCCACCCACCCTCCCCATCCTACTTCTCCTGCTTCTCTCACCCTTTTCTCTTTTCCTCTTCTTCCTCCCTCTCCCTCCCTCTCTATTACTATTTCTCCCCCTCCTTCTTTCCTCTTTCCCTTTCTCTTTTCCTCCC
>JANHMN010000014.1:7916929-7942306 GCA_030674055.1 Rhabdomys pumilio | reverse complement strand
CTCTCTCTCTCTCTCTCTCTCTCTCTCTCTCTCTCTCTCTCTCTTTCAATCTCTCTCTCTCTCTTTCTTCTATTTTTCCAGAAGTGGCATAAAAACAGAGGTTTCCGTAGATGGTTAAGCACTCTACCTCTGAGTAACTCAACCCTAAAGCCATACTTTTAACGTATAAAGTAACTGTCATTTCTTTTACAATATGTTGGAACTAATATACCCAACTAACTCTATTTTCAATGTTCTTCCATTCTGTCCTACCTAGAATTACTAATAGAACTTTTTAATTTGAAAGCGTTTTAAACCTTTCCTCTTCCCCCTCTCTGCCACTAAGATGATCTCCAGTTTCCTAAGCTGAGGGAGATGACTGAGTAAGGAGTGACACGAGGAGCAGCTCCTGGAGACAATGTGCTCTGTAATCATCCATGAGCCACTGGGTCTTGCCATGTGTTTAACGGGTTAGGGATGGAGTCAAGAGTCTGTAACAACAATCTCTAATTGTAAAAAGGGAAATGGCCTTCTAAATGCTCCAGGATGCCTCCCTTGTTCCTTTCAGTAAGTAATGGCACAACTGTTCTGAGTATTCCTCTTCAGTTTTATTTTGTTTAATTCAGTCTGTCATTAGAAAGGCTACGAGCTCTAGGCCCGATGATTACTCTCAGTGGGAGGAGGCCGTGCCTCTACAGACTTGTGTTCTAGACAAGCGCTCCTTTATACAATGAAGAGGCCTGCCATCCTAAATGAAAGGCTCTTTAAAGAGCAGTAAGGGGCTCTTTTAAGCAGACTGCTACCATGTGCTTGTAACCCTCCAGCACAACTTGCGACCAAGAGACAGCAGTGTGTTCTGCTGCAAAGGAAACCATTGTCCTCCTTAGCCTCCAGCAAACTGAGCCATGTTTCAGTGAAATACAGGAGAATTTCCACAGGATGTGTAAGCAGTGGCCCCTAACTTTCTCAACACAATAAACTGTTAAAATGAGGGCCCCAGAGAATAGAACACTATCAGGCCTTTACCCTAAGTCAACATACATGACTTTTAAACAAAAATTTAAATCTTGTGCATTGCATGGCATTTTGAGGGTAGACAATAGATAGATTAGATCACAAACAAGGGAGTGTCCATTGAAGAATTTGAGCTTTAAAGTTGTTTCTGAGGATTTCTGACACATTTAACTGTGTAAGGACCAGGGAGGCCAGTGTCAGTCACTAAGTTTGTCAAGGTTTAAGAGTGGCCCTTGAAAAATCTGGTAATGCTTTACATTCTAAAAGAGAATTCTATCCTGCAACATTTTAAACATACTTGTATGGGTTGTTCAGATCTGAGTGGTTTCTTAAAAAGCTCACGTCTTTTGTAAATACAATCTCTGTAGTGGTTGCAGGCTGCTTTCCCATCTTTTCATATACTACAGATACTAATTTCACGTGAAGAAGAATCAGTTAAGACAGATTAGTGTCTGGAGGGCCAAAGCATGTTTACTAGTTCAACACAGTCAAAATATACCTAAGTTAAAGGTCAAAGAATCCTACATTCCCTGCTGAGCTAACTCAGGAAGCACATTTGTCTACGCTTTCCTGTCATAACAGGAAGAGAGTAACTTCTTCCTTCCCACAGTGGCTTCAGTTTTACCTCCCAACTCCAATATTTTCTCCCTCAGGGCCTTCCAAATCAATCCTTGCAAGACAGAAGGCAGGAGGCTGCCTCAGCTGTAGTTTCCAAACACTTACATTTGTTGAAATGTTATTTAAATGTTAGTGATTTCTTAAGCTAAACTGTTCCAATTTAAAATTAAAAGTCAAATTTCCAAACATCTAAATTGGTTTCTCTTATTCCCATTAATGGTCTAACATATTTCAAGAGAAACACAAATACACACTGCAAACGGGGGAATTTTTAATCCTCCATTTAATTATTTATTTTAGTTTTTATTCTAGCTAATATTTTTGGAAAAAAAATAGCTTCCAAATGCTTTTCAAAAAGTGTAATGGGTTATAAACTTTAGAAAAATGCTTTCACCATAAGTTTGAAAGTATTCCATCTTAAATAAGAATAACTTAAATGCTAAAGGGGGTTTTGACTGCAAAGGGCAAGGCTTTGAAAACATTTACTGGTGTTTCTTATAATTCACAGTATGGAAAACTGTTTTACTTTATGTGGTCTAATTGTAATGTTCACATCCCCACTGTTGGGCCTCAGTAAAGCTACCTCTCATCTGATGTGCGCTTGTGCACTTGAAGGGAGAAATGTTGTGAGCCTGTGTTGACAGAGACAAACAGGGCAGTTTTCTGTCAGCTTTCTACAAAAAAAAATGTTGAAAGTTTGAAGGTACAGGCAAATATTCTTACAAATTTTTAGGTTGTTTATCTCTGAATAGAAATTGTGTCAAAATCATAAATTAGAACAGAGCCAGAAAAAAAAAAAAAAAAAAAAAAAAACAGAAAGAACCTAAGCATGTAGAAAAAGCACTTATTTCTTAAATGGAGATTGCTTAGCCCTTTCCATGAGACAATTTCAACCTCTTTTGGATTTCCTATCAAAGGAAACCTAATGAATGTGTTTAACAGTTGGGCCAATCCTTCTCTGGCTACAGGGAGCAGATCTAGCTAACATAATATAAAAAAGCACACCCATATGGGGTAGATATGTGTGTGTTGTGTGTTAACTCTATGATTCAGAGACCACTTGTCAACAGTTTTCTAATTGCTAAAACAAAAGGAACTAACCTGGCATCCCTTTAATCACACACGAGAACCCTGACAACTCCTTGCTACTTTTTTCTCTTTATTAAAATAATTTCCAAAGTAAAACTTTTCTTTGCTAATCTCTTCAATAAAAATAATCTCAAGTCTAATTAAAGACTGTTTCCATCATGATTTTAAGATTAGTTAGTAAAAGAATGAGGATGCTAGGGGACTTCTCCATTAGATATTCCCAGTACGCATCAGTGTAGCCTCGAATCAACTCTGAGCAATACCTGTTTTAACAATACCATGATGCTCCCATATTTCATTTATATAAAATAACCTGAACATAATTTTTATACAAGTTCAGGGAAAATTTATAATCTGTTAAAATACATTATTACGGAAAATGGTAAAATGGCCAACGTTGCAAGGTTATGTACAAACTTACTTTGACCGAGACAAAAAACTCAGCATTTTTTTTTTTTCACTGAACCTCCTACTCACAAGATTTGCAGCAGGGTCAAGGTTCCTTCATCAAAGAAGGGTAGTTCAGTGGTACTGCCTCAGCTAAAACTGAGAGTATGAAAATCCTGTTTCTGGTGATGCGGAGGGAAAGGACGTGCCTTCAATGGGACTGTAGAACTCTGCTCTCCATGGCAGATGACAGAATTCACCAACAGCTTATTTTATCAAAGCATGTAATTTGCATTTCTCAACTCTAGTTTTCTGCATTTGAAGACTGAATTGGTCACAACTTCATCAAACTTTATTTAAGTAATTAGATGTAGTCTCCAAATTTAGAATTGAAACCAGATCTTTTTTATCTGTTCAAATTCTGGATACCATCTTGAAGGGAAGTTGCACTAAAAATACCTGTGAAACTTTAGCTAAAAAGGAAAGACCTGAATATAGGTAAAAGGGAGCCTGTCTGAGTCACCTGAGGGAGCTGTAATCATCGTTTTTTTCTGTAGCTCAGCACAAAATATACCAGATTTAGCTGATAAAAAAGTCAGTGTATACAAACTATTAGAGATGATGTCTACGGTGAACACGTTTCTGCGGACCGTCCCGTAGTTGCTCCATACAAAGAAACATCTAATAGCCCAAGAAGAGGGAATGTTAGAAAATTTAATTGCTGAATTATTTTAATTTGTAAGAGGATTCTTTTGACTTACTAAAAGAGGAATTGTTACTGGTTGTCTTTAGTTTGTGTTCAAGTTATTGCACTGATAATTATGTAGAATTTTCTTTGCTGGCAAATATCAAATAGCCAAATCTGAAGGAAGAAAAGAAAACTACACGCACTTGTGTGTGTGTGTGTGTGTGTGTGTGTGTGTGTGTGCGCGCGTGTGTGTAGGTGTAGGTATGCGAATAGGTATATGTGTTGTTTTAGGCCCTAGATCCTAAATGTACTATCTGCAAATATTTCCCTCTTGTAGTTATTCATTTATTCAGATGTCTTTTAGTAAGAAATTGAATGAATATACAAGAATTTAATTATGTTAGCCCTTTCAAAGTGGGGAAGATGAAAAATTCAGTACAAACATCTAAGCAAATAAGTTTAGGATTACTTAGCATTCTGACTCTGTGTGTGTGTGTGTGTGTGTGTGTGTGTGTGTGTGTGTGTGTGTATTCCTTGATGGAACAGACTTCTAATTCTATTTTGTTTATAAAAATAAATCATATAATTAATTGAAAGTCCAATTGTTTCAAGCACTAACCGAAGAATGTGTAACATGAAAAAGGCCAATAATCTGTGATTACCTAATAATTAAGGGTCAAGGATAAACAAGAAAACAAGAAGATGGAGAGATTGGAGATTGAAATAATAGTTAGCATAAGCTTGGAGGTAGAAATGATAAAATGGTAAAAGTATTTTTAAAAGAATTTGGCCAGTAACACACATTTGAAAGTCATCCCACCTGCCCAGGATCTAGGACACTCTTTTCACCACCCTTGTTGTAAGGTGTGTATTGCGCATGTGTTGTGCGTTCTTCCTTCCCTGTCCACAGGCCATCCTCTCTGCAGAAGCCCTGCTCTGGATGATTCTCTAGCTGGTTCTCAGTAATATTACGACATGTAGAGCTGGAACTAGAAACGGGTTTGTATATCTCAAAAGGGTGAACTCTTATTCAGCATCTCTTACGGGATCCAATATGAAACGACTGGAAAAGGAGATGAAGTAAATTCTTGGTTTTTTAGCCATTAAATTATGCGAGATGCAGCATGGCATCACTGAAAGAAGCATGTTTTGGTTTTGAAAATGAGGAATCTGAGACTAGATCTTTGGCAGTTTCTGCCCTTTGGTGTAAAATCTTGACCAGTTATTCTGAACTGAAGCAGATCCTGAAAAAGTCTAAAGTCACACACCGGGCTCAAGTCCCATTAAGTTTGAACTGAATCCTCAGCCAAGCTGGTTTCTGTCTCAAGCCTTAGAAATTCTGTTTCCTCTAGAATGCTGTAGTTCCCATATTTGCACCTGCTTGGAGAGGCCATTCTCAAAACATGGGTGGTAAACACAGCACCCCTGGCTGCTCTATCATAGTTTTTGGATAGTTTCATTCTCAGACCATAAATGACATTTTTGTTCTATATCTCTATAGTTCATGTCTATTTTAGTCCACCAGCGGTCTATAAACTATGGTCCACTAGACAATTGTAACTCATGTTTATTTTGCCAGTAAAGCTTTCTTACTGAGTATAGACACATATCTATTGTTTCTGGCTGCATTCAGAGGACCTAGGAAGAGCTCCACGGTTGAGGCAGAGACAGCCATAACTCATAATGCAAACAGTATCTCCTACCTGGTTGTTTACAGAACACTTTGCTCATCTCTAAATGAGACTGTTATTCACTAGTGAGTATTTTCTTTTGGGTAGGGTGCAGTCAAATAATACTTATTGATTTAATAAATAAATAACCTCCAACTGTAAAATAGGATCCTATTTTAAAGATTAAATGGAATAATTTACATGTCGTCATTGGAAAATGGTTGGTAATGACTTTCATCAAGCTGTCTGAGTGTATCTGCAAGATAAATCGACAATTCATGAGTTTGTTGTACTATTAACTTAAACTTAATGAAGGCTAAGAAATTGGTTTTGTAAAATTAGAAAGTGAAAAAAATGTAAAGTTAAAAAAAGATGTGAATTTTTATCCGTATTGCACTATTTTATGTTTCTAACTTGAAGCTTTAGCCATTGTCTCCTTGTTATAAAGGAGACAATGAAGGTAGAAGTGAGTATAAACCACGATTCTGTCTTCTGACGAGTTATCTTTCTGAAGCACAATGTATTAATAAGTTCTGTGGTATTTCAGAGCTCACTTTGAGTTAGCATTTCTTTTTCTGCACAAGCCCATATTATTCTGTATGTGGCCAAATACACAAATGCAAAGGCAGAAAAAACTGTGTTCACTGCTTTCAAGAAGAAACAGCAGCAAGCCTCTGTGTGAGGTCCTACTAGGCCACCCCAGTAGAGCAGCTTCAGAAGGAGCTAAGCTGCTGACACTCTTCTTTTCAACATGTGAACGCGCCTTTTAAAGGATGCCCAGGTTAGGAGCGCCTCCACACACTCGCTGGTTTTGATTAGCAGAGGTGATCTATATACTTTATGCTCTTTTCCAAGTGGTTCTTTGGATCACTCGCACAGAACATGAGAGGTGAGCAAGACAAACATTATCATCAATGACAGCTATTTAAAACTGTCAATAGTCATCCTAGACACTGAAACACAGCTTAGACCACGGTAAGATTATTGTTACTAATTTTCTTCAATGGTATTGAATTAAAGGGCCTATTGTGCACACAGACTGAGAAGAATAGTAAATTGACTCTACATCCTATATAATAAAATGAAGGAAATAATCCTTACTACTTTTTAAAAGGCCAAAGTAAGCTGAATTTAGACGCTTTTTCCACTTCTTAAAATTACTGTGACTTTTAATATTGGTAAGAGTATCTGCAAGCATAGATTAAGACAACTACGTGTAAACATTTAAAAGAGTACAATGTGACAACTCTTGTATCTCTATAGATGCTTTGTTTCCTTAAAAAGCACAGTAAAAGTGCACATAATTCAACCCCCACAATTTTTCTTCTGTCTTTATAATTAAAAAAGATACAATAAATCTCATAAAGATAAAAAATAGATTATATTAGTAGTAAATTACAAACGTTAATTCAAATGTTTTTTTACCCTAACCCAAAGAGATTGTGTTTCAAAAAAAAACGTCCCTATGGTCAATAATATGTGATGTTCAATATTTCAGTCTTAATTTCATATTCCAGTTATAAATGAATGAAAATAGTGGAATCTCTCATGAATTTTATATTCTTCATCATTTAACTCAACATTAAGCTCAAAACAATTCAAGTCCTATGGACATTAAAAGATACACGTGTTTCTGAAAACATGTGATCTTAAACAAAAACCAAAAAACAGACTAATCTTAGTTCTTAGAAGCTCACCACCTTTTTAAACGAGCCATCAGTAAACGTAATGAAATAAATAATGATTCCTCTTCATTCTAATTTATGAGTGTAAAAAACATTGTGTTTTAAATGGAATCTCTTTTTATGTCACAGAAGGGTAAACAGGGACCAAATGGAAGGTGAGTGTCTTTATTTTGGAGACTTAGAGTGTGGGGAGCCATTTCCAAGGCTATATTTAATATTCTGGACCACAAATGGGTTGGGGGCGGGACTCTGTCCTCTCTTAGGACCAAGGAACAGATTCCTTTGTCTGTGTGCTACTGTGTGTAACCAGGTAGGCTATAATTCCTCTCAAGGATCTTCACCTGACATTCAACAGAAGAATTTGTCTAAACCTTCCAGCCACCCTCGTATGACCAACTAGTCTTCCCAGAATAAGGACAGTGACTCAGACTGGAGGCACTCATGATGCACAGGTCCATAATGCAGGACTGAACATTTGATATCTGAAGTCTTCAAAACTGGTTGTGTCTTACAGACATTATCACTGGATTTGTAGAAAAGAAAAGATAGTACCACGTTTATAAAATTCAGGAATTAAAAAAAAAAACACGTGTTAACAGGAAGTTCTTGTTTCTATGTTTTATGCAACTACTGTCTCATGTGAACATTTTGCTGCTGTTGTCAGAAGAGTCTGGAAATGTTTGGCTTTACTTCAAACTCTCCTTTGTGATGAGAAGAAAGCTGGCCACTTCTCAGAGAGAGGATATTTAAGCTATATTATATACTTATAAATGAATGACCACAAAAGGCCCACTTCCCATGCATGCAAGCCTATCTTTGTCTGATGATGCATGCAGTGTAGCAATTCTACGCTTATTAACTCCTAATTATTAAGCTTTTCATGTCATACAAATACAGCTTAAAAGTCTTGAGGCAGTGAAAAGTGAACAATCATGAATCTTTAAAACATGTTTCTAACAGTTAAAGTTCTATTCCCTGCTTTGTCCCAAAGAGATGAAAATCAACAGTTAAACCAGATACATTGAGCTCACAGAGTCTGACATGTTTTTAGTAGCTTGAATATATGTGTGGAAAGGATAGGAAGGGAAATCTCCATACTCACCTGCCTGTTACGCTCATCCATAATCCTCGTGATCTGAATCTTTTTTCTCCCCATAGTCCCCGTGTTTCTTCTCTCTCTCGTCCCTGAAATTATGTATTTTTTCCTTCCTTTTCTTTCTCTTTCCTGTTTCCTTCAAACAAGTTTCCTTCTTCAGCACGTGCACAGCTCAGTTCCCAAATCCCTGCATTCGTTCCTGCTGAACAGAAATGAAAAGTTAAACAATTCTTCCACAGCAAGCCACTTTCCTAGGTTCATCAGGGAAATAAACCTCACAAAACAATAAAATGAATAAAAATAACTCTTTTTAAAAGCACACAACACATCACACTCTAGTGCGTACCGCACAGGATGGTTTGCCTTTATAATTAAAATAACCTTATAAGTAATTTAAGAAGTCATTTAAATGATGAAAACTGTGTTTTAAAACCCAACACTTGAAATGAACTGTATTTTTGTAAAGAGCTTCTTAATATGTTTTAATGAAATTAGGTGACAATTTTCACCCTTCTGTTATGAAAAATTACCCAAATCAGAGAGTTAATGAACCTTTATATACCTGTGTATGCTAAGTAGGGCATCTAATTCATTTCTGAATGGAAAACAATCTTGTGTTTTGACAGCAGAGGTGATAACGCCCCTAGTTATGCAAATAAGGTGGACGATTATGAAAGTGCTCTTTGATATATGTAAATGTCAACTAATTTAAACCTAAATCCTTTAATCTTATTTTAAGAAGATCACTGCTGGGAGAACACAGGAAAAGTACTATGGGGTGTTTCATCTTACATTCAAGCAGTGAGAGCACTTCCTCCTGGAAGCTCTTAAACTGTCCATTAAAACAATCCTGAAAATGATGGTCACCGAGAAGAAATAAGTGGTGTAAAAAACTAAGGTTATTATCTCATTTGTAACTATATACTTTTTAATAATAGACCACAGCCCTCTAAATTTAAATGTTTAAAAGAGACGTATCATATCTCCTTAGGGAGTCAGACACAAAATTACAGAACCTTGATATTATATACCAGAGAGCTCTAGGTCATGAATTAAAATTAAAATAATGATTATCAATTACATGGCAAACCCATAGAGCACAGAATATTAAAAGTCTATATTTTACTCTGTTTAAAATTATATCTAAAAATATTTGCACATAATGAAAGTGAATTGCTATGAATTGGAAGTTAACTAGGTAGGAAGCTTTCTACATGCTTGTTTCATTTGCAGGCAGCTGCTTCAATTATTTTGTCTCCTCTTATGCCAGAGGATATAACTACTTTACGCACTGCTCAGAATTTCCCTGTTGACTCTAGTTAGTCTCTGACAGTGGACCTGAAAAATTCCCACATGTATTATGTAACGCTAAGCCACTGTCCTGACTACTTAATAGATTATTTGGCTCTAGTTCAAGGTTCTTGGAACAGAAAAGGCTGTTAGGTACTTGGTCTGATCCTCAGCTGCCTTTCAATTTCTTTATTCTTTGTCACCTTGGGTAAATTTTTTAAAATGTAAGTTTAGGTAATTATCTAATTGCAGAGGCTATTATGACATAATTAGTTCTGGTGGATTAAGCACTGCTTAATCACTTAGACTGTCCACTCTCCTTTACCCAATGCCCTTCTCCTAAACTGCAGCTCAGTTTGGCCTCATAGCATACACATGTGAGTTACACCATGATTACACTGTGCTTGTCAAAGATTATGACTCCAGCCCTGGTTTTCAATGTTTGCAGCAGTCTCAAAGGTTTTAAGTTCTATGAACAACACACACAAAGTCAAACACTCACAACCCAGAGACACTATTATAAGACACCAGGATCACATAGCTAAAGAATTTGTGAAGCACAACACATCATGTATTCAGCATTGTTAAATAGTCCACCCATTTAGTCTTAGAAATGGCCTTAACAGCATACGAGTGGGAATCTTTTCTGTATTTCCTTTAGTCTTACCCAAGAAGCAAGCAGCAGCCCAGAATGGTATTTCCCGTGCATGTGCAAGACCCCAATGAGACAAGAAGGCTTTCTCCACCACCGCAAAAAAAAAAAAACAAAAATCCACAAATCTCAAGTCAATGCATACAGGGGCATCTCCCCTTCCTTTCTCTTAGCTGAGGCCAGTGGCACTATCGGCTTACCGGACTATGTCTGCCTAAGCGCTTACTCACTTTAGGTGGAAGGTCAGGGTGAACAGATTAGAGCGTTGTGGCTCAGCAGGGAGGAGGTCACTGTCTGCAGACCTTGATTCAAAATACATGTAACAAAGCAAGTAGGGAGACACCCCTGAAGAAGAGTATCCTTAGAGACCAAGAGTTCCTGAAAGCAAAAGAGCCCTTCCACACCACCATCTGGCATTTCTGAACTTTGAAATAGGACACTGTGTTTAGAAGAAGCCAAGGAAAGTGTTTGTTTTTTACTTCTTAAAACACAATGTGGAAAAATTTTTAGAATTATATATGCAAATATATTAGCATGCTTGTATGTGCAAATATGTACACACACACACACATGAAATAAATGATCTTCGATAACGACATTAAAAATAGTCTCCTTTTTAAATATGACTAGGTAGTGGAGAGAGATGGAAATTTAAATCTAATTCGACTTTTATTTTGTTTTCTGCATAAGGACAATGCGCAATTCAGTCACTGAAGTGTTGCTTTCTGAACATTCATAAAATGTAGAATTGTATAAAGTCCACACAAGTAGAATAGCAACAGATCAATGATGTCCTCACATTTCAAGGCCGTCAGGAAAAATTCAAAGAATTAGGAAGGTCAGCACCAGTGTATAGCTTTTGCTTAATTTCTACTTTTTAGTATAAATGTTTATTAACCTAATTTTTATACATAAACTCTACTGTAAGGTTTCTTTCAAGTATTTATTTTCAGGAGGGCTAGAGAAAGATTATTATTACTGTAGTAACCTACTCAGTGGTTTCGCAGGTATCTGAAAAAAAGATTATTAGTAATTAAACTACATATAGTAGAATTCAGTCACACTGAGAACTTTCATTCTGTATAATCAACCACAGGTTTCGTCTGGACACTACAGTTCTCACATGAAGGAACCATTCTTGGGAAATGACAGTTACATGTAAACCATCAGAACTTTGAACAAGAAGGAAAGAAAAAGAACACTGTATGGAGTTACAGTCGTCTGCACTTTTTCTTCCTTTGCCAACTTAAATAAAAAAGTAAAGTCAGTCTGCTTACTAAAAGGGGAACTTCAGTATGGCAGGCTTCTGTTCACTTTGAGTTTGGCATAAGCCGACAGCCGAAGCCAAAGTGTTCTGAGACCTGCTCAGAAAAGAATGTCTTCTGGACCGCTGAAGATCATTCTCTTCCAGGGTCCCTCATTTACAAACAAGCTAGTTTGATTGACATACACCTCCCCCTCCCTTCCTCCTCTCACTCTTTCTTGCCCTTTTCCTCCCTCTTTCCCTTCAGCAAATCCCTCCCAGTAACAGAGAAGAATCTTGACAGAATGGCAGGAAACACGCACAGACTGGCCAGGGAAGGATGTGACGTCAGCAACCGCGAACAATAAAAGGTGTAAAGGTGCTTCCTTCCCTAAACTGCTCCACAAGTGTAAAATGGGAACCAAAACTCTCCACTTCCTTCTCCGAGCAGAGCAGGCTGAGTGTGCCCGGCAGCGCCCCACACACAGGCCTTGGAGTGCTGGTTCAGATAAAGGGCAGTGAGGGAACAGGCACATGGGAGGCACACAAGTTCTAATTTCTGTCTTTCAAACACCTGAGAAAAAGTCATTCTGGTTCTGGGTTAATGTTTTGTTATGCTCATCTTAAGATATAAATATGATAAAATAAACAGATGGAATGGACTTGGGTGAAGTGAAAGATATCCTTATCATCTATCATGCCTTACTCCAAATCGCATTTTTGAGTAAATGGCACCACGTATTTTGAATTTACTATTTGAAGCAAATGAAGGTTTCTGTACAAAGAAAACAAGTGAATTTTAACTTCTGGGAGAGAATTTAGCGAAGGCAGCAGTAAACAAATGTTTGTTCGTAATATATATTGATTACCTATTTCAACTCATGTTGCAAAGGAACGAGCAAGTAGTGAGAAAATAATTCTTGTTACTGGGGCTCTTGGATTCCTCAAAAATTCAATTATAAATCAAAGTAACTAACTCAAACTTTCAGTAGATGGTGAAAGTATTTTCATCTCCTCACTGACGCTTGGGTTCTCTCACATGGCAATGGCAGTCTACCCTAAAGTTTCTGTAGGAAGAAAACCACATAGCAACTGGGTCTGAGTCATCTACAAATTTCATTCGTCTTCCCACAACACTTTGATTTAGAAATTAAACATAACCTTCAGTTACATGTTTTGATCATAGAGTGAGAGTCCCATGCCACATTAAAAGATGTGGGAAGAAATTAATTCTCTGCTGCTAAAATTACCTTTGTGAGGCATGTATTTTGTTTGAATGAGTACAGTGCATTCACTTAAATAAAAACAGCTCAAGGAGGCTAAAGCATTAGAATATGTAATGTCAGTTTTCAAGGAGAGAATTCTTTCTTTTATTCAGATTGGCAAATAATGTTTCCTGTGGCTCACATTTACACCACCATGAGCATCCGTAGAAAACCTTGTTTTGTAAAACTCAAGACTGAAAATTAGGCACACTGTATTACCCAAGAAATAGTATTATTAAATAAATGAAAGCCCCGTGTACAGTAAGAGGCCAAAGTGATATATGCCTTGTCTCCGAAAGCCTGTGCTTGTCACTGATTCAAGAGATTCAGCGATTGAGTGATTCACTACCATTTCAAGGGAAAGCTTTGCTCATTATTTGCATTTAGATACATTAAACTTTCTACTTTATGGTTTGTTTGAAAGACATATGAGGCATGCAATTATGCTTTGGTTAAAAAGAACTAGCAGAACATACCTATTTTCCCTTAAGAGGTTCAAATGAAATAACCCAATTATTATTCTTAGCGATGCTTGACTGTGTGATGAGAAATAGTTCTCTGGTCCTGAAAATCACTCCGTTTTTCTCTAAGTTTATCATATATTTTACAGAATAGAGTGCCGTTGGTTTTAAAGCCACATAGCTGAGGCTTATCTTGAGAGTATAAAAGGGCTATTCCCTTCCTCTAGATAAATAACACTGTGACAAACATTTCCCAATTGATTGAATTTACTATCAATAGGATGAATCCAGAATCACCTTCAAGTCTCAGTACCACAATGTTACACAGGCAAAAAGCAAATAGAATTCCTTAAAAATTCCTACTCCATTGTTCTTCTTCCTACCACAGGGCATTTGCATATGCAATTCCTTCTGTCTGGAATAGTCTCTTCCTTCTGTGTGCTCAACTTCTTCCTTCTGTCTCAGTTGCAGTTTCCTAAGGAAGCACTTCCCCTGGACAACTCTCAAAGCACCAAGTCTCTCTCCTTTATAGCACTCACCATGGGAGTGGGGGTTGGGGGGAATCTAATGTTATGTCTGTAGTGCCAGGAGCTATCCTGGTATCAGGTAAGCAGTGGGACTATTAATTACCAGTTGATTAACTGAACTCTTCTTGTCAAGGTTTGTATCTCTCATCTGAGGTATTTACTAGCTAATTTTAATAATTAATCCTAAGGACTGTTTTCCATATCTTGCTAATACAGAAACAAGTTGGAAACCTTGGTTAATCCTTTATCATGGTGTACAGTGTCTCCTGGGTAGAATAAAGATAATTCAGGCAGAAGAGAAAGCTGGATGAGTCTGTGCGTCAGGAAACGGGGTACTTCAGGTAACTGCTGCCTGATGATTAGACCTCTCAGAGTTTTCATGTCCTACCTGAAACTGGAAATATGTTTGCATTTGCAAGATGGTGGGTTACAGCCTCAGTACATATAATACCACAAGAAGGGTAGCGTGTAAGGTGGTGTCTGGAATGTGGATTACCTACACGTGTATGTTGCTTGTCATGTATACGTTACAGAGTAAGGTTAGCAACGATGTCATCCCTATATAGACAACATGGAGACCTAACTCACATTGTTAGCAACAGCATTAGAAGAAGGAACATGTCACACAAATCAAGGACTTTCTCTTAAGTATCAGCCACAGAAGAGCTTCAGGCTGCAAGAGAAGAAATAACCAGGGAAATACATCAATTTCCCAGTGACCACAGCCGCTGGAAACTCTATGTGAATGTTTCTAGTCCTACTTTAGTATCTTTCCCCAAGGACAAAAGGAGAGGAAATGTATGTCAGAAATATAATAAGAATAAAATGGAGCTCATTTTGAAAACCGTTGCAATTAATTTAATAAGTGGGCCTGAACCTGCAGCTATCACTCAAATAAATCACTGTATTTACACAACCCCAGAATTTAGGAGCAGCATACCTTCAGACAACTGCACAGCTTCACAGACGATTTGACAAACATAAGGAATCACAGATTCCCTGTCACAGTTATCCATGCCATAGTCTGCCTTGGACATTTTCCCCCACTGTAGTTAAAACGGCATCCTGCATTCTTCAAGCCAAAATAAACTCCAAATGGTCTAAATATGTCAAAAGCCTCAAACTCTTCAATGACATGACAGATTTCATTATTTCCATGTCAGGCTATATAGGTGATGCAGGCCTCTATCACGTCTTTGTTCTCATAAACGGACCCAGCACTTGCCACCACAAGTTTGCTGGGGCCAGTTCGGGCTATGGTAAGGTTTCCCACGAAGGTAAAGCTGGTTTGTGTTTAGCACAAAGCTAGCGCTACTATGGAGCATTACACACTAGGCTCTGCCTTCCAGCTGTAACCACTCCTAAGCACATGCAGCTGGAGTCTTTGCTGCTGTTACTGAACAAAGCAAGTTAAGCACTGTACTTCCCCAGCAGTAAGACTAAACCGTCAGCTTCCAAAGCTAGGTCTGCTCAAAGTGATACATGCTGCTAACGTACGTTTTCATCTTATTAGGGTAAAAATCAAATTCCAGAGCATATTGTGTTCTTTTAAAAATTAATTTTTTCTCAAACCTTTAGTATATTATATTTAATGCTTAAAATAGAAATATTCTATAAATGTTTGTTTCTTGTGAGCTTGTATGTGTTCAGCACATTTTTTCAGATTTATTGGTATGAGTGTATGTATGTGTGCGTGTGTGTGTGTGTGTGTGTGTGTGTGTGTGTGTATGTGTGTGTATAGCATTTGAAAGGACACAAGTTAGTCTTTTAGAAGATGTAGATAAACCAATGGGTGCATTTTAAGACACCTGAGTAATCTCACCAGTAAATAGGCAGTAAATAATCAGACATAAATGGTTAACAAGATATTGTAAGAGAAGATTATATTCCCTTACGTTAAATAATCAAAATTATGTCCTTAAAAATAATTTGCTATTCCTCTTACTTACTTTCTCAAATTGTTCAACACTTAAAAATAACCTTACCAAGGGAAGTCCCAGTATTCTTCAGTGGATCTACTTGTTGTTTATTAAGAAATAATTGGTAAATCATCTGATATTTAAACTGAATGCCACCTATTTTTAATTTGTAATTAAACCTTAGTTATTAAAGTTTATAGTCTAATATGTATAGTTTTCAAACTTCCATAAAGGTCCTGTGAAATATAGATAATATTTGTGGTAATATATATCGCTCAATGTGGAATTTAGTGATTCATCAATTTTTCTCTGTCTCTTCATCTCCTTTACCACGTTCTAATCAACCTAATTAAGGTTTGGCTCATCTGAAATGCCCGATGACAATTTGTTTAACTATGCCCCACTGTGGTCTTCTATTAAATCTGATCTTCTGACAGCAATCATTAAATGATCCCAACTGGCCCCAATTAAGCCACAAGGCTCCCGGGCTTCACAGCCAAGCCCTCTGCTTCATCGACACATTGTTCTCTACCTTGGTTTATTTTCTTAGAGCCAATTAAGTATGTGTCTTATCACGTGGAACTAAATTTCCCCATGTAAGCTGGCTCAGGACAGTGTGTGTAGATTGACTTTGCAGTCACCCTAGTGCAGGGCCACACAGGGCTTGCAAAGCAAACCTCTCTTGGTGTGATAGCGCTAATGACAAAGACACTTTGAGATTATTTACTTGTTCTGAAGATGACTATCCACTCACATTCTCAAAATAATACCTACCTTTATACAAGTCTAACTAATACTAACCAATTATAGCTTTTCCTTTGAATCTGTATTTGGAAGTTGGTGTTGACTCTCTTATTTTTAATCAGTTAGAAGTATTGATTTTTACTTCTTTTTTTTTTAAACAATAGCAAACATTTTTGAAGTTAACCTCTCCCACTCTTAATTTCTGCTCTAGTTTTTTCACATACGCTCAGTGTAAACCTTGTAATGATGTTCCCAGGCCTTCCTCTGAGTGCAGGTAGCCTCAGGATTTCGAGCTCATTGGCTGTGTATTGCCCCAGGGAAATGGCTGATTAAAAACAGCCTCCTAAGGAGAGCAGTGCTTAGTCACATCTGGCTCTGTTAACATCTGGCTCATCTTATCTAAACTCCTGATGCCTATATGGAAATCGACCTCTGGCTTTGGCTTGGAGAACTGCAGTTCATCTAGAGCCCTGTACCTGACACACTGAAGCCGAAAACATTTAAATGAATCCTATACTACTGATGTTTGACGAAGGCACTGAAGACCTTAATCAATTACCTTGACTAATTTCCCATGATTATAGACAAACGAACTGCGTTTTGTATCTGTGCTAATTATAGCTATCACTGATCATCTGTTGGTATTTGATACAAGCTATCTGTCACAGCTCTCAGAGCAGATGGATTAGAACATTTCTGCTCATCTGAATCATACATTACAAGTTGACACTAGGACAGAGAACTGGAAAGTCTGTTATACATCTTCTATGATGCTCACCTCAATGAACACGTCTTGTTTTCATTACCTGACTGATAACATAATATTGAAGAAGAAAAAGAATATAACGAACAACAGAATACTTAACATTCCAACATATTTGCCAACACCTAGAAAAGCACTTACGTCCAATCTCTTTATAACAGCGGACTCTCTACCTCATTATCCTCTTAGATAACTCGCCTCCCTCAACGAGGAATATTCAAAATGTCTGCTGCAACATGCTGCTGATGGAGAAAGTACTAGTCAGATTTACAATGGACTGACTTAAAATGTGGAAGAGATGTTCTGAAATCTCAGTAAAGCAAAGCAGACGCTGGGACGTTGTATTATGAAATATTCTTCACTGTATTATAGTAATCTCCAATAAGATTTGATGTTAATTTTAGAGCATGTGTCTGCTAAAAAGGGCAAACCCTGCAACAGATTTAGTACAAAGAAGCTGAAAATATCCTGTGGAAAAAAAAATCTGTAGCAAAATCAGCCAGCTCCAATCCTGCCATTACTCAGCACTGCAGTGACGTGCGGGTGTTTGTAGTGGTTTGAGGAGCCAGCAGGGGTGGAAACTTGACGTACTCGACTCCAACATGATTGCAATTGAACCTCATCAAAGTAAGAGCTCATAATTTGTCACAGAAAACAGCCAATTAACATATGTTAGAAAAAGGCTTCATAAAGATAATATATGATTAAAGACCCAGCACAGCTGTTGAAACTCAAAACTATGCATTTAAAAAAGAAATCTCAGCCCAAGCTTCCGTATGGTTAAACTGATAATGGCTACTATGATTTTTTTTCCCAAGTAGAAAAATATAATTACAGTGCTTCTTATAAGTTTGGGGTTGTGGCAAGGGAGAACTGGGTACCGTGGCAGTATTTACCACGCCTTACTCAGTTCTATAAATAGTTGAAGCCCTTGCCAACACTCTGTAGTTACTTTGTTATAGAGCTATTTTAAAACACAGACCTTCATTGTGAGCTAAATGGCCTTCAGGATGCACTTTGTAGTCAGTGCATTCCTCTCGGAACTGTATCCTTCCTTTATCTGTGCAAAACTCCAGGACAACCAGACTCTCCGCACTGCAAAACAAGCCAGGGCTGTGTAGCACATAGATTTAGCACTACAGAGCGCTTGTCGGGGGTAGGGAGGTCAGCAAGGGCGGCAGCAAACTTCAGAAATGAGATTAAGGTGCAGCAGGCCTCTTCCAGGAGTATGGAGTCCAGCTCTCAGCCATTGATTTGGAGAAAGCACATAGCTGTCACACATTTGGTGCATTCTGATTGCACATTTAAAACCAGGCTTGAGCTTGGATTACATTTAAAAAAAATCAAATTCTAGTTTAATTGTCATCATGTATGGCATACCATGGGCCAAACTCATGGCGCTTAAAAATACAGGAAAATGTCTGTTTGTTAGAGAGAGCAGCAGGCATGAATCATGGTAGTTCAATGCTGGGGACATCAGAGAGGGTCTGGGCTCCATGAAGCTTATACATGCTTACTGTGACAAGTGTCAATGCACGAGCTCCAACACTCTGATGATTTAGATAGTGAACCTCTATGGAGAAAATACTGTAGACCAGGGAAGGGGTAAGCTGTTACAGAAGTGAGGAGATAGGCATTTACTCAACAGCCTAAGAGGGCAGTGATATTATGAAGACACCAGGAAGATGTAGACAACAAGTAGAGAGGTATTATGGCAACGAAAACGCCTATCCTCTGCTGTCACAGTCCTGAGCTTGGCAAACTTAGTTAAATTACAGTATTCTAACCTTTGGTATTCTCATCGGAAAAGTGGAAATAATAATGCAGTTATTCTATCATGTAAAGTACAGCCATGCTCATTTGTAAAAAATTCATTTGAATAAAGTTCAATTTAATAAATTTGTTGTTTAAACTTCTTTTTTTATTGTGATGGTATATGATTTCAAAAATACTTTTAAAGCACAAACAAAACAGTGTGAAGTCAAAGGCCTCTAAATTGACATCAGTTGAATTCAATAATACTTCTTTCTTCAATATACAGTTATTTTATGAAAGCATATCAACTAGTTGAAATCATTCCTGGGAGCATTGTTCATCTATCAGTTGTAAGTGTGGCTAGCACCATGACCATCTGATGAAACACGCAAGATTATTACAAATTCAAATCCCAGTATCACATGAAGATATGCTTTTCTTTGCGTGTAAACACTCTTACACATCACTAGTATATATAATATTATATATATAACTCAATCATTTGTTCAGTTGATTTATTCTTTCTCTCCAAAGACCTAACATCGACGCAATCAGTAGTTTTGATTGTGATCTCAGTAATATCTGAAAATTCCAGTGTTTCCTGTATCCGAAATCCTCATGTATCTATGGGTAGCCCATCTAATAAGAGCTGTTACATAGCCTAAAGCCAAGGAGATTAATTTCCAGCTGAAAATGAAAAGACAAATTGAATTATCCACTACTTTTAAAATCTAAGCATTTTAATAGGGAAAAAACAAATTGAAGAATTATGTCTTGATAAGTTTGAAGTGAGAGTAAAAGAAACGTGATTCACTTTAATTTAAAAAATTGTAACATAGAGATGCCCCCAAACTAACTATATAATTTTAAAGGTTGGAGATAAAATTTTCCTTTGCAGTGTAACATCAAAGAAAGTAAATATGCCTTTTTACCATTCCCTCTCAATTTTTAGAAGTACTTGTACAAACTTGATCCTTTATAATAAGGCACTTTCTTCGTTTCTATCTCATGAACATAAAGAATTTCAAAGTAAGTTATATGATTTGCCATGTAGCCTAAATTAACACTATTTATTGGGTCAAAAGTTCTAAGAATCACAAACTTAGAAGTATTTAAGTGACAGAATTATGTTTTTTCTCCCCCCCAGCCATGAAATATCTGATTTTTAAATCTTAAAACATTTAACGTTATCCTTAATGCTAACCAGTATTTTACATTGCATTTCTTCTCTCTTCCCTATGTACTAAGATGCCCTTTGTGTTACACCTACATAGCCCTCCAAGACCCAGTCACGACTGCAAACTAAACAGGCGTTTCTGCAAAAAGAGTTTCTTCTCTATTGTAGCAACCCCACTCGAGGTTTTTTTTCATTTCGTCACCTTTCTTTATCTCCTTTTGCACATGTTTAGAACTGAGGGGATATGGCGAGTGAAACTGTCAAAGAGCTAGGAATAGAGGTGTCCTCAGACAAGCGAAATGCTTCCTCTATAATATCCAGGCAGGGCAAGGCAAGCACGCTGCAGAGGAAAGGCGCCTGGGCCAGAGCTGAGCTGAGACAGCTCTCGGAGCCCAGAGCCTGGCAGGAGGCTCTTTATCTCTGTATGTCTACACATTCTGTCCTGGGCTGCTTTCAAGGATAGATCAAGGCATCCTTGGCAGATAACACTAAATGGAAAGTATTACAGTACTTCCCCCTGTAGAAAAAGGTCTGTTAGCAGAGATCAGAAATTACTAAATGAAGCTGTAATTTCGGCCTGATTCTTTCTAATCTGGAATTTAAAAGAAAATCCTCAGACAGATAGGCAAAGTCATGGCTGTACCTGGAGATCTCTGCAAATTCACATACACTTCCCAAAGTGGATTCCACAGACAACTGTCCAGTGGCTGCATGTCCTGTCTAATTTATCTGTCCTGAATATGGAGCATTTCCCAATGTATTTGAGTGATCTTCTGATAACACTATTTCTATAAAAATTACAAATTGATACTCATCTTGAGGATAACATAGTAGTCTTTATCATGGGGAAGAAATGTAAAGAGAATGGGGGAGTTGTTCTTTTAGTTTTACAAAAAAGCACACATTTGAGATTGGTATAGGAAATAGCTGCTAAGGCTAAAAGTATAAATAGATACTTAGCAATCAAAGAATGTAATTTGTCCCTGAAGCCTAAAGAACTGCAGGCCAAGCAGTACAAGTGCAGGGAAGACAGAACTGTCTAGACCTCATGTGGCTCTGCTTCCCACTGGCTGCAGCCTGCAGGCCAGGCAGCAACTTCAGGTATCATCTTGTACAGCTGAGCTAAGTTCAGTTCCTAAGGTGACTTTCACGTTTCTAACTGGTACAAAGTCTAAAGCAGTGCAAACTTTGAGGTTGGTATGTCCCCTCGAAGGGTTGAAAAAGACTGGCAGTAAGGTTGAATTTCTGGACAAATTCTCCATTTTCTTACCGTCATCGCTTCCAGTCACCATCAGCTACAAGCTACAATACTCTCTTATTTGTAAGTTGTTACCTCCGAGTTCATACATTTATCAATTTCTTTGGGATTCTATGTGTTTGAGTGCTCAGAGTTTTACTATGGTTTTCTTTCTAGTACTTTTACACTAACATTATTTTAGAAATAATTTTATGGCTATCAGCTTTATAATACACATACCTAATATAAAAATTAACTGAAAACAGTTAGCATATAGAATATATATGGTGCATATATATATATATATATATATATATATATATATATATATATATATATAATTTTATGTCACGTTTCTCTATGTATCCCTGGCTGCTCTACTGTCCTGGAACTCACTGTGTAGACTAAGCCTTTCAAGTGCTGTGGTTAAATATGTACAATAAAGTAAAACATACTCCCAACAGCAATGCACTGATGTTATTGGAATTTCACATAATTTTGTGCTTTACACATGTTCGTTGTGGACAGTGTATTATGTAGTCGTGTGTTATCAGGGCCTATAGAAAAGGATGCAGCAAGATTTTGTCTGTTTTCAACATGTGTCATGCTATTTTCACACGTAGATCACTACATGTGGTAATAGGATAAACGTATTCATAGCCATATATCTACACATGATATTAAAGGTAACAGTGGGTCAGGGCCATTTAAAAACTTCATAGGTTGGTACTGGTATATTATATCCAAGACTGAATTTAATGTAATATGTCACTCAAAAGAGATCAAAATGCCTACGTGTTTATTCCATGCAGTCTAAGAGAGCTTTCGGTGAACAAGAAATCTCTCTATGTTTAGGTTGGAAAGAGTGGCCCAGGTGGCAAATACTGTCTTCAAATAAAAGAAACCTTGCAATAATATTTTTATCAGTGTCCCTGGTCTATGGGTGTATTTAGACTAGGAAAATGGACATTGTTGTAAAGTAACGAGTTGACATAGTAGTTAATTGGTCACATCCCTTAGGATTCTAAAATTCAATATTATATAAAGGGTTTATCTTTTTTATGCTATAAACCAGCAAAAACAATAAATAGAGTAGCACTTAGGAATCCCTTTGTAAAAATTAGTTGGTATCAGGATTTCCTAAATCACTAGGGAGATGTTCAAGACAGGCCCTAGCACTTCTCTTCTTAAAATTGATCTTTACACAAAAGAATAATTTACCAAGCAAGAAATTTTTTTAAAAACGGGGGGTGGGGGGAGTTCTTTCTTCATAGTGGGACCACGTAGATCTGTATTTCTATTCAGCTCAGGTGAGCATGGGCATTCTGGGTCAATATTGGCAATGGCTGGACTCAGTCATATCATCTTTCCCATCTTTAGATAATACCATAGAGAAATTATTTCAGGAGGATTCTGCCTCTCCTATTTTAAGGGCTTCCGGAAAAGGAGCACCACAAGCTTCCTCAGTAAACTATTTTGATATTTCACAGCTCTGACCCAGGAAATTCTTCCCCTCGGTTAATCCCTCACAGAATACCTTGCCTTTGCTCGCTCCTCTTTCCTTCCCCTGCATCGAGAGAGCAACACTTGTCAGACAGGTCCTCCTTCCTTACACTTGAAGTCTGGGTTGAATTTCACATATTCTTTTAATCGTTCCTTACTTTGGTTTTTTCCCTCATTGTCAAAGCTCTTTGTTTCAAATTATATTCCTGCTTTTAGCTCTAGAATCCAAAAATGTACATAGTCATAAAGAATAAATGTCTAACCTGGGTGTGGTGGTGCATGCTTGTAATTCCAGCATTTCAGGGGTGGAGGCGTGAAGTCTGAGGCCAGCTGACGCTACACACACAGCCACAGTCTCAAGACTCCCCCAACCACACACACGCAGACGCACACGCACACGCACACGCACACACACGCACTCAAAGCACCTACTGATTGTCTCACCTCTTTTAAGTTTGCATTTTTTTTCTTACCACCCAGCTTCTCCCATCGTATCTTTCCAAACCCTCTAATTGCACAGGATTCTTTAGCCATTTAAAGTTACCCCTGAAAGTATTGATTTCACTTTTCTGTAGCTTCCATTAAATTTTGTGTGTTTGGAGGATATTTTCCACACAAACACAGGATGGCAAACCCATCCTGGACTAAATTAAGAATATCGAGAACTGAGATTATATCTATTACTTTTTCTCTTCACTTTATTATTAATAAGGAGAAAACTTTTCCTACTGGCCAGTTATTATTACTAAATGATGCTGTATTCATTTGTGCTTATGCAGTGAGCGTCATAGGATAGAAATCACACAGACTGGATTTAGAATTTAAAAGAAGAGAGCTACTGTCTGTAGATCCTAGGGTCATTTCTCAATCTCTTGACAAAAAATAAGATATACAAATCTATATTAGTTACCTACTAGATTTTGTTTTAAAAAATTCTTAAGCCAGTAGCTTGTGGACTTGCAATAGGCCAAATAGCAAAGATTCCATCAATAAGATAACCTTAAGGAAACGTGTCAGGGAGGGAGGGATTCCTGCCTTCATTTCTTAATGTCACTTGCTTCTGAACACCTCACACTTTTGTGAGATTTCATGTGGCCACAGACACAAGTTCACATCACTGATCAATAAAGGTAAAAAAAAATAAAATGAAAGCAACACTTTATTCATTCCTTTATTCAGTGAGTTTTTAAAATAACAGCTGTACCAGGGATTGTTCTGTAGATACGTGAATGAAACGGCAAAGGTTTCTGCTCTCGCATAATTAATTCACACATTCTCTGTGCTATCTATGCTATCCTCCCTCCATGTTAAAGGATATATGTATATATCCATTTCCCTTCTCTTTACCTGAACTCAATCCTTTACCATTTCTTAAAACATTCACCTTTCCTCCCTTTTAATTCTTGCCTTTCTTGCAATTCTTTTTGTTTCCACTCTCCATTGAGATTCATCTCCATCAGCCCAAACACCTTGATTCTCTCTAATGCTTCTGATATAAACAGTAGTGTCTTCTGCTCTCTTGTGCCTTCTTTTCAGTCCCACACTAACTTTCAAAGGGTGTCTTGTAATAGTCCTGAATTATGTGAAGTCTCTTCTGGTGAAATACATCTTTATTGTAGCTAAATTCTTCAGATCTTTAATTTGTGCCTGTACTTGGTGCCCAAAATATTCTGAATCCTTGGCCAATTACCAGGTTTGATAAAAACAAAACAGAAAAATCTTACAAATGAAAACTTTTGTCTCAAAATTATTGAAAGAGAGAAAAACTAATTCATGAAGAAAGATGATGTGATATCATGTTTCCTGGTGCTGAGTAGCTGAGTGATCTGTGACAGTAATATTTAGATATTTCTATTATATTCAGATGAGAGCTAGTGATCAATGACTATCATAGAATAAAAGACAGTGGATTGCAACGGAGTGCAATTTCAGACATCAATCATATGAAAAATAAAGTAAAAGATACACAATGAGAAAAATCCTTTCTTGAGAATTTATGAATACAGAATAAGCAGTGAAATTACAGTAAATAAAGAAGTGGGAAACACAGTGATGATTTCTTTGTCACAATTTCAGTTTTCATTAAATATGTTGGAAAAATTCTCAGGAGGATAAAACAGTGAGAGAAAACAGAAAACATCTGCGTAGCTAGGTGTTTGTCAGAATGTTAGATGTCTAGGTAAAATTTTCTTGTTATGTATGGAAGTCTAAATAATAGCAATCATTTCAGAAAAGGTGATATTCCAAGTTAGGATCTCAATTGAATCCAATCAGTAAGGTTTACTTGACTTATTTTCACCTGTTTAAATCAGTGAAAAGCCCTCATTTCTTGTGGCTACATACATGGAAGAACGAAAGAGTATGAACTCTATGCAATCAAGTGATGACATTTCCTGGACTCTTTAAAGGAATGGTATGGAATTAAGTAAAAAAGTTTCTTGCATTATTAAAGATTCGTTTCCTTTTCCAGAAAAATTGGTGAAGTTATTGGTGTGTACAGTTCCTACAGTGACGTATCTGGACCGGAGTGCACACTGATGATGTTGCCGCAGAGCGCAATGTCCCTCGCCTGTCCTGCCTAGAGGAAGGATGATGGAGAAAGAGCTTCTCCTGTC
>JANHMN010000014.1:7815661-7916919 GCA_030674055.1 Rhabdomys pumilio | reverse complement strand
GTCCTGCCTAGGGAAAGGATGATGGAGAAAGAGCTTCTCCTGTCCTGACTAGAGGAAGGATGATGGAGAAAGAGCTTCTCCTGTCCTGCCAAGAGGAAGGATGATGGACACAGACCTTACCATTTTATAGGCTCCCAATCTACATGGTGTTGAGATACTGTCTACCTCATGTAGCTTTGACCTCAACTTATTAAAATGTGTGTGCAATATTTTGCAAAATGTCTCCAGTTTGTGTGTGTGTGTGTGTGTGTGTGTGTGTGTGTGTGTGTGAACTTGCATGCACACCTGTGTATACGAATGTGTGTGAACTTATAGCATGAATAGGATTCCCATTTGGGTTTCTTGTTCCATTTTCAGTTTCCTAGGATCCTAAGTCTCTAAGTTTATTCTGTGTTCACACAGCCCAAACAAACAGATTCACTACTTTCCCAAATACTGTATATGTATATACAATCTAACTTTTACAACAACCTCTTTCCCAAAAAAACCTTATATTTTAAAATTAAGCTAATCAAGAAAGCAAAGTCTATTTCTTGAGTTCTATTGACAAGCTGCAAGAAAATCAATTATCAGGCAGAAATTTATGTTACACTATTACAATAAAGCTCTGATTTTCATAATGCTGAGATTCATTTTGGGAATCTAATATTTTTCTAAGACTCAATTTCTCTATTACCAGTTATGAGATATTACCTAGGTAATGTATATTTTTCTACATAAAGATGTCATGATTTATGACCTGTTGCCAAATAACACGTTTTTCAGCATCAGACTATTATGGTAAGAAATTCAAGTTCAGATTGAAAACATGGCAAAAAAAGAAGAATGCAATTTGGCATCCCCCTGCCCCTAATTTGTGCTTGACAGTCTATTTTTGTGAAACAATTGTTCCTCATCGTGGTTGCAGTGTTCACACTGCATGAGCATGTCCTTGGAAATTTATTATTATTATTATCTCTATTAGATATGATATCTGAATAAATTCATACTGTTATCTCATATTATTTATCATATTTCTGTGGAGAAAATAGAAGCACAGGAAAACATATACAACCTGTCCAACTTTTCACTGCAAGAAACACTAAAACCTGCCTCTCGCGGTAACAGAGGCTGACTCCAGGCTCGCAGTTCTTACTTCTGCTGTGCTGCCTCAAGTTATAAGGATGTGCATTGTTCTGAAGAAAAATTTACACAATGTTGTGCTTAAAAGTTATGTGTTATTTATTTGTATTTTAAGTAGAACACACCAAAAAATACAAGCAAATGCAGCTTTTTATAGTTTAAATGGAATTCCTTAACACAATACAGCCTATTCAGTGCCTCTTTTTTCCCCTGGGGTTATGATTTTAAACTGTTATAGGTGGTGGCATCTTCTCCCAGGCTTTTTCAAAGGCAGGGCCATGCTTTGTAGTTCAGGCTAGCCTTAAAATCGTTGTGCAAACCAAGCTGGCCTCTCCCGCTTTTGGCTTCTGAGCGCTGCGATTACAGCCATGCAACTTCAATCCAGCTAGTGTTATAGGTTTTTAATCATCACTTACTTGCAATTAATATCCAGGTATAAACTACCTCCAATTTTCAGTGTATTTCATAGCAATTTAAGCATAACAAGAAATTCTGCATATACAGACCAGCTTCACAGAGGGCAACAACCAAGAGCTATATTCATTCATACACGTCTTCCTCTGTCTTAACAAATAACTCTTAAGGGAACTCTGTATGAAAATAATTCATTTGCTGCACCTGGAATGACCTACTAATTGGAAGCATCACTCTGATACATAAAATACTAAAATAAGTTCATGACTAGTAACTCTGCTTTAATTGTTCCAATTGATTAATTTGGAAGACGTATCAAAGTTTGGAATGAACAATTATATTATTCTCCAGTGCTGTGATACCTGTAAGTGTTATTGTCAATAGCTGGTTCGAAGTGCCAGCAGACCACCATAACTCAGGAAGAAGTCATTTTTAAATGGAAGCATACTAGTGGGATATACCCTCCCTTTATAGTCACTTAATATTTCCTGTACAGAAATATGATGCACAAACAATTGCATGCAAGAAACCATAACCTGCTCAAAGTCTGTTTACTTAAATCAACCTTAAAATGTAGATCTTTCAGTAGTGACCTATTACTAAGCTGTATATTATAGTAGATTTAAAATGACTACGATGTCATTGTTTGAATATTTTATGCTTCAAAGTTCTCTTCCTGTGATAAATTCATCGGAAACAGAAACTATGCAATGATGAACTTATGTATTTTATTTCAAACATCTCAGAAATTGTGAGAAAAATACATTTTGTATCATTTAAATCCTGTGGTAATAATTTATGTTGTCATGATATGTGTACACGCGCACCTATCTGTATACAGGTGAATGTGCACACATGTGTTATCCTCAGAAACATTTCTACTGGATTTGAAAGAGGGGCTCTGTTGGCCTGGATCCCGCCCTCATTGTCCAGCAGACCCAAGATCTGCCTGTTTGCATTTGTATCCCTGGACTGGGTTTTCAAACCAGAGCTAGTTTATAAGTGTGCTGCGGCACAAACTCAGGTCGTCAGGATTGTGAAGTTAGTGCTTCACTGGGTGATCCATCTTCCCAGTCTTTGAGAAGTTTTATCATGCAAAAGCTAAATTTTTAATAATTGCTTTATTTTATCAAATTACGAGTCTACGTTCTCTGCACGTGTGCTTCCTGATCTTCAGAGCTTTCATTCTGATGGGCATCATAATATTTGGCTGCAGACACATAACTACAATAAAAATAAAATTAGCCTTGACTCTTTCTGAAAGTGCTACCAAATAAAAACGGCAGTTCCCCACAGAGAAACTGTTATTTGAGAGGGCAAAAGGAAATAGAAAATAAGTATGAGGATAATTATAAATATTTGTGTTAGAACTAAAGAAGACAATTGAGCAGTAAATTTCTTAGGAGCACCCACTTTGCCCTCAGCACAGGAGAAGTATCATTCAAATATAGTTTACCCTCCCAAGGAGACTGTTTGCAGTGCTGTCAAGGTCACTGCCAACTTGTATTAATGGCCATGTTGGGTGTGTGTCACTCACATGAGTTAAAGCTGCCGTCCTTGTCTTTCTCTCTTGCATGATGACCAGCTCCATAATGCACACTGACAAATCGAGGTGAATGAAGGTATCTTTAAAAACTATGGATAGAAGGTGTCTTTTAAAACTATCCATCACCCTTCTATTTTAATTGTAACAAACATATGCAATGTATATACTCTGGCAGGAAAGAAGATTTTAAATACTATAATTTAAAGACATGAACTATTTCTGAAAAGGGCATTTTGATTCCAAAAAGGAATTATATGTGACTGCATTGTGAACTTTCCTCAGAATGCGCATTTGCTTGCATTGCTGCAAAGGCACACAATATTGTTAAATATGGGAATGACTTTTGTATTTAGAAAATGTCTTTGGAACACAGAGTTAGTAACAGAATGATTTACTCTTCAGTGCTTCGGCTCTATTGCAGATTTGTAATTTTCATTTATCAATATTATTCATCATTTGCAGAAGACATTTGAGCATGTAGGCATATTGGCTTCTGAATTTATTTACTGACTAGAGTGTAACAGACATATTTATATTCTTAGAGTAAAAATAGATGAACACATCTCCTTTTCAGGGCTTATATTTGACTGGAATGAATGACTCCATCAAAGAATAAATGGTATTCTAGTATGTTATAATATGACTCCTTAGTAAGAGATATCACTTTGAAAAAGTTAGTTTCAGCTCTGAAATACCTACTTAGGCCTGGCCTTGAGATTAGTAACTTATTAAAAATATTTGGAGGATTGGCAACTTTCACTCTAGATTTAATATTGAGACTCAGCTGCTTTGTTCCACATACACTCAATAAAATTGTGATGGAGATGACAGGGAAGGGAAGCAGTTGTGAAAGAGCCCTGCGTACATAAGTTGACATGGGCAGTACGGGCAGTAATTATATTTAGAAAAGAGATCAAACGAGCTGAGTACAGCAACAGTTCTCCATGTAGACTTTCTCTGTTACCACTTTCCTCTTTCTCATTTAGCAACTCAGTTCTAAAAAATATGTGCTTAAAAAATAATCTCAGGCCCTCTAGTTAGAACTTTAGCAGGCTTCTCAGAGATCCAATTAGTTAGAAGACATGATCGAATGGCATCTGTAATTCACATAAGATCGCCACTTCTACTCTGCTTATTGTGAACACTCACACCCCCAGCCCCCTTTTTAGGTGAAGATTTGGATTACACATGCACTAGAAAAGAGTTCCTCAAATTTGATTTGAATACAAATAATTATTGTCTCAATTGCAAAATGTAGATTCAACTAAATTCCAGTTTCAAAGTACATGGGTAAGAAATTACCCTACAGATAACCCCCATTTTACAGACTTAAAATTATTGACTAGACTGAGCCAGAGTGGTGCAACTAAAATCCACATAGGTGACCTCACGGAAGATTTTTATTCCTTTAGTATCAAACTTTTACAGAGATAGAATGATTTGCCTTTAGTATGGAATTTCCAAGGAGGTGGCTGACATGATCTGACTAATTTAAAGCCGATGATCTGTCATTGGTTGCTAAACTTCTGTTTTTAAAGGCAGGGTAGAGAAGGGTGGCTCAGGTTGGCCACTGTTCTCAGTCTTTCCCTTTTCCCAGAGTCCCAGAGTGAACCAAATCTGCCTTAATACAAAAAAAAAAAAAAAAAAAAAAAGGAATCTCTACAAATTTAGCAGAATGAGTACTGCTTTCGACTTTTGTAGCAGCTCTTACCATATGGAATGCAGACTGACTTTAAGGGAATGAAAAGCTATTTAATGTAAAAGACATGTTCACCTCTCTACATAATAAGGATAATTGCTGCCGTTGGATGGTCATCTAAAACTAAGGCATGTATGCCTTTAGTCATGAAAGATGCATCCGTCATACACTGATGAAGGGCACAGACAAATAGATAAGATTCTGACGAAAAACTGACATTACTGGGGATAAAAATTCTGCTCACTGTGTTAATAGCTGTGAGAAAAACTTGCCTAAGTCTTGATATCAGTATAGGTTTTTATGTAGGCCATAGAGAGAGTTATACTTTCTTGACTGACAGAAAATTATTTACTATCAGAAAATACTTTTTGTCAACCCAATCATGATAAACATAAAGGACTTTCAATACGCTTATTTCAAAATCAAGTAATTTGACTATAAAAGATAATATCTTTTATAGCCCACATCTCAAGCTTAAGATTCACATTTCCAAAGCTATCATACATGATTCTGGCCATTCTTGTTCATCTTATTGAAAATACCTATTGTGTGTCTAGCAAAGACTATAAAACTTGTTTGATAAAAGTAAATACATAATGGGATCATGTGCAATAGTAAATATTCTAAGATGGTTATTAAATAGGCTAATACAAAAATGCTGCCAAGTCCAAATCTATAATGATAATACATTAATAGTACTTAATATATATCTGTCAGTAAACTTCATGGCTGACCCCTCTCATTCAAGTTTTGTTTGCGTGTTTGTTTGATATGAATGTAGAGTTTCCTCCCAGAAATTGCTCATCACTGGGGCTAGAAATGACTGACAGCTCAGCCATTATGGCCACTTCTTTTAGAGGATCAAGGTTCAAATGGTGGTTCACAACCATCCATAACTTCAGTTCCAGAGTATCCAGTGTCCTCTTCTGACCTCCACACATAACAGACAAGTAATACGGTACACAGATATTCATGCAAACAAAACATCCATACAACATTAACTCTAGATTGATTTACGAACACACCTGCAGAAGAAGGTAAGAATGCGGAAGAGAGGCTGGAGACAGAGCTTAATGGCTAAGAGCACTAGTTTTTCTTCTAGAGGACCCTGGCTGAGTCCCATGTAGCCACATAACAGCTACTAACTTTACCTCCAGTTTCAGAGTATCCAATATTTTCTTCTAGCCTCAGAGATGTCTGCATGCATGTGTATGCATGCAGTCAAAATAGATATAGATACAGGTATAGGTATCAGTATAATAAAAATACATAAAATCTCAAAACCCAAAAGAATTAGGAAAGTCTTAGTAAGGCCTTTGGTGATGCAAGTCCTCTAGGCCTTGTGGACACCCTGTGGCATTATGTGGCTCTACAGGTATATACCTTCTGTTCAACATGGAGACTCTAGGTCTCAGGGACACCTGCGACATTAGTGATGTCCACCTTTTCAAAACAAAGATCTGTATGTACAAGGAAGAACTTATCTAAAGCATTTGCCCACTAAGAAGCCATTTTTTAGTTTCGTTGCTGCGATGCGCCATGGCTTTGTTTTGTCTCCTTCTACTGATGCCCATCAGCTGCTGTCAGTACTCCACAACCTCACTCTGTGTGAACAACTTATTCTGGAGTTTTACAGATTTTATGAATTTTCTTGGTGGAAACAACTATTGTTAGGATTGCTTAAATTTCTCTATTGTAAATTCTACCTGCTAATCAATTATCATTTAAAAATGTGATGCATGAGGAGGGGGGATGGGATAGAAGGTTCCTGGGTGGTGGAGGAAATGGGGTAAGGTGATAAAATCTGAAATGTAAACATAATATCCAATAAAAAATAAAAATGTGAAGCATTTCTAAGAACTATTCCTTTAAAACAGATTCCCATTCTGGATGGCCACCTGGAAAGTTCAAAGTATAAAACCTAAATATTTAGTAATGTAAACATCTATATTTCATACTTTAAAATAACTTAAGACATTTACATTTATGTGAATAGAATATAATATTTGCCACAAGTACCTGAAATTATGAAATCTATTTTAGGCATCTCAAAAAGACTAAAGCATTAATTACACTGAAATATACTGATGATTATTTCCTGAAGCTTTGTAATGCAATCAATACAATCAGTCTCAGTCCATAAATGCCTTAAGTTTCATTAAAAAAAGCAAATTATCAAAATAAATTTACAGTTTAGGTTGTAATGCTCCATAACAACAAGTGGGAATTAAATCGCTGAGAGTATATGAGCCCTAATGTGTATGAATGTTCTACATTTCTGAGCTTTATAAAGATAAAAATAGCTTAAAATGCTACATCTTTGATATAAAATCATGACTAAAACAATCTTAGATCTGTATACTACAGTGTATGTTTGACCCTGGCTAACAGTTAAAAATTCAAATCCTTTTTCCTTAAACTTGAATTATTTTCTGCATAGAATGGTAATTTTACAGCTATTTTTATTAGCAGATACAAGAAAACACGGGTCTAAATGCATCAGTAGTTCAGATGGAAGTTGAAATATAGAATATATGAATCAGTTAATCAAAGTAGAATTATATTTTAAAGTCAATTTTTGTGTAAGATAGTTCAAGGCAATGTTCAAATTATTTGAATTCTGGATGAAAGTATTTGACAAAGAATCTAACGTAATTATTGAATTTCCCAAACGATAATGAGAATATATGGTGTTCTTAAGCAGCAGACAGCAGCAGCTACTGGGTAACAGCTTTTCTAGGCTGGACTTGTTCCTAGTGAACAGAGACAATTACTGAGCAGTTACTTTGGTACGTGTGATAACTAACTCATCTCCCATTAGGAGTACTAAGAAGAAATGTGCTGTTAGTTACATAATACCTAGATGTGCAAGCCAATGCTTTCAAAACAGTAGTAAGTATAAATGAAAGCAGGTGATTGGAAGCCTGAATAAATGAGATTTATGAAAAATGCAAGTGATGATAATTTTAGGAAACAATATCATTAAAACAAATATGTCATGAAGATATGACAATTTCTAGTGAAGTAAGTCTTTATGATTTAATTATCATTTTGAGTTTTCTTCTCACCATCTGCTGATGCTAACAGTGGAATATATAAAAGGCGTATTTTACAAAGGTTTTTACAAGAGATACAGGCCCTTTTTCTATGTATTGGAATTTCTTATGTTTTTACAAGAATAATTTAGATGATTAGCACATTGACAGATTTGCTGAAGTTTAAACTCCCCATAGAGTATGGGCACGTCTTCAAATGAATCTACGCATACACCTATCTATGTATCTATACATGTATGTATGTATGTATGTATGTATGATTATATCATTGCATGACTTATCATTCAATTATCTCATGACTTTTACTAATGACATAAATAAGAGTCATGGTAATTTACACTTTTTAAGCAGAGGCAATTCTGAGAAAAGTAAAGTAATCACTCCAGAAATGTGTAGAAGCATTATCTACCCACTGTATGATAATGAATTAATTAGCAGCATTTCATAGGCAGAAGAGAACCACATTTTGTTGTAGTCAATGAATGATTCTTGAAGCTCTACTCTCCATGTGTCACATGATATGACGTAGATTTTATTGCTATGAGTTCATAGAGCAATTATGATAAAACTCCTGTAGCCTGTCAGGTGTTTAAAGATGGTGCAACAAGCAGCTCATTGGTGATTACGAACTCACCAGTCTGTATAACTGAATAGAGAAATAAATAAAACTCTGTACTCCAAAGAGCTGACATTTTGTTTTACTGAGAAAGACACTTTAAATACTAATTTTAATACTAGTTAAAAACCAGTAAATACCATATATACACAAAATCTTGCAAAAGTTTGATGTGGGAAAGACAGCTCTACAGGGAGAAGGATCACAGAGGGATGACTTGAATTGCTCCTCTAGGCTTCTCTATTTTGAAATAGTACAATTATTATCCTTCATTCATTTGCTTCAACAATTAAGGAAAAACTATTATGCATAACAGACTCAAAGATTAATAAGTATATTCCCCAAGCTCAAAGAGCCTGCAATACAATATGGGTTAAGAATAATGTTCATTATATTGTATTTCCATTTTATAGTGCTACTGTATATACACCATTTCACCAAATGCTTAGGTATCGTGGCTACTGAAGTTACAGATCTTGACATTATTTCTACTGTGATATGAAAAGGGGTTTACAACAAATCACAACTGTCTTCAGGGCTTTACTTTTGTATTGTAGAGAATTGAGATTCATTCTAATTTTAGTATCTATGTGAATAGACTGAAGCCTTCTAGAATAGTTATGAACCACTCCCCCAAGTGGCTCAAGGAGCAGGAAGGAACTGAGCCGGGTGGGAGGCTCCTGGGAAGAATTGTGGTCCAATGCCGTCCTTGTTGAGGAATTCTGGAGACCACACGGATTAAAATGAGCCCTTGGAACTCTTCTTCGGACTTCTGACCCATTTTTCCTTCACAGTTAAAAACGCAATGTAGAAGACTACAGAAGTTTAAAATATTTCCAGTCCTTAAGATTTTTCTTAATAATCTGAAAGTATTCTACTTATGATAAAATTCACTTCATGTTTCAGAAAAATACCATCACCATTCTTAGGGTAAAGGTATACAGCTATAAAATTATACATTTCATTTTTTTTTAAATAATTCTGGGCTTTTACACTAGCTTTTTATGGTTGGGTTTTCAGTACAAGCAAGATAAAATATCTCGGTGTGATAAGCATCATAAAGTCCAGTAAATAATAATGTGCTGACCTTCACGTGCATGTCCATTTCGGTCAGTCACACTCCCTGTGAAGTAGCTGAGCCCATGTTCAAATGGTTCAAGCAATATAGTGCAGAGAAAGAAATCTCAAAGATTCATTAAAAATAAGTTAATTAAACACTAATAAGAATGTTTTGGTTAAATACACAGAGTGCTGTTTTTAGCCTCATAACCTATCCAACAAAATATTCTTTTCCTGTTAACTTAATTTAGGAAAATGGAGAATAATAAAAATCTTGATAATAAAATCCAACACGTGAGTAACTAATTCAAGTCAACTCAATATATACTTGTCTACCTCTGGCAAGTCAGGATCGTCTCAGGCTTCGAGCTACTGTTCTGTATATGCAAATCACTCTATGCATCCTCAAATCACTCCATGCACACACTAATCACTTCACACTAGCCTCTCACAAAAGTTTCTAAATCAAATATCTCCCAACCCCTGCTTTTCTCTCATTCAATTCAGTTCATTGTTAGTAATATCTATGCAGCCGAGTCACTTTCCTAAGTATTTCTGGAGACCAATGTGAATGAGAACCCATAGAGCTTAGAAACAGGGGCTCAGAATTTATTTGCTCACTCATTGATTAAGTGTCTATTAACCATGTGCATGGAAGATTTTAAATTTGGAAACTACAGGCAATGGGTCTTAAATGTGCCTGGGACATTAAGAAGGAGGACATCAGGAAATGTCACGTGGGGCACAAGCAAGGCCGGAGAATTTAGCAGAGAAGAGAACCAATCTGAAGTGGCCTGATGACAAGTCCGTTCCATCCTACCTAGCACACGCTCACCCCATTACTAGTCTTCTCATCTCTTTCATGTCTGCTCAGTTCACTCTCAAGAAAGGGCTCCTCAGCATGTGTCTGTCAGGCCAACTAAAGATAAGCAGTAAACACCTAGAGTGACAAGCACTGCACATTTGGACTGAAAAACAGGAACAGCTTAGGAACAACATTATAAACCAGAAAACAGATTCCTTCAGTAGCCATGGTCAGATTCCAGCAGGCATCATCATACCTGAACACGAGGCAGGATGCTCCTGTGGGAGTGTGATATTAGGAACTACGTTCTCTGAAGGAAGAGCTGCCTTCTGAGTTTGGGGTGCCATGGGGTATACTTTGGAAATCTAGAAACTGATCACTTTCTAGATATTCACTTTTCCATCAGAGATCTCTGGTTAATAGCACCAAGGAAAGTAAACTCAAACAATCCATTCAGCTATTTGTTTTACTGAACTAGTATGGCCTTTTTCTAACCTTTGAACTTTTATCTGAGGTATACAGTAGGTTTCTATGTAAGTTCATATCATCAATTTAAAAAGCTCACAAAGAGCTATCTCAGTCTCTGTTTCCTGCCATTGGATCCTCTCCTCCATACCTGGACTGCCTGATTGGATCTCAGAGAGTCTAGTCTAACTGGGACTAGATGTCTCAGGGTGGGGTGATACCCAAGATGGCTTCCCTTCTGTGAGTGGAAGGGGAGGGGGTAATAATGGATTTGTAAGGGTGAGATTGGGAGGAGGAGGAGGCTGTGATTGGGAGGTAAAGTGAATAAAAATAATAATAAATTTAAAAAATTGTCCTCAAGGAAAATAAATTTGTCATTTGAGTTGTGCTGGTATAACTGGGCATAAAGTGACACAATATAGTCCATACTAGGGACACCAAAATGACAGCACAAAACAAACTCAAATAGTTCTTAGACCTCTCTTGAATAATGTACCGCTGGGTGAAGTGTTTCTAGAATCTTTACACAGTATAGACAGGCTTTTACTTTATGATTATCAGGAATATAGAACTGGCATGTAATGAGACCAGAGGATAACGTTTATACACTCAGCTCCTGCTCTAAATAACTGTGACTTCAGTGTTCTCTACCGCCAAGCTGGAGCTTACTTCTTCAATCTCTTGCCCAATCCCTCAGCTCAGCAAACAGCAGGTGGAAGGTTACATAACCACGGACACCTTATTCTATGAAAAGCCAGGAATGGAAACTTCACTGACAATCAATCATATATATTGGAAATTTGTCCTCAGAGAGGAAAACTGTTTGTCAATATGCCACAAGTATGAGTTAGCTACTGGATATCTATAAATAAGGCCTTCAGTTGCAAAGGTATCTGCTCCCTTAGGAAAAAGTAAAAAAATAAAAAAAAAAGGAATAAAAACTCCAAACCAAAAATCAACAACAAAAAACATTCTGTGAGGCAATGCTATGATACAGTTTTGTAACCCATATAGGTCTTAGAATTTTGTTAAAAATCTTCTGCAAATATCAAAAATATTGTGAATTCCTTGAATATAATGGAAATACAGTTTTCAATTATGGCCAAGGCAACACTATAATGATGATTAAAAATACCAGTGAGATGCTGTGTTCTGTATTTAGGAAATGAGGGTTCCTTTTACAAAAAGGAAGAAACTTTGCGTTTTAAGGTGTATTCAACATTCCCACGCTGTGAAGCTTGGTGGGTGAATGGAGAACCTCTGACTGTCTTCTCTCTTCTCACAGGCTGTCAAAGGACCAGCTCAGCCCATCAGATAGGCAGTGGATAAGCAAATGAACTATGTAGGTGTTTCTACTTTTCCTTTGGGGATAAGATGGGTCTTTGCCAAAGTTACCCTACAGAGCAATACTGCCTGTTATTTGCTGTGCTTACTACCTGCCCCTTAGTTCCTTTAACACTTTTACTCTAGCAGCACAAAGCAGAATGAAATGTGTTTTGTTGTTTTGTTTGTATTTTTCAAATGCTGTGGTCTGCTACATCCCTTTCAGACATAGCCCCGGATCATGTCTTTGGAGCTAGGCTGGACACTCAGATTCGGACAGCAGAACAGGCCTGCTCAGCAGTGCCAGCAGCCCATGGTCTGGAGACATCAGTCTCACCATGTGCGTGACATCAAGAGGATCCCCAACAATCTCGCAAAGCTACAGTTTAAGTAGAGCTTCCAATTTGCTGTGGTTGGCATGACTTAATTTTGGCTAAAAAGGTACTGTTTATTTTAAACTCCTCTCCCCCATTTCTGGGTTTCACTGAGTATACAATGAAGAGAAAAAAAATATGTTCTTAAAGGGATTCTTAGTCTCTTTTGTAAGGAAATTTTGGGAATTTAACAACTGTTAGCCTCTGGCTAATCCCCAAGCTAAAGTCTTTTTCCAGCTTCGCCTACATCTTGACCCCTCATGGCAAATATTTTCGGCAGTCTATTTATAAAGTTCATCACTTCCCCTGTTACTTCATCTTTAGAAATGCCAATAATTTAGAATCTAGAATGGTGCAGCTGGTCTCATAAACTCGGGAAGAGAAGATTCTATGGAAGAGAGAATTCTGCTATAAATTAAGAAGTTATTTCATTTTCTTCTAAATTCTGCAGTTAGAGGGAAGTAATACTGTTGTCCCAACTTCCCACTTTACAGTTCAAAGATGCTTCAACATTTGAAAGTTTTTGAAAGATATGTTAACAGGAGTTGTTAACTCTGGCTTTGTATTTGAATTTCTTTTTAAGAACAGTGATCTATCGATCTATTGATTGTTGACTTATCAAGCAGAATTGTAGTTGCTGGTTTCCAGGTACTGATAGTTCTTAAGAACGCCAAGATATGCAAACATGAACCTAGATCTAACATCGTTTGTATTAAACTTGCTCAGAAAGGCAACACCTCAGGACACATATAATTTTTCAGTATCTCACTTGGACTGAGAAAGTTATTGGCTAATTCATTTGTGAGATGATTCACCTGGAAAAGTTATTCAGCTTCTGCATGAGATGAGAGAAAATGTCCATCTGGAGAGTCTCATCAGTTCTCAATGGACTTGTAAGTTACAATCATGGAAAGCCATGACTTTCTTAACTCTAAGCATGCCTTTTTTATGGTAATGATTTCTATAGCAGAGTAAAACATTTTTCTCAGTAAAATTATGTACAAACATAATTTTTATTATCATGTTATTGTAATATTATAATATTTATTATAATATTATGGTAACTTTGATTGTCAGGTTTTTTCATTCTATATATGCAGTGCTTGTGTGTGTATGTGTATGTGTATGTGTATGTGTATGTGTATGTGTATGTGTATGTGTATGTGTATGTTTATATACTTGGTATTTATATTTGCTAGTGTGTACTAAGGAACTCCAGTAGTCTTTGTATCTTTTAAGGCCATAATTTTCTCGTAAAGATTTATTCTCACCTAAGATGTTCATTATCACTACTTAAACAGCAGATAATAAGGATGACACCAATAGACAAGCTAATGGGGATCGGAAAGTTCACGAGGTCTTAACCCCAGGCAAAGGACAGTAGGTAACTAAGGAATGCGGGAAGCAAGAGATGGGTCTTCTGCAAGGAAGAACAATTCATTATTCAATACCATGTGGACACTCCTGAGAACACACAAGCAAGTTACAATGTACAGAGTGAACACAGTGCATTTATATATTTGGAAATGTGTAACATGTTATTAATAGTATAGCATATATATTAATAAGGAAAGATAAAAGAAGCCATGAATTTGAAAGATAGCAAGAACATGTACACGGGAGATTTTAGAGGGCAAAAGGGGGAAAGGAATTATATAATCATATTATAATCTCCAAACAAATTAAAAAGAGTATCTAAAAGTAAGAAATTGAGTTAGCTATCAAAAGGACATATTCCCTTCTACCAAAACACCTTTAAGGGTTACTTTAACATATACAAGATTCTTTTCCTGAAGATATTTTTTTAGTCCTTTATTTATTTTTTATTTTATTTTATTTTTTTTTTTAGAGCAAGGGAAAAGAAAATGTTGGCAGAAGATTTTTTTTTAAAATTACTTTTTGTATGAGATCAAAGTTGAGTTCCTTTGTATAAGGATTCTTGGGGCATCTCTCTGTTGGTGCTTTTCTCTCTTGTTCATAACCTGCTCTACATCCTTTGACAAAGTAGAGGATTGCAGAGGAGTACCAGGCTCGGGCACCCTTCCTTTCAGCTGTGTCTAGGAACTAGGGCAGGAGTGGGAGGACAGTCCTCCAAGTCACCGAGATCCCCAACAGGGAGGGTTTTGTGGCATACCAGAGAATAGAAAGGGATTAGCCACGCTTGTCCTACTTCCGGAGTCTTCACAGCTTCATTAGTTCCCTGAAACTCAAAAGAAACTAAAGTCATAGGCAAGGCCCAAGCAGCTTTTTAAAATGGAAAAGCATAATTGAGAATATGGACCGTCACAAAAACTCACATGAGACCCTTTGTCTTCTCGGGAGCACTGGCTGTCCAAACTCCCCTTTCCAGGCCGACACCAGGGCTTGACTTCATCATCTAAATGTCACATTAGGTGCTCCACCACTACCAAAGACTAACCTGAGCAGTTATATAGAGAAAGAGTTGAACACTCCATCACACAAGCTCTGTCTTCACTTGATACAACCTGTGTTGAGATTTCTAATTTCACTTAGCATTTTCATTTGCTCATGAGACTGATTTCTTCATGACCAGAGTTGTCACCTTTCACCTCTGTTCCTCTATTGTGCAGAAGTCACCCTCTGCCATCTTCTGACTGCACTGACGCATTAAACGTTCATAGTTGGTGTTCATGAGCAAGTGCTGGAGAATACAATGTAGGGACAGGGCCCAGATTACTCTGTTTATATGTTTCTGTAACTTTCTGAATGTCTCCATTCTGAGTTGCATGCCCAAGTTTAAAATCCATATTTATCATTTAACTAGGAATTCCTAAGCCAGTCTTTACATAAAAACCACCCAAGCAGCTTAAAAAACCACAATGTACAGATGGCACCTCAACTTAATCCAAATCTGGAGGTGGGATCTGGGTATCATGGTTTTGAAAAGCTTCTTATCTAGTCAGGATTGAGATCTTATTACCTAAACTAATTATACAAAGACAATTTCATGTTCTACCCTTCTTTCTAAACAGACACCCAAGATCAACTCTGTCATACACATTTTGAATGACTCTGCTTATGAGAAATTATTTGTTGATTTTAGTCCTTGGATGATTAATTTTTTTGAAAACTCTTTTAAAAGGCGATAACCCATATCAGTCTTGTTCTGGAACTATTGCTAATAACTTTAATGTAACTACCTTTTATAGAATTATTCAGTAACTACAACTGCTTCCTCAAGCTTTCAGCAATTTAAATCCTTTATGATAAATTACTCTTTCCTATATATTTAGAAATCAAGTAAATTCAAAATAAATAAATTTAATTGTCCATGGCATCTTAAGAGTATGTGTTATAACTGGAAGGTTCTAAGAGAGGAAGAAAAAGCATTTAGTCCAAGTTGTATAGGAAACAGAGGCAGCTACTTGCCTTGGTGGTTTTGTTGTAAAGAGTGAGCACTGACCATTACTAGTGACTGACACAGAGAACATCAAATCCGCCCTGCCAGCAGGCACCAGAGTGATAGAGGGGGATACTTATTTCTGTAGCACATTAATCCCAAATAACACACAACACCCAAACCTTCAAAAGACATTAACAAAAGCATTTTTAAATACAGAGAACATAGTTTTTTTTCTTGTTTTCTTGCTAAGACAATCATTTCTTTCTCTTCAAAACAGAAACAAAGCAGAAGCAAGTGTAGTTGTTAGAATGAGCCATGAAATCCTAGCAGGCAACCCATGACACTAAAAATATTGTAGCTGTTAATTCTGAAGTCCTAAGCTGATACACTGGGTAATTCAGAAATATTTGAGTACCATTTGTCCTCACCAGACTCTGTCCTCACTTCCATCTACACGATGGCAATAGATTTGTGAAAAAGAAACTGTAGCTTAGAGAAAAGAAAGTTCATACCATTTGCTAACAGTAAAAAGTTATCGAGTAAATGCTCCTTTTCCACTTTTAAAGTTCCTTTACTCAACCCAGCATTGCTTTGTCCAACACTCAAAGGCCACATTTGGTGAATAAACAATATATACTAATATTTAAATGTAAGAAATCCTAAGCTGTCATGATTTATTTCAAATCTACCATTGGTTTCAGGATTTGTGTGTGTGTGTGTGTGTGTGTGTGTGTGTGTGTGTGTGTGTGTGTTTTCTTTCTAAACTACAAAGAAACACTTAGAACGTGTGTTTGAATTTGAATTTCCCAGAATATGTGCCACACTAATTCAATTAACTACATAACTCCTGAAATTTATTTTCTATCCAGTATAGAATTTGTCTAGTAACTCAAATCCTTCAATAAATAAAAATATTAAATTACAATAATTGTTGGACGTGACATTTAGAAAGGGAGCAGCTCAAGAGAGGAAAAGCAAAATAGAAATCAGTAGACAATGAAGAAAAGTTACATGTTCACAGCTCAATCAGGATCACATTGACTGGAAAGTACATTTCACAAACAGTAATAAGATACTGCTTGTAAAAAGAGGTCTGTCAAATGATCAGCAAAAATGTTCTTCCTGCAGCTTATGAATATAGAACTATGTGTCACACTAATATTTCTTTCTCTTCTGCTTAGAAAGATCATGAACATATGTCTTATGTTTTTGTGGAATTACTGAATAGGTTTTGCTAACCAGCCATAAAGATTTCAGATGTAATAGATGAGACCTTCTTTCTTACCTAGCAGGTATGATGCATGTAGGGTCTTGCTTAGCTTAGTATGTAAGATAATGGGCTCTGGAGACTCCATGGCTTGAGATACATGTTCCGCCCTTACTAGATAACCTTAGGTAAATTACTTTAAAAGGTTTTGGACCAGTTTTTTCACCTGTAATATGATAAAGGCAGTAATATGGAAGAATATATTAAGTTTTGAAGCATAAATAAAGCAATGAAGTTACAGAGCTTTAAGATTTTAGTACAGTACTTAAGAGTAAGTTCTCCAAGACTGTTGGCTACTGTATTACTACCACCAACAACTACAATATATGGCTCCTGTAAATTAACAATGAGAAGTGTTGACACAGCCTAAACTTAACACGAGTTATTAGAGACACCTTGGCTAGTGACAGGAGAAAAGTAGAGTCAGAAATTCTAAGTCACAGTTGAAAGTATCAATTACATTTATAGTTCAGTCCTACTTCATTCAACCAAGCCAACAAGTACTGAAAACCAACTGGGCAACATATGTCAGTGCAGATGGAAAAAAGAATACAACTGTCTTGAAAGTCTCTAAAGGAAGCTTAGTGGAAAGCTCTCTGGTCACTGCTGCCCAGCCTTTTATTCGTGCAGAAAGAGTCTTTGATGTGTTTGTGCAGTGAGAGAGACTGAAGGCTTTCTTATTCAATGAATAATACATATAAATTATGGGGACAGTTTTACAAAAATGATCTATCTTTCCTCTAAAAAGACCCATGACTAAGCAAATGCAAATGAAGCATCACATCCTAACCACAAAGAAAGGTGTCCCTATATCTGTTGGAAGGACCATCTTCCCACTCTTGTTAGATAGCTGAGTATCCATCCTTGTTGGAATCTGAAGCAACTCACCAAGTGTTTTATAAGATGAAATGTTTCCAAAGCTCATCTCAGTAAACCAGAAAGTAATTTACGTTGGAAAGTATACTTGCTTTAGTTTTTAAAATTTGAGTTAGATTGGAAATCGGATTACTTCTTTAGAAGGAAGGCATTAATTTTTAAAAGAAAGGCTTATCTTTTCTTTTTTTTGAGAAGCCAGTATTTCACTAGGCAAAAACTATTTGTGACTATTCAACTTCTGTGAATCATGCTAAAAAGAGTAAACTTTTTTCTCCCTAATGACATTTAAGATTGTTTCTGTGCTGTGAGTGACGTATAGAAGATTTTAGGATTAACAAATCAGGATGCCTAAATTCACACATGGAGTGTTGTCTTGAAATCTTGTTTTTCATACGAGATTAACAACTGTAATTACCGTGTCCTCATGACCTCTTTCTCAACACCAGCAGTGGTTAGATCAAGTCTGTCTCAAAACTGACAACAGTTCTCCAACTGACTTCTGACAGGTAAAGGGAAAGGACTGGCCATTCCATGGGACTCAGCCAAACACCTCTTATTAGTTCACCCATGATTCTCAGCTTTTTATGCCAACACAAATATCAGAGCCACCAAACCCCAAGAAATACAAGTACTCACAAAATAGAATGTGAGATCATATGACATGTAAAATTATGAATAAATTAAAATGTTGGAAATAAAAGAATTAAGCCTAGAATTAATTATTGTTTATTCTCTTTTCTTTCCCTCCTCTCCCCTCACCTCCCCTCCCTTCCCCTCTGCTCTCATTTGCAGACTTGCTATGTAGCCCACCCTGACCTTGAACTTGATTCTTTGCCTTACCTCTGAAGAGCACACATGTGTTACTGTGCCCAGCTTTTATGACACACCTTAAATATGTGTGCTATGCTCATCACAAACATTATAAAATCTATTTATGATAGACATGCATAAATCAACATTTAAGTACAGAATAGTAGGATTCCTTTTACTTTAAGAATTAAGAAAACTTAACAGTTGTCTGGTTTAATTCTATAGAGATAATTTAGCAGTTCATTTATATGCTGTAATAGCAGTGCCAATGAGTTCCAACTGTAAGTTATTTTCTTGTTAAAATGTGCAGAACTGTTTTAAAACATTTTAATTTATTCTGCAAGAGTTTTCTATGGAATGGTATCAACTTTTTAATATAAAGACTTCTGATACCTGAAATGTACTTCATAAAATTTCTTGTTGAAGAAATCCAAAGGTAGCTTTTTTATATATGTATTTTATCAACAATCTGTTATATTATCATTTCTTTATACAATTTTGAATCTCTATTTTTGGGTCATGTGACTTTTAAACTTTGATTTAAAAAGTCTGAGTTTCCTGAGATTTAAGTTGTTACCCAAGTCAGAAAATTGTTTTAACAACTTAAAATTAGCATTCACGTAATGTTTGAGACTTTAATTCTAAAGGATATTTAATACCACAAAATCTTAACAAAATATAAATATTGCCCAGTAACTATTTGCATATGAATATACCTGCAATATATATACATAAAACTTAAAATAGTACTATATATTAAGTTTATTAATTTAGGTATGTATGCACCGTCCATTAAGAATTCATATAAAAGCAGAACAATTATTTTCATTGAAGACAACATGAACCAAAAATTTTTATTAAGAATAGTTAATGAGGGTAAAGAAACCTTAATGAACAAGAATTGCACTCAGAAAAAAGTACTTATTTAAAATGTGAACACTCATAAAACAGAATATCCCAGTGTTCTTTGGAAAGTGATTGTCTCTCTAAAACATGGCAATGTGTTTGATAGTTTAACTACTTTGGGATTAACATTATAATGTTGTATATTAAACTAAATAGTTAGTATTTATGACCATCTCTTTATTATTCTATCAAAGAATATGAAATTTAAACAAATCTATGACTTAATAGACTAGTAGGCTCAAGTCTAGTATGAGAGTAGATTTGTACTTAATTATGCAGGAAATAACCATAATTGAAAATTTGATAATTTTATCAAAACCTTCTTTGGCTTATTTGAAACACTCTCATAAAAATCTGCTCTTAAATTTAACCACTAAAGACATTTTTGCACTTCTAAGATTTTATTTTTAATAAAAAGTAAATATTTGATTAAGAATGTCTGAAAGCAAGCTTTTGGTCTATTATAAAAGTTTCTTGGAGATCTTAGGGATGGGGACGAAGAAAGTAGGGCAATGCATATATTCTCAGTTACTCTTTAAAAACCTGTAAAAGTGACTACAGTGGCATGTTCTGACACATTCTTTTCATAAACCGAACCCTGTTAGTGACAGCGGAACAGATTGTGTGCATCTGCTGGGAACGAGCCAGATGACAGTGGAAAAACGCACATGGATACCTTGGCACAGCAAATAAAAAATGGAGAAAAAAAAGAGCTGGAAGAGAAAGTGCTCAACTTTAATTGAAACATTCTTTCCAGCATGATGAACAGCGTCCAACCACTTCTTGTAGCCTGTCAATTTCACATGTAAGAATGCGTTTTAAAAGACTCCTTTGTAAGTCAGTGCTGTTGTGTCCTCTCTTAGCACTGACTGTTGACTCTGGCAGTGGATTCTTTATTAAAATTATGTCAAATGTAATAAGCACAAATGTTGACAAAGACACCTAGTGGTTTGGTACAAGCTCACCAAACTTTAAAAAAAAAATAAAAATTCTTTCAGGTTCAAGTGAAAATTTAAATATCTGAGTTAAGTTTTCAAATTGTGTATTATTGTGTCACGTGCCAAGGATGCCTCAATTCACACTCTGTTAATGTGACTATTGTAAGTGGCGCTTGCGTTCAATAATGCTGCAATATTTCATTTTATGCTGATCACCCACAGTATTGTTCAAACAGTTGGCTCAATAGCAGAAGAGAGGTCTATACATACAAACAAATGTGTTGCTATAAATCATATCTGGAAGTTCTCTTGGATGTTCTGATTACAATGAAAATTTATTCTATACAGTATACAATGCAAATTTTAAACTGGAGACAAAGTTGTTTAATAGATTAGGAGTCTGACTGAAGCAGCTGCAGTCAAAAAAAAATCCCTGGTGATTAACAGCCATTTTCCAGTAATCATAACCCTGGAAAGGGCTACTAAGCAGGGGGAGGGGGTTGCAGATGGGAGTAATTCTCTAAGCCCATATGCCTTAGAGGGCTCCATCATCTTCATGCAGACTTATTATTATTATTATTATTTTTAAATTAAAGCTTTTAGAAGCGTCCTTGATTGCAGTGTTGGGAGCTGTCCATGCTGTTTTACCACAGGGAAGTCCACTCGGCAAGTATTCCTTGCGCTGAGCACTCTTTTATCCAGGCATTAAAACAAGGTTAGAAAAGAAAGCTGAAATGCAAGGTGCACACCAGAGGCTCATTATTCAAGATCGGGAGAACTATTTCAAGCAGACATAACTCCCCAGGTTGTATGTACTGGGAAAGCTTTGTCAACATTACCTACTATCAAAATATGATTTTTTTTGAGAAATTAAGTGGATACAAAAATAACCAAAATTAGGAAACTAGTTTCTTGCACCAGAAATAGTCTAAGTTTTATCAAATTTTCCTTAATGTGTCTTTTATAGGTCAAATGCTAAAGTCATGAGTAAAATTATGCATCTTCTATGTTTTATATTTCTTCTCATGTGAATGAAAACACCTAAATTGAATCTATTTGTTCACTGTCCAAGGTAGGTAAACCATAGTTAGAGTTAATAATTACTCACGTAACTAAGGATTGTAAAAATGTAATTACTTATTATTTAACTCTTCAAAGAAAAGTACATTTTATCTTTATGATTAAACACCTCAAGCTCTTACTCAGCAGGTTCCATACAATAGCTGTTATAGGTTAAGCACACTTGCCCACGAACATAAAGATGACTACAATACCACTCATTCTTCACAAGTGATGCGATCTACATACAACCAAATTGTGAAAAAACAAAAACAAAAACAACTAGATGAGCTGATAGACCTCTCAAAGGGGAGCACTGATTTAAGCAAATGAAAGACTTCAAAAATTCTTAGAGCCTGTTGGCACAAAGTACTTCTAATTCTGTGCATTTGTCTCTTTTCTTGAACTAAAATCCCAGTGAAACTATTATTGTTAAACAATAATCCATCTAAAGTCAAAACTTAAAGTAAATTACTTTTAAAATTCAAGGATGCAATTATTTTTATTTCTGTGGTCCCATTTCTAATTCTGAAAGTAACATCTGATCTATGAATGTTTTGCTTTTCTTGGAAAAAGGTATATTGTCTTTAGTAATCATTAAAATTGACCTCACAGAATCGAGACATAAGATTTGACCTGATGGTGACCCTATTTTAATGGTGTAAATATATTTAAAAATTATTCAAGCATTGCTAAGTGATCATCATTAGTCAGAAACAAAATTGTTAGAATTCAGTGGTATTACAGCAATTTAATAATTACTCAACACTCATTAGATGCCTGCATAATGCTTTTTAATGTACTTAACCTTCAGAAAAACTTGAAGAGGTGGATAGTATCACACACACACACACACACACACACACACACACACACACACACCCATTTTACAGATGCTGGTCTGAGGTTTTCTGGAGGTTAGATAACCTGTCTTCCACCAAAGGCCAATAAACTACTGGTTAGATTTTGAACTCAGTTGAACATGTTTCCCCCATTATCATGCTCCACAGTCTATAGGCCCACAATGTATATCATAACGTGAGCATGTATGATCAAGACACAGCAAACAAATGTGGCAATAGGTTCTTTAAACGTTTTGTGTTTGCTCAAATGATTTTCTCTTTCTTTCAGATTCCATTCCCACCCCCTCATGCTTTGCGTCTCTCAAGTATTTTGATATTTTCATCTCCACTCGCCACTTCATAAACACAGTTGTGCACATGTGTAAACACACACATACGTGTATGCACACACACCTGCACACATGCATGCATGCACTTCATAGAGTCAGACAAAAGCTGTAATTTCATTCAGCTTATTCTATAAATGTTCCGTCTTCTGAGCTGTTCTTGTTGCTGTGACTGTGCTGTCCAGTGAGTTTAACATCACAGCAGCTCCTTACAAAGACAGTATCTATAGTCCTGACACTTTCAAGATCAGTGCTAGGAGCTCTTTTGTGACATGATAGTATCCTATGTTGAACCACACAGATCTCTCAAGTGTAAGCAAATAACTTAACACTTGAAACAATTCTACAGTCACCCAAGTGCAGACAAAGAAAATTAGAAGTGCAAGCTTTCACAATACCAAATCATTTATATGTATATGTCAATATATCAGCCAATCTATTTGTATCTGTATTTCTTTCTATCTTTCTATCTTTCTATCTTTCTATCTATCTATCTATCTATCTATCTATCTATCTATCTATCATCTATCTATCTATCTATCTATCTATCTATCTATCTATCTATCAGTAGGAAGGTCAGACGCAAGTTCACAATAAATATTTTTAAAGGGAAAAAGATGAAGTCAAAAATCCCTACAACTGTTTTTGTTGTTGTTGTTGTTGTTGTTACATGAAAGAACAGAGGGAGATGGCTCACATAGTGCTCACCCTCATTCCACTCAGATTGAGCAACATTGCCAATCTGGACCAATAAGTCATAAGGAGCTAGTGCTAGGGCTGAGAAACTCAAGTGGGCCCTTGGAAATCTGTTCAAGTAACTATGGCAATTGCTCTTGTTTGTGTAAAAGGAGAAAAGTGAAACGTGCAAGGAGAATGTAGGCGACGGTGTCTCCTTAAGCACTGACCTGTGCCAACTTTAAATGGCTTTCAACAAATCCAGTAACTAAGGTCATGCACAGTCACTTTTCCAAACTGCTAGTTTTGCCGCTTTTACTTAGTTAAGAAAGGTAATTCAGATGGAATTAGGTCTGGTTTTATATGTTGTGACTTATTAACAGTTATCAAAGCAGGGAGAGAAGAGCTACATCCTTGACCAAAGAAAGCTTTACTAAAAGGATGACAACCCACTGACAACCCAGTAAGTTTCTGCTCACATGTATGGGAATCAGACACTTTGAAGAAGTTACTAGTTAATAAAGTTTGAAGGTGTAAAAGGCTTGATGGGGAAAACTTCCTACTAGGTGCAAGTCTAAAAGACTCAGGCTTTAAAATGAAGAAGAATTTGTATAAAATTTAAATACCAAGATAGTGTATTCTCTATTTAAAATTCTCACAATTGAAACTTGACAGTGGGTGAAACAATGGTGACAGGAGGTATGATTTAGATTCTCTTACCATTTTGGACTACCCCAAGAAAACAAAGAAATTTCACTCTAGATTTTAAATTAAAGCAAAATCAAAGGTTTACACAATATTTAATGGGATGTCTGAATTTTACTCCTATGTATATTTACAACATATACATCAAAGTTCAATGTTTTTTCTCTCCTGCTAGACAGCTCTAGCCCACAGATATTCTTATGACATTCCTTTTACTTTTTCTAAAGCGATATGTTACATTACCGTTTTAATACTTTTTCACAAAAATGTACGTACTAGTATTCACAGATAGTTACCCTTGACATTTAAATAAAATTAAAAATAATAAAATTTATCCATTTTAAAGGAACATAAAGTTGTATTTACTTGTTGGGGTGCTTAGTAAATGTTATTTAGGTAATTAATAATTGGTTTAGTTTGTTACTGACTAAGACTTACACTCTGTTAGAACATTGTGAAAGCAATAATTTAGTTTAAAAATAAAGGTGAAACAAATATTTATTATGTAGTAACACTTTCTCCTGAAGGGTCCCATTTAATATATTTCCAAAGGTGAAGGCCAGTTTTAGAAGGTGTGCTGGCAATAATCAGACCCCACCTCTCACAAATGAGTGCTCACTACCCTGGCAGTCAGAAATTATTTTTAATAGGATTTAAAGAAAAGAAGCCCATTGGTAAAGGTTCAAAGTGTAACTAGCAATTACAAGCTACTTTTAAACATTTGTTACTTTATGTGCCAAAGAGAAGTCGATGTTTCAGACCACAATTCCAAAGGCAAGGATTAAAAGTGTTTAGAAATCAACTTACCTAACGTATTGATCAAGTCAGTTATACATGTTTTCTCTTTGTACTCTGTAATTTGACCTAATTATTGAATGTTTATCAATAAAAAAAATCAAGGTAGACTCATATGTTGTGATGGAGCAGTTATTTCCTGTGATAGGCAGAAAAAAATCCCACCTTTGATGTTAATTTGCATCACAAAATGATGTGGTCTATCTGCAATATAATGCATACGTTTCAGTGAATAGAAACCATTATATTTTTTCTTTGTGCAACAACAAAAAGCCCCATAGATATCTGATCAGGCCTCCACGTACTATGTAGGTAGGGGGTGGGGAGGCAGGCGGTCCCATTTTATAATTCACACCTATTGTTTGATTCATTCTAAACCGGGATGAATGACTATATGGGGAAAAAAAAGGAAACATACTGAATCCAGTTTGCATTTCGTGCCTTAGTGATTTAAGAGGCAGAGTTTTCAATTTGCAGAAGGGAAACACTGCGCCTTTCCTTTCCCAAAGCCTCAGCTCAGGAAGGAGGCCCTCTGCTGCTCAGCCTATGCTGAAGGAGAAGGACATTGCTTAGGGCTGAAATCACTCTGCGACAGGGGAGGGAAGTTTCTGATGTGATGCACTGTGTCTGGTTGGCAGCCAGCAAGTTTTCATTTTGTAGCCCGTTGCCAGTACCTGCCCTGCATACACAAGAATAAAAATCAGCTCTTCCCCAGGAATTATGGACATATTAAAAAGAAATAAAATAGTTGATTTCTTTTTCTTTATCTTGAGTGTAACTACCATCATTTTTTTTTTTAAAGAAAGAGTTGAAAGTACAGTAACTGGAAGTTTCCTCTTTAAATTCCCTAAACTACCTTCCCACAAAGCCATTTAAGTCAAATCATACATTTACAGACTCACCTACATGAAAGATATAACTTAAAACATCTGCTTAGACACATATGTTTTGTTCTGATGTAAAAAGTGTGGCAATTTAAAAAAAAATATAGGGCCATTATATTCTTAAAATATGTGTTCTTCTGTGTGTGTTCATTCATTAGAGAGATCGTTGACTGCAATTAGGTAGTCAGTCCTATAAAGCCTTCCTTGTGTGACCATGATTTCTAAAAATAAAATGGTTCAGTGAATATTTCAGCTAAGTAACCACATCTTCAAAATTACTATAAAGAGATCCCAAGCCTTCAAGTTCTATTAAAAACATCAGCTTTCCAGAATGGCTTGTTACACACCTTATGCAGGGTCAACAATTAACTAGGATCTAAGAAATGAAAGTCAACTTTACTTCCCTACTAGGCAAATTTCCTTATATCTACATTGATAAATCTACTGCCTAATTTCATAAAAACTGAGCATACTTAAGCCAAAGATGCCAATATTTGGGATTTGGGGAATGGTTGTGTTCTCTTGCTATCATTTTAACTTGCTGAAAAGATTAGAAATATATTTTAAAAACACATGCAGTTTAAGGCTGTTTTTCTTTTAGGCAGTTTACATCCTCTTAACAAAGAACCATATCTAACACTTTAAAAATTCAACAGGCTAGAACGCACAGTATCTGTAAACAACGTATGCACGACATCTTCAGATGTATCTTATGTATCACAAGGTGCAGGAAGAAAACCAAGAGACTCTCAGGGTACAGTTTGGAAAAATCAGGTTCCCACTAGGGACTGCTTCAAAGCTCACTTCCTCCAGTCACTCACACAAGTTAAGGGACTTAATTTAAACCATTGCTTGAAGCCTTGCACGGCCATGCAATAAAGAGGCTGAACAGCACTGAGTCATTCATTTCAAATTTTCTGCATTAAGAATTAATAAAGTCTCTCAAAGGTGTCCCTTATTAATGAGTACTAATTCTTACAGATTTTCTTTGTAACAAGTTTACTGCGTTTATCTCTTGTCATGATACTGATTTCCTGTACAATGCCCTCAAAAATTATTTTCATGTGCACTCTGAATTTTGTTAACACTGATTGAATTTTAAAAATAAAAAAGTAGCAGAGATTGGAATTCTGCAATAGAATGTATAGAAGATTCAATGTAGTGAAAACAACTGTCAGTAGCCAATGGGGGTAAACCTCAGGCTTATATAACAGGTAACAAAAACTCCTTTCTTAACACAACATGCCTTCTCTTTGTGCAGTGAGAGCCAGAAGCACAAAGTAATATTTTGTCAGATTGCCCTTTGATATTCTTATATTTTACTGTAGTATCCTTTGTCATAGACATTATTATTTTGTAACAGACAAGGAAGTAGGATGGTAGTGCTACTTGCATAGCTTCACAATGGGGCTGGAAAATGTATGTCTATAGCACCTTTGATTTCTATGTCTTAGTACTATACACAACGTAAAGTTGTCAGAATTATCTCAATGTACTTTATGATTGTGAGCACAAAGACTCAAACTGTTGATTTCTTTGTTTGTTCCTTTGCTCTGTTCTGTTGTATGGTCCGTTTTCAGCACTGAGTATCAAGCGGCAGGCAAGAGCTGATTTCCAGGGAAAAAATATCTTTCTGGTTTTCTTTGCTCACTAACTAGAATAGATCATTACAAATCATTCTGCTTCTCATGGGCCAGTCTCTTACATACTACAGATTTGCTCCAATTCTCCAGGGGAAGAAATGCAGCTCCTGTGGGAAAGGCCCACCCCTTCCTAGATGTTTGCTTCCTTAAACGAAAGGAACACACACCCCTTACATTCTTTGAAATTTGTCCAACAAGCAAAGAATTGTAATAGCACTGTATCACTGACCAACTTAGGACAAAATAATCAATAGGCAAATTTTGCTAATATTCTGTGTACGTTTTAATCAGGGCTGTCTACCTCCCTCTCTCTGTGTGTCTCTCCCTCTGTCTCTCTGTCTCTGTCTCTCTGTCTCTGTCTCTCTGTCTCTCTCTTTGTGTCTCTCCCTCTTTGTGTCTCTGTGTCTGTCTCTCTCTGTCTGTCTCTCCCTTCCTCCCTTCCTTCCTCCCTCCTCTTCCCCTCTATCTGCCCCCACTCCATGTAAGTGTAACAACTGATTAAGCTCAGGTCTAGCATATGCATTTGGGTCCTCAGTGAATTAATGGAAGTCAAGAATGTGATGTGCACATGTGCACTGTGACAACGCAGGAGGCCCAGAGATGTTACAAGCGTTTGAACTTGAATTTACAACTCTTAGGGAAACGTCCCCTTTCATAACTGCACTAAAGAAAAAAACTTATAAATTCAAATGGCAATTGTCTTAGGTAGAATTAGAGTTGCCAGAAGTCACAAATATGCAAGCATGTTACTCATTGCTGCTATGAGCCTAAGGACATAAACCTTGCACTAAAGTTGATATCCACTAATGTCTACCTCATGATAGTGCCCTGTTGAGTCCTGAGAAATTATGTTCTAGTGAACCTCTTTCTACTACATAGAGACCCGTTTCTCTAATAACGTTCTCCCTAATCACGTTTCTCTTTTGCTATTTTACGAGAAACATTTGCACTTATCTTTCCTCTTACTTTTTTTAACCTTTCAAATGCAGTATTCACATAAAAATTTGCATGTGTGAAGACATAGAGTTAACAACAAGTTGTCATCTCTTGAGGGGGTTTTGTTAAATGAAACGATGAGTTCTTTTACCACCTTTTTATCTGCCATTCAATGATAAACTCAACTATCTAATTTCCAGGTCTACAAAATGGAAGATCTGCTATTTTTTTCATTTGCAGTAATACTGAGCATAAGAGAGGATTACATGAATTTCAACGAAGGTATAAACTTATTACACTTAGCAGAATATTGTTAAAGTCGAAGTAAACCTACATATCATAAATCCACAGATGAAACATCTCATTCACTAAAGTATTCTGTCTTATTATAGTAACGCACGGAAAATTAAACACATAAATATTAATTTTATGTATCACAGAAGATGTAGGCAATGAAAGTACAATGTTTACATTTATGGATGACTCATTAGTGCTTTATTGTGGGAGACACTAGGAGGCATCAGTAGGGTAAAAAAGGACTTCAATTTTAAAAGAAGCAAGAAATTACTGCTGTGTTGAATGTTCAGGAAATCTGAGTTTTAAAAATGCTACAGGTAAAACAAAACTATTCTCTAACAAAGTCCCCATAAAGTCTCCATTTTTCATAAAGAATGATGTTTATATAACATTCATAAAATGCACACACACATACAAATATTTGCCAATAGCACCTATCATGATATGTTTTGAATGTATTGAATCATAACTATGTAGCTACTTATCTTGATGAAGAATATACCTGATAACAGAAGAGCATACAGGACATTGTCAATTATGTGTTTTCTGCTCAGTTTTTCAGTATCATGAGGATACATTAATTCTGGCAAATTCTACTCTGCATTCTACACGACACTTCTGAATATGCCCAATTCCTTTAAGCTTTATGGTAACCACTTCACACAAACAGACAAGTTGCTTCTGTTCATAGAGAGTTGATGGAACTTAAAATTTAAGCAATGAAAAAGCACTCCTGAGTGTGTATGATTAGAAAACTGGGTTTTCCGCTGTTTGAATGGCTCTTTAGAGTGAGGAAGCAACAGGGTCGTGGCATGCTTATCTAGCAATCATTTCGAATCAGAGTGTCTTGCTGTTCCTCAGCAATCAGCTTTTATCTTTGCCCTATCAGAATAACATGTGAACTGTGTAATCTGCCTTTTGTAAGGACTACAGAACGCTGTTGCTTTAGTTTTGTGACTTGCCTCTGTAATCTGATTTGATTTCTTAAAGGTGACAAATCCCAGTGAAGAGTCAAGCTTTACCGAATGGAGGAACAACCATGAGTCCGCGAATTAAGGCACAGTGCTGAGGATGGTATCCCAGTCAGCTCTTCTTCCCATGTGTTACACTCACTAAGCATCGGAGATAAAGTCTTTCATTTGGTCCAAACCATCACTATATATGTGTAAAAGGACTGTGCATGCTTTCTAAGTTTAGACATTCATTTGAGAGGCATTATTCTAAAAGCTGTTATTTTAAAAAGTTAAAAATTAACCGGCAATCATTCTGCAGTCCATGTTGTGAGGTTGTGACCTTTAACTACACACTAAATTTCTCCATGTTGCTTTGAATCATGTCCTGAAAACCTTAGCTCTTCATTTAATAACTAATTTTTGTTATATAGTACAGTTATTACTGTAAAGATATTTCCCCATTTTTGTCTCTTCCTGAGATTTCATAGACTCAAATATATTGCACAAAGAGTTGGGACATAAACCCCACAAAATATACTACAATAATTAGAAGAGTTTTAAAAGATAATGCTTACATTTGCCAAAGTGTTATTTAGCATAGTTCTCTATTAAAGACATTTAAATGCAATGAATAATTTATCAGAAAGACATAATTATATGCCGTTCAACTTAGTCACAGAGTAAGGTGAAAACTAGAGAAAAACTAAAAAATATTTGAAAACTATAGAATATATTGATTTTTTTTCAGGATTCAATTTTCAGGAATCATTAGACAGTTACTTCTTTATTTGAATGAGTAAATTTCCTAAAATTCCACAAAATTAACCTGTTTATAAAGCAAAAATTAAGGCAAGTTACAGCAACTCTTTGTTACTGAAGTTTCCTGTGGTTATTTAGTATCTCTCTGCCTGGGAAAGTTAATGCCCACGATTACATACTTTAAAAATATGATCAACTTTGAAAGGGTGGAAAGTTGCTTATTATGATATGGTCATGTGTTATTCCACCAATATCAAAAGCATTAATTTTAGGTTAATAGCACACCTTAATATTACCCTTCAATGTATTCACATGCACAGCAACTAAGATGTAAATAGCATAATGAATGAATGAAGTAAAATTCTGCTTCGAATAAGGAGTATAAGAACTATACAGCACATTTCCAAATTATGTGAACCACAGTAATAAGAACAGCATTTTTTTAAAAAAAATAAAGTTTAGCACAATTTGAAGTAAAGATAACTACCAACTATTGGACCTTTAACTGGCCTAGGGTGGCAAATTTTAAACAAAAGTTACATGTTAAGTATGCTTCAATGAATACTTTTGGAATAAATATCAGAATCAGATACAGGATTAAATGTATTATCCTTCAAATCGTACAAAAAACTCATTGATTTAAAGAATTTTCTTCCCACTTGACATGGGATGTAGGGGCAATTCATTTAACCTAACATCCACTAGCTTTAGGACTGCTTTTTTTCAATAATTACTATCATGCTTATACTAGATGATAAAAATGTGTTTTCTTGCCTGCACTTTCGTAATTGAATCAATAGCTGCACAAACATACTATTTGTGCCATACTTACATATGTTGAGCTACTTTTAAGACTAGCCAAACTGACATTATTTTTAAAATTAAATGAGATATTTTATCTATAAATTGAAAATTGCTGATCCACTTAAAGCTAAAATCAGTATGGCTGAAAGGTTAAGTGTGCCTCACAGGTGGTCACATTTCATGTCCTAGCAAGTCTCTAGGGGAGGGGGATTATTATGCCTGTACAAACATTTTTACTCTGCAATACAGTTCTATTGCAAGGTGCCAGTAGAAGGGAGCTGTGTTACTCTTCTGAAAAGGCATGGAAAGGCGACTGGAGTTTTCTTTACAGCACTTAGAGAACATATACAGTCACTAAGCATTTCATAAGGCAGTTACCATTAGAGTTACTATCACATTAACAATAGTAAAATGCACTTTGTGTCAAAGCAATTCTCCACCAAGGACCAGTTAAGGAATTGGCACAGAGCCTGATTCTACAAACAGTGTCAGCATTTACATACCAAGTATTTTATACAGAAGACATCCATTTCAAAAATGTGAGGGAAAAGGTTCATAACTATAGCATCTAGAACAGTACAAAATGGCTCAGATATAATATTTTCCTTAAGAATTGGTAACCTTGCTCTGGAAAGGAAATCACATTAGCATGGCACTCAAGCACTTGCATAATACCCAATCATACAATGAGCAATGTGCCCCGTCTCTATAGACTTCCTTTATGGCCAACTTTGTCACTTAGTTTGGGAACTTTCATCCAAAGTCCAAACAGAAGGCGGGCTAAGTGACTTAGTCTTGTTTGTTTTTAAATAACTTAATATTTCCCTGGATCTAAACAACAGTGCACATACTGAAATACAAACATGAACTGTGCAATGCACAGACTACCATGGCCAGGGCAACCACTTCTGGTCCCACCAATTAACCTCCTTCAAGCCTGCACTTTGGTGAGGGAAGAGGATACACAAAAGGTGGCCTCTGGCAGACAGCCCTGCTGTAGCTTAAAGTCATCCCAAGGGCTAGTGGCCCAGAATCCAAACCCAGGGCAAATCAATCTTTGGGGGCAACTCATAGGAACATCTTTCCACGGTGAACTAAACAGCTAAATTTTATGAGAGCTACTACAAGGTCACAGAACAGACTGTATAGTACTAATATCCACCAAGGATCTACGTTCTCCACCCTATCAAACATGCTAATGACGTGAACTAACTTCTTGAAACTTTAAACAAACTGATGTGACAGGAACAGTCAGATGTGATTTCAATAGCAGATGGCAAACGGATACTACTATCTAAAAAGTTACTTTCAGCCACACACAAGGAAATCGTAGAATCTAAAGAAAAGAATGCACAACAAGCCTTAACTTAAGCCTTCCAGAAAGGAGTTGGATAGACCCAGTGCCTGGAAGAGATTGGTGCAGATTTCAGAGACAATACACAGGCTATTTCTATTCTTTTGGAGAAATGTCAGAGGTACTTACATGAAGGAAGAGCCGACCAGATTAGTCCTTGGAATATTTTCCTTTCTTAAAAGAGAGGAAGAGAAAGAAAAAAATAACAATAATCTTTACTTAGTCCAGCCTTGAAGTGCTTCTCCACCTGATTCAAAGCGGCAGGCACAGCGACCCACACAGAACCTTCAAAGTCAATCCAATAGCAGCCCGAAGATGTCTGGGTGTACGCGTGTGCTCAAGTGTCTGTGACTGCGAGGCGAGCGAGCAGAGAGCTGGAGACGAAGTGTGCGTGTGTGCGCGCGCGAAGGGGGGGGGCAACGGGGAGGCGCGCGCGGGATTGCGCATTCGCGCGCGCCCCGAAGCCGCTGGAAGGGGAGGAGGAGAAAGAGGAGGAGGAGAAAGAGGAGGAGGAGGAAGGTGGAGGAAGAGAAGGAGGAGGTGGAAGAGGAGGAGAAAGTGCCTCTCTGTGGCCGGTGGGATTAAAAGTAACCAGATTCGTCCAGAAAACTGCGTCCAGGAAGGAAGTGACAGGAGACGAATGGGAAAAGGAGAGCAGCTCACAGCCTTAGATACGTGGTGTAAAAGAGCGGGGGGTGGGGGGGAATGTAAGGATACTGGGAGGGGACGCGGGGGCGGCAAGCAAGACAGAGCACTCGGGGCTGGGGTTCTAAGCAGCACGTACTCGCCGGTGCTCCCCTCATCTCCCAATTCATTTTATTCTTGCCTTTGCCTGGCGCTGTCTTTTCCTTTCCGTTTCTCTATCCCAACCAGCCCAAACCGTTGCCTCTCCTCGCGAGCTGGGGAAATCATCAGTTTCACTCTTGCAAAAGGGGGGCGGGACTAAAACCTCGCAGCATTTTAATAAAACAAACATACTGCAGCTCCCTCCTCACCCCTCCAGTCTCAACTAGATTGATAAATTACTCCACTACACTACTTTAATTATGTATATGGTATGCAGAATAAATCACTGAACATCAGTACCTCAATCAAGCACTTTTAAATGATAATTGCATCTTGGTGAATCAATCTTTCCATTCCTGACATTTTGCTAATTTTAGTTTTACGGTGGGGTAATGGCACATGCCATACGCAAACCTAATGACAATTCTTTATTGCATGAAAGGGAAGACAACACGGGGAGCGGCGGCTCCCTGCCTCTCTCCCCGCCGCTACAAGAGGACGCTCGGTGGGGACGCTCGTCTGCTGCGCGCTCGCTCCCCCGGGAGGCTGCAAGCCTGCTAGCAGGAAAGTCCTTCTGAAGTCGAGATCTCCTCTCTGACCAATAGGAGCGCGACCCTAAGAGCTGCTCTAGTGACTCCCCCAACCCCCCTTGGGTTCGCAGTAGCCACTCCATCCTTGCTCCGGTCCGCGCGCACCTCCGTTACTCACGCGTAAAAGCCACGATCCAGGATGTCTGCAAGTCTGGATCCCAGCATACGCTTCCTGTCCGCCCAGAAAGTACAAAGCTTTTGGCCTTGAGACTCAGGAGGACTAGGCTAGAAAGTGAGCCTAAAGGATCTCCAATGTTAGTAATAAAATAATTACAAGTTTTTGAAGTCTCGACTTTATTCCGGGACCATTAACTTTCGAAAATCTGGACAAATTTACCAAGGGGACAGTTTCCTCAGAGAGACCCCCCCACCTCCTTCTCTTCGGTGTCTCCTCCACACCTTACTGGACTTTATCCAGGTCATTAACAAGTAAACCAAAAACAACTTCCCAAATGCATTAAGCTCCCCTGACCGATAGCGGGTGACTTCACTTATCCTGAAGAGTTTCAGCTGCACAGGAAGCAGGAGCTGAGACTGATAAGAACACTTAGGTTAAGGTTTAAGCCCGTCGAATACTTTTCCATAGTAAAAATATAGGTTAACAAAGACTTGATACTTAGAAAAAAAAGATACTAGATATTGGAACCACACCCATAAAGCTAAAGATTAAATATATCAACTAGTATACAAGTCACTCCTATGCCTCCCCCCAAATTTTTCCTTTCAAAAATTAAAATTTTCACGCAAAAATTGAAGAACTGCATGCCAGGAGTACTTTAGATTGTGTAAAACTTGAAAAATTAATTTTTAATATTATGACTGGAGGAAGAGAAAGTTCACGGAGTACCCTAACATAGAAGATACAAGAGGAGACAATAGTAGCCCAATGAAATATCTAACTAATTGAAGATATTTCCTCACACACATAAATAAACTCCTTTCAAAAGTACATGTTTAACCCAGTAACTGGCTGCATTTTCAGGTAAGTTCTTCAGTAGGCCTGCAGAGGACTATCTCAATGCAGAAGGGCAGTGCGGTTCAAGAAGCCTCCTCTTGCTGTGCTATTTGAAGTTAGAAGCTTCTCTCAGAGCAGTGGGCTCAACATTTAAGCACCCTCCAAAGGCTTCACTTGAAAGAAGAAAGTTGATTTTACAGGCAAGTTAAACTACATCGGAACAATCTTCAAACCTTTGGCTCCTTACCATCGAGACTATTAATTAGTACTGCGATTTTATTACAGGAAAGCTTGACAAACTGTCACAAAGCCCAAGCTTTGTGACATAGTGGGGTTTTTGTTTCTTCTGCTTTTGAAAATTAGTATCTGTGTTATACAGTGTTTGCCTCTCTTTCACATAGCAAGTGTGACTACCATGAGTTTATATAAACAGAATGGCATCTTTAGAGGTACAAGCTCTGAGGCTTAGACACGCTGCATGCTAAGGCATATGGTGATACAAATGAAAATTTAGAATATTTTTGAGATTTACAAAGATCCTCACAGAGCAAACTATAAGAAGGACCAAGGGAACTTATTGTCATAGTGCTTTAAATTAAAGTAATGAACTGTATTGGCCTATGCTACACGACAGAGAAATAGCCAATGAATTCAATCTTGCTCTTGTCATTAGTTATAGACGGTATTTCTACTTACCACAGTACACTTCTGTTTTTATTTATTTTCCTTCAAAAGGAAACTTTCATTTTACCCCTTCAGATGTCAAATAATTATCTAGTAATAAACATTGTACCAAATCCATATTTATCAACAATATTATAAACATTTAAAAATATGTTCAGTCCAGGTGAAGATGATTTGAAACTTCGGGTCTGGAATGTATCACAGTTGGCTTTTGAAAAGATAAGATTTTTCCCCGTTGTAAATTTAGCTTCTTAATTATGTCTGAGATAAGTTAATATTAGTGGTAGTTCCCCTCACATACGCCTTGTAGCTCAAGTGGAAGGAAAGTAGTTACATGGAAAATAAATAAATAAATAAATAAATGAATAAATAAATGAAATTATCTAGTAATAATCCATGAGGTTGAGAGTGTGCTTTGTACTTGCCTTTAAATAATGCCAGATTCGCATAATCTGTTCACTTCAATTGACCCAAACTGGTAATTCTTGCTACCTAATGGTACTTGGTGAGCAAAAGAATATTTTCTTGACTAGGAAGTATTTTGGTCTAGGTATTGAGAGACTTAGAATTCTCTATCCAGTTCAGGATTTGTGGTTGTGGATGTGACTGTGTGGCAGAGCACTAACTTCGTTTATGGTTTGATAGCCAACGTTGAAAACACCAAAAGTGTCTTACTAATGAATAAATCCTTTCTAGGCCTCAGTTTGCTAGTTTGCATGAGTTCTCCAATTTAGTACTATGCTTGAAAATAAGCGTAACTATTACATTCTTTGTGCCAGTGGGGAGGGAAATTAGGGATTTAAAAAAAGAAAACTTTAAGAAAGAGGATGAAGTGAGGGCTGGAATTGATCTGCCATTAAACCACCTCTTTCTCTCTCTCTGTGATCATAAATATTCCTTTCATTAACTATTATAAATGCTTAATATTAACTATAAATAAACATTAGCTGTCCCCTCCAAGGATCTATTTCAGAATGCATTTAAACACCTGAAGTTACAGAGAGCATGTGATTGCTTCAGCTCAAAGCTAACATTCCAGTTTCTGTTTTAAGCCATCTTACTTCAGCTTCCTTTCTTCTGCTTCCCTACATTAAAGCAGCAGTCTACGACAGCCCTATGCACTGGGTCTGCCTGCTTTTAAGCCTGGCCCACGCTGGGTGTAGCTCTTGAAGTGAGCTTTAAAAAATTATTTTAAAGTGAGCTGGGGTGGTTGCCACAGCAACCTACCCTGAGATGAAGAAAGGATATAGATTAATCTACCCCTCAAGATTATTCAAGTGTATAGTATTTGTTCTTCAGCCAGAATACTTTCAACATAAATATAATTGAACATGAAAATTTAGAAAAGAAAATCTGAGAAACATCGTAAGATTCAAATTCCACAACATAAAAGATATTTTAACCTCTTTGTAGTTGGTCCTATGATGACACACATTTTAGGAAACAGCTTAATTGTAGAAGACACTTGCAAAGGTGGCCCTCGGAAGGTGCTAGGAGCTTTAAGCCACATGCAGCAGCACTGCTCGTATTAGAAAGAAGAGAATGGCCATTGAACTGTGTCACCATTGCCCATGTCAACATTTCAAATACTTCAAGACAAAGAAACTGGAGCCTCTCTTCTCATGGTAAGATTGTGGTAGATGAGAGATGTGAACACTCACCCTCTACACTTCTTTACTGCCTCAGCCATCGGCCCTCCAGGCTTCACTTCATCTCTCCAGAGGTTGCTTCACAGTTTTCAGTGCTTTGTTTTTTTTTTTGGCACCTTAAAAATGTGTGAGTATAAAAAAAAGTAGTTATTTTCTTGAAAGGAAGACAGTAAAGTAGGTTCGGGTAGAAGTGGTGAAAAACTTCTAACGTAGCAACACTTATTATTTTAAAACTCAAATAATGACCATTGTAATAGTGCCTATGATTTTAAAATTTATAAGTGCACATTTCTATATTTCACAGATTCACCAGGTCAGCGTTATCCCAAGCTGACCACACGGCATGCAGACTGAATTGGTAAGGAGCCTGTACTGTACAAAAGATTTGTTTTATCAAGGAAACATTCATTGTAGGGTTTATTTTTTACACAGGGAGCCTAGATGTATCTTTACTTTTCAATCTCTAATTTTTTTATATTCAAATAAGAATTACAAGAAAAAAGTAAAGTAAAATTCGTCATTTCTCATGCTAGCGAAATTTGTTAAACATGCAGATATTTGTAATAATATCTAAGTAATAATTTGTAACAATGTCTAAACCTTTTCATCAATAGGTTCATTTTATCCATTGCTTAAAGGCCCACTTAAAATACTTTGGGATTAATGATGTGGCTTCACTAATATATATGAATTCTATTAGCAACATTACTTTGTCTTTCCAAGCAGTCTTTAACTGTGTGGAGCATAGGCAAGCATTCCTATGTTCTAACCTGTCTCAGACTAGGTTTCTGTGACTTTGGGACACAAATGAATCTTTCCTTGGCTTTAGAATGGGACTAGTCCCCCACCCCACCCCTCAAGGACCAACCATGGCACAGCAGAACAAGGACCAATATCAGTTTTCCCAGTTGTCTTAGCAGGATTTTCATAGTGAGGAGTCATTTAGAAAACCTCTTCATCTGGGTTGCTATCTCTATGCTTTGTCAGTGTCAGAAAAATGAAGACTTTGGGCAGGATTTGTTTCAGAGTTATAGTAAATGAACTTATGTCTTTCAAATTCAGGCCCATCATGCCTAAATGTCAATTGGTCTGGTACTCAGACTCAAGTTTTTTGACCCATTCTTTTCTCTCACTTCTTGCTTGGCTTTAATGTATATTATTAAGTTGGAATCACGATACATCTTCCAGGACCTCTTAACCTTACTCTTCATGAAATAAAGTTTGAAATATATGCTCTAAAACCCCAAAAACTCTCCTCTACAAAGCATGATACATTTCTTCTTCTTTCTTTCTATCAGTAAATCCAAATAAGACTTGATTGGTAATTTGCTTATAAGTGTGTGGCTGACTTGAAAGCATCTATGGGGACAGCTAAATTTAATGGGACTTTACATCTCCTCTCCCCATTGTTAAATGCTTATTGAAACACTGGTTCTACTCCATTTCTTGAAATATCACAGGAGACCTGAAATTTAAGGCGTAGATTTCCCCCTTTAACCCTTTCTTTCAGGGACCTTACTAGGTCTGTGCTCTTTTCATTTTAAAAGATCTTAACCAGGGGATGCCATGCAAGTTGGGGGTTAAAATTTCCCCCCGGTATTTTGGTACCCACTTCTTTGTTTGGGAAGCAGAGGGGCTGAGATTCAGTCCGCAGGGCCCCTTAAAGAGCAGACAAGGGACGCCTCTGGTTTCAGCAGCTCACTCGACTGAGTTATTGATTGCAGGCAGAAGCAGTCCCTCTGGCTGATTTGTGTTGAAAGCTGACCCGCTGGCTGGGCGGACTGGAGAGGCGCAACGGCCGAAACGCTACCCAATTACTGCAGGTCCTCCCCTCCGACGTGCCTCTCCCCTCCTATCTGCTCTTCTCGGCGGGTCGCTACTTCCTCCCACCCACTTTTCTCGGGGCCGACGGAGCTGAGGGGGTGGGGACTCTTTCCCCGGCTAGTTAGAAACTAGAAGAGCTCTCAGGCTGCGTGTGTGTGTGTGTGTGTGTGTGTGTGTGTGTGTGTGTGTGTGTGTGTGTGTGTGTGTGTGTGTGTGTGTGTGTGTGTGTGTGTGTGTGTGTTGGGGTGGGGGTGGGAGGAACGCAGCGTGTGCCACGTGAGTGAGCCTCGGGATGGGCGGAGGAGGTCGGGCCCTGAGAGAGACCTGCTGGGCCTGGGTGCGCAGAGGGTTGGGCATGCTGTCTGCAGCGGGACAGGAAAGGGTGTGCCGGCCTGCTTTCGGCTGGAGAGGGCGAGATGTCTTGGCTTTGAGGGAAAGAGACCGGTGGTGTGCTGATGGAGCGTGATGGGCTCCAAGGAATGGAGGAGGCCGCAAAGGCAGTGGGTGTGCTTTGGAAACGCGCGGTGGTGGCGCTGGTGGAGTTTCTAGGCGGGTCTGGTTTTTAGGATCCCAAGAACATTTCTTCCCAGGAACTGGAGATGGGCTCTGAGCAATCTCCATAAACACCGGGGGTCCGGAAAAGGAACCTGCCACCCACACACACTTCACAAAGTGCTAACACGCGGTCTGAGTTTCTGGCTACCTGGTGGATTCCAAGCACTTTGAGAAAGAGGGGCTTTGGGCAGGCCCAGCCTCCCTGGGACCCTGTAGCATGCGGGATTTGTAACAAATCCAATAGACTAGTAGGAAATGGTCACAGACCCAAATTAGCTTTACATTCTAATTAAGCACTTAGGTTCTACAGAAGTACTTTTAAAAACTAAAAGCCGACCACTAACAAGCAAGCTACCTCTGACTATATGCGGGTCTTGGTATAGTAATGGTCACAAAGTACAAAGAGAACTAGGGTGCTAAGGAAAATTCACAGCAAACCCAAATAAGAAAACTTCCTTTCCTCTTGCACAACTTTCTTTTGTTATTGCTTGGAAACAATGTTGGGATATTCTGCAAAAATAATCATCAGGAAATCCAGAATCTTGTCTAGGGTGCTGTACCAAAGAGAGCGAGTGTAACCTCGATGGTGTAGGGGATGGGTTCGACACCCTTCGAATAGGATAGATGCCAGACTAACACGTGGCATCTCAAGTTAATTAAAATTAAAGAGAAAGTGTATTCTCTCAATCAGTTTGTCATATTGTAACTGCTAAATAGGTCTGTAAGGGTAGTGGGCCTCTGAGGTAGGGAGATATTAAATAAGCCCTTTATCACATGAAGTCATACTGGAGAGTACTGCACAAAGTTTTAAGTGAAAATATTCGCTTAAAAATGCTTTATGTTGATACCAGCCAGATTTCTACGATAGTCTGCGTTTCTATGGCAGTACATTGCATCACATTGGCAGCAGCGTGAAAAGTTTTAAAGTCTGAATTTTAGTGTCTTGATGCTGAGAAAGATACTGGGAAAGACCCAGTACATGCACCTTTTTGTTGTTTTTTAAATAAGAAAGGTGGGTCAAACACAGAGGCCTAAGGCATCCACATCTCTAAATTTGGAAAGAAACTTAAGCCCTCTGATGGGTCCGGTATCCTTTCTGTTGTCCAGGACATCTTGGCTGGCTTGGCTAGGCAAACTGACTGCTTAAGAAGGTGTCATGACAGATTTTAGGTAGAATTAAAAAAAAAAAAAAACCAAACAAACAAGAGAGAATGCCTCTAAGCATTCACCCTAGAGAAAATTCCATTTAATAAAGAGTGAGCCACGTGAGGAGTAATACTGTCTCCCAAACTTAACCTGCAGGACTGATAGTATCAGACAGCCGCAGAATGCTTTTGCACAGAGAACAACTGAGATGTAATACTGTGTTTACTTGTACTTAAAACTTATGCAGAGCTAGCATTATGCTTTTCAAATAAGTGATAAAAGCGATGTTAAAGTAAAAGAAAAAGGTGTTATCTGAGGTGAGACTTGCTAGACAAGTATAATCTTCCTCATATTTGATCTAAATCACTGACTTCACAAGGGAGGGATTTGCTCAGAAATGTTAATAATGTAAACAATGAAACTGCAACCAATACTACATAAGATAAGTAATAAACAGTCGATGCTATCAGATTTTAGACTGAACATAAACTTTGGGACTTCAATAGGGGATTTGTTTTTGCTGTATTTGACTTTTAGAATTTTCATTGTTAGCTGATATGAACGTTGATATTAATTCTGCCCATTTATGGTACATTGATGGTAATTAACCCTCAGTGAAGATGATCTCTGCTCACATCCACATAGTCACAGATGGAAAATATTCCTACAATGATAATCCTTTTCAACGTTGGACTGATCCATATTTGAGTTACTATCTGTTTCTCATGTCAATTTACCATTTACTCATATTTGAAAGGATTCTTGTCATACTACAGGAAATCTAAAATAATATATGAAAATGTCTCAGGTATCTGCAGTCAAAGGAGAAGGCCTCAGCTCCTCCATGGCTGGCAAATGAAAAGGCTGATGGGACTCTGAAGAGAATACAGCCAAAAGCCAACTGAGGGAGCACAGGGTAACCGATAGCTCACATCCTGAGCTTCTTGGTGACTCGGTTTCCTCAGGTGTAACATGTGGACTCTTGTGTGATGTCACCCATGCTCTGCTGTGAGGAATGAATGATCTGCTTGACCAGGGGCAGGGCTGAGGAAACAATCTGCAGTCCATTCTGTGTGAACAACTCCTACTTCCACACTGCCACGTCCCTACTCACTCCCACAGTGTCTGTCATAGAAAAAGAAATGGGTCATCAGAGACTCGAGGATTGATTCAGGATGAGAACAGGTCTGAAATTTTACCTTTGAAGAAGTGGAAATCTCTTTAGATTTAACATTTTATGTTTTACTGGGTCAGGTTGACTTTTTCACAGGTGTGTAATCTCTAGGCTACTTTTAGTCCTCATGGTGGCTGCCTTCTGCTTGTTAGCTGCCTGGTTGCTGAAAAGGCACCAGACACTCCAAGCCCATCCTCTTTTCACCCCAGTTGACCTTTGGAATGCAGTTGTCAGCCAAGAAGACATTGATATCCTCAGTCTCCTGTTAGCAGATTCTTTAGGGCACTGGCTGCTCAGATAGTCTCCTGATGTCATTGCAAATGTCTGATGGCCATCTATGGCAACTAGACTGGGCACGGCCTCCTGGAAAGGGGGAACTCATGGAATGCGTAATGGAGCAATCCATTCAAGAGGGATCTAGGGGCAGTATTCTGTTTTGCTGCATGTGCATAGATATCACTTCTGCATTATGCTATACAATATCAAAAACATGTCCAATTGGCACTGTTAGTAATGTCTGGAAGAGGACAATCACTTGTCTATTGATGCAAATATACATTATAGAAGAAAACAGAATCAGGATATTAAAGACTTTTTAAGTAGTGTTCATGGTAACATTATTTATTAAGACAAAAGGAGTCTAGAAAGAAGGGAATAGCATGAGAAAATAAACTGTGTTCCCTCAACCTTTGTATGTAATTTTGAATGACTGTTGTATTTATAAATGAGAATATATATTATTTTAAAATATTTATAGCCTAGAAATTTAAGTTAAGAAGAGTAATTTAAACAACTTAAATTTTTGTTAAGATGGAAAGAAATTTGCAAAATATATGATTCCAATATGTGATAATTCTACACTGATTTTAAATAAGTATATATATAGTTATACTAATGTTGTCACTTCCTAAGAAGAAGGAAAATTTTCATTGTTTTGGATGAAAGTTTCCTAAAATTTGGAAAAGGGTGATAACAAAAACTAAAATGCAAACAACAGAAAGAAAATAAATGTAAATCAGTGGCTAAAAGCAGTCTGCTTGTTGGCTTCTTTGAGCCTACGACCCAAACCAACAGGCTTGATTGCCTTTGCTATATTTATATTTGAGTCTTTCAAATCAATTATATTTATAATCCAAGTGTAATACTTGAGATACATATGCAAAAATAATTTAATATTTTTAGTATGTATATAAAAATAAGTATGTTCAAGACACTTCTCATTTCGTGGCCACTTGCTACATTTAAGATTGCACCAATTACTCTATAAATGTTATTACTTTTATCCAGGATATAGCCTTTTAGAGGGTTTTATTATTTTCTCTATTTGATAGATTTTTAAGAATGGAAATATAGAGTGATGCCTTACTTTTTCTGCTCAGATAACCCATAAATGTCAAAAGACACAAAACCAGATTTATTCATTTCTAAAACTCTGTTCTTAGCTGTGATACTTTTGGACAATCAAACTCAGCAGGGATTGATAGAATCACACAACTGAAATAAACTTCAAAAAAATATATCTACGTACAGGTTATTTCTTCACAGTGGCTACGCCTGGGCACTAGCCACTCACAGATATGTTTGAATCCCTTAGAGAAGTCTTTTTAGAAATTTGCTTTGTATTCTTAAGAAGCATCTCCATGCTGAAGAATCAGTATTGTTACTGCTGAATTTGTTTTGTTTTTGTTAAAAAGTAAATCCAAAGCACATGTAGTAAACAAAGTTCAAACTAAGATTTGATTATAAAGCCTCAAATGTTTGATATTTAGACGATAAGAAGACCCCGAACTACAGAAAGAGAAGTACAATTTTGAGCTTCTTTCTGATAGGAATATATAGCCTTTGAAGACAAAGTTTTGATGTGCAGCATTCACAGAGTCCGGAAGTCAGTGCTGCTAATCAACTGGTGTATATTATGGGAGAGAGCCAAAGGCAGAGAAAGGTAAACTCAGCAGGAGATTAGAATCCAGGTTTCTGGAGGAGATGGACTAACCCCTAACAGTTTGCTGAGAAAGGATGTGAAATTTTACTTTTGCCCGGCCTATAGAAAATGTCCAGTAAAATATTCCACTTTTTAATTTCACTTTCAACTATCTCTTACACCCCTAAGAAACATATTACTACCAGATACTTAATGCTATTTAAAAACATGTATTCTTTTCTCTCAGGTTTTTTAATTTAACTATGTCATTTCATGATCGAGTATTTGATATTTAGATTTTCATGATCTAGTATGTTGATTAAACCAGCATATATTATACCAAGATAATTCACATTTTGTGGGTGGTAATTTATATTAGCCTTGTCAGTGCTCTGGAGAACATAATTTTCAGAGAAATTTTTCTTTTTTATTCATACTGGATTTTATCAGAAACACGAAAGTGAGGATATGCTTGCTTAGAGTAAGAATCCATGATTGTATATTTTGGTTATCTCAGAAATCTTGTAAGTTGCTTAGTGAGTGAATAGCATTGCACTTAAATGTAAGGCGTCTGAACATAAGTGCAAAGGATGAGTCACTTTCCACAAATCTGTTTTTTGGCTCCTAGGGAGTCAGAGATCTCACCTGTGTCCCGTAGCCATGTGACGTCACCAATTTTGTCCACTTGTGCCCTCCCTTCACCCTTATTCAACTCACCCTTTTTTCACTTTGGCACACTCAACTCACCCAGCAGCAATTTTAAAATCAATAACAGCTCCGTTGTGAGTGCCTCTACTTCCTCTTGCCTTCTACTGATGTGACTTACAAGGTCCTTTCATCTCTCAGCAGCTGAGTAAGCCCCAGAATTCCCGTGGATTAGGTTTTATCAGAATGTGCTGCTGCTTCCACGGCCTTATCCACAATACAGTATCAATGTTTTATCTCTTTAAGTGAATATTTTTAAACTTTTTAGAGAGACAAAAACGTTTATAATGTAAAGGGTCTCGAGCAGTCCATAAATTTCCTGCTGTGTTTCTAAAGGGGCTTTTAAGGCCTCAAGTCCATTCCTCTGCCAACCACTTAATAGTACACACGGAAGTAAGGGCAAGCACACAGGAAGGCTGACTCTGACTTGAGGGGAAGAAATTATTGCTTCTGAAAATGTTGGGTTGGAAGAGGAGCTCTCTGCCAGCTCTTTGAAAACCCACGTACTTGCTCTTCAGATTCTGTAAATTCCCATCCTGTTTGCTTTTTTTTCTCATTTTTTTTCTTTGCCCATGAGTGACACAACAGATACATAAAAAGATGCATGTCCTTTGTGTTGTAGCTTCGGCGATATCATTTAGTTTACTGCATGCGCATTCCCTTTTATTAAAAGTCATTAGATAAAATGACTAGTTACTCAGTAATGTCTCAAAAGGAGTTAAAGAACCCTCTACAATAAGTGCTTTTACTTGAGCAGAGGACATACTGTTTGGGAGTGTTATAGGGTCAAAAGGTAATGTTTGTTACATTTTATTCCTGTCTCCTCCATAAAAACAACTAGATAACTTTTTGTCAAAATAAGATAAAAATGAAATAAAATAAAAATTAAAACAAAATATTCCCCAACTTTGTGTGATCACATAATACAAGTGACTGAAGCAATCTTTACCAGACAAGTGGGTTTTGTAGTAGTAATCAGCTTTCTGAAGACATTTGGAAAGAAGAGGGCTTGTCTTGTGGAAAGAAGAATCTTTTCAGAATCTTTCTCAGAAGAGCACTACATGAGAATCTATTTACAACATTTTGTTTCTCTTGACCTCTTTAGTAACAGTCAACTGATAGTTTCCATCTTCTCTACTTTCTCCTTTTTTTCCTTTCCTCCTCCACTTCGTCCCTTCTATACTTTTGCATTTTCAGTTATAAATTTCTTCTCAGTTGACAATACAACAAGCGTCCTTTCATATTGACTATCTTTTCTGTGTAATATTATTTTTATTTTAGAACTGTGAGACTATTCTATTATTTTTTTCAGTGTTTTATAACCACCACAGATTAAATTGCCCCAATAAAGATCTTATACTGAAAATATGGTCATTTAATTTATATGATTTTTTTAAATTCATAGCTATAATGATGATTCACAATGAACAAAAATGGTGTTTGTTTCATATATTGTCTGGGAGAGATTTATATTTACCATCCATGTGTTCCTAATTCAGCCTCACATAGCTGTGAGAGTCTAGTCTATATAGCCTATGGCTATAAAACAACTCACCCAGAAGAGAATTAAGCTTAATGCTTCTCCAGATCAGCATTGACTGAATATTCTTCTGGTTAGTGAATACATACATGTATTCTTAGAGTAATCACTCTCTGTCATATTTTCCTAAAATAACTTTCCTGAAGCCATTTTGTCATACTTAAAACTATATTATTGAGTGTCTTAAACTAGTATAAGACTTGGATAAGATCAAGACTTTGCTCGTTTTGGGGGGATATTTATCATTTGCCAATTCAAATAAAAAGGTGAGTGAATTACATAAGCACTGCAGTATGCAATATATTAGACAATGACTAAAAACAAAAAGGAGCATTTCTAGCTGTAGCCATGTTACTGTTGGCCTCTCAGGACATGGACTCACAGAACATCAGTTTTCTAGCTCTTTGGACAGTGGGAATGGAGATTGCACTGTGAAGGTTTGAGGGAATAATGATGAGCACTGGTGACAGTCCTCAGAATCAGCAAGGGTTAAAATCTGGTTGTCTGAGCCACTCCTTGTCCACCAACCCGCTGTCTCAGAAAGCTGCATTTTAAAATTCATTTAATATCCAAAACAACGAACAAACAAACAAACCAGCAAAACCAAATTTGAGACAGTGTCTCATTATAGAACCCTGGCTGTCCTGTAGGTTGCTATGTAGAACAGACTGTTCTCATAATTGTAGAGCTCTGCCTCAGCCCTCGGTGTGCAGAGAGTGCAGCTGGGAACTGCCATGCACGGTTTAGGAAGCTTCATTTGAAAATGCTCTTCAGAAATCAGGTATGATGTCATTTGCCTATAAGCCAAGCAGTTGGAAGGCTGAGGCATGAGTATTGCCTGGTGTTTGAGGCCAGCCTGGACTGCATAACAAGATCCTCTCTCAAAAAGAAAGGAAAAATGGAAGAAAAGAAGGGAGGAAGTGAGGAAGGGAGGGAGGGGGAGAAAGAGAAAGACTCAGTAGGTATTCACTTACATTTTGTGTATGCTCTTGCCTTCTGGTAAGAGTAGTATAAGATCTGCAAAGTCCTTCTAATGCTATATCCCCTCCTTCTCTCTGTTACTTTTTCTCTTTCAAGCAATCCCAACAAGTGTATGATCTCCTTTTAACATAGTAAGGATGAGGGTTCAAGATAAAATGAATTGTTCCAAGACCCAACTCTGTTCAGACTGTACACAAACAAAAGGACACAGTACACATAACATCCTCATTGAAGACTGCTCAATAAAAGCTGATTAAGCAACACAGAGAACTTCATTCTGATTTTTATATGTATACTTTTTATTTTCTGAAATATAATTCCTTCCTTTCCCTCTTTTGTTTTTCCCCTTCAACTCTACCATGGACTCCCTTGTTCTCTGTCAATTTCATGGCCTCTTTTTCTTTAATTATTGTTGCATGAATATATGTAAATGTATACACATATACAGACACACACACACACACACACACACACACACACACACACACACACACACCACTGCCTTCCTAAACATAACCTCCTTTAGTCTGTATGATGTGACTTGTGTGTATGTCCCATAGATGACCTCTTGGTACCATCTGGGGAAATAAATTACTTAATTTGGGGTTCTTTTTAAAAATTTATCTGAGTGAAAACCTTATTCTTGGGTGGAGTCCTGGACCCCTAGAAAAACCTGTAAAGTGGGCATCGAATGGAGGGATATTTAACATTAGTGATGGAACACAGATGTGCTTGCTTTGGTGACTTCCAGTTTCTTGTGAGCCTAAACTCTCACAGATAAGACTAGCACTTGTCTCAGTGACTTGAATAGAGGGACATGGCAGGAAGGGGACTTTCAGATGTTCTTAGCAATTTGGTAATTGGATTTGCCTGTCCAGAAATCAGAAAAGACCCCCATGACATTACCATCTCTAGGAATAGGTTGATCAAGCCTTCAAAATCCCTCCATACATAACTGCTCTCTCTCTCCAGACCCCCTTCATAGCTAACTGCTGCTGTTAGCTCAGATATCTTTAATTTTTCAGAATAGGACTTTGATGTAATGTCTTTTTGTTTGTTTTTGTCTGACAATACAGGCATTATCATGATGGTTTATGGCAATTATGTGTCATAACTATTTTTACTTAAATTGTTCCTCTCATTTCACAAGACTGAACATATTGAATATTCATTGGGTTTTCATCCAGTTCAGCTATGAGGATACATACTTAACCTCAGAGTTGCATGCAGTGATGTAATGTTGAGGTGTGACCTTTCCTTTAATGAAACCAAGGTACTCTTCTAAGTTTTTACTCAGTAATGCTCTGCAGAATGATTTTGTTTCACCATTTAAATTCCCAGCTCCACACTGGTCTGACATTTTTCTCATTTGGAGTGTTTACAGCAACTTGGAGAGGATAGAGCATGCCATTGCCACTAGGAATCCAACAATAGTCAGGAGTTCTTTTTGGGACACCTCCCGTGAAGCAGAGAGAATACTCTCTTGGTTAGGTGAAATATCTTTTCTTGTGGTTTGTATATTACTAACCCCAAAGTCCCAATCCATTTAGCTGTGTCACAGAGATTAAGTGATTTCTTTTTAGTCACAACAGTACATAGTAGAAACAGAGGCTAGGACTCTGGTCCTTACACTCCTGCCAGGGTGTTCTTTGAACCATAGTCATGAACTCAGGAGAAATACTTGTTATATTTTAGAAGCAGACAAGGGACAACTCGCTTGCCTTAAAACTCTTTGAGATGCAAGAGAATGACTAAGTTTCCTTGATCATTTTGTAATTTTGTGTATTTTGTTTTGATGCCCCTGTTTTCCACGAAAGCTGAAAATGGATATTACTCACTTTTCTGCTGATTAATTTCTTTTGCAATAAAATTTGCATGGAGCTATCACACATTGTCAAATGATCTGATGATCAATGTCTGATTTTGCTTTGGACTAAATGTAATATAATATGCAAATAACATTTATAAATTTTGGTATAAAATTTAATTGTTAAATGGCAATATTAGTCATAGAACTATTGATTACTTTAAAACAATCTTTTGGAGAGAACAGTAGCCACTGTTTTTATCAATATCTCATATCAATATTTTAAGTTTCTTCCTTTTTTGTTTTGGTAATTTGTTTGTGTATTAAATCTTACCTGCAAGGTCAGCTATAAAGTCCAAGGATAAGATTTAGTTCCTGAAAATCAGAAAGTTGTAGTTGAATTTGAATGATTTCCTTTCTAGTGGGCAGGAAATGAGAATTTATTTGAATATTAGTATTTTTAATTTTGTACCAGTTTATTGTACAGGATCACCAAAAAATATGTCAGTAGTAGTTGATATACTCAATAACATTTGACTTGATGTCAAACACGTATATTAATAAACTCCTACTGAATAGTGTGGGTTCTGAGCTTGCTGGGACACACAAATGAAGCCTCTGAGCTACACTTTCATTTGTTTCTTAGCATACACACCAAGCTAGTTAATTGTTGAATCAGCTTTTTAGTATATTCTGCATTATATATTCTCTATCTATCTATCTATCTATCTATCTATCTATCTATCTATCTATCTACCTATCCTTATGTTCCAGTATATTTAGTACTTTTAATTATTCTCCAATATTTCAGAAAGATAAGGCTAAACTTTTGATTTCTACATTAATTTTCCCAAGCATATGATTGTGATTTTTAAAAATTCTGTTATTTCAAACACATTTTTATTTTCATTTTATAAATCCACTTAAATGATAAAGAGGTTCCAAAACAGTTCAAAATGGGCACGTTTTAATTACTCTTAATGTTTTAGCATCATTTAATATGCTCTAGTAAACAAATATATATATTTTTGTATAGATACTGTTTAGTGACTGAAAAAGGCTTTGAAAGATCTACTCATGTCATTTTTCCATGTGATACTTTTCATTTGTCAGTTTGATTGTCCACATTATTGAAGTCAAAGAAACCTGAATATGAACCTGAGAGACAAGCCCATGTCTTGATCTTCCTACTCACACCAGAGACTTTGAGTTAGCTTCAGTTTTATTCTTTTATGGAGTATCTTTAAAGTGAGAAATTGGAGCTTCAAAGCCTCTCTCACGTGGCTTTTAAGGATTTCATGAACTCAAAATTAATCTGACTCAAGGATAGCTACCTACCTTTGATAGACATCATTACCTGGGTGCTTATTTTGTCAGTGTGTACACATCTCTGAAAATTCCTTTAAGGAAATTAACTCTTTCTACATAGTAAACATGTATAGGCACAAAGAAGGCATTAAACAACTAAGAAGGAATGGAAAATAAGTCCATGATAGAGGAGGGATGCTAGGCAAAAGCTGCAGTTCCCCTTTTATTTGTCTTGTCCTTAGTCTAGGTAGTCTGATTTATAAACTTACTGGCACCGGGTATTATCAACAGGGGTGAGTAATAAGCAATTTTTATCTTTATTAAGTTACATCTGGCCCATGGACAGATGACAGTTGTCAGTCAGGTGTCTGGTCAATGAGGAGGTACATATAAAGCTGCCAAAATATTTTTGTTTCTTTAAATACTTACAAATAAACTATTTTACATGGAAACTCTGTTGCTTTAAATTGAATAGATGGTTAATCACCGTGCAGTTCATTAATAATTGTTAATTACTAGAAGAATCAACAGCTTTCTTATGAATACAGAAAATGAACCAAAAAACATCTTTCAAGTGGCTCTCTGAATCAGGAGAATAATTAATTTTCCACTACCAGAATAATTATGTTATAAAGATATATTTCAAATAATCTTTTAAGTGTGTAGGGCATGTCTGACTCACTGTCATTTTAAACTGAGATTTTTCACTAAGACTTATTAAAGGAACCAGTTTGTATACACTGAAAGAGTTGGAGTGGGTATTTTGTGACCTAGTGGTGAAGATTTAGTAGGAAGGACAAACATATCATTGTGTGGCGACAGGGAATTAAGGCTTCTGATAATTCAAAGAAAATGTGGAATTCTGAATTCCTGACACAATGAAATTGATACATTTTTAGATAGTTTGTATAATAGACTCTACCTAACACTTTAAAATAGGTTCCAATACCCATAAAAATTTGACACTCATAACCAATAGTGTGGCAGAAGTTATGTTGCTTTATTGCTGCTTCAGCATTTATTAATTAGAGTATGATAAATTTAGCAAACACTAATACACATGAAAACAATAAGTGTAGTTCTAAAGCAGACCCAAGAGCTTATAATTTGTAATAAACAGTTTTCATTTCCAAAAGCAAGTGTGCTAGTTCTTTAAAAACATAAGATTTAGGAAACCAGAAAGATTACCTTGCTTCCCATGTCTCATTCTTTAAGCAATGAACAGTTTTAAAAATTTGGTAGACCTGGTGATGCCTGTCTCAGAATCAACAAGTCTGACAAAGTATCCGTGAAGAGAGCAGTATAAACCACTATGCACTTAAGTAAATGTTTGATAATCTGAAGAACATTATACATGACATCCTTTATAATAAAACTCAAACTGGAGTTTCAGTGATTTAAAAATACGTATTTCAGAAATGCTTGTAGAAGAGACTATTTTGAGTGCTAGATTTTGGGCTGGAGAGACCATTTTTGGTCATTTAAAAATATTTTTTCATATTTTCAAAGGGAAATTAAGTCTGTTTAAGTTTATATTATGTCTAAACCACACTTAATTTAAAAATATTTTAGATAAGGTGGTCATTAACAAAAGTCAAATTTTGTATTTTCCCCCACTTTACAAATATGTATTAAACATGTAGATTGGAAATTATTTATGGCGCCATCAGAGTAAAACATTTGCTTCATAGTCTTAGTCATTTATTTTTGTAGAAGCTCTTCTCTTCTTAAGTACCAATCCTACCCCCCACAGCCCAGAAAATTGATTTTAATGCATAATAATTTATAGCATTCTTGATCAATGTATGCTGTTGTGTCTTTTACATTCATTAGCCCATGTTGCTTGTGAATATGGAATTTACTTATTAAAATGGTTTCATATGTTTGCTATGTATAGTCTCTAGCTTTGAGCTGCTTCCTTGCTTAAATAAATGTTTTCAATTTGCTATAACACAACAATTTGTAGAGAAATGCTGTGAAGCATAGTTAAAAGAATGAGTCCTGGAAATAGAATCACTTTTTAAAAATATGTCCTAACATGTGGTCTCATTTTTCCTTCTTTTGCATTAATTAAAATTCTGTTCTGAAAAAAATATTTTTTACCCAACTTTTGAATTCACAAAATAAAAAAATACCAAAATATGTAAATGTACTAATTTTGGAAATAAATGATGCAAAAACATGCTTTATTATTTCCTTGATCATCTATTCTAAAGATTTTATTCTTTAAAAAATCCCTGTAAAATGAGAAGACGTTTTTCCTTTTAATTATTAATTATTCTGTTCACTTAGATGTTTTAAATACACATTAAATAAAATTAACTTTGTATTTTAAATCATCTTCTTATAATGTGCACACTCTTAATAGCACATGGAATTTTTGAAAAAAGCTTGTACCATTTCACAATTTAATTTTGTAAATTCATTGGAAAATCACATTTATTCAGATTAGAACTAGCTTAAAATGAAACCAAAATGCTATTGTGTAGTCTCATGTAACGTGTGTGATGAACTTGTTATTCTCACACATTTAAAATAGTAGTCAGAAAGTAATATTAAAACTACAAATATATATTTTTTTTTTTACAAAATGTTCATTTTATAATCTCAAAGCCCGTCAAATGCTGTTGGCTCTATTTTGTGCACCTAGCAATCCCACTGTTGAGTAAGTTGGCTCCGTTTCCAGCTCTCTCATCAACTCTGTGAACAGAGGTACCCCAGTGGTGTCTCCTCTAAGAAAATGAAATCAACTTTTAGAGATTAAAAAAAGTACACATTTTTTGGCAATTGAAACTCACCAGTGCCTTTCTGCTTCTCCAGGAAGTTGTTCCCGTCAGCACCTGCTGAGGGCTTTGTTGTCCAAACTCTAACAGGTAAAAAAATTCCTGTAGAATAAAGCCAGACCAGCTGGCTTTGAAGAGAAACCCCCCAGTTTGGGCTGCGCTCGCCTCCTCTCCTTTTCTATGAAGACCAAGGCTTTGCCCCCTTGATCGTCAAGCGGTGAGATGCGTGATCCCTCTGCACAAGTGTCTGGCAGGCCGAGGTGCACCTGTTCATGTCACTCTGGAGTAAATTTAGCTGTAAAGGTATCATTGACAACCAGACCTTTGTCAGTGCTGGCAAAAGAACACAGAACTGCTCTCCCCCACCCGAAGCCTCTACACTGTTAGTTCCAATGGAAAATATCCAATCGGAAGTCTATCCAAAATCATTCCTAAAAAAATGAAATTGCTTTCATATGGTATAAAAAAAGTTAAGTTTCCTCATTTCACACAGGCTTTAAAATTACATTTCCAAGAATAATCTTGGAACAAGACAAGTTTTTGTTCAATTAATTGTGGCTGGAAACTTTTTAATGGAAACATAGCACACACTTACTCCATCTCAGGTTATTAAACTGTGCTAAGCACTGTAGTTATTTGCCATTCTTTGCCTCAGCTCATTTGCTTTTTTCAATCCAAAGAAATATTAGAAGGTTAAAACTTATCACATAGGAGGGATTAATCATGCTCCCAAATTAGAAAGCTTGTAACTCTAGGAGACTTGGTGTCAAAACTGGATGGTCATGGCACTTAAACTATTGAGAATCCACGATGCCACTGTACCATTTAAAATGGAAACTCACGTCCGTGGAGACCCTTGATGTGTGACCCTGACTATCACTGGTGTTCCTTAATGACTGGTTAAGGTAAGGACAGTGACATTCATTAACAGCTGAAGTTTTAGACTGATTTCTTTTTTAGTTAAGTAAATTTAGTTGGAAGAAAAAAAGACAGGCAGGCGGTGTTCCTTGATGTATCTGGCACAAATTTAACAGTCCAACTCTAGGAAGTGTACTAAGGAGGAATATGTTAGGACAAAATATTGTGAGATTCCACTTTGACCACCAAGATTTCTTAAGTGGAGTTAACGGGAGTTGGGAAAAGTACCTGTTCTCCCATACTATTGCTGTTTACAATGCTTGGGTGTGTTGAGAGAAAGAAACTGGGTCAAAATAAAAATGCTTTGTAGAATAAACAAGGTTCCTATTTACTTACTATGTCTAAACAGCCACTCAACAAGCCTCATTTCTCTGCAGGGCTCCACTTTCAGATAAAACATAGACCTGAATGGCATCACCCAGTATCCAGGGAAACCATGTAAGTACCTCTCTCACTGTGTACTTCTCTTATTCAGAGTTTAAAAGCTAGCTGAGTACTGAATAAGTGAGTGTTTTTATTTAATAATTATACGGGTGGGACTTTTTAGGAGCTCGCTAAAAAGAAACAGGTCTTTGTTATGTGCGTCATAACAAAACCTTAGGTTTCCTCATATTTCATAAAACGATGTGTTTAGTCCCAACCTCTCCATCAGTTCTCATTCTTATGTACAAAACAGCTACTCACAATCTTAATGAACTGAGTTTCAAACTTCTGCATGACCCCCAGTGTTTGTTAAGCCACTTTTCAAAGGCCTGGTGTCAGGAGCAGTTACCTAAGTGTAGTGAAACATTCTTAAATTTTAAAAATGAGAAAAGTTTATGGTAATATTTCATTGGTGAATGTTACTGTTTATAGTTGGCTTCAGTCTTGCTTGAGGAGTGAGCGGGCGAATGAAATGAGCTTATGTTTTACTGCAGCAAAGAATCTTGAAAATAAGTGCCATTACCAAGACCTAACTTTGTATTTGGGGAAATAGCAGGAAGTTAGTATATCTCCACTTCCCTCCTTTAATCCCTCCCTTCTTCTCTCCCTCCCTTCTTTTCTTTCTCTCCCCTTCCCTTCTTGTCATTCTCTCTCCCTCCCTCCTCTCCTCCCTCCTTCCTTCCCTCTCTCCCTCCTTTTTCTTCCCTCCTTCATTCTCTTCTTCCCTTTCTTCCTCCCTCTTTGTCTCTCTCCCTCCTTACCTCCTTCTCTCCCTCCCTTCTATCTCTTTCCCTCCTTCTCTCCTCTATTCCCCTGCTCTTCCTCTGCCTCCTATCTTCTCCCCACCCTCACCACCTTCATATCTTTCTTCACAAACACTTTTGTACATAACATACTGTATTAATTCATTTCTTAGGAGCTGTGAAATCTAATGGGGAAATTTAATTCCCAAAGAATAAGTACATTGTTACTCTGGAGAAAGTAATTTCTAAAATACTTGAAAAGAAAATGAAAAAGTGAAATGAAAAGTTCTACTAAATATTCCCTTATATGGATTTCACTTTGTGAAAAAATTATACTTATATTAAAATAATCACCAAAAATAAAATAAGCAGTTTGTTTTAAAAATAAAATCACTTTCAGTAAGACATGCTATACATTATGTTCATATAATCTTCATGAAAATACTTAAAACATAAAATGAATTGTAATTATAGAATCATTTGTTGTCTCTTAGATCAGCTATACAACTTATCTAAATACAGATATACTATTTTACAATCAAGACTTTGGGGAGTTCTTTAAATGCACCTGGTTTAGCCTTATGGTTAAGTTTTTTTTTTCACTATTTTCATTTAGTTTTGAGAGGGGTGTTTAGTTCATCATACCATTATATCATTATACTATTTGTGCATTTTTATCCTTTATATGTAACAAAAGTTTACCTTTCAGAATTAAGAAATATCTGTTGTAGCAAAAGGAAGTTGCTGGGATTTTGCAGATACCTGGAGAATCTGAGCCTATATAAAACAGATGTTAGTTACTTGTGCTAATGACAAATTTTTAAGTACAAAGCCTAAGGTCTGGGAAAACCCCCTGTTGTAAGATTAGCTTGGGCTACTGTTGAGTAAAGGTTGAGGTAGACAAAGATTAGCCTAGATCACGGTATGGAACAAAATAAACCTACTGAACACCTGCTGATGTCATAGTTTATTGTCTAGAGAGAAGGAAAGCTCAGCATTCATTCTCAAGCACAGAAAGAAAGTACACGAGCACTGAGATGCTGTACATGTAAGTTTAACTCTTGTGTCAGCATATAGATATTCCTAAACTCATATCTCAAAAGTCAGCGAGACTCAGAGGAAAAGAACACACGTCTGGTGTTTCCTGTCTGGTGTTTCCTATCCCTCAGTAGTCTCGTGGTCTCACTAATGTGAGTCAGCACTGTTCAGTCAATCAATAGAGTTCTGCGACAGTGTAAATACTTTGCATCTTCAATTTGTAATATGGTAACCCCAGCCACATGTGCTTATGGAACACAGAAAGTGACATTTGAATTTAGTTTTTTGCAACTAGGAAGTCCCCATGACTAGTAGCCGCAAAATTGAACAATACGGTTCTGGTTTAGATCATATAAAATGCATGCCAACCACCAGGAACCATGACTAAAATTATTAAGGACTAAGGGAAAAATGTACCCTGATAAAATAATTAAATTTTAAGAAATATTATCAGGTGACTGGTTAAATTTCAAGGATTAGTATTTTTTTTTCATCAGAAGTTAAAATACCCATTTGTACAGATTTTTAAAATCTGTTCATGGTCTGCCATATAGTAACAATTTGCCACTTAAATATTTAGATCAGCATTCTAGTGCATCTTCTTTATGACATTTTCTAGAGATGAATGCTTTTAATATTGTTGATGAAAAGACAGGGTAATATTGCTTTGTAAGCCTGGGGTAGCAGATTTTAAAATGACCATAATGAACACTATTATATCAGAAAAATACTCCAGTGAAAGTTCAAACAGTGGTGATAAACACTTAGAGAAGTTCAGTTATGATGTCTGCATTACATCCTTGCAAAGAATTTCAAGTATGTAACCAGTATACAAAGGTGCTCCCTGTCTAGTTCCATAGCTGATTCTGCTCGCAAAGCACACAGCAAGATTTAAATCTCCAAGACCTTTCAGGTGTTCTGTGAAAATGAGATATACAACTGTTTATTAATAATGCTAATATGCTAATATATGCAAAGTAATTGCAAGCTTGTATTTTGTATCTGAAATTTGTATAGATTTAAAACAATCTATCATTTACTGCATGATTGCTTTCTATTTGTAGGATTACAAAACGACTTGAAATTGTATACTTAACAGTCATCCTTTCAGAGATCACGTCATTTGACTTGATCATGTCCTTTGAGGTACATGAGATCAGAAGAGAAACTTTTCAAACAAAAGCCCAGAGCCATACCTCCCACCCCAACCTCAGTACAAATAGATTCTGTAGAAACCACACTTCTTTTTCCTGGAGGGGATACTTTTGACATCAACCCCTATGCAGTCAGGTTTGTCCCTCAGGGAACCCAGAAACATAATTTTAACTTTTATTTATATTCCCTTGCAGTGCTTAGCCTTGCAGCCTAAGCAAGAATTCAGATTACCAGACAGAGGGGGTTCTGGGTGGCCCCTTTCTGCTTGGTCTAGGGGTGGAAGTCCTATCTTTTAGGCTGGGTAGAGATGGAATTTGGGAACACCCTGGATAGAGTAACAACCTCATCTTGAGTCCCGTGGTCCTCCATAGCTAACTTATGATAGCCTCACTGGACAATGACAAGAGGACAGTAGCCATTAAAAGGTCCCCTTTAATTACTGGAGGTCAGGCCTCTATCTCTGCCTTTGCAAGATTAGAATTGCCTTGGCCCTTCTATACTTGAAGAAAGGAGAAGATGTGAGGGGCAGCCCTGCTATAAGCACTGAAGGCCTAAAATCAGCCATAACTCTAAAATCAACAATAGGCCTGACATACATTCCTGCTAACACAAAGTCTTGGGTCTCTGTGAAAAAACACGGAAACAAATGGCTATAAACTATTGTAAACAGGCAGCTTTGGTGGAAATTTACCAGCCTGAGTAGTCATAGACCTTGTAGATAGGCAACCTTGGCGGATAGTACCAACTTAGATAAGGACAAATGAATCATAGGCAAAGTCATAATGATCTGTCCCCTGAACCTTCACCTAGCTTTTACCCTGTTCTGAAAGATACCTGTACTCCCCCTGAATACCTGTGCTCCTGTGTCATCCCCTTCCCCACATCCTGTCTTTTTGTGTTTATAACCCCTGTGTTAAAAAAGTATAAATTATGATTTGATAATTAAATAAATAAATGAAAACAATTTACATAAAACAAGAAATTGGAGAAAAGAATAATAAAAAAGAAACCACACTTCTAATAAACTATTCTATTTTGAAAACATTTTCTTTCTTTATTTTTGACTTCTGTTTTACATGCAGCATATGCACATGCATATGGAGGTTCAAAGCCATCTTCCTTGAGTTTTCATTTCACTTATGTAAGCTGGATCATTCACAAAGAGATCGATGGTTCTGGCAAGTCTACAGGAACAGTGGCCCAGGAGCCCATCACCACCTCCAGGCTACTTCTATGACAAGAGGCTGCTTGCCACACCTCCGGGCATTTGTGTCGGTTCTGAAGATCTGAACTTTGAACCCATATAAAGGAATACAAAGGACCTTTGGACCTTTCTGCCTGGGCAAGTGTTTTATTCATTAAGTCACCTCCCAAGTCCTCAAAACATTTGTGAATATTTCCAAAGACCCTTCATCCTAATGTCAAATCCCAAAGCTAAAATGTGTGAGTTGAAAGTGAACAGGAGACCAAGAAACTGTCAAGAAAGGTGAGAATGGAAAATTGATTTCTACAAATAATATTTTCGAGGATACTGTTGAATAGCATGCATGTTCCCTATTAGCCTTCTCACAAACCACGTCTTATTTTAAAAAAATAAAAGACAGCTAAGGACTATATTTATAGAAACAGTTTTTATAATTGTGTCTTTGCATGGGTTTCAATGCCCTCGGTAATCTAACCCTGTGCCTTATTGATTAATCTCTTTCCCCACTAAAGACCTATTCTTATTTGTAGTAATTCTTCAGTGTGGAGAAAGTATGGCCTCTTTGAAGGGAATCAGTCTACAATATTCTAATTTTTTTTGGTTGCCTCTGAAAACTTTAATGTAAGACACTATACATTTCAAACATAAGAATTAAAGGTATGAATCTGGAAGTGACCTCAAACCTCCTTCCCTGGAGACTCTTTTGTTTGTTTATTTTTTGTTTTATTTTTAACCATTTTTTAAATTGGATATTTTCTTTATTTACATTTTAAATGTTATCTCCTTTTCCAGTTTCCCCTCCAGAAACCCCCTATTTCATTCCTCCCATCCTGTTTCTGTAACAATGTTCCCCCACCTGCCCACCCACTCTTGCCTCCCCATTCTTACATTCCCCTACACTTGGGCATCTAGCCTTCACAAGACGAAGGCCATTCTCTGCTACATATGTGGCTGGGGCCATGGATTCCTCCATGTGAACTCCTTGGTTGGTGGTATAGTCCCTGGGAGTTCTGGGATGTCTGGTTGGTTGATACTGTTGTTCTTCCTATGGGGGTTGCAAACCCCTTCTTATTTAATTGTTTTCATTAAGAAAAATCTGCACTAGTGGCTTTTGATTTCTTAATGGTTTCCTCAATTTGTCATGTGCTGATTTACACAGGAATAATGCTTTTCCTTTCTGTTATGACAATCTCAAGAATCCTAACAATTAGAGATTTCATGTAATGAACTTGAGTAAACTGTGTCATCTGTCTTCATCAATTATCAGCCCATATTTTGTCTCTTTATTCTATTTACATCCACCATACAGTGTTTTGAAGCTGATCTCAAATATAACATAATTTCATGTGTTAACAATTTGGTAGGCAGTCTTTTAATGATTAACACCTTTTTAACTATAAAAATTAACCATATCTAAAAATTTGGTTCCACCTGAGAAGTTTTTATGTCTGTATTATTCTCAAATATGTTAGACTCATTTTCACATCTGCCTCTGCCTCGTGAATTTTATCTCTTCCACTACTTAAAACAGAGCTCAAATAAGGCCCACACCGTCTTCCTGGCTGGTATGTCTTCGAGTGTACACTTAATTTTACTTATAGGCTAGGAGACCTTGTTTTCTGCTGCTGGTGAGTACTTCATTCTCTAAATTTGCTGATTTGACTGTGAAGTCATTTGATGAGTTCTTTTGTCCTCTGTGTTACCTTTCAAGTTCTGAACACTTTGTCAGTTTTGGGGCAGATTAGGAAAACTGCTGATTCCCTTCTGTAATTGCTATTAGCTCATATTAATTATAGCAATGGGATTTATTAATAACATCTTCATACATGCATTTAGTATGCTTTTGTTCTGACTTTGTGATGTTGATGTCATTGCTTTTGGACATGTACTCCTTAGGGTTTGCAAAATACTAGTATAATTCTTCCTGCTTCTGTTTAGTTTATTAAGAGGAATTCTTCCAGGAGGATAAAAAGGATTTTCTTGGAGGTTTGGTTTTTAGAAAAAAGAAATCAGTAAAATCTTTATTTTGCTCCCTTTCTTCATCAGTTCTGCATGTAGTGGACTGTGCTCAGTGTCCTCTTATGCTGAGTAGTGTCTTAAAATGTCATTCTGAACTTTCAGTCTATTGGTTCTGCACATCTCAGTTGTCACAGTTTTGGTTTCGTCTGAGTTTGCTCCTGTGTGTCTTTGACAGAAACAGGTTTAGAGAGCTTTTATAATACTCCAAAAGATAAAATTCTACATGGTTATCGTGAACATCCCATTTCTGAACCTGAAATAAATCAACAATCCAAGAAGTTCTAAATATTTGTCTTGCAAATGGCCCCTGTAAAAGATATTCTTGAAGAACAGGGAGCCCTTTGCAGTTGGTGTGACATTTAATCTGGGTACACTCAAAGGAAATAACTGGAATTCATGTGCTTTTAAAGTTTTATTTTATCTTTGCAATGTGAGGTATAGAAACTGGGTCCTCACAAATGCTTGACGAACGTAGTATCCCTGACCCACAGGGGTACTTACTTAATAATTAATTAATAATAATCTAATGCTTCTTATTAATCTTTAAGTTAATTACATCAGAAATTCATGGTATGTTTTAAGGTTAATAAGTACTAACCAACATGTTTTACTTTAGTACAGTGCTTGGGAAATAAGCATATTTGTGGAGAACTACTGGTCATTCTGGGCAGGGACGGAGGAAAAGAATGGGGTGAAGCTAGAAGTACATGCGGGTAGCAGGGATGCAGCTGCCTGGTTTGCCTAGGCCAACTGTTACTCAGCATCATGCACATGATCAAATTACACAGGGCTGCACATCCATGCACCCGTGCGACTGGGAGCGCGTACGACTGGAGAAGGCTAGCTTTGCTTATTGGATTATACCAGTTTTAAGTTCCAATTTGAATATTTGCAGGATACTAACTTTGGAAACAGAAACTAGAGTATACATTTGCTTTGTATTTTATATTTATGTCAAAGTGAACTTTAAGTGGTAATTTTATAACAAATAAAACTACATTGACAGTTACAATGCATCCTAATAACAGTTAAGAAGTAGTGTATAGAATACATATGATGACTAACGTCTATGTTTTGTGTTGCTATAACAAAATACCTATGACTATGTACCTTATAATGGTGCTTGCATGGTTTATGATTTTGGGGGATAAAGGATTATGACAGCAAGCCTCTGGTATCTTGGCAACAGGACAAAGAAGTAGAAACACAACTGTTGCATGAAGAAGGGCATGCGTGTGAGGAAGGAAGCCAGAGTGCAGGGAGGAATTGGTCCACTCTTTGATAACATCCAACTCTTGAGTGTTAACTAATTCTTGACCTCAGCTGCTTCTTACAAAACCACTTTAATCCATACAGAATGTTGTGTCCCCTATGAGATTATAGTGCATGGTAGCAGGTCCAACATTTTTTAAAATTTATTCTATTTATTTACATTCCAGCCATTGCCCCATCCTTTTCCCAGTCTCCCCTCCCACAGTTCTTCATGGCGATCAATCTTATCTCCCCTTGCTTCCTAGACGGTGCTCCGCCCCCAGCACGAGGCTTCCCCCTTCCCTGAGGCCATAAGTCTTTCTAGGATTAAGCAAATCTTCTCCCATTGAGTTGAGACCTGTAAGTCCTTTGCTATATATGTGTAAGTGGCCTCAGAACAACCTGTGCATGCTGACTGGTTGTTAGCTAGTCTTTGGGAGCTCGCTGGGGTCAGGGTTAGTCGTTCTCCGCTCAGCTTCTTCAATTCTTCCCCTAATTTAATTATAGGGATCCCCAAATTCAGTCTAACAGTTGGGTGTAGGTATCTGCGGGTAGGCCCTCTCAGAGGACAGCTATGCTAGGCTCCTGTTTGCAAGCACACCATAGCATCAGTAATAGTGTCAGGCATTGGTGCCCCCTCCCCCATGAGATGGATCCCAATTTGGACCAGTCATTCTACCACTTTTCTCCTTCAGTGTTTTCTCCATCTGGTTCCTGCAGTTCTTTTAGACAGGAACAATTCTGGGTCAGAAATTTTGACTGTGGGTTAGAGAATCTATCTCTCCACTTAAGACCCTGTCTATCTACTGGAGGTGGAGTCTTCGAATTTTTTCTCCCCTTTGTTGGGCAGTTTTGCAAAGGTCATCCTCATTGAGTCCTAAGAGTCTCTCACTTCCTGGATCTCTGGTACTATTTAGAGGCTAAATAGTTCTCCCTGCTTCCGAGGTTGCATATTTCTGTTCATTCTCCCGGTCCTCAGGGGTTCTCTTCTCCCCCCATACCTGATCATGTTTCCTTTCCCCCTCATCCTGCCCTCTCCTACAGAGATCCCTCCCTCCCACTGCCTCCTGTGATTGTTTCCTTCCCCTTCTAATTGGAATTGAAGCATCCTTACTTGGGTCTTTCTGTTTGTTGTACTTCTTATAGTCTGTGGGTTGTATAATTAGTATTCTGTAGTTGTGGGGTTATGTCATCACTGAGTGAATATCATGCATGTTCGTTGGGGTCTTGGTTACCTCACTCGGGGTGATATTTTCTAGTTCTATTTATTTGCTTCAAAATTAATGATGTCCTTGTTTTTCATAGCTGAATAGTATTCCACTATGTAAATGAACAACATTTTTTTTTTCTGTATCCATTTCTCTGTTGAGGGACATTTGGGTTGTTTCCAGTTTCAGTTTTTACAAATAAGGCTGCTATGAACATAGTGGAACATGTGTTTTTGTGGCATGGTGGGGCATTTTTTGGGTATATGCCTAGGAGTGATATAGCTAGGTCTTCAGGTAGGACTCTTTCCAATGTTCTGAGGAACTGTCAGACTGATTTCCAGGGTGGTTGTACCAGTTTGCAATCCCACCAGCGATGGAGGCGTGTTCCTCTTTCTCCACATCCTGCCAACATGTTCTGTCACTTGAGTTTTTGATCTTAACCTTTCTGACTGGTGTTAAGTGGAATCTCAGAGTCGTTTTGATTTGCATTTCCCTGACGATTAACGATGTTGAACGTTTTTTAAGTGCTTCTCAGCGACTCAAGATTCTTCTGTTGTGAATTCTCTGTATCCCATTTTTAAATGGATTATTTGCTTTTTGGAAGTTAACTTCCCGAGTTCTTTATATACTTTGGATATTAGGCCTCTGTCAGATGTGTGGCTAGTGAAGATTTTTTTTCCCAATCTGTAGGTTGCCAATTTCTCCTATTGATGGTGTCTTTTGATTTACAGAAGCTTTTCAGTTTTATGAAGTCCCATTTATCAGTTGTTGATCTTAGAGCCTGAGCCACTGGGGTTCTGTTCAGGACGTTTTTCTTCCTGTGTAAGTGCATTAGAGAGTCTTTCTCACTTTCTTTTCCATTAGATTCAGCATACCTGGTTTTATGTCGAGGTCCTTGATACATGTGAATTTAAGCTTTATACCAGGTGATAAATATGAATTGATCTCCATTCTTCTACATAAAAACTGACAGATGAGCACCTTTTATTGAAGATGCTTTCTTTTTTCCATGGTATGGTTTTGGCTTCTTTGTGAAAGATTAAGGTCTGAAGGTGTCTGGGTTTATGTTTAATTCTTCAATTCTTTCCCATTGATCCACTGTCTCTGTACCAATACCATGCTGCCTTTATCAATACTGCCTTGTGGTACAGCTTGAGGTCAGGGATTGTGATCCCCTCAGAAGTCTTTTATTATTGTGAATTGTTTTGGCTATTCAGAGTTTTCTGTTTTTCCATATGAAGTGGAGGATTGCTCTTTCCATGTCTGGGAAGAATTATGTTCTTTGATTTCTTTCTTCAGAGATTCAATGTTCTTTCACTTGCTTGGTAAGAGTTAACACCAAGACATTTTATACTATTTGTGGCTATTGTGAAGGGTATTGTTTCCCTAATGTTTTTCTCACCCTGCTAATTATTTGTACATAAGAAGGCTACTAATTTTTCAGTTAGTTTTATATCCTGCCACTTTGTTGAGTTGTTTATCAGCTGTAGGAATTCAATGGTGGAATTTTGGGGGTCGCTTATGTATACCATCATATCATCTACAAATAGTGATACTTTGAATTCTTCCTTTCCAATTTGTATCCCCTTGATCTTCTTTTGTTGTCTAATTGCTTTCTCTAGAACTTCAAGTACTATATTGAATAGATAGCGAAAGAGTGGGCAACATTGTCCTTTTCCTGATTTTAATGGAATGGCTTCTACTTTCTCTCCATTTAACTTGATGTTGGCTGTTGGTTTGCTATGTATTGCTTTTATTATTTTTTGGTATGTGCCATGAATTCCTGATCTCTACAAGTCTTTTAACATGAAGGGATTCTGTATTTTGTTGAAGGTTTTATCAACATCTAATGAGATGAACATGTGACATTTTTCCTTGAGTTTGTTTATATAGTGTATTTTCTTAATGGATTTTCGTATATTGAACCAACCCTGCATTCGTGGGATGAAACCTACTAGATCATGGTGAATGATGATTTTGATGTGTTCTTGGAACCAGTTTGCGATAATTTTTTGAGTATTTTTGTATTCATATTCATAAGTAAAATTGGCCTGAAGTTCTTTTTCTTTGTTGGGTCTTTGTGTGGTTTAGGTATCAGAGTTGTGGTGGCTTCATAGAATGAATTAAGTAGTGTTCCTTATGTCTCTATTTGGTGGAATAGTTTGAGGAGTATTTCTCTTCCTTGAAGATCTGGTATAATTATGTACCAAAACCACCTGGCCCTTTTTTGTTTGTTTGTTTGTTTGTTTTTTGTGTTTTTGTTTTTGTTTTGTTTTGTTTGGTTAAGAGTTTTCTAATGACTATTTCTGTTTCCTTAGGGATTACGGGACAGTTTAGATAGTTTACTTGATATTGATTTAACTTTGGTAGGTGGTATCTGTCTAGAAAATCATCCATTTCATCTAGATTTTCCAGTTTTGTTTAGTATAAGATTTTGTAGTAGGTTCTGATGATTTTTTAATTTCTCCAGTTTCTGTTGTAATGTCTCCCTTTTCATTTCTGATTTTGTTAATTTGCATACTGACACTGTGGCCTTTAGTTAGTTTGGCTTAGGGTTTATCTATCTTGTTGGTTTTCTCAAAGAACCAGCTCTTGGTTTTGTTGATTCTTTTTATCATTTTCTTTATTTCTAACTGGTTGATTTCCATCCTGAGTTGGACTATTTCCTGCCTCTGCTTCTCTTGGGTGTGTTTGTTTCTTTCTGTTCTAGAGCTCTAAGGTACGCTGTTAAATTGATTATATGGGGTATCTCCAATTACTTTATGAAGGCACTTAGTGCTACAAATTTTCCTCCTAAGTCTGCTTTCACTGAGTTCCATAAGTTTGGGTATGTTATGTCTTCATTTCCATTCTATTCTAGAAAGTCTTTGATTTCTTTCTTTATTTCTTCCCTGATCATGTTATTGTTGAGTAAAGAGTTGTTCAGTTTCCATGTGTATGTGGGTTTTCTGTTGTTTTTGTTGTTATTGAAGTTCAGCCTTAGTCCATAGTGATCTGATAGATCTCATGGGATTATTTCAATATTCTTGTATCTGTTGAGTCTTGTTTTGTGTCCTATTACTTATGGTCAATTTTAGCGAAGTTTCCATGAGTTGCTAAGAAGAAAGTATATTCTCTTGTTTGGGGTTATACATTCTCTTCTGTAGATATCTGTTAAGTTCAGTTAGTTTGTAACTTCTATTTGTTTCACTGTGTCTCTGTTTATTTTCTGTTTCAATGACCTGTCCATTGATGAGAGTGGGGTGTTGAACTCTCCAATTATTAATCTGTGAGGTTCATTGTGTTTTGAGCTGTAGTAAAATTTTTTTTTTACGAATGTCAGTGGCCTTGTATTTGGGGCATATATATTCAGAACTGAGACTTCCTCTTGGTGGATTTTTCCTTTGATAAATAGGAAATAGGAAATTATCAAAATTTCCTTTGATAAATAGGAGGTGTTTTTCCCCATCTTGTTTGTTAACTTTTGATTGAAAGTCTCTTTTATTAGACATTAGAATGGCAACTCCAACTTATTTCTGGGATCATTTGCTTGGAAAACTTTGTTTCTATTCTTTTACTCTGAGGTAGTGTGTTTCTTTGTCACTAAGGTGTGTTTTTTTATTGCAGAAAAATACTGGGTCCTGTTTATGTATCCAGTCTGTTAGTCTGTGTCTTTTTATTGGGGAATTGAGTCCCTTGATGTTGAGAGATAATAAAGATAGATAATTGTTAGTTTCTGTTATTTTTGTTGCTGAAAGTGGTATTATATGTGTTTGTGAGTCTCTTCTTTTGGTTTTGTTGTGAGATGATTAATTTCTTGTTTATTCTTTGACATAGGTACTCTCCTTGTGTTGGAGTTTTTCTTCTAGTATCCTCTGTAGGGCTGGGTTAGTAGAAAGATATTTTTTAAATTTGGTTTGTCATGGAATATCTTGGTTTCTCCATCTATGATGATTGAGAGTTTTGCTGGGTATAGTATCATCTCTTAGAGCTTAAATGACAGTCCAATATTTTAAAAGTTTCTACTACTTCAATATTGCCACACTGGAGACAAGCTTCAGGTACTTGAATCTCCAGGAAAGAATGCATATAATAGAATAAATATTTCTATTTCCAAGTCAAAACACCTTGTATCTTTTTTATTTTAAAATATTTATCTGCTTTAGTTTTGAGATTACAATATAATTGTACCTTTTCTCCTTTCACTTTCCTCCCTCCAAACCATCCCATCTACCTCTTCTTGCTCTTGTTCAAATCCATGGCCTCTTTTTTCATTATTTGCATATATATATATATATATATATATATATATATATATATATATTCCTGTGTAAGAAAACTGTAGTCTAGTTAGTTGCTAGTTTCTGTTATTTTTGTTGCTGGAGTTGGTATAATGTGTGTGTGTGATTGTCTTCTTTTGGTTTTGTTGTGAGATGATTAATTTCAACAACAGACTAGCAGAATGGCTAAGTTTACTGTAGTCTCACTACAGAAAATGTTGGAATCTGATTATCAGTGTCTCAGTGTACATGGAATGGTAAGAAAATACATAGTAAGTTTACAGGAGGCTTGTGTTCTCACAATGTGATCAAATTAAAGTGCAGAGAAGTATGCAAATTTGTGGCCCTGCTCTGCCACCAGCATGATCAGCCATACCTTAGCTCTCTCCTACTTAACAGTGGACTTTGTGTGAGGAGATGAACACATACATGCCATGAATTTTGTACTTTGGTTGTTACCATTTATACAGTAGCTGATTTTATTTTTTTCCTTTTTTTATTGGATATTTTATTTACATTTCAGATGCCAACCCCTTTCCTCATTTCCCCTCCCTAGAAAACCCCTATCCCGTGCCCCCTTTTCCATTTTGCTTTTATACAATTTTTTAAAATGTTAATCAAAGGCTTTATAAGTATGGTAATGCTCAATAAGAAGTGTAACCTAATACCCAACCTAGCTATATAAACTATCTTTGATGGTGGAGACATGTGAACTTCTGCCTCCATGCCCCTCTCTCTTTCTCTCTCATTATCTAGCTTCTCATCTACTTCATCTTCTTCTCTCCTTACTCCACCTTTTCCTCTTGGTGCTCCTTCCCCCTTAGCTCCTCCTACATATTACTCTTCCTGTTAAAATAAAACTTTTCTCTCAAAATATAATTAGAGCATAATTATTCCTATTTGTACCAGTGAGGTACAAGATAGTCTTAATACCCAGTCCATCCTTTTGTTGACTAACCAGAACAGTAGCTGATTTTAATTGGCTGGCAGAATGTCACATATTTTAAGTTTTCTTTAGTTATGAATTTTTCTTTTTTTCTAGGAACTAAATAGAAAATATATTATTTCTGAATGCTATAGGTGATATTTATTTTTGTTTTATCGGTATTAGTAGCAAGCAATTCAAAAGACACTCAGTATAAATTATCCTCTCATCAAATGGTGCTAACTCAATTGTCTTCCAGAATTTGGCTTTATCTACCTTTCAAAAATCCACTAATACATGCGCTTATAACATGCATGCTAAGAATTGAAACCTCATCTTCTTTTCTCCAAGTTATAGCTACTTTGGGGTTGGAAATGATATGTGAGTCTGTGTCTTTGTGAGGCTGGTCAGCTCATTGATTGTTTTGGATATAGTTTTGATATGTTGGGAAGACTGTCAGGCTGAAAGCTCCAAAATTATCTCCAAACTTATCCAAACTGTACAGCAGACGATGTCCCAGGTACAGTGTTTTCACACTTATGCTACTGTTCATTCATAGCTTCGATCTTGGAGTCTGTCTCTATGTTCTCTTTCTACTTTGTCCTGTATCAGATCATGAGATTAAACGTAATAAATACTGCCACTTGCCTACTCCTGGGTATCACTGATAGTGGCTTCAATCTTTGTTTTAGTTGATGCCTTATGACTTAGATTTGCTTGGGTGGAACCAGTTTCTTCATACTCTTTGCATATTCTTGTGCTTGCTACTCTAGCTTGGGGTAACAGCTATGGGCAGTGTCAGATCTGCATTTGTGATATGAAATGTACATGCTGGAATTGCCCAATAGCCATCTTTTCTCTCATCTGTAACAAGGAGAAGGGCCTCAGGCAAAATAATTCTTTAAACTCTGAAGCATTGTATGTCAGTACCTGTATTGGGCAAAAGGCTCATTCACTCAATAATTTACAGTTCACCAATCCTTTCAATATTGTTTTGATACAATAATGTCATCAAAGCAAAGAGTCAAAACAAGAGATAGAAAAAGATACAAAGTAAACTAGGAAGGCAAGATCCTCCCAAAAGTCCGTTGAACTGACCTGCCTGAACTTTGAGCTCACACTTTCTGCTGATCAGAGAAAAAGGGTGACATATGCAATGGTGTCTCTTGCAGACCTACAAGTGTGTGGTTACAGATCCCAGTTTACCTTGAATTTTGCTTTTGCTCTTCTTAACTTTGGGGCATCATGCACGTAGTGACTTGTAACATAAAGTGGTGTATCAGAGAATCAATCACATTTAAACATCATCATATGCTCTGAATACAATCATTACTTTGTACAAATGTATACTTAAAAATTATTGTCCGTAGTGGTGCCTCCTGGCTATATCTGTCCAATAGAAATACAATATAATATTTTCCATTCAATATATCAAAATACTATTAGATTAATAGGCAAAATAAATTTATTGAAATTCTTTTACAAGCATTTCACTCACTAGCTGAAGCCCCACATGCATTTTGCACTCATAGCAGAGCTCAATTTGGACTAGTCACATTTTCAATGGGGACTAGCCACAGGTGGTCTACTCTGACTGGCTAGCAGGACAACATAGTCTTGAACAATGTGGTACATGTGTGGAGGTGAGAAGGAAAACTACTCTTATTGTACTACCTCCCAGATACCTTTAGTAATGACAATCTTTAACTATCAAAACCCACAAAAGGAATAATTTTCCTGTTCCTTCTACTGGGTGGCCATTAATTCACAAATTATCATTTTGTATTACCATAGGTAATTTGATGAAAACAAATGGATTAAGTTGTTCCCCAGAGAGAAAGCAACTTACTGTGGAGATGTTAGTAAATGCACTAGTACATGCTATCTGCGGAGATCTTGAGATGTCTTAATAACACTTGCTTTCTCCATGACCTTGCCGACTTTTCCCCTTGAGGTTCCAATGGGAAGTGTCTTGAGTGCTTTCATGATTGTCATGACTGTTTGTTTAACATACATGCAGTTGATATTCTTACATTCTTGCCAAGGGCCAAGACTATTCTTGCTTTTAGCTCTTCTGTGGGAATGAATTAGAGGGTAGCCAGTATTGCTCATTAAAGCAAGATGGTTCTGCCTGTGCCTCTGGGTTCAGACCTGAAAATCAAGAACATGTTTTTTTTTTTGTTTGTTTTTGTTTTTTTTAAATTTATTTTATCTTTTGGCAGTTTTCAAAATTGCCAAGTTTTCAAAATTGCCAACATAGTGTATGCTATTCAGTTGGTGCTTAACAAGTTCTTGTTGACTATATCTGAGACTTATTACCAAGTTCTCAGATCTTAATTTCAAACTATATTTAACAAACTGTTGAATTACAAACATGAAAAGTAATAATTTTCTGGAGTAATATATGAAAATATGTCTACCAGTATACTTTCTTATCCTCAAGTGGCTCTAGAATTGATGAACGACACAACTTTTTGTTTAATACCAAGAAAGTGTGTTTAATTATTTTACCAAGAAAATTCTGAGTGGTGTCATAGGTAGTAGATTCCAACATCACAAAGACTCCGGTTGCACATGGATGTTTAAATTATTTGATATTTTCCTTTCAGTACACTGGGCCTGTGTGAGAATTAAGTCATTGTATCAAGCATGGGCTATAAAAAGAAGTGGGACTTGCAAGTTGTTTACATTTTAGCTAGAAAGGTCCAGCCAAACAGGTAAAGATTTAATAACATCCGACTTTTAACTTGTTTCCTTTGGGATGACCAGTAAGTCTATTAAGAGTAAATGTGTAGATAGCAGTTTGTTGGTTTTCTTTTAAAGTTATGCTTTCTGGAATTTATAACATTTTATTTATTTCTTTGATTGATTAATTACAGTTAAATTACCTTAGTATGCTAGGACAGATTTTGGCATAAGATTAAATGGCATAAAGCATAACTAATGTGCTCTAGTGGCATGCTCTGTATTAAAGCATACAATTTAAATACACAATTCATCAGGAAATTGTGCAGCTACAGTGATTTAAAGACTTAAATATTGAAACTACACTCATCTAGCGTGTTAGGGAGGGGCAAGAGTTTTATAATTGAGATTATTACTGCAGAATGTGCTGACATAACTGATTGACTTTAGTGATGTGCCTTGAAAGTTCAAATTCAAGGTGTGCACTTATTTCCGTCAGCTTATTCTGAATGTTTAAATAAGAAATACTATTTCTGGGTATTCTGAATAACTCGTTGTACATTTATTCCTAATAGTGAGCATTTGGACTAATGATGGATTACTAATGAGCATGTAAATGTACCACCTGATTACATTAATATATGATCTTCCATGACGAGGTCTGAAATGAACATTCCTCCTATGTATTTCTTTTCCCCAAATGGCAGCATGGTGTATACTGAGCAGGACTGACACAAGGGTGTTTTAAGAGCCACTGATTTAGTCAATTATCAAAAATCACATTATAATAAATGCTATTCTAAGAATTTTGATTAACCTTTAAATAAATGTTACTTTGCAAAAAAAAAAAAAATCTGCCAAATGTGTTAATGATAAATTGTGAAGTGGTAGTAATTGCAAGTATGGTTTTATAGAAAATATAGTTAATTGATACCACCCTCTCAAATATAGATAGCACGTCAGCTGCTGTGTGATAGCAATGGTGTCTGTGGCAGTTTTGATGCATAGAGGATTACATGAGTTAAATGGGACTTTGAGTGCCCTGCCAGGGTCATTCTCTTATGGAATTTGATGCCCATGGACAAGTAAATTTTTAATGACATATAGTCACTACACACCTTTCAGCCTTCAGGAGAGGTAAGTGTACATTGATCTGTCCTAATCAGCCTTGCAGAGCACTTCAGACATCCCTTCAGGAACACAATTATTTAGTAAAATGGAGCTGCTTTTTTTTTTCATAAGCTCAGCACTTGATCCTCGGATGACTACATTGTTTTCTTCTGCCGTCTTTTTCTTTAGTCAGGTCCCATGTCTCCTGTTTATCCTTGTCTTTGTCTGACAATGTAGTATCAGTGAAGCTGAATTAAAAGTAAGCAAAATTAAGGGATGGTCTGATTATGAAGTTCATTGCTATTCTAAGAAGCCCCTAGCACTCATATCCATTCTTCCCTAATGTATAGGGTGCTGACTCTATACAACTGCTTGGAACGGCATTAAGGATACACAAGCAATTCTGTTGAGGTGTGCAATGAAATGCATTTATGTTTGGCAATAACTGTGATTCTGGAAAACCTGATTTGCAAAATCAAGTAGTCATAATGGCTTGAGATGGGAAGATTCATGGATTGACACTTATTTATTTATTTATTGGTTTTAATTCTGTTTTCAGAATTTAGTTTTAATCTGTGTTTAGGCTATAGAATGAAGAGTCATTTTGTTCATCTTCGTAATAAATAATTTTTGTAATATTGATACCCTTTGGAAGTAGGGGCATTTTTAAAATATGGATGCTTATTATAATGTGAAGTTACTCAGTTACGAGTAGGAAGCAGAACATATGATGTACAGACAGAGCTGCTCAGAGGTACAAATGTCCCCTGACTGAAATGGACCACAAGTTATCGGGTGCAATTACTGCTAAGAAAAAGAAACAGAAGAAGGTCCCAGGCATGCTGTTGGTCTGGGCATGGATGAGAATGTCTGGAGTTGCCCCATTGTACAGAGCAAGCAGTGCATTGGATTTGCAAATGTCCACTGCGTTTGATCATCAACATTGGGAAAACAGAGATTAATGCCTTTGGATATTGATATGAAATACCTCAGGAAATTATAGTACTTTGCTCAAATATTACTGTTAGGGCTCTGTGTGAATACATATTAGTAACTTTCTGGACAGCAGGTTTTGAACGTGTAGTAAACTGAGGAAGAGCAGAGAGAAGCCTGCATCACTGGAGACTGAGGTAGCTCTTGGGCAAGGAAGAAGACACTGGAGGATTAGAAGACCACAAGGCAAGATTTATGTCCCTTGTAAAATGAATGCTTATCCTGATTGTGGAGTTACTAAGTTACTAGTAGTATACAGAAGGTGTGATCTTAAACCCTACCCTGCTGATCAGAGCTATAGCCAGAGTTATACTGGAAAAATTATTTAAAAAGTCACACTTTCTAAATATTGTTTTAAAATATCTTTCAGAAATCTTTATTGAAAACTGAGCACATTTTCAGTGCACAGAGCAGAGGGGAAGTCAAGGTGGTCATGTGGCTTAGCTTTCCTTCCTGTTTGTTCTTGTGGACCCAACTTTATGCAGGGTTAGAAGGAAAGTAGTATCAAGTGAAAGGGGCATTTCCAAGGTGTTCCTTGAAGGGGCAGAACACTTTCCCAGAAGTGTCTTAAAAACGCTGAGGGCTTTACTAGCCCAAGAGAACTAGAAACTACAGGAGATACGAGATGAATCATGCATGCATTTCTAAGTTGGGTAGTAGAGCTGGGAGAGAAAGAAGGTTATTGTAGGGCGTGAATGTTTGCCTCACAAACATGGAAGTAAGTGTACACTTGGAAGAAACCAACTGCCTTCTCCAGTGCTAGGGTCCAGTCCCCTTCTCCATTGCTAGGGCCCAGCTCTGCCCTAGCTCCCAGCTGCCCCCAGCTCTCCACAGATTGGTCTCTCTGGCACTGTTCTCTGCACTTACCACAGCTCCATTCTCCTCTCAAGTCGCTTTTTCTTATTCTTGTCCACATTGCTCTCCAGGAGACATCATGATGGTCTATGTTTATTTCTTTATTTACAAACATAATTAGATGATTGATATAAGTTAATTAAATTTGTGAATAAATTCAATTTAAATATATGAGTGATTTATTCTTTTAATAGTTGACATTGTTTGGGTCTGGTAATAAAGGAATGAAGATAACTCTGTCTCCAATTATACTTTTTGTAAATAATTATTAAATATTGGTTATGAAACAGGTCTTTGATTCTCATATCAGAGTTTTTGACTCACATCTGACAAACTAATTTGAATATACTTTTTGAAGAATAAATATGTGATTTCCTGTACTGTACAATCCTCAGAGTGTGAAGGGACACTAAAAGTCACCAAAACTTATGATTGTTGGGTGACTATGTTTGTATGTGTTAGGGATACTTAATTTTTAGAGGATCAATATACTCAGAATGCTCAATTTATGTTATTTTCTGATGTTTCATCATGTTTTATGGTCTTTGAATGCTTTAATTTAATAACTGGTAGTTGCTTTTGCAATGAAACTAGCAAAGCACTTATAGTACATTTTTAGAGAACACACATTTAGTCCAAGGGATCCAGGTAGATGAGTAATTTGGACCATTTCTAGGTATGCTCATTTGGGACATCTCCAGCTTTACAAACCCAGGAAGGAAAAGGAAGTAACATTTATGTAAAAGCACTTTGGGAATTCCACTGTTTGTAGTAGAATCATTGGAAACAAATCATCAGAAAGTATCTGATTCCTACTTATCTAAAAGGGACCTTGATCTTTGTGAGGTTCAGGATCTTGACTGGCATAATGAATAATGAGTCCACAAGGGCTGCAGTGCGCTTGCGTAGGCATATTTCTTTATTTTCAGGGTTGAACGGGTTTGATATTGTCTTAGAGTTTCTATTGCTACAATAAAACACCTTGACCACGAAGCAAGTTGGAAAGGAAAGAGTTTATTTGACTTACTCTTCCACATCATAATCCATCACTGAAAATAGCCAGGACAGGAACTCAAACAAGGCAGAAACCTGGAGACAGTAGCTGAAGCAGAGGCCATGGAGGGGTGCTGCTTACTGGCTTGCTCCCCATGCTTTTTTCAGCCTGCTTTCTTACAGATCATAGGACTACCAGCCCAGGAGTGGCCCCACAATCTGCTAGTCCCCCCTTTTTTAAATCAATCATTAATTGAGAATAACCTACAGTTGGATCTTATGGAAACATTTTCTCAACTGAGAATCCTTCCTTTTAGGTAACTCAAGCTTGTGTCAAGTTGACATAAAACTATCCATACAGCCACAGGGTCATGTTACTCTCTGAAACTCTTCAATCTTTTTAATGAAATTTAATTTGATGTGAGAAGAAATTTTCTTTGCATGGATTTATTTTCAAAAAGTATTACAGTTGTCTTGTGGGTCTACAGGGTAGAAATTTATTGACTTAAGAAAAATCAAGGAGTTAGTAAAGCCCCCAACGTACTAGCTGCATTTGTAATTTAAAGAGACAAGCAGGCTTGTTCAGGAAACTTTCCCTAGCAGAGGCCTCCAGCATCCCAGGCAGCTCTCTTTAAGGAAGCAGGTTACGGCTGCTCCATCAGGCTGTGCATAGTGTTTTTCTTCTCTGTAAACTCGGAGATTGGCATTACTCCGCAGTCGTGTCACAGCCCGCAGTCATTTAATGCCTCTTCTTGTGAGGCCAGGATTCCACGCCCAAGTGCATTTAGTAGGTCAGTACAGTAATTTTAAATGTCTTTCTTTCAATCTTTTGCCATCTTCAATTATACCTTTCCACCCTACTATTTGTGTAATTTTCTTCTGTCTGAAGTCTCTTTACTGTTGTTCTCTATTGCACAGCATGACAAATTACCCATCAAGCCATATCTTTTCAGCCCAGAAATGCGCAATAACACGGAGTCATGGCATTATCGCATGTTGTGCACTTTATTTCCTCACAGTTCATTCAAGTGTGTCACTTTATTTTCCTGGCTTCCTTTTGTCATCATGGAGATTAACCATTTTATCCTTCCTAAACTTTTGAAACAATTAGAATTTCATTAGAGTAAGAACCGGGAGTGAGCACTTGCTCAGTCATATACTTTTCACATTATCAGTGGCAAAATTAAAGCCATGAATCCTGCATCCTTTTTTGAAGGAGAGACTTTAGGGCTTATTATACAGCTGAATAACCCTGGCACTGAATGTGAGAATTATTTGAGGATGTGGCCACCAAGCGCATTAACTATAAAAAACCATTTAGTCTGACATCCAGTACCTGATTCCTAAGGTCTCCTGGGAATTAGGAAACTCTCAGGACTCCTGTGTTCTGTATACCATGTTTTCCCTCTTAGCTTTGACTAAATACCAATAGTGTACAGTATGCAATGAGATACAATAAACATCGAAAGTGTGTGCTCAAAAATCAATTGGTATTGATGCTCTAATCAGCAGCGCTGCAGCTGGGATGCAGACACACCACTGGAAATGGTGATTAAGATTGTATTCAGAGCATTTTAAAACCCTCATGACACTTAGCACTCCTTTTGAATACATTGCTGTTTTGCCAAGATAGTAAGTGAGTTGGGTAGCCGTGGTAAATGTAGATTCTGCTACATTAATTTACAAGATACTTTGTGGCAATATATTTTTGCATATGTCCTAGCTTTTCTTTTAAATTATGAAAGTATTGGGTATACATTATGTGTCAGGAGAGGACACATAGAGAATTTCTGTGGGTACACAAAAAATTCACAGCGGTTTTGCCACAATCACCTGAAAGCCAGCCACGCAGTGACTACAAGGAGAACATGAAAAAAGTCAGAGGAAGAAAGGGCTGGGTACAGATCAGCTTAGCCTGAAACCTCACTGGGTGAAGAGGTGGAGGCAACAAGAGCAAGGGAAAGATGGAAAGGAAAGGAGGCAGGCAGGAGTTGTCAGAAAGGAGAAAGTCAGTCAGAATCATTGGATAGCAAAGAAGACTTTCAGTTTGAAGAATCATGCTTGCAGAATTAAAATTTCTTACCCATTAGCAAGTAATTAGCTGAAAGTATTAGCAAGAGACTTGTTTTAGAAAAACTTAGGGAGGAGAACAGGCTTAGGCACTGTGTTTATAAAATGATTTCTAGTTGAGATGCATGTGTGTTCTCCCCATTAGCACATTTACAGTGTACTGAAAATATAGCTACTGAAAGGCAGACCATATACATGTTTTATCAACTTTGTTTTTTATACATAAGCCAGATATTTAAATCAGGGTACAGAGATCTTTCTTATTTATATGTATCCACTGAACACAACTGTACCCTAATCTTGAACTAGTCTAGGATAGCTAGAAGGTGAGAGACCAAGGCTACAGAAAACAAGGGTCCTTATGAACTAGACTATCAAAGAAAAGAGGCAAGTTGCTGATATCCTGCTTAGGGTTTTATCAAGGTCAATTGTCAGGCAGAGGAAGACTGAAAACATTTGACAATAGTTTTTTAAGCCATAAACTACAGCATATTTTCTTATATTATTCACAAGTATCCACAAGTTTTTACAATTTTATTCTTTTGAAAAAATGGGAAGTATAAGAATTTTGAAGAATGAAAGAAGAATTAGGAACAAAAAGAAAAGTGAAAACTTTAGAGAACATCCTAAGCTTCAAATGACTTCTTCATAAATTTTTTTTTTACATGTGATACAAGCTGTAGTTCAAATGGAAAAGAAATTATTTCAGCACTTGTATTAGGGAAAATGAGTCTTAAAAGTAGACAAAGTGGCTCTGGAGTTATGATCCCTGGGACTCTAATGTTCCGTCCAGCAGCAGCGAGCCACATCAGGCTGTTAAGTGCTGGAAATGTTCCTAGTCCTATTTGCAATGTGCTGAAAGTGTGAAAACCACACCAGATTTCAAAGATATAATGCAAATAAAAAGGAATGTAAACTATGTCATTACTACATTTTAAAACTAATTACATTATGGATATGTTGGGTTAAATAAGATACTTTGCTGAAATTAATTTCATCTGCTTCCATTTACTTTTTAACATGGTTACCAGGAGAATTAAAATTACTTTTGCATTTTGCATTTAGAGGTTGTGTTTTATTTATATCGCTACAGGGAGTATGGCAGCTATTCTTTTTTAGAAAACAAATAAATAAAAACAACAAAGGGAGGTCTGGGCACTAAAATGTTTGAAGCAATGTATTTGAGCTTTCATGCTAAGGGTGCTTCTCCATTTTATTGACCATGTTCAATTTCATTAATAAAGTATCCCTACAAAACACTAAGTAGCATTTGTGAAGGCAGTTCTAGACGCTTAGTGGAGCTGAGGTTTGAGATTCAGAGCAGGGAGTTCTTGCCCCAGATCCTCATGGACAGAGAATCCCTGAGACAGAAGTCTTCTCAGTAGACACCCGCAAGCCTGCTCTAGGATCCACAGCTGTTGTGGATGAGAACCTGAGACGTTTTTGGCTGGATTCATATTTGGTGTCAAGTAGTCAAGGGCATCTTGTCTACTTGGGCACAGAAGGAATATTTGTGGGCTGTGATACAAACATGTCCAAAAGGACTCCACCCGTGAGGGGAGGCCCTTGGCTGAGGACATAGGAAGAAACCATATAAAGGAATAGTTGTGTGAGAGGAGTAGCCTAAGGGAGGAAGCAGGACTCGATGGAAAAGACATGGCTGAGAACTTGGGTGCTTCTCACTTGACAGGAACATTGCTCAGCAACACTCATGTGCAGTAGCTTAGGGATAACCACTGAAGCCACTTTATGAGCTCTACAGAAATACAACTCCATTCTTGAGGAAACAACTGAACCTACTATTTCACTGAAAACACCTCTCATTAGTACTATAGGTTTGTCTCAGGAAATAATAATATTTCTACAGTAACAGCTTTGAAATTTAAAAAGCAACAAAGGAAAATTGAAAGATGGGTGTAATTTCCAAGATTTGAGCCAAAATGTGAGGAGGGGGGCACACATTTGTACAGTGTATGAAATGAATTTTTACTTGAAAAAATTCTAGTTCTAGTAGAAATGTGTCAGTTTGAAATTAATAACTGTTTTCCTTTGGTGCAGCCTGTGTAAAGAAACGGCTCTACTTCTGAACAGTTTCCCTTCCTTCCCAGATACATGGAAATTCACTACTGTTGCTGACAAACAAAATACCACAAGATTTGTCATACAAATCACATTATAAGAGGTTCCAAAATCTTGACAACGTTGACAGTTGTTTTCAGCAAATGGCTGCTTTCCTCTGCACTGTCAATGTTGATGTCCTTCTGCACATGTAAAAGAGCAATGTGATTAAGGCAAGCTTGTCCACGTTGTATCTGAGCCAAGTCTCCCGTCTCCGAGCGGCACTGAGAGATTGCTCAGCTGTTGTAGATAAGGCAGGAATAGCTAGCAGATTTCTGCCATTTAAAAAAAAGAAACCCAGCATTCTCTGGGCATGCATTTCTGTAGGAATTCACCAACATCTGCTGCTGACCTAAAGTTTCCTATAGAAGTAGCACATTTAATTTGTATAAGCAATTCACAACGATATTAGTCAAAATTCATTTCCTTACAAAAAAATATCAGGTCTGTTCACCAAGAGGAGATAGGTTGAAGTTGAATAAGTATATATTCTTGACGTTGTCATTGGAGCTTCGGGCCTCATAACTTTTTGGCCCATCCTAAATTTATTTTCTGCGCATTCTCTAAATTATATTTTACAAGAGAAACTTTTTAGAGAAAGAATAAAGAGCTCTGAGATCTTGGTGATTCCACAGAAGGCCGACATTTCACACTTATCTTTTTTTTATAGGCTCTCTGAAAATGTTTGATTTTTGGAAGCTAATTTATTCTGGAAGAATTTTGTAGTTGAATTTTAGTGTGACTTAAAATTGTCATATGTGCCATCCTCAAAAGAACATGCAAGATTTAGGTATTTCTTGTTGTCAGGGTAACTTTGATAATCTGTAATTTCTTTGATTTTTGGACAGTAGCTTGTCTACCATTTTATTTACCAGTACTGATGCCGAGAATCTATTCTCTGTCTGTATTTGACTTTGCTTCTTTTGAAATATGAGCACCGTGCAGATAAAAATAAAGAACTCTAGTTATTCCGGAGAAGCTGAACCTGCCCTGTGGTACAGCATTTGTTACGTGATTCATCTATTCTCACTCACGGTCACCATCTAGTACAGCTGCATGCATTAACTGTCTGGCTTCTCTTTGAAAATCTTAAGCCACATTCTTGAGAACAGTTGCTTCGTGTTGGTTGAAACTCTCAGTGGCACTTTTTTCCATTCACAGAGCCAACAGCCTCCAAAGCAGACACATAGTTTCCAAGAACTCAGGCATAGTTCATGATTCCTGAATTTCAAATATTTCTTGTAGGAATCAGAATACCATGTACAATGTCTAAAACCTTCGCACTGGGAATTATAATAAAAGTGCACGTTTATACTGTCAAGTCAGCACACCTGATTTTAAATATTTTCATTCTTATATCTAGCAGAGGGACACAGTTTGGAAACTCACTCATAAAAAATTAATCCAATAGCTGTGAGCAAGCAATTATTTAAAGATATTAGCTTTCGGAAACATTAGAAGGAAAGGAGTTGTGAATGGAATTATTGTATGCTCTTACAGAACAGCTCTGTGTTGTCTCATCCAGATTCATAATTTCCTGTGCACCTTTAAGGTTGTACTAAAAATATAGCAATTGAAAGCTCAAATTTTAGGTCCCAAATTACTGCCTTTCAGATCCATTGAGACATCTCAGAAATGGGTCAAGGTAACAATACATAATTGGTAAGTTAACAAAAGTAACTAATGGAAATAAAATGAGAGTCAATATAATTGTGATAACCTGTAACACCTGTCTTTTTCAGTGTCAACCACACCACAAGGGCTGCAAGAGCTAGCATCTTTATTTTATGTAGTTAGCAGAGAAGAAGAGAGAGATTTCACATACAGCTCTTCTGATTAAACATATCGGTTAAAAAAATGCATAGCATCTAACAACAGAGACTCAAAGCAAATTTGAAAAGAAAACTCTGCACCAGTAAAGGAGAATATTCAGGCATGAAAACATGCATGAACTCTCGTTTTTCTTGCTGCTAATTTTTATTTCACCAAGTTCCTAAAATTTTAATTTTGTAGTGTCATTAGGGCCATATTGATGAGACTTTACAGTGGAAATATATTTGAATTTGGGTGGTAATACCTAATTTACAAAATTTATGAAGTTCTGGTCTCCATCCTTTTTGGATACTGTTTTCAATTCCAGAATTGAAATCTGCCTCCATCAGTATCTCGTTTGTGTCAATCCATTTGTAGGTAGTGTATGCCACTAAATACATATGCCAGTATGTCAATACATTTGTAGATAGTGATACACAAAAGCTGAGAGTGAGGAAATCAACTATTTCTTATATATTTAATTTTAAAAGAAATGTGTTTCTCTCGGTATATCCTTTTAATAACCAAATTTCTCAATAAACATTTTGAATTTAATTGCTCACACAAGTGAGGATAGTTAAGATGTCTCTCATGGAGTTTTGTGACCACAAGAAATGTTATGTTGGAAACAGTTTAAAAACTACTATTTCTCTGCAAGTCAAAATTACTTAGAGATTCCATCTTACACACGTCAGAATAGCTGAGATAAAAACTCAAGTGAAAACACACACTCGTGAGGATGTGCGACAAGGGAAACACTCCTCCATTTCTGGTGGAAGTGCAAACTTGTACAGTAACTTTGGAAATCAATCGGCAGAAAACTGGGAAATAATTCTGTCTCATGATCCAGCTGTACCTCTCCTGGGCATATACCTCAAAGATGGTCCGCCATCCCATATATACATGCTCCACTATGTTCATAGCAGCTCGTTTTTCACAATAACTTGAAACTGGAAACAATAGAAGAATCAGTAAAGAAAATTTATACAAAGAACTACTACTAAGCAATTAAATAAAAGACATCATGAAACTTGTAGGCAAATGGATGGAACTAGAAGATATCACCCTGAGTGAGGCAACTCAGACCCAGAAAGACAAACATGGCATGTACACATTTATAAATGGAAATTAACCATAAAGTGAAGCTACAATCCACAGATCCAAAGAAGCTAAGTAACACGGGGGACCTAAAGGAGGATACTCAATCTCACTGGGCAGGGGAAATAAAATATATAGGGGGAAAGATGGAGGAAGTGAACTAAGTGGAAGGTAGGTGGGTAGGGGAGTAGAAGGGATCAAGTATGGGGAGGACTGATGCAGAAAGAACTGGAATCAGTGTCAGGGAGCATATCTAGGACAAGCTCAAAACTTTGGACAATGGAAAATCCCAGGAATCTATAAGGGTGAGTCTAGCTAAGACTCTTTGCAGTCTGGGCTATGGAACCAGAAAAGGTCTAGAATAACCAGGAAGGGTTTCTAATGGAGGGACAGAGATACCAACCCAGCCTCAAAACCTTTAACCCACAGATTTTTCTGCCTACAGTATGGGTAGTGCTAAAGAAGGAGCAGAAATCGAGGGAATAGCTAACTAATGACTGGTCCACCTTGAGACCCATGCCAGGAGAGACAACCCATTCCTGAAACTCTAAATGATATTCTGCTCTACTTTCAGACAGGAGTCTAATATAATTGCCATGCAAAAGGCTTCACCCAGCAACTGATGGAAACTGATGCAGACCCATAGCCAAACATGGGAAATCTTGTCGAAGAGGGGGAGAAAATATTGAAGGATCCAGTGAGTTCAAGGACATCACAAGAAAACCTACAGAATCAGCTGTTGTAGTAAATATCTAAAAAGTGTACGCTGGTCGAGCCGACTATCTAAGCTGTGGCAGCGGTGCCTAGCTCAACCACGTGGCCTCTCACGTGAGCACTGCAGCTAGAAACGGCCAATCAGAAACATCATCCCTGTCATCCATTACACACCAGCGTGGGAGATGGCTCTGCCAATCTTCCACGCTGTCTCTGCAAGGCTGGGCAGTGCTTGGGCCATCCCGCCATCCACATGGGCTCCTTACAGATGAGACGCTAATGCTTAGATTATCCAAAGGCTTATATATTTGGTAATGATCAATAACAAGATACCCTTACAATCAGAGGTGTAAACCAATACCCAACCTAGATATACCAACTACCTTTGACTGGTGAAGACATGTGAACATCCGCCTCCAATGTTCACCTCTCTCATTTGCAGTCTCTCTCTTAGCTCCTCCTCTTTCTTCTCCTCTTCCTTTCACTCTTCCTCTTCCTCTCCTTACTCCTCCCACCTTAACTTCTCCTACAATCAGCTAACCTTATAACCCATAGGGGCTCGCCGATACTGAACTACCAACCAGAGAACATGCATGGGATGAATCTAGGCCCCTACATATATGTAGCAGAGATACATCTTGGTTCTCATGTGGGAAATATAACAGAAAAAGGAGGGGCTTCTCTCACTCTGTTGTGTGCCATTGAACCCTGTTGCCTTGTCTATCCTCGATAGAAATAGATGCACCTAGCCTTACTGCAATGTGATATGCCATGGGAGACCTCTCCTCTGAGGAGAATGGGAAAGGGAGATAGGGGACAGGAGGTAAAAGGGAGAGACTAGTAGGAGAGGAGAGAGAGGAAGCTTTGTAAGGATGTAAAGTAAATAAATAAACTGATTAATGAAAAAAAATACTATTCCTTAATAGCCTATCCTCCTGGCCCTCATACTTGACTTTGCTAATGACTGGATTTATTAGAACATATAAAGTCTTCTTATTTGCTTTTGAATTTTCTCACTGTGTTGAGAATTTTGTGGGAAAAAGTAATGTTCTAAGTCAGAACATAAATTCTTACATGAAATCACTCTTTCCTTTTTCTGAGATGCATAAGATGAAATTTCTTTTAGTTAATATTTCTAGAGAGTTGGGAAGCTATTTTGCTAGTTGGTTGGTTTTGCTAGTTGTGTTGTTTGTGTATTCTGCAAAATGTTAGTCAAGATTGGAAATAAAACTGAATATGGCTCTATATAAATCCATGGGCATGATTATCTACAGTGCCCAAGTCCCCATTTTCAGCCTGAGTCTACTCCACTCTGATCATGATTCTTGATATGGTAATATATAAAGAACTGAATGAAAAGTAAGAGTCATAAACAGCTTAAAACTCTTAAAACTTGTATGCTTTATTCTTTTGACCAAGTTGTTAAGTATAATTCATAGTGGTTTGATATCACCAGAAGATGTAGTCTAGTTTTTTTAGTGTGACACAAACATCATACTGTTTGTTTTATACTGCCTGTTTTATATGATGTGTCTTTCATACTCTTTCATATAACTACTTTCAGAATCCACCAGTGAAGAATTACCCCATACGAACCACATTGTGCTCATAGCTGGAATGCTTTCTGCCAGAAAAGCAGTTCAGAGTAGTCTCTTTCAGTTGCAAGCACTTAACTCTTACCTGAAGATGTCCAATTAGCATCTTCGGAGAAATTCCTAAAAAAATATAATGAAGTCCATTACTTCCTTCTGATTCTGTATATTCATGTACATGTTATCACACTGTATAATTCCCAACCAGGACTGAGAGACTGAATAAGTGATTCCATGATTCCATCTTAGTCATTTTTTTTATTTTATTTCTTGGACTTGGTAAGTGTGTAGCTCCTGAGAAGCACTACTTAAATATTTGTTGGAGGAGACAAAGCTATTTGTAATAACTCTGCCCCAGGTTTTGCATGTTAGCAAGAGTCTCATTTTCAGTCAACTTTCATGCTATGTATCCTAAGAAATATGTATACAACTGAAATTCTTCTCATGCATAACATTGACATTCAAGGACCCTTACAAGGTTCATTTACTTTACTTAGTGTGCTTGCTTTCATGTGATGTTCAGTATTGGAGCCACTATCATTGTTTATCATATCACACTTCATAAAGAAGAGCTAACTCAAGGGTACCACAAGTCACAAGGAAGAGGCAACACCACATGCCATCATTTCTTTTTTAAATTGTAGTTGGAAAGGGAAATGAATACTATGTTCTGAAATACTGATGCCACATAACAAATGGTCAGTATTCCAAACAATCACACCTTATCTGGAAACCAAGAAAGAGCCAAAGGAACCTTGAAACATAGATGGAGAAAGTCCGTAGTGTCAATAATAGTAAACGAATCTGTCATCCTTGGATGTAGGCAGAGTTACTTCATTTTTGTTTTACATATAGTTGCAGCAAAATTTTGTTTATTTACATGTTATCTGGGGATTAAAAGAAAAATAGTTGCTCTAATTTGTAGTCACAGGACTTGAAGAAAATAAATCAGAAAATTCTCAAAATTGCTAATGGTTATATATTTTCAGAAAAATATATAGGAGACTTAACTTGTTTTTGGGATATTTCAATGTAACATATTGAAGTCTAGCTAACTGATGCATTTGACATTAGTACCAATCCTAACACACATCCTATCCTCCTTTTCTACTTCCTCAGATAACCTTCCATGTCTCTACATTTGTTCTTCCAACATTGATTACTTAGTGCTTGTCATATTAAAAATACCTGATACCATTCTTTCTCAAGCTCTTCCTATGACCTTTAGAGGGAACTCAAATGAAGACATAAGCACTGGACCAGTATATAAGTTAGTGTCTGAGTGTTTCTCTACCAATCCCTTCCCCATAACTTCTGTCTGCTCCAAATAGCAAATAAAAACTGCATGTCAATGCCAAAGACACTCAATAGTTTCCCACATAGTTTCAAGATAGATCCAGTTTTAGCCTGACTCCTTTCTGTGTTCTCTGCTTAGTTGATTGCACTGTCTGCCTGGCCAGACAACTGTTTCTACCTGGTTCGGGACCAGAGGCATTTCTCCGAGGAACTTTGTACCACTAACAAATTCTAGGAAATCTGTCCATGGAATCACTAGAATAATAGCAATAGCTTTCGGAGTTCAGGAGACCATCCAAAACTGTAGCAGAAGTTAAACAATTTTCACTGTGTTTTTTTCTTGTCCTTCACTCTGTGAACCACACAGACAAACTTACCCTATCTATAGAATGACTGTTCCTTTAAGAAATACTGTGCTGTGACTTCTGTGATTCATCTCATAATCCATGAGTCATAACTCTCTACAAGCAGAATTCTTCAGTGTGAAATGCATTCCTCCATATTGGCTCTGCTGCCCAAGTGAAGATTATTCCTGAACCTTTGGCTTGTGTTGCATTGTTTTGCTGACTATAAATTTCTAAGTACTAATGTTACTAATACCACTTTGTGATAATTTACTATTCTAGTCCATATTTTTGCTTTAGATCAAGTTCTTATAGTACAGCTTAGGCACATTTATGGGCATTCCTGCTTGCTTAGATACAATTAGATCACATTGCTTAATTAGTAAGATGTGCATGGTTGTGAGGGAAGGCATACTTCCCACAATCTCTTTCTCCATTCCCAGAAAGTTGCATCATGAATGTTACTTTTGAAAAGTAATTGTGCCATTCTCTGAGTATTATTTATTGTCATTTGTCAACTCCATGAAGTAGGCAATTAACAACTGTTTCATCCTAACAGAACTCTATTGTTCATGTTGTTTGTAAGAACCACCTTGAAAGTCCAGACATACCACCCGGGCTGTCTTGAGAATTGTAGTTAGAGTGGTGGCACATTTGAAACTCCTTGGGAGCTAAACACTACTCTCATTATTTGTGAACTATCTGAAATTCCTGTAGCTGTTATTTAGGGTCTTTGGGCCTTTTAAACTTCACCAAGGTTGTAATACTTCCTTGAGAAGATATGAACAAGTATCTGTTCTTTTCAGATTAAACCCCAGTTACAGGCCAAAATTTGCTTGCAGGAGCATAGGGTGACTCCAAGGCAGTTGTATAATTGAAAAATATATCGTAGTATGGTGCTGGCATTTGAAAGCTCAATCCCGAGTCTCTCTGTACAGGTTGCAGGAAGTTTAGTTCATTGGGGAGTCTCTTTCTTCCCAGTTATTGCCTACTTCATTTATAGGTTTGGAGAAGAACACAGCAAATAGTGTAGTTTTCTGAACCTTACAAACATGATGAGTTCTCCTACCCTAGTCTTTTAGTTTCATTTACTTACTGAGTCTTACAAGTCTCCTCACAGGAAGGATTGTTTTAATTTGGAGAAAAGAGCTGCACAACATTCCATCCTTTTCTCCTGCTACTATATTTTTCTTGTCTCCTGCACATTTCCCTGAGCCTTGGAGTGGGTGGTATAGATGTTTGATCATTTTCTTCCATCTGTGGCTGAGTATCCACACATTGAACCACTATGCCATAGAAACAACCACCTATTATCAGGAGTTTGGCCTTTTTATGCGTGTCTGTTCTATACTTCCCATTGAAAAAGAATTATGCATTTAAGACTGACCAGGCCAGACAGCAGAATAATGCATGGGCACAAAAAGATGGTAATTTGGTGGACACATCATACATATCCATTTGACAAAATAACATAGATGACCTGCCCACTGGGCCATATAACCTTCCAAATCACAGGGTTTTGTCCTGGCTTATAGTATCAGATATGAGTTAACGTCTGTGAAGTTTTCTTTAAAGATGGCTAAAAGACAGTTTGATGTTCCTGAAGCTCCCTTGCTACAAATCGTGCCAGTGAACACACTTTGCTCATCATGTTCACACTGTAGCACATGAGGTCCATATATGAGCAGGACTGTTTGGGTAAACTATCCTCTAGCAGTCTGCATGCTGCCTTCTGACATTATGAAAGCCAGACAACAGGGAGTGAGCTTCCATCTTAGGTCCAGTCTGATTCCTCATGTCCTGTAATCAAAGAACATTGTATCTTTAGCAAAAGGCACTTTCCTGTCTACTTCATACATGCAAGCAACAGCAATGGAAACATCATGATTGTTAGGGGACCTCAGTGTCCTCCTTGCTTAACAATTCATACTGAGATAATTCACCTCTGTTATTGGGATTTCCAACCAACCACTATATGGTTCCTAGGAGTGCCCTTTCATATTCAGAGTGTCTCTTTAAAATGCCTTAATAATTGCTCACTTTACTGTGCTTCTATGGGCTCCAAAATATTCAAGGGTTAACATTGTATAAAGAAACCTTCAAACATAAAGTGGCAGTATCTCTAAAGGTCCACCACTGTCCTCTGCCAGCAAGGGTCTGTTTGTCTTAGAAGGTTAAAGGGACACTACAGAAGGAACTAACAAGGTCCAATATCACATGAGAAGACCCCATAATTTGTTTCAATGGTATCATCAAAAAAGTAATGTTGGATACAACATGGATTGGAGATCTTACAGTGTGAAGTCCTTTATAACACACATTCATTTTCTGGGTTTCATTCAGTCTCAGCCTAGGTGCTACAGCTCTCAAATGAATGGGAATCTGTCCATTCTTGACACACTGCTTTTTGCTGGGTGAGCTTGTATTGCTTGGTTTAGGCTGGGCTCAGGGGGAACATGCTCTAGCATACTGTGGCCACTGATGGTTCTGACAGGCTTTGGTCAACACCATGACTCTTGCCCCCTCCCCCCTTTTTAAACTACTTAAAGGGTTTCAGTGTATATGAGCAACTTCTACCTCAATTATATTTCCTTGAAGAGATAAATGCACAGCACATACTCTGGATTGTGACTGCCCACTCTGAGATCAAGCTTTATCTTCTTCACCTGCACTGTTTTTCATTTATAGTTTTCATGAACTGCTGCTCAGGCACTGAAATCCTTATTCTGTAATGAGGTTGGACCTGTCTATCATTTCTATCTCTTTTCCCCTGGGTTCTAGGTTTTGTATCCTGGGAAGTGGCCATTAGCTCAACTCTAATTTGCATTCTCTTACCCTACATCTTGCCAGCCATACATAAAACATCTCCAGCTGATCCTTCTCTTTCCCAGTGTTTCTTCAAAGTCAGAAGCTAACAAAGGAGACAGGACATCTATGCTTTCTTTTGTCTTTGTCATCCTTCCTACATAGGAAAGTAATTTCTGGGAAGAAAGTCAAGTATCAGTTGTGTCTGATACTTGAAGAAGGTGGATAACATGGATTTTCTTTGAAGACATTCTCCTCTCAGAAGACTTGGTATTGGTTGTATGCCCTAGGATCTATTTTTTAAGGAGCATATATTCATATTACATCAAGGAGGCATACCATCTCACATGAAGAAAGGGTGCCATACAAATATCACCCTTATACACTGATCAGCCTCAGTTTACTGTGTCAGCATCCATTCCTACACCCACCTCTCTCAACTCATTGATTAGTTCTATTTGTGCTCATTCCAGTGGTAATTGTGTTTTGTGACTTCCCCAGAGGCTGCCTAAACAATGTCTAGGAAGCTGAGCCTGCCAGAATGTCTCATTTTCATGGCCATTGTTTACTGCTTTTACAACCTTGTGAGGGGGGTCTAAAATCTTATAATTTGTCAAGGCTTTGAAAAGGCTTCCTGAGACTTGTGACTTTGGTTACTTTTTGTTTCTTATGAGAGTCTGTCTTCCCTCCATGAAGGAAGTTTTCATTTTGGGAGAGTGGCTACATAGCCAATGAAAATACTGGCTTCAGAGATGGCCCACTTTACTGCTACAGTTAGTGCTCTAAATACAACCAAGCACGTGAATCAGGATGCAAACATGTTCCCTGAAAGTGGCAATGAAAGGTAGAAAATAAAAATTCGACTGTCAACACTTGATCTAATGCTCATAATTCAAGCTATAAAATGTCTAAAACCCAGTTTTATGACTAATTTGCTGATTTTGAGTAGAAACAACTTTACTTTTAAAGTGATATGAAGGTCAACTATGAGTAGGTTTAGAAACAGTTGAAAATAAAATGTCATTCCTATCAAGGCAGGGTCCAGCGCATATGGATATACTGTAGTGTTACACTCAGGGCTGAAGTCTAATTGATATCAATTCTTCATAAACTATTTGAAAAATTTGAACCCCTCAGTTCTAAAACAATTGCAGCAGCAATAAAACAAAAAAATCTAACTCAAAAAAAAATAAAATATACAAAACCAGTAGATTTTAAGACAGGAGACATTACCCACCAAGGGAAAGATGGTCATTCAGGACAGATGAGATGCATCCTATGGGGATCCTGTGGTCACACAGCACACTTTATTGGTGGATTCCTGACAGCAGCACTGTCAGCCTTACTAACTGAAGGGAGGCAAAATCCTTAATTCTATGAAACAGTGAAAAAAGTGGAAGGATATAGTGGTCATACCAAGTTGGACAGAACACTAGAGAAGACAGACATATGCACAAAGAATAATTCTTGAGATCTAGAGTCAACTCAAGACTTGGGAACATGTCTGAGGAAGGCTCAAGGCTAGAAAAGGAGCCTGTGAAGGAATTGTAGAGAGATGGCTCTTGGGACTCTAATTGGTCTAGAGATAGCTCTTGTCAATCATAATTGATAGCATTTTAAAGTCTTGTGTAGTCTAGGTGAAAATAATTCAGTGTATATTCTAGTCTACTCTGATCCCACCTAACACTATGATGTGTTTTCTTGATTTTATTTTGATATATATATATATATATATATATATATATATATATATATGTATATATATATATATATATATATATATATACATTTGAGATAGGGTCTCATGGTAAAGCTGATGTTGACCCAGAACTTACTATGTAGCCCAGGTTAGCCTTAAAGTCAGTTACCCAGTTGTCCTTCCTGCATGGATAGTGGGATTTCAGGCTTGTGCCATTAGGTCCAGATTCTTCTCAATTGCATTTATATTCCTATAAATTTAGATTTAAAAGAGACAAATGTACCCAAGTCACTCTATGAAACCAACAATACCCTGTTACCAAAGCAAGAAGAGATGTAACAGAAAAGAGGAATCAAAGTTAATATCAGTGACGAACATAGAAGCAAAAAACTTAAAAAAAAAACCCTCTTAACAAACTACTTGTAAAATATTGAGAAGTATAGGAGAAACTATCTATAATAAAGCCTAAAAAATACAGATTAAAAAATTGGAAGAACTTTAGAATATAGAATGAGGGCTAGATAGATGGTCAGTGGTTCGAACAGCTTATTGTTCTTACAGAAGACCTGAGTTTGTTCCCAGGATTTGTGTTGGGTGGTTCACAACTGGTAAACTGGACAACCTCTTTTGACCTCCATGGGTACCTGTACTTATATGCATGTACACCCACATATACTTACAGGTTAAAAAGTCTTTAGAATGTTGAATAATGTCTTGTATTCTTGAATTGCAAAAACAAATACTATTTGAATTTTAAACTACTGATTTTTTAATTCACTTTACATCCCAATCACTGCCCCATCACCCCCTTCCAGAATTCCTCTCCCACCCTTCTGCTTCCCCTCTGAGAGAATGAAGTATCCCTGCACCCTGACACATCAAATCTCTGCAGGACTGGGTACATCTTCTCCCACTGAGGCCAGACAAGGCAGCCCAGCTAAAAGAACACATCTCTCATACAGGCAACAGCTTTTGGGATAGCCTAAACTCCAGTTGAAGACTGAATTGCACATGTGCTACATATGTATGTGGGGCTTAAAGAATTGAGGGTCCCGAAGGTGATAGGAACTGCAGAGGAAGGCCGACAGAGTCAACTAACCGAGGCTCTTGGAACTCTCAGAGACTTAACCACCAACCCAAGAGAAAACAACTGAAACTTTTCTACAGGTTCTCTTTAATTGCCTGTGTTGAAATACCAATGACTATTTAGAGACATAAAAAAGTGTATGAATCCAGTGAAAATTATCCATAATAGCCAAAGTAATCTTGAACAATGATGGCAACAACAAACATGTAGGTGACGTTATATCTGATTTCAACATGCACTACAAAAACTGTTATCATGGAAGCTCACATCAAAATAGGCACCTATAATAATGGAAAAGAGAGGGACCCATATAGACCACTGACCCATAAAACTGGATCCATATAGACCCCTGACTTTCTACAGAGATGCTAATAACACAGTAAAGAAAGAAGAGCCTTCATTAAATGGTGCTGGAAAAATTAAAAATGAACTTGCTGAGGAATGAAATTAACACTTATACATATACACTATGGATGATTGCTCTGTTACGTATGGAATAACAGAGGTAGAAATGGAAACCATTATGTAAGTAGTAAGCTAGGCTAAGGAGTACAAATAATAAAAATATGGCAAGATCTCATTCACACATGGGATCTAAAACTTCATTTGAACAGAAATTTGAACAGTTGATACCAGAAGGTGGTAGGGAGGGGAGAGAGTAGTGACAGAATAGCATGAGGTTGATCAGAGGACTCCAGGTTATTTTAGATGGATTAAGAATTTCTAATGTTACCACACATGGTAGGATGACCACAGATAACAATAATGCTTCAAAGAGCTAGGAGAAAGAGTTCTGAGGGTTTTCAGTATAAGATATAATCAATATTTAAAAAGATAAATGTATCTAACCTGATATAAAGCATACATGTGTAAAACAACACAAAGCTTCTAACAAATATTACATGTTTATTTTGTTGTGTCTCAGTTAAAACAGTTACTTATAATTTTAAATGATTTTTTCAATACCTGCAAGATGATCCAATGTACAAAGGTTCTAGACCCTCAGCCTGACAACCTGAACTCTCTCTTGACCCATGTGATGGATGGAAAGACCCTGTTCCCTCAAGTTCTCCTCTGACTTCTTGCTTGCTGTGTCACACCGCCACCAAATAAAGAAATATAAAATTTGATGGCATGTTTCTCCAATTCTTTATTCCCCGAAAGTAGGTGTCTTCATTATCATGTCTTATAATGCTGCTTTCAGCCCCAGATTCTTCAGTTGCTATTTGTATTTCATTCTTAGAAAATATCTCGGAACGTTTGCTTCTGCCTTTCGTTAGAATGATGGTATTGAATTGACAGCTTATCTCTGTGGTTGGCAGTGTGGTGGCCTCGATCAGAGGAGCTGATCCCACCGAGATAACCATGCAGAGCAGTATGTTTTCATTTTGGCAGGAGGTTAAGATTTAATTATATATGGCTCAGCATTCGGCATTGCACATAACACATATGCACATATGTTCACATATGCACATAACATGTCTTTGTCTCTATTGTTATTTCTAAATTTTAAAACATGATTATTTCATAATTCTTAAATTTTATGACAAAAAATGAACTTTCTAGAACCTAAATAGACTGGGGAGTCTTAATTTTGAATAGCACTATATGTATTTGTATGTTATTTTAATGAAAGAGTAATTCTACATCTCTAGTAATGTGTAATAGCTAAAAACAATGAGAAATTATAATTTAAATAAATAAAAATTAAAACTTCTAAAAAAATAAATTAATTTATAAATGCATTTAATTTCTCTGATACAAAGTCTCTGACCAAAAGTAAGTACTTTGCTATGTGTTTTGTGATATGAAAGATTCAATTTAAGAAATTAATTATTGGACTTAGGTACTTTGTTCATAGATATCATAAAATCCTAGAACTTGTATCTCTTTATAATTTAATAACTGCAATAGGATGTAGAAAAATATTAAACAGAATCTATTACATATAAACCTACTGATAAGACTTAGATTCTAATCAATAACATTTAAATTTTCATAATGAATTCCCAACCAAGAATATTTACTAAATAGCTAAAGAGTTGGTTCAGTCAGTGTGACGACTTAAACATGGAAGACTGCTGTCAAATACATAGAATGCAAATACTTTGTTTTGGAATATAAGCTTTGAGTAAGTCACAGGATTCACCTTTGCTATTTTGCTCAAATGAAGCAAACGACAAACCATCCAAGAGAACAGCCTACTGAGGCAAATGTTGGCACATAGAACTGAGATCGCAAGTGTTTAGGACAGGTTTTCTTCTATGAATTTACCTATAGCTCCAACTTTACATGGAACTGAATTACACCCACCCATGTGCTTTAAACAGAACACCCCAGGGCCGTGTCTGGCGCATGACATGAAGTTTCTCTGTGTGCTTTTCTATCAGATGTCGGTGGTCAAGGTTCCCTCGAAGGAAGACAGAGTGTGTTTTCAAAGAAGGGAACCTTTGCCTTCAGTGGCTTGCATGACTCACTCATGTTGCAGGGGATAATTTCCCTGCAAGCATTGAGAGTTTTGTTATTTTCCTTTTGGGAGAAGGAATGGAGGGGTTTATTTTAGGTCCTAGGAAAGGGATCATTAGTGGGAATTCAGCAAGAAAACTACCCAAGATGTGACCTGGACTCATTCATATTCTTCAGATGCTACTTCAAAATATAATTACCCTTGAAATCTTAGAGCTCTTTTTCCCCTTCTCTTCTTCCTTTCTTTGAAGGTGAAGGAAACACTTAAAATAATGACTAGGGACAGTGGTATTTATAGGCTGCGATTGTCTGCCAGTCCTTCTTCTCATCCTAAAATAAACAGATGACCATATGTAAAGTCACCATTGAAATGCTCAGAGAATTTTCAGTCTTTTATGTTTAGAATGCTCATACCATCATCCAAAAAGAAGAAAAAAACCCACAAAGTAAAAAAAAAAAAGTGGTAAACCAGGGTCACTACCCTTAGATTCCCAAGTGAGTCCATGAAAGGCAGCCTGAAGTCTAGGCTGCATCTTGTATTTTTTGTCTTCCAGTCAAGAATCTTACCTCTGAGTGTTTTTCACATGGAGAATCAGGCCTTTTGGTGCCAAGATTGTACATAAACTGCTTGGATTATTTGGAGCCCAATTGGCATCTCAGAACATTCCTAGGTTTACAGCCCCCTGAATAGCTCTGACCTGTTGTCGAGAGTCAAGCTCCATATCAAAAGAAGTGTCTTGTTTTTTACTGGTCTGTTCTGTTCTCCTTTCCTACCTCCACAGTGCCACGTGGGGCTTGCTCTCTCACATCGATACACTTGCAGCTGTCTAGGGCTCTGCTTTATTGCTCATTGTGGAATGCATGCTGAATACAAACCATCATGATATGAAATAGGCAATCTTGTGTGCTTTTCAGCTACTCCGATGTTCAAACACACATAACCAACCATCGATATAGAAAATTCTCCTCTAAGCAGTTAGCCTATTACAGTTTGTGACTTTTCAACTTGGAGAATGATCCTCGTTTCTCTCTCTGTCCCATTCAGAACAACTTCTTTATTGTATTTAGAATGGTATAGCTGAAAGGCAATAAGGAACAGCAATATCATAGAGCGGTTCACATTACACTGAATTTTATTGTAGCCTGACATTGGGAGTGAACCTTTGGAATCTTTGAAGGCAGCATAAAGGCAAAGCCTGCTTTTTAATGGACTGGAGAAAAATATTCTGACATAGTGATAAGTGAGGTGACTTCTAGAAATCATGACTTGGAAACACTTTCTGAACAAGAGCTATTTCTGTTGTCCCAATTCGCAGGATGATATTAAAACAGCCTGCCATGGGCCAGAGCTCCTAAATCCCACCTCCTAAGGACAGGGCTTCATTTGAAAAGAAATACTGTGATCTATAACCCTACTAAATTCCAGATGAAAACACTTGTCTCCCATCTTCCTCCCTTTCCTCTCCCCAACAGTTATCTCAACGCTATTAACTATTTGGTGTTGTTACCATATTCACTTTAGTCTGTTTGCTTTCTAATTATAAAATGAACACACAAAATGGTTTTATAAATGTGTTAATTATCTTTATTTTCAGAAAACAACACATCTTCTTAGCCATAATTTTCTATCCCAGATATGCTTAGAGTTTTATGTTCTTTTTTTAAAAAATATTTTAAAGAATGAATGTATATGTGTTTTTAAACTGCTATGAGAATATTGGATTGAATAGTGTCCCTCTCAGATTATTATGGGTTAAATTAGAAAGAAACATACTTGATGTGACTGAGCACTACTGTTTAATTAAAAAAAAAAAAACCAAATGATTTTCTACTCTTTTCTGTCTTTGCCACTTCTGTGTCCTTTTCTCCATGTTTCCCCAACTAACCTTTTCTGTTGTTATGCCTGGCACATAGTAGGTCCAGAGTCAATATTTGTGTGTGTGAATGAATGAATGAAAGACTCTCAGGCTACAAGAGCTCCTTGGTTCACTTAAGTCCACTGCTCTTAGCAGCATTCAGTGTATAAACTGGATGTGTTGTTGACAACTTTCTTCACTCTTTGTGTGCATAAGCTAAGAATAAACAGCGCTGAGGGGAAGGGAGTGCTTCCCTCGCTGGGCGACTTACACCATCATAAACTCACCAAAGTGTACCACACAGAGCCAGTGATCACAGAAGGCCGGCAGCCCAGGCCCTGTCATTAAATAGAGAAGCCTGTCTTCACTGTTTTTGTCTAAACAGACTCTATGTATTTTGGAAATTTCCACCACACTTCCTTCTGAGTTGCTCCTTTTCTCCGGATACTTAGATGAGTATTTCACAAGAGTGAACGTGGTGAGGAAACCTGTAAAGTGATGCACGTACGTTGTATCTTCTGCGGATTACATGGTGTTAGTGCTTCTCTATCATGGCTATGTCTGTGAACATGTTTTTTTTCCTTAGCAGTAATCCAGTGAGTTTTCTGTTTGAAACCTTTAGGGTGTTTCTGGTATGAATGTACCAAGTGCAAAGCATCCTCAGTTCATACACACAGTGCAAAGACATTAAAATTCTGACTTTTTTTTTTTGGTAAGAATTGGTCTCAGCAACTACATGATTGTTCTCTCTGAACTGACTGGAAGGGATAACCTCCCATGCTTAGACTTTTACTTGAGTACCAGTCACGTCTTAGCTTGTTAGAATAATACTAAGAATCATTTGAAATGTCTCACATTCAAATTTCTGTTGTTTTTATTGGTGAATCATCATGCATGCATGTGCATGTGCTCATGCATATACGTGAGTGCACGTACATGTGTGTATCAGGCACTGCTTTGTTTTGAGTTGTTTAATGTATGAGGCCATGTATCCAGTACTGAAAATTTTCCATTTTTTTTAAACATTAAAGTTCAGTAAGTTGCTGTTAAAGCCTTAGCTTCAAAGGCAGAAACATGCTGAGATGCAACACTGAAAGCTGGTTGTCATAAATCACAGTCTGAACAGTCTTCCCATTTTGAGTAATATTGTATGTTTGGGGAATTTGTTGTAAAGGTAATGACACCCCTGACTTTCCTACAATAGTCTATACTAAGTTAGACTATTTGGAATAACTTTATGCTCCTTGTTACCTGAAAAAGCTAAGTGTATTCAGGTTATTGCTGTTATTCACAAAACAGCAAGCATGTGTGGATGTTATCTGGGCTTTGGAAAATATAGTTTAATGTAAGGTTAAAATTCAGAAGCTTAAGATATAAACTTATATCAAAATTAAAATGCTTTTCAATGGAAAATTCATTGGCTGGTCAACTTGAATTTCTGTTTCAGTATGGATGGATTTTTTGACTCTTTGGAATAGGCGAGAGGTGGTCAGGCATGCCCTTTTAAATATCCCCTTACTTACCTGAGTACTGAAGTTTCTAAATTGCAGTTCTCTCACAGAAAATGTAGGGGACGTAAATAGCTGCTTTCCAGCTAGAATCATATCGATCCCTGTTAGCATACACTCTTTCTAGACTTAGATCTCCATTTCTGTCTCACAGCAGATTGGAGAAAGAATGTGAAATGCCACTGGACACAGACATAGCAAAAGAAAAATCTCACTCAAGACCCCTGCATAGAAAGAGAAGGCAAGCAAGTGAGATGCAGGCGTGTGGGGCAGGATATCCACAGTAACGCAAGATAGAAAAGGTGATCTTACCTTTTTAAACCGTATCTTTGTAGAGGTAAGGATATACACATCTTATAAACTAGTAGAAATGCTTAAATTAAACCTCTTTATTAGAGAAAATTCAGATCCGGAAGTGTATCATTAAAGCAGTGGTTTTGTATTTGCAGTTTAGGGCTGTGTTTAGCCATTCTGAAAAGATGGCCTTCTTCATTTCTCTCTGCCATACAGTCTATGGCTTTTCTAGACTGAATCCTAAGAGGTTTTAAACATATAAATCAAACGCATTGCTGGTAGTTTATAAAAGAACAAGAGCATAAAAATTTACAAATTGAACTTCTAGGAAAATAGACAATTAAAGCACAAAAGTAAATACACATTGATACTGTAGTCACTATGATACTGATGATGCAATATAGGTAAAATTTTATTTAAAGAATGCAACAGTAAAGCATAGTTTCTCAAGAGAGAGTTCAGGGACTCTGAAGGTACACAGTCAGGATTTTGATGTTTCATTGATGGAAGTTACTATGCAAATAGTATTTTAAGATATATGGTTCATTTCTTCTTTCCATATGACAAATGCCATCTATAGTTCTAATGTTGTTTGCATAACGTGAGGAAGAAACTAGAATTGATTCGAGGAGAGCTACAATTCAGCCACATGACATTTTTACTCTTCTTTCAAACCTTTGCATTTTGGAAACTGCCAAGTACTTCTGCAAACAAAACAGCCCCACTAGTTCCCAGAGCAGTGGAGAGCAAAGAGATGGGAGGAATCATACAAGCCTTCCTCCATTTTACTTTCTTCAGATCTGGACATGGATTGTAGTAGTCAAAGTGTTGTAAGAAGGTTTGATTAAAACTATTTCCTGTCTGCTTCCTGACAGAGAATTTGATTAATATGAGTAGTATCACTATAGCAAAATAAAAAAAAAATAGAAAAGTTTTGGATAACGTGCAAAGGGTATCACATGGAGAATGTACCAGGATCGTAAAAACCTTACATACTCAGCCCCTCAAGTTTATCATCTTTGTAGGCTCTTTGTACTGCCAAATCACTAATATTATGGGCTGTGCAGAAATTGGCCATCAAGAGGTTTTCTTAAAGCAAACTGATGCTGTCACTCCATGTTACCCAGTCTTTATTTGAATTCACTGTCAAAGGGCATGCCATTTTTATGGTTTTGAAAAAAAGTCCATTGAGAAGGCGACTGCATAGTAAGCTACCTTCCCAGCTTGACCCCATCTTAAGATTTTTATTGCCTGAACCGGCACCAAAGAAACTTCTTGAAAATAACACATTCCTTGTCCATTCAGTGGTTAATGATGCTTAAAAAATCAGTTTGTGACTGTGACCTAAATTATGCCAGAAGCCATAAAGTTATGAGTTTCTTTAAGTTTGAATGTGACCCACATGCTTCACATCACTGCACTGACCCCATAATACCGTTGATTAGTATGTACCCACGCACTCACATGCACTCACACACATGCACACACACACTCACACACACTCATACACATACATAAATATACAAACACACACACACACACTCACACACACACTCATACACAAATACACACACACACTCATACACAAATACACATACACACACACACTCATACACACACACACTCATACACACATGCACTCACACACATGTGGGACAGAAAGTGACTGGACAAAAAGCAATAGTATTTTTCAGACTTTCATGTTAAGGAAAAGGTTCCTGAAAGAGATGCAAGTGAACTTGAAGCCAAGCATTTGTTTGGCTTTGCTGCAGCAGGCTGAAGGAATGTCAACTTTTTTTTTTCAATGACTTCAGCTCCTAATTTGAAAGCTAGGATTTTTAGGAGTGAGCAAGAGACTATATTTGGCCAAAAAATTCTGCTGGCTTTACTTAGCCAATCTGCACATTCAAAACAATACTTCTTTATCAAAAAAACAATAGTCTGTTTTATTCACAGCACATGTAGAAGTTGGAACATCGACCAAATTCCACTTTCTTCTCTTGCAGTGTGTCTGTAACCAGCTAATGAGCTGCAACAGAGCCTGGCCTTCATTTTCAGCAAATTAAGTTCATCCCCACAGGAATTGTGGTCTGGCTGTGGCACCAGTCCTAGGTATGGGTGGGATTTGTTTCTTCTACCAGTTGTAGGTTAGCCACATGGGTACGTGCTGTCGCACCACACAACAGAATCTTCTCTATAATAGCCAGTCTAAGTAGCCCTCTACCCCACAAAAGCAGATTCCATTTAATTTACTTTGTGTTTATAGCACTCCCTCTCAAACCGCATCATTGGCATGGCCTGATGTTTATACAACTTTTTATTTTAAACTATTTATTCAGAGTCGAGGCCTCAGTAGTACTCCCTGTCAGACCTACTGAGCATGTTCAACTTGTGAATTCTGAATGTAAGTTGGGAAGAGTGATATGAGTCTGTGGGGTTTTTTCCTTGGGGTGCACATATCCTGACGGCGTAATGACTAAAGAGCAAAGGAAGGTTTTCCGTGTGCTGGTAGAAATTTGCAAGACAAACTGCCACTAGGAAATTTAACACTCATAGATGGCGAACAGTCTCTGCCTATTGTAGCTCCACATGCTTCGATGAAAGATCTTAAAATCAGTTTTAAAACATTAAAACTTTAATCCAGAGCTGGAAAAAGTGTTGTTCATTACCCTTCTAGCATATAGTAATACCTCAATTGTTGTAATGGAAGTTAGTGGTCAAACAGATACTTGCTAAAGGAACAAAGGAGAGTATTCACAATTCTGTACCTGACTTCTAATTTGGGGCTTCACTCCAGGTTTAGTTTTTCTGAACCTCACAGTGTTTTTTAACTTTTAGCACAAGAAGAATGATATAATATGTAAATAGGCCCTTTATGTATATGTTACAGTTGATAGCTTAGTGTTTTTGTGGGCATCCTAACAGTCAGAGGGGGTGTATCGCTGACTCTTTGTCTTTATTGGTACTCATTTTTTTCCTACTGAGTTTCCTTGTCTAGCCTTGATAGTGAGGGCTTTTGCCTTATCTTGTTATATCTTATTTTGCCCTGTTCAGCTCTTGTCTTTTGGAGACCTGCTTTTTTTCTGAAGAGAAAACAGAGGGGGATCAGATCTAGTGAAGAAGAAATACTGTTGGAGGGAGTTAGGAGGAGTACTGGGAGACAAAACTGTGGTCGGGATGTACTGTATAAGATAAGAATCTATTTTCAATAAAAACAGACATTTATCTGTATAAAATGTAGCTTTGTTCGTTTCTCCCTCCTGTAGAGAAATGTTAAGCTAGCAACATGGCTGCTCTGGCACAAGATCACATCCAAAGACGTTCTAGATCTATGTGATAGAGCTGGAATGCAGACACACTACATACCTTTAATCTCTCTGCTTTGAATATAGACATGCTCATAGGACAAGCCTTCAATCCCAAACAATGCACATAAGTTTGGTTTGGAGGTAGAAGGAAGCAGCCATGTTTCAAAGTTACTTCTAATTGAGGAACAGATGAGCCAGAGATTGGATATGATCAACTCACAGGAGAACAGCACTAGAAAGAGAGAATACTTCAGAAATCAGGGCAGAGAGAGAGAGAGAGAGAGAGAGAGAGAGAGAGAGAGAGAGAGAGA
>JANHMN010000014.1:7750415-7815651 GCA_030674055.1 Rhabdomys pumilio | reverse complement strand
GAGAGAGAGAGAGAGAGAGAGAGAGAGAGAGAGAGAGAGAGAGAGAGGAGAGGAGGAGGAGGAGGAGAGTAGGAGGAGGAGTAAAAAGAAGAGGAAGATTAGGAGGAGGAGGAGGAGGAGGAGGAGCAGAAGGAAGAGGAGGAGGAAGCCATAGTTTTTACCTGGATGGCTTTTACAGAGACAGAATGCAGAAAGAACAAGCTAGACACAGGTGAAGATAGAACGAACCAGAGAAAGAGAAGGAGCGAGAAGATGAGACTAGATTGCAAGACTTAATTTGAGGCCAAACAGCAATTCAGTGAGAAGCTGAGAGAAGCCAGTTTGAATCAGCCAGCTTAGAAAGAAGTTTTGGCTAGAACAACTGAGTTGATACAGCCTAAAAGAGTTTGGAAAAAGAAAGGGTGAGCTTATTCATTGGTAAGCCTCCAAGATGACAATTATACCTGGAAAATAGTTAGTTTTACCCACTCCTCAGACCAGGGTTGGTAAAAATTGCCATTAGTTTATAAAATGGTAGAGTGCTGGGAAAGAAGAGAGTGTAGATGCTGACAGCTTCTGGCCCAGGATCCAGGATAATGCATGGAACATCGAGGCAGCAGAGAAACTTCTGAGGATGATGAAACCAGGGATATATGAGCACAGGACCCAGAGAATCTCACTTAACCACCAAGGATGGCTCATGGAGACTAGCATAAAATGGGTCAGAGTGCTGGTAGAATGTTGATGATAAGTCTAGATTCTTCCTTGCTGCCTACCCCTCCACTCCCCTTCTCTTTCCCCTCTCCTCCCCTCCCCTTCCCTCCTCTCCTCTAGTACTTTAAGTTCCTGGAAATGAGAGGCAACCTATTGGAAAGTAGACTAACAGGAGGCCTTATTTCTGTCATGATGTGAATGGGGACTGCAAATAAACACACTGTTACAGGAGAAATAAAAAGGTAAAATTATCTATATTTTGGACATCTGCCTAGCTTTTAGTACAGAAGAGCAGAATTATTCCTGACGCTCCAGGTTCCAGTGTCATAGGGTAGGGTACATTGTAAGTACGCAACAAACAGTTGTCCACAGAATGAATCAGTGTTGTAGAATAGCATTTCCTGCTAACTGCTCCAGATCTTTGATCTGGTTTCTCTGTTGGGTCACATTAAAAATGTCCTGCCTTACTGCTGCCTGCTGCATGCCAGCTTGGCTTGTTTACCCTGTGGTTTCCCACATTCCAAACAGTGCGGATTGCTTGAAATTATACTTCAGCGTTTTCTGGAGTGTTTCTTCTGCCCACCCTTCTTGCAGCATCTCTACTCAGTTCCCTGTATACCAGCTGCTGCAATAGCTTGCTGTCACTAAGCCTCGACATGCGTCCACCCCAGAGGAGTTAAGGGAGACCACATCAGTGCTGGAGAACTGGCTGTCTGCCAGCACTGCACTGTGGGTCATTCTAGCTTGTGCTTTGGTGAGGTCTATTTTCCCCATTGCCTTTCAGTGGTGAAGGAGGAGGGGGGTAAGATGGAGTACTACAAAACAGAAACAGAAAGCTCAAAGTGTGAGCAGAAAATTCCCTCTTTCCTCTTGAGCAGATGAGACCTGTTCAGAGGATGTTCCACTTATATTTTCACTTCTGGACTAATTTCTTCCCAGTTTTCTGGTGCTGACACCTGTAATCCACATGGGTTATCCACTGACATCTTGAGCTATAAGGGACCAGCACAGGCAAGATTGTGTTTCATTCTTGTAAAGACATCTGCTGTTGTGCACTGCTGAGACCTACAAATCTACTCCTTGAAGGTAATATTTGGTATTTCTGAGATCTAAAAGGTCTCACATACTTTAATATTAAACAATTTAAATACCAACATCATTTAAATGACTTTGCACATATGATTGAAATACGTAAGGAAGTATAAACTGCTCTCCTTCTCACTTCTGTGTTCTCTCATATATACGTTCACATATTTTGGTTCAAGTAACAGAAAATATAATTCAAACTGGCTTAACAGGTATGAAAATGCCTCAAGAATGACAAGGCAGGGAGCAATGTAAGAGGACAGTGGAAACTCTATCCTTTTGCTTTCTCCTCTTTAACTCCCAGAGCGTCCACCAAAATCACAAAATGATGGCAAGTAGCTTATTCCAGTTTGCTAAATGGGTTAGTAAACTATTTATTGTTATTTTAAACTATATCTTAGTTGAAATTGAATCACATAGCTTTACTTCTTTATTTTTTCCAGCCCTTCCAATGGTTCTTCACTCTTAAATCAATAGCCTCTTTTACTTTGATTATTATTGTGATGTGTATGTATATGTGTATGTATATGTGTATATGTATATGACATGCAAAAGTATGTATAACCTGCTTAGTCTGTTTTTTGATGTTTTTGTTTGTATGGATTCATGGCTTAGTATTCTTCACTGGACAACCAATAAGGGAACTCATCCTTGGGAGAGGCTAACTCTCCTTTTCCCAGCATTCCTTAGTTGCTTATAGTTCTCTGTCTAGTGTTGGAACTCCACAAAAATAGCCCTCTCCCGCTGTTTTAACATGTCCATTGTATTGGCATTGTTCCAGTCTGGAGAGAACACTTTTTTTGTCTGACTTCAGAAAATTGAAAGAAGAATCATTAATATAAAGTTAATGGCACTGGGGAGGAAAGATGTGGATTTAAGTGTTTCTCCTTTCACAGAATTATCTCATGTGCTAGGGTGGTGACTTCACATGCTATAGTGGCACTGGTGGCAGGTCCATCTGTGGGAAAAAATTTTGAGGCTGAGAACTTCACCATGAAGAATGCAGGTTGTGGCATCTTGTCCATGGCAAATGCTGGACCACACACATGTGGGTCCCAGTTTTTTTTTTATCTGCACTGTCAAGATTGAGTAACTGAGTATAGTCTTTGGGAAAGTGAAAGAAGGCACTAACATCATGGAATCTATGGACTCTTTGGATTCCATATTCTCTTCATTTCTCTCCAAGTTTAACTGGATTGCAGAGTTAAGTTTATGTTTATTAATAAAACCTAAGTAAGAAAAAAATAAAGTTCATGGTTTTAAATTTTTGAGTTAATGGCTACCAAAGCCAGTACCTTCTTTTCCATTTGCAGAACATAAAGCTTAAAGTTAAAAATTTAGCTGAAGATAAATTAATCCCAGGTTCTTCTAACATTTATTTTTTTCTCTGTTTGATTCATCTTTATTCTACTTTATTTTAAATCCATCACGATATAGAGTTTAGTATTTTAAATTGTTTCATATTTCTTATAGAAGTTACTCAAAAGAGGAAGACAGGAAGGCAGAAAAGCAAATATGTTGAAAAGCAACTTAAAAGAGGACTTTGTATGTGTCTCCGTGTATATGTGTTTGTGTGTGCATCTGATGTGTATATGTGTGTGGTATGTGTGTATGTATGTGTGTATATGTGTGTGTCCACTTGTATATGTGTATGTGTGTCTGTGTCTTGCGTGTGTATTCGTGTGTGGTGTGTGTGTGTGTGAGTGTGGGGGGGTTATGAGTATATCTGTGTGTATGCATGCACATGTGTGTTTGTGTGTGTATGGTGCTTGTGTGGGGGGCTATGATATTTGTGATGTGGACATGTGTGAGTGTGGTATATGCAGTCCAAAAGAGGGCTCTGGGTGTCTTCTCTCCTTTTCTGCATATTCCTTTTACAAAAGAGTCTCTCCTGAACCTGGAGCTCACATCTTCATTTCTGTTTCCTTGTTTTGTTTTCATGGCTACACTGGGCAGTTACAAGCCCCAAGGGTTTTATCTCTTCTTAATATTGGAGTTAAAGGCATGCACAGAGCACTCAGCTTATTTTATTCATGTTGAGATCTAAACTCTCGTCCTTGTGCTTGCTATGTAAGCATTCTCAGCTGGTGAGCACTCTCTGGACACAAGAGGTTTAGTTTTTATTCACTCTTCCAGAAGTCATGGAAGTCACTCTTTCTGGGCATGGTTTATTGATTTTATTTGAGGACAGGGTAAGGCATAACATCATGGTGGGTACTTTGTACTCCAGAAAGCCTACGGCACCTACAGCAGCAGCAGATGCCCCAGCATGCACTTTCAGAGGACAGTTCCAATAACGTAGTTCCTCCATTTAGACCCCACCTTCTGAAAATTTTACTTCCTCCAAATGGTATCAGCTGCTGGTGGCCTTTGGAGGATCCAGATGCAAAGCATCTGGGCATTAATCAGTTTATAAAGTGCCCTTAACTTTATTTAAACAATCTTACATGTTTCCTCAAGTAACTATGGGAGATAATAGTATTGCTATTTGCAGACAAACCAAACCAAGCCAAAACCAACCAAACAACTAACCATCCAAAAACAAATTAAGAAACAATAGAAGATAATGGGAGAAACAGACACATGGGCAAAGTACAATGATACAATCATGTATAAAGTGACATTATGAAGCCCACTATTTTGTGTGCTAATTATAAGATAAAGTTGTGCCTCTACCTTACACATGTATGAGAAAGCAAAATAGAAAATCAAGCTAGCCATTTAGTTTATTAACACAGTCATCATGTATAGAAAATTTGAGTTGCCAAAGCTCATTCCGATTGTAGCCAGATGCCATGTAGTGATCTTTACAGGTGAATAAGACTTGTCTGAAGGCTGGGGATATTTTCACTGCGGAAACTTTACTCGTTGTGTTGGTTATGGAACATTGACTTTATGAACACAGCAACTGGGGTGTCCCTGGAAAACAGTTCCATTATTTTGTCTGTAACTCTTCTGGTTCTTTTATGAATTTAGAGTCCCATGCATTTTAAAATTCAATCCAATTCAATAATTAAAGCCATCCTTTTAGGTAATGCTGTCTGTTTAGGAAAACATGCTTAGTCTTCCAGATTTTTCAGCCTTCTGTCCACTTCTGGGCTCTCCTTCAAGTTAGTGTCTGGTTATTTTACAGTCTTCAGAGTGGTAGGGAAGAGCTGGCATTACTGGTGTTGAGTTCTACTGATCCTCAGGGATTCATAATGATATCCCTTGTCTACTGGGTTTGTAAGGTATGAGAGATGGGGTTGACACGTGCTCACTTAGCTTGGTCTGCTTGCCAGGAAATTAGTCTGGTTGGGGCTACAAAAGGCCAATCTCTGCTTTATTTCCCTATAGCTCCCAGTGGAAGCCTAAACTGGGTCTCTGCCATGGAGGTCTTTTGTGTGCCAAATCTCAATACAGCCGCCTCCTCAGCTCTCCTTGGGACTGAGAGCAAGGTGCTATGGAAGCTCCTTGTTTTCATCTATGCCCCACTGAAACTAAGGACTTCTAGGAAAGCCATTGCATGCTGTGTAGGTAGTTCTAGCCATTTCCTTCTGGATTCAGACACAGAAGCTGAGTTTGTGCTTCTTTTGGGCCTCTCCCCACCCAACCACTAAAAGAAAAGAAAAATGGGGACCAGGGTACTGAAACACAGTCTCAAAATGGACAAGCCAGGATGGCTTCTCTAATTATGTACTAAGGCCTCCCATGATGTTTGAACCACCATGTGACCTAGAGAGCTCACAGGTAGAAAGGACTCTGCTTGCATAATGAGAGACGTATGGATAAGTTGTCTGGGATTAATTCGTGTAATAGAAAGTAGGTTCTAAAAGCATTTAGTAAATCTGTTTATTCTCCACAGAGCCTTACTTTTGAGCCAAATACTTATCTTTTCCTGATCTAGGGCAGTGAGATTACTGTATTTGCCTTAGCAAAATGAAATGAGATTTAGGGAATGTTTTGAGATACATTAGTTTAGTATGTGCAAATTACACTCCCTGTATCGTTCAAAGTCTGGAAATATGTGTCTGAATGTGCACATTCTCCTGGTGAGGCTAATATGGAAAGCACTCCTGATACATTTTGTCTAGCAAGTAGCAAAGGTGGGAAACTGGGTTTGCAGTAAACTGAAAGTAGATAAAGACTAGTCGATTATCTTTAGTATTCAGTCTGTAAAAAGGGAAAAATAATTACCGACAAAAATCAAGCAAATGTTTTTTTTTTATCAATAAATAATGAATTACCAAAAGGTGACACTTACAGTACAGTGTTCTTGTGCAGTTTAAACTGTTTCCTAAGTGTTTTGTAAAAGAAAAAAAAATCATTAGTAAATTTTAATTTACGAATGCTCTGGCTTTCTGTTTTACTTGTTAGCAAAATGAATTCACCTCTCTTATCCTTCTTTCCCAGTTAGACTTCAGATTCTCTAACGGGCCTTTTCAAACAGAAATGAAAATTAAACTATAATAATATGAAAATGTATTTAGAAAACCATGCAATTTTTAAACCATGCTCTATATTTACAGCATGTGAGAGGATATTGCCTTTATGGTGCAGATGGATAATTGTAAATCCTGGGTTAGACCTTGATGTAAAGACATGAGATTTCCCCTTCTACCATGCTAGTACCACCCTAAGTCTCACGAAGGCTTGCTGAGCTTTTAAATTTTTGACCAAAATTTCTCCCAAATCCAAAATTCATGATAAAAAGAAGCCTATGTAATGACCACATTTTCTAAAACAGTCTCTGAAATCACGGGCACATGTGTTCGTCTTAGTGCAATGTGTGCATTTGGAGTTAGAGGCTGAAGCTTTACTTGACAGTTTATAGAACAAATAAAACAATTCTTACCCGGCTCTCCTGTGCGCGCAGAGCACAGGGAGTCCCAAACCTTCTTTTATATTGTATTCGTGAATTTTACACACTTAAGTGTGGAACGTAAACTTATAGATAATGTATAAAAAACTAGAACACCTTCTTATTTCCAACTGTTACTATTTATATTATATCACTCACTCATAAAAGAGATTACTAACAAATTTATCTGTGTTTTGTAAAAATTAAAAAAATTCTCTTTTTGTTTAAAAAACTAGAAATTCAGATAAAATGAAATGGAAAAGTTATTGTACATCTTTTCTGTTTTTGTTGTTGTTGTTGTTTTGTAGCTTAATCACAGAAAGCATTAAATGAAATAAAAATTTAAATATTATTTTAAGATTTTCTTCCAGCAGATGTTTAGGTGGTACTTCTAGGAAGCAGTTTGACTTGAGGAATTTGGCAAGGTTTTTGAATAGTGAGCAAAAGCGTATTTAAATTATATTAAATGTGTAAGAGTAATTTTAATTTAGGAAATACACTTTGTCATAATTTCTAGAGCTTTTTTATTATTTCTATTTTTGGAAAATGGAATTTGGTTGATTTTTGCACGGAAAAAATATTATTCTTTTTAATGAAAAATAGGATTTATACCTGAAATTTCTAGTCATCATATCAGATGCCAGTGAGGTCCTCTGTCTCTCCCGACTCTGTGAGAGAATAAACTTAGTATCTTATCAGAAATACATAGCACTGCTGCTTTTTTCTTAGTACATATTAGTATAACTATTACATTATATATATATATATATTATATTATTACTTGTAGTATATATATAGATATGTATAGATATTTAACAGTAAATAGTGTTACTAATAGTATAACTATTAGTACATAACAGGATAACTCAACTAGCTATTGCTTTCCCCTGTTAATGTTTCTGTGTGAAAACAAGAGCCAGGTCAAAGTGAAGGTCTCCATTCTTAGGTACTGTCCTTTATAGGCCTCCTTACAAGTTAGGTAACATGATTTTTAATATGCCTCTAGGACTGTGGAAAGAAACTGGCTTTGTAGAATGTGTCCATTTGAACATCATGGAGGAAAAAAATATCTCCCCCTTGCAATTCAAATTGTATCTAGTAATACTATTTTTATGCCTCTTACTAGGAAATGAAATATCTCTAAATTTAGTGCTTTGGAATTTTGTTTCCACTAAAATTTTCTTCAGACATGTGAGCACCATAGTAACAGCTATGTGAGCTGATTCTTCATTACAATTTGCCAATGAGAGCTTCTCTCTAGACAGCCCCTTTGGGATGACTAAAACGAAACATTGATTCTGATAACATTAGAACAAATTTACAGACAAAAAGTGACGACAACCCCGGGGAAAGTGAGCATGCTATGGATAAATAGTACCCCCTGTAAGCAAGGGTTTGTTTTATTGATTCCTTTTAGATAAAACCTTGAATGCATTTAACAAAAGTTTAAATTTCTTTGGTTATTTCATAGATTGTTAGGATTTTTCCCTTCTAAAAAATTAGTCTTTGATAAAAAACATAAGAAATTCAGTCGAGTTTACTTATGGCCTATATAAAGATGTTAGTATCCTTTACAATGATTTTTTAAATAAAATGTAATTCTAAGTAGTAAGGGTGTGAAAAATAAGTGCAACTATTCTATTTTAATGAAAATACAGTAATCAATATATTATTTTCAAGGAAATAATTGCATTAAAATAAAACAGTCCACTAGACAGAGCTTGGATCATTTGAGAAAGGAGCCCCCTCAGAATAAATCAGGTTGATAACTGATTAGCAGAGCATGTAATCTGTCATTTTAAAACATGTGCCAAATTTCTTCACATAAATCTTACCTTTAAAATCTTCAAAGGGAAAATTTATTTTGGGCACATTGTCCATGAGTATCAGTTGACATTTATACAGTGCACAGAATTTATAGTGTGGGTTAAGATGTTGGCCATAATTCCAGGCCGATAGTTTGCAAAGGGAAGATTCCATTTTGTACTGTTTATAAAATGTTACTCTGCAGTTCTGTGCTCCAAGACTAACAAAGTCTATCCAAGTATGCTCAAGCACTGCAGTTTAACTTACTGCATTCATTAAGTGAGGCTAAGATTGTCCTAATTATATGTTATCAACAATTAAGAAATGGATCCCACACCACAGACTGGCTAAAACATTCTGTATTCTTGGCTGGTTGCCAGCAGAGGTGTCACGTTCCATGCTACCTTGTCACCAGCCACATTCCTGCTTCTGCAGAACAAGTAGCAGCTGCCTTAGACAAAATAACCCGAGTTCTCACATGCATTTACCTTTAGGAAAGAACTCACTCTGAACTGGGTTTCTGCAGTGGTTAGCAGTACACCTGAGTGAGTTTGTGTTGAAAATAAATGTATTTTATTCAAATAGAAATTTTCACTGATATAATCTTTCCTGGCTTGCAAATGTATTTGTCCCATCAAAATAATGGTCTTACTTTTCATGCTGAAACTATTGCCAAATGGATTCTGTGGGCACAAAGCACTCTTTGCTTGTTCGGCAATGATTTTCCTATACCTCAAATTACATAACCTTACGGGTGCTCTGTTTCAAAGGAAAACAATCTTTATTGATCCAAGCAGTCAGAATTAATTGTGGATCTCTGATCTTAAAACTCCTGGCAAAATTCTTTTATTCAGAACACCCATATGCCAGACGTCCAACACTTCACAAATCCTTGTGGGAATGATTGGGTTTTCAAATGCTCTGATTGTTCCATCTATTGCGGCTTCTGAAAGCAGAGGTTCAACAAGGAGTTTGCCTGTATAGAAACGGGCTCAGCCAACTGTATGATGTGCCCTGGTCTTTGCTTCATTTGTCATCTTCGTTCCTGATAAAGTCAAAATGGATTTTAAAAGTTGCTCTCCTTTCCTTGTGTTTGACCAGGAGACCTTGGAGCAACAGGTGTGTGCTCCAGCACACTAAGTGAAGTTGCTGAGGTAGGAAGCTGAGTAAATAAACCCTGACAGTCAAAGGCCATTTGTTCTTCAAATACTTTCTGAAAATAATGGAAAGCTATATCTTATAGGAAGAAATGACTTTAAAATTCTCCATGTATGGATACATGAGAACATGTGTTTTCTGTTACCAATTGACTTGTATCTTGAAAGCTTTACTGTCTCCTGTATGATAGGGGTCATGTGGACTCCTTAATTAGAAGATGTCCAAGAGATTCAAGAAATCCACACACAATATCTAGTATGCAAGTAAACCATCTTGGGCCATTGTGTACTAAGACTATTTCTTACTGAGGCAATAGCTTTTCAACTCATGCTTTATAGGAAAATATTTTTGTTGTATTTGTAATCCATAGAACTCTGCTATTTCTTCTCTAAAACAAATCATTTGGAATGTTAATGACCTTTGATTTCATACTGGGTTCTTTGATTTCATTTGGATATTTTCAGAGATGTCTCAATAAACATCTCTAGAGATTCCCGCAAATTCCATTAGGAAATGTCTATACTGCTGTAGGTAGCCATACCAACACTGATGCTGAAGACAAGGAAGTAGGCTTTAGACATGAAAATGACTCTGGGATAGGACAGGGATGTAGGCTCCGATATTTTGGTCATCCTGACAAACCCTTAGAAACAGTGATCATGGGAGTGTTCATGTAATTGGTTTAATACCTTGCTTGTTCTTTGACTACGTGTTTATTGTCTTTGTTCTTTGACTATGTGTTTATTGTCTTTGTTCTTTGACTATGTGTTTATTGTCTTTGTTCTTTGACTATGTGTTTATTGTCTTGCTTGTTCCTTGACTATTTGTATTGCTATACCCTCAACCTAAAACTGACCTTAATACATGCATGTATTTAAAATGGCATGAAAGCAAAAAAAAGGGAGGGGGGATCAGATAGGGGATTCTAGGGAGGGAAAATGGGGAAAGGGGTTGACATCTGAAATGTAAATAAATAAAATATCCAATATCCAATAAAAAATACAACAGAAAAATAAAATAAAATATTGACCAAAAAAAAAAAAAAAAACCAAACAAACCAATAACAAGTTGGGAGAATAGGGCTTATAATGTGGTTACTTAATTTATCAAGCTATCTTCAAATAATAAAATGAAATTCTAATTTATACTCTAAAAAACGTATGCTTCGAAGATTATGACAAAATCGAGAATAAGCTAGAGAGATATTTTGTTTCTGTTAAAGTATTTAGCAAAACATAAAAATGCCATATTAGTGGATTTTGTATGCCTTGATGTATAAGTTCCACCAATTTCTGTTTATGATAATAAAGAGATTTAGGAACCTGCATAAAAAAGAAAGAAAGAACTAGCCACACAGCCTACTGTCTCTCACACTTTCTTCTTTCCCCTGCTGTTTCTTCTCCTTTCCTCTTTTCTTCTTCGTTTGTTTCTTCTTCTTATCTTACAATCTGCTTCTCCTCTCTGCTTTAAGTTTAATATGACAAATCAAACTACTGTAAGATACTCAATTCTAAGTGATCAGGTGCAGCAATGCACTGGTAATGCATTTGCCAGTTTGAATCATTACATGGATCAATATCCCCAACAACTTCTTGGTGATGAAGGACTTTTATGTGGTTCTCTTTGTTTTTATATTACCCAGTTACCTGTGTGTGTTGTCTACATCTTTTTTTTAACATCCAAGATGCTTTTCAGAAATATATTAAACAGTTTTTGATTTGTTCAAAAGCTTTTTTCTTTATTGATTCTGTCTAATCTTATTCTTGTTAAAAATAACTCACCACTTCTCTTTTGACCTGCAGTTGATTTTCATATATCTTTTCTTTCTTGAGAATAGCTTTTACTTTTCCTTGCTAGCTTTCTTCTATCCTTTAGTATCATTTCATATCACAACTTAAGTTCAGTCTAAGTTGCTGGGACAGCTGCTTTTGTCAAAGTCCCCTACACTTTGCTGACCACATTGCTGACTGACAAGGTATGGTACCTTCAGGTCTTCTAAGAGAATTATTTTCAGTGGAAACACTGGGATGACATTGTTAAGCTATAATTTGTGATCAAATATAAGAGAATTCTAGTAATTTTAAACAACTAAAGCCACTTTTACCATATCACTGAAAGTTATTAAAGTTCTGAATCTCAAAACGAATATATCTCATATCAAGACTACATGTAAGCACATGATTCTAACATTAATAGAAAGAAGCCTGTGTAGACATACTATGAAAACATAGTAGACTTAATCTTCCAGTTTTTTAAATACTCAATAGAAGGAATTATTGTTGTTGTTGTTGTTGTTAAATTCCTGTCTACGGATACATAGCTTTTATATTTACTAAATTATTTGGTCTAAGTCCCATTTTTCCTTTATCATGACCCTTCTTTAGCAAAAATGAATACAATTAGCATGTTAAGAGTCTGTTGGAAAATAGATTTTGGTATATATAACATTAAGAGAAAAATTTTAGTCAAAAGAGAGGTTATTTTCTGTTTGTCTCAAAATACATAGGATCAGACCCAAAGCAGAATCCAGTGCTGAAAAGAGTTTTATCCCTTATTTAAGAACCCAGCAATTTCATTTTGTCACTTGTATTCTTCTCCATTTCATTAACAACCTTCCTATACAGTAAAAATGTTTGCAGGAAGTGTCTAGTGCTTCCATGGGACATACATGACAATCTAGAGTAAACGCCTGGGAAACAAGGAGCCCCCTTTGCACTCTGTAGCCAGTAGGACAAATCACTGAAATCCTCTTAGATATTAAAAGGCAATATCCTGAGATAGTCTGAAATCTCAAAAGGACTAACAAAGTTCATTCCGTTTGTCATTGAAATTTGACAGTGATGTAGAACAAAAGCTTTCCGCAGCAGGGACAGGCTGCACCGAAATCCTTTTGCTACAAGGAAATTAGGTCAGGAGAAATTTAGGTCAACACCTTACAGATATGTCCTCATGCCTGAAAGAAGCCAGGAGAATGTAAAATATAACATACAGGAAGGTTATTGCTTTTGTATTTAATTCGAAACGTGGTGCCTTCCAACGCTTACTGTGATATAAATGCAGCTATGATTCAGCAAAGGCAATTGCCTTTTGCATCACCACCATTGCTCCTGATAAATCTGAAAGCAATACTGAGGTACTTGTAGCTGAGCCTCACTGACCCAGTTTAATCATGAAATTCAGGAAATACCTATCAAGTCTACGCTATGTGCAATGAGTCTAATAGATAACGAAAGGTTATGAAGATTAATAAGCATCTACCTTCCACCCCTCCTTTTGATGACTAAGAAGCTTATAAACCCAGGAAGAAGAGAAGGTTGGACGTAAATGAAAGTACAATATTGTTCACACAGAGAATGAATTCCTACTGTGTGTCACAGGATGAGAATCCATATACAAGATGTAAATCGATTGGATTTACATACGTGCAAAACAGTTGGATGTAGAGGAGTAAGATATCAGGTAAGTTTGGGGTGGTCAAGAAAAAAACTTTTCTTGAAAGGGGTATGTTAACTCAATTTTAAATGAGTGTAATTTCAACAGATGGTGATCTATAACAGGTCCCTGAGTCGAAGTGGTAGGAAGAAAGACACAGTCGGTACCTAGAGGCAGGAAGTAAGATGAAGCAGTCCTGCTTGAGAACTTTAGGGCAAGATAGTGGTATATTCAAAAACAAAAAAGGCAGACAGATTGCGTTGTACTTGAAGAATAATACATGATCCATCTGACAATAAATATTAAGCATAGAAACAGAAGCTGAAGTGTTGATATTCCTTGATTCATAATAGAATTGCATTCTAAAATAGTTCTTAGATGTATTTTAAACTGACAATAAGTTGAAAATGTATTTGATATACTATCCCATTGAACATTCTACCTTGCTTAACCACAGTGCCTTGTAGAGTACAGGCTATTCTTTCCCGTGATTACATGGCCAGCTAGGACAACAGTTTTGCTGTAGAGTCAAGCCTGAGGAGTAGATTGAAGTTCAAAGGATGCTTTCACAGTAAAGCTGGGAAACTGTTAAAACATTAGGGATCCTCTATAGGTAAAATGTTCAGAATTTTTGTTACCTATAACTTGAACATTGGATTTAGGATTGTGATTAGGCCAGCGGAAGGGACAGTGGGGATTAGAATTCCCCTTTAGTATAGATAAATAAAGCATAACACTGTGAAGTGCTCCATTAGCATAGATGAATAAAGCATGTTTTTAAAGTGTATCTGCTGCTCCAGAATGTCTCTAGATGTAAAGGGATTTGATTGACATCTATATATTTACAATGTATTTTTTTAAGAAACAAGGAATTTTACTACACTTTTAAAGTAGTATAACTCAGTGTTCAGCCATTTTAGAGAAAAACTTGAATGAGAAATAGAAAAAAACTTAGCTTTTTTTATTTTTATTTTTTTTTATTTTCGTTGGTTATGAGACCACCTTCTCACTACATATATCAGCAAGCGAAGTCTGCTTTCAGCAGTGGAAATTTCATTATCACATCTAATTCTGGTTTGGTGGCACATTAAACTTTCAAGCAGTTAATGACTCTGGTTTTCTTTCTGTTCAGCTTTACCCTTCATAAACGCACCGGCAAGTGGAAAGAAATGACAGTAAGACTGAATTATGAACTTTAAAGAGTTGAGAACAAGCCACTGCCTGTTCTGTGAGAGCTGTTCGCTCTGCTCGGGATTAACTGTCTGCAATAGGTCACTGGTGAGTCCTGTGTACCCTGGAGATGACTATTGTAAGAGACTGGCTAAGGAATTCTGCAAGAGGAGGCGGGGACTCAGGAATGAAACTGTCTTAGGTTTCTATTAAATACATAGATTACCCAAACTGCCTTCACAGAATGACTCAATTTCTACATGCATTTCCATTATATTCTGCATATTATAATGTTGACAAATAATAAAATAGCTTGTGTGTGTGTGTGTGTATGTGTGTGTAGACCAGCTTTGTTTCCTAAATGCTCACCCAGAAGTGCTTTGAAAATTTTAACAAGTAGAGACTTTGAATGTTTTGATACTAGAAAAAATAGAATGAAAACAGGTGTGTGTGTGTGTGTGTGTGTGTGTGTGTGTGTGTGTGTGTGTGTACATGGTTTTATGATTGGTAAATGCCTATATTACTGTTCAAAGAACATAAACACAGAACTAATACATTGACACAAGTATTAGTAAGAAGCTAGAATTAGTTGATTAGTTGATTGTCTGCTTCTTCCTGCTAGGTATATGCTTCTATTCTTCCCTTTGAGATGAAAAGTAGACTCTGGGAAGTCAAGTAATTTGTAAGACAGACATATCCACAGTGAGGTTTTAAAAAGCAAAGAAGTAGAAAAACATTAAAACAGATCACACGCGCCCTGTTGTAGTTTGCTTTTTGGTGCTGGACCAAACACATGGACCAATGTAGCTTGAGAAGGGAAGTGGTTATTTCATCTTTCAATTCCCAGGTCCATTCATTATTGAGGGGAGTCAGAGGATGGTGGGACGGGCTGGTCTTCACAAGTCAGTCAGCTATCAAGACAGTCCCCCACACACATGGCCACAGGCTAATCTGATCTGAATAATCCCTCATCTGAGATACCCCCTTCCCACATACAGGACTCTTGGTTGTAGCAAGTTGACAGTAAAGCCAGTGAGTAGGTACCCTGCAGTCCAGAGCCCAAGGTTCATCTGTCCTCACTGCACTCCTGCCTTTTTCTCTGCCTTTAACTTGTCTTTCATAGTCAAAGGTTTTACCAAGAAAACACAACAATATGAGCAAAAACTAGCTTTGGACTGTTTATAAAAACACTATGTAGCTCAAATGAAGACCAATGTAAGTAAAAACATGAGGCTGAATGTGAGTTTAACAATGATGATTCAATTTCTTAGCAGCCATGTTCAAGAAAGATAAAGACAATTCGTTTACAAGCCACCAGTCTAACAATCAACCCCAAATCAGAGTATTGCAGTTTTGTTTGGTGTGTTTCATATGATGGCCTATGTTAGCATATGTGGTACAGGTTTCCGATGGTCTAGTTTAATTTCTTGCTTTATGTACAGGTTTCTGTGGTGTGCATACACAGACACCTCAGCGTGAACAGAACATTGAAGATCAGAATGACTAGTCTCTGGAGAACTAGTCTTCCATCTTTATGTCATGACTGTCATGTGAGGGAGCTAATTAAATAAATCTACTGAGAGTATTTACACTTTGGGTATGTCAAGGCCATATATGCACTGTGTCTGGCTCTACATGTGAGTGTTTTCTAAAATACTGTCTTCTCTCTTTAGGTTTGACTGTTATGATTGTTTATTATTCTCACCATTATCTGTGAAAAACCTCTTTCTGCATACTGATAAATGGCAATCACTTTACAATTTTAAATTGCTTTATTTAGATCTTTCCATATTTTACAAACGGGCTCTGTGCAGTTGGGACACTTGTCGTTACAGAGGAATCTCATGTCATATTTTGGTTAGTTGAGGTGACTCATGGTGACCAATTATTAGGGAAGAACTTGCAGGCAAAGCATGCTATAGGAAATAGAAAATCATGGTTTAAGTTCCCTCATGCAGGGTCTAAAAGTGCTCAGACTTGCTTTTAGTCTTAAAGAGGAACTTCTGCTTCATTTGGTTGGATTGTGTAGAATAGCAGTGCAGTGGAACCTAAGACTGTCCTGAGAGAGATACTCTACAGGGAGCCATAATGATAGAAAAATTGCTTGTCGTCTTTATTAAAGCTAATTTAATATAAACTTGCTGTTAGGAAATCCATATCCACAATAAGTTTGGCTAGCTTGATTTGTTTGTAAAGAAATATGGTCCATTTAGCAAAACAGAAAGAGGTATTGACATCATCTTACATCCACTCTAAATCTACCCTTCTCCTGTACACTAGAGAATGAGGCTGCAGAAAAACCACCAAGTGAAGTAGGTCAGAGATAGCGAGGTAGCAATTAAAATGACTATGTCAACTATTTGCTTAAGTTATTTTCTAATATTTCACACTGTAATATCTTTTACATAGGACCCCCATCTTATTCTATTATAGAAAGAAAACTATTTTTAACATAAAAAACTATTATAGAATCCTTTAAAAGATGACAAATGGGAAAATTAGAAAAAGAAATAGGGACAAATACTTTATAGGTCTTAATTAGAGTTATCTCAAACTAAAATTGCCACGTGGTATTTGGTTTGTTAATAAATATTAATGTATTAAAAGAGAAATTTGGGTCCTTCAGGTTTCCCGTCTCCAGGCTTCCTCCAATGGTCGGTTTTCTGATCACTTAATACCTTTGATGTTTCCACTGTTACATCTTCCGTTCTTAAGCCTAGATTAGCCTATTAATTTCAAAATCCGTATCTATTACATGTGCTAGGATACCAAGCCTACGCAACCAGAGATTGTTACCAATGATATGTCCCAGGGTGCCCTGCCTACTTAGCTGCCCTTATCGGCTCCTTAGACCTGAACTTTTGTTCCCTCCTAAAAGACAAAATCATGCACTTTGAACGTACTGCTGTACCCTAAAATAGGTTATTTGATTCTTTCTACTGCTCACAACTCTCTTCATGGCTTTTTGGATCAAGTTCACATGAGATCATGAAAATCCATTTGGCAATGGAAATCAGTAGTAGGTTGAGGGTTCAAAACATGAAAAGACTGACTAAAATCCCAGATTCAAGTTCTGTCCCCCGTGTGCTAAGATTGGTTGGTGTGCAGTTTCTAAAACGTGTAAAGGTGAGTGTGCTTGGCCAGCTCTCACTCCGCACAGTGATGCTTGATGTTGTCTAGTTTAAGAGGGAAGTCATATTCAGGGCACCAAGATGGGATGTGAGGTGCTGCTTCTTATAGTGTGGACCCTCGGCATTGAAACAGGTCCTTCTGCACTGAGGATGGGCATGGGGAGGGCAAGGCCAGGCTAGGGTTGCTTTCTGGATGAAGCTACAACTGAATCTTGGATCCAACACCTTAGGTTTTGTAGGTTAAAAGGGATGGGTTCTGTGAGGAGAAGGAAGGTGTTGTAGACAAGGCACTCCTTGAGGTATGTGCAGAGGGAGAATCCAAGCAAATACTGCAAGCCCATTCTTCCACAACTTGGTGAAGGTGCTTAGTTTAGGAAGGAATTCTGAAAGCTCCTAAGGCCCACTGCCTTTTCTTTGTTAATTCCATTGTACAGGAGATACTCAGCTAGAGCAGTCTGAAGATTGCTTAGTGATCTGATTGCATGTGATTTATATATTTAATTAACCTGAAAGAACAGAATTTTATAGTGTTTGCTATTAAAAATAGATGCTATCCTTAGAAAAACAAACTGGTTCCTTTCAGACTTAATTTATAATCAGAAACTTGGATTACTAAACAATTTTCCCTTTTGTGTAAATTGACTGAAACCGATACTACAATGATTCTTTTTAGACAGGACATACAATTTGTATACAACAAGCAGAAGCTTTGGATCTTTTGTCACATCTAGAATTTGAGATCTTCTTGAAAGCATGAGTAAAAGGTTCAAATTATGTTACAACTGGTGAGTCATAAATTACCTTTGCACATCCGTGCTGCTTTTGCTGTGCTACTTTTGAGCTGTGGGAGAAATTAATGAAGCATTAGCTGCATGCTTCTGTAGCAAAGCAAATCAGGAAAAGCTGCAACTAACAGCCCATGCTAGGCAAGCCCACAGTTTCAGGCTGCTATGTTACTAAATATCACCCGTGCCTCAAGGTCCTTCTGTATTTCTGCTCACAATGATAAAAGGTAGAATTCACAGTAAACTGTGTAGGCAGAAAGAATAAGGAGAAGGAAAGTGGTCAGTGTTTGTCCTTGGTGGGATAGTCCCATGAGGCTACTGCTGCTGACATTTTATTGGTAGACTGCAGCCACTGGATGGTCAATGTTCAGGTAGACAGGGAAACACAGTTCTAAGCTCATCACAGTGTAACCCCCTACAGAACTGCATTCTTTTGGCATGGAAGAAAGAGTAAATGAAAATCATGGAGGCAAAGGATTGTCTCCATTACAAGTCTTAGCATAGCAAACAAATGCAGAACAGAGTTTCATATAAAACAACCAAAAGCCCATGTCAAAAAGACCATGCCTACAGGCATTAGACTCATTGGCTAGTTGTACTACGCTGTGATTGTCTCTCATCTATTTATTGGCTAACTTCATCTGAACTACTATAAGGTAGCTAAATAAAACCCACAGTAGCCGTTAGGAGGAGGTTCTGTTCCTAAACCTCCAATGTTATGACCTATAGTAAACTTTTCTGGATTTCGGAAGGTTGTATTAATAAGTTTTAATTGCACCCCTGAAGTTGTGAAGCACTTGTTTACAGAGATGGTGCTGGATGATACTTGCACCGACAGACTGAAAGCGTTACAAGTAAATGTGGCAACATTAGTTCTGAAGGCTTGGTACACTCAAAGACATTCTGAGCATCTTTCTGACTATGACATTTCATGCATCATCATTACAGCAGAGACTGGACCTAATTGTTCCAAGAAACCATATGGTACCGTTTAGGATAGCTCTAGTCATTGCTGTAGCTATATATGAAACAGACTTTCAAAAATTGTCCTTTTTTTTTTTGCTTCATCAAATAAATTATTATTCCTTTCTTATTTATTTATTTGCATGAGCCTGTGTTTTGTTTCTCACATTCCTCTCAAAATATGGAAATGGTGTGAGACTCTTGGGATATTCTCAGAAGTTTAAAATTTCAATTTTTGTGTTCTTGTCCCAATTGTCTTTGGTTTCAAGTGTGGATACTTAGCTTTTAAAAAATAATCTACCTAATAAATAAATCACTTTTTGTAACCCCACATATAGACTGTGGGGAGAGTAAGAATGTTTTGCTTCAAAATTATAATAACAGGAGATCAGTGAAATATCAAATATGACTTGAAAAACAAAAGAGCAGAGAGATGCCCACAACTGGGTATGCAGACTGAGCATTAGATGGGGCTGGCTCCATCCAGACATGCCAGCAAATGTCCGACCACATAACAGATCAGGGACTCCAGTTTTGTTTTATTTAGCATATAAAGAAAAAATTAAATTTTCAATCACTCTATAAGGAGCTAAAAATATGCTGATTTATTTTATTGTTTCTTTTTGGCCTTTTACATAGGGAGGTTTTGTGAATAAATGACATTTGTGAATGAATAAAGAAAATACATAACATTCACATTGGGGAGATTTTGAACCTAACGCAGAACTTACAAACGGTACATATATCCAGCACACTAGTTAGGGTCACTAAGAAGGGGTTTGAATTTTACCATAATGCTTGTAAAAGTTGAATCAAAAATGTTTAATGAGATAGAAGCTTGTTTTTTTTTTAGCTAACATCATGAGAAGTTTAGGCTTACAAAAACTTTTTTTTACTTCAAATTTGCTTGCTAAATCAAGACTTAATGAAATATTTCCTTTTTCTGACATTACAAGATTTAGAGTTAACCAATCATACATTAAATATTTCAAAGATTTTACAATTGATTTGGAAACTAAAATTCCTGCAGTTTAATGCCCATTTACATAAGAAACCATGTTGAGGAAGTTTGCCTTTTCATCGCTGAGTAACAAAAGCCTCATATGCTTGCCTGGTCACTAAAGTCCATTATTTGGAGTGTCTGGCACTTATATCAATGGATATATTTTAGCCACTCATTGTTTTGAGATTATTATTCTATGTGTGTAATCATTTGTACCAATTTATATCTGTGCAACCCATGCATAAGTGCCTATGGATGTCAGAAGAGGGTGTCATCCCTGTGACTGGAATTGCAGTCATTATGGGCCACCATGTGGTACTAGGAATTGAACCCTGGTCTTCTGGAAGAACAGCCAGTGTTCTCAATCAGTGAGACATCGTTCAAACTTCTGGTCAATCATTTTTGAAATAGAGTTAGAAAGAGCTGGGAAGATAGCTCAGTTGGTAAGATGCAAACATGAGGATATTTGTTAGCTATTCAGTACTCACACAGAAACAAGAAAGCTGGGAGTGGCAACATGTGCCTATGGTCACAGTGCTGCTGAAGGAGACAAGGCTCTCTGGGCTTGCCAGGTTCAGTGACAGAATCTGTTTCACAAGGAATGGGAAGAATGCTTGTTTTTGACCTTTGGCTTCTACATACTTATACATCTATGTTCCTATACACAAAGGCAACATTTCTTTACCATGTACAAAGAGTAAAGAATTAAAAGATATTCATTACTTTGTTGTTTGAATTACAGTGAAACAGTTCTGTTAATTAGTTTGTATTTTCTTTTCTGTTTGCAAAGGCATGACACGTAATGTTGTCACATTGCCATAGAATAAGTACCTAACATATATTTATCAAAAATAATTTTGATGCAAGAACTGATGACAAAGGACTTTATAATATCATACTCAAAATTGTCTCGCTACCTATGAATTTTCTAAAGATCAGCAGACCAGATGAAAACCCATGGACCACAATGCTTCTCTGGGTACATTCTTCACAGCCAAGTAGCCCCTGCTACTCCTGTGCTGTGTTCTCATGCTCTGGGGCAGCTGGACAATGAACATAGCCCTGACTTTCTCTGTCTTCTTTTGCTCCAGATGTCCCAGGAAGTGGATGATTTGAACACACACAGGGACACAGTTTTCTCTTCCTCTCACTTATTTTTTTTTTGCTTTCTAAAAATGTTATTTTTCTCAGTTCTTTGAGAATTTCAGACAATGCATTTCAAACATGATCCTCCTACCTCACCAATGTCCACCCTGCTTCTGTACCAAACCATAATTTGCGCCGACTTTTTAAATCCACCATGTAAAGTTTATGTTCCCTACTCTTTATGATGTATGACCTTCACTGGAAGGTCTCCTTACCAGGGGCAACAGCATTAAAAATTCTGACTCTCCCTCTCGCAGCAGCTATCCACTGCTGATACTCCTTAGCCAAGGGTCGACTTCATGCCCTTCTCCTCTGGTATTTTGTCTAGCTGGTCTTGCCTTTGCTGTCACAACCACTGTGGACCCATTGTGCAACTGCTCTGCTGCATTCAAAAACCAGTTTCCTTGTAGTCACCCACCTCCTATGGCTATTACTGCCCCCTCTTTCACCATGATTCCTGAGCCAGAGGTGAAGAGGTGTGATATAGATGATCTGTTTCGGCTGAACATTCTCAAGTTTCTTATTCTTCATATCTTGATCAATTGTGGGTCTCTAATAGACATGTACTGCCAGAAGAAACTTTTTCTGATGAGGGCTGATAGATACATTAATCTATGGATGTAAGGATGGACCATTATGAGCTGGGTAATGCGTTGACTTTTTCTCTAGTGGAATACTAGTCATAGGGTTTCTCCTAGGACCTATGACCTGCTTAGCCACAGGTTTTTGTCACTAAGTACAAGTTATGGGTTTCAACTGGAGTGAGCAGGCTTTGAAAAGTCAAAGAAAAAATGGGTGATTACTCCCATAATATTTATGTTAACACTGCATCAGTGGACACATCTTGCTGATATGGAATATCCCTTGCCAACAACTCTAAATGATGTAATGAATTTCCAACACCAATTTATTTATTTACATTAATTTATTTATTAGCTTGTAGTGTGCAGTAGAGGTATTACTGCCCCTTCATAGTGTAACTCCATTTAAATACCATATGTGTGTGTAAAAATACTACACACACACAGATATATATGTATATTTTAGGAAATGTACTACCATAGTTCTTTCTTTTGTAATTCAAGGCTAAATCAAAAGCAATTGAAACTTTTAAAGCAAATTTCACAATGGGTGACAATTCAACCTCTATTAGCTAAGTTTTTGTCTAAAAGCTACATAGAATCTCGAGTTAGCAATAGTTTAGGTTACTGCTAGCTATTTATTAGTTCTGTGACCATACTGTGAGACTATGCAATTTAGAGTGAAAATGTATATGGTCTCCTAAAGCCTAGGAGGAAAAGATTTATAACTATTAAAGTAAGAAGTGTGTTTAAGTCAATTTTTAAGAGTGATTTCAGCTTGGCCCAAACTGACCCTGTCATTTTCTTTCCCAAACAGATTTATTTCCCTGGTTCCTTATCTCACCTTAACTATGACAACCCATTAGCTGATTCCTCCAGCTCCTTTACACTTTGGCCTAAATGATTTTTTTCTGAAACTTCAATTTGATCAGAGCTCTCATTTCCTAAAATTTCTGAAGTTTGCTTTCATCACCTTCAGGTTGAAAATTTAAATACAGCATCTGAGGCTGCTGACCCACAAGCATCTCACACACACACAGGATCCAGCTATCTCAAGCCTGGTGTTTTAAAGTACTTGGCATTTCATGCTTCAATATCTGTGGTTCATGTGGATGGTGCTGCAAAAACGTCGATCTTAATGCTTTCTATTCTGTCTTATTTTAAGGAAATTAAAAGAACCTGAGAAAAATCCTAAGGGTTTATTCTTTTACAATTGTTTGGATAAGAAATTTAAAATAAAACAATCATTTGGGGAGAGGATGACTGATAATTCTTATTTATTTTTTCAATATTATAATATAATTACATCATTTTCCCTCTCTCTTTTCCTCTCATATACCCCACCTTGCTCTTTTTCAAATTAATGGCCTCTTTTTTCCTTAGTTGCTGTTATGTACACACACACACACACACACACACACACACACACACACACATATATATATTTAATATCTACATACATACATACTGTCTGTATTTTCTATAAGTCAAAAACTGCCATTAATATCATTTATGTAATAGTTTTCTTATAGTTTCTCCATACTTGAGAATGCCATTGGGGGGATATAGTCATATGAAAAATATTGAATAGAATTTAAAAATTATAAAAGTTCAAATAAACATTACACCAAGAGTAGGGGCTTCTTGTCTGGGTTCTCAATGATGCTTTCTGGTTCTCTTTCAATTTTCAATTTCTGTTATGACCATGAACCTAGGAATCTCTTATGACCTCTCAGTTTATATCACATAAATAGAGACCTTAATTTATAACAACTTCCATTCAAATTGCCTCATCCATTTTCTCTAGCTAGTCAAAGAACTGTTTAGCAACCTTTTAATTTGAATCCTGAAAAATGGAGATTCATTAAGCCTCTTAAGTCACTTTGCTGGACCTTAGTTATGGTCAGTAAAAGCCATCATACAATGGAAACAAAGTTATCTTGGTTCAGGCATGTCATTCATTCAGGTCTAAAAGCTTTCAGTCACAATATTACAGAACTAATCACTTAGTGCTAATGGTAAGTGATCAAGAAATAATTTTAGACCAATGTTATAAGCGCCATTGTGTAAGCATGGCTCAAAACAAATTTGCATTAGTCACGAATTGGAATGGGAAAGGGAAAGGAAGATTTTACAGAAGATTCCGATGTCTCAATCAGGTGTGCAAAGAACAAACTGAAAATTGCAAGCAGATGATATAAAGGTAGGATTTTAGGGAGACTAGAAAATGTGTTAGGGTCAGAAGTAAGACATGATGTACTACAGTTGTAACTGAAGAACACAAGATTAAAAAGGAGGCGGTATGCCGGAGGGAGAATAGAGAAAAAGCAGAGCGATGACTGTGATTTGACACTAGATTAAATTATTTAATTTACTATTGCTTTACTAGAATCCAGTAGAACATACAGTATTTTAGGTTTTATGGTCTTAGTTTGAGTATGAAGGATGGATTAAGAGAGTATGAATCGAGGGGCATTCTGGGCTATTGAGTGACACTTGCTAGTCCCTGTGTGGTCCAACAATGACTTTCAATAACCCAATACACAACATTATTTAGTCTTGTCTTTTCCAATAGATTTTAAAATAACTTTTAAAAGCAAAGGTGTAACCTTTTTTGTTTTTTATTTCTTTCCCTAGTGCTTAGAACCCCACCTCACATATAGTAAATCGGTGAAGCACAAGAAAAATTTTCTTAAAGTGTGTTAGAGAAGCTATCCACATGAGCCAAACAAGCAGGAGGAACTGAGAGCACTTTTCCAAATCCATGTAAAAGGACCCGGTAAAATATACATACTATGGAGTCATCAGGTTATATTTAGGAATGTATATGAGTGTACAAACACACACATGCAACAGCAATTTGGAGGAAGGAAGTAGGTATATGGGAGAGTTCGGAGGGAGAAAAGGGAAGAGAGAAATGATCTAATTAAATTATAATATCAGAAATAAACGTCAGCACAAACATCAAAGCCAGGTGTGATGGTATGTGTGTCCCAGAGCTGAGAAGGCAGAGGTAAGCAGGTCTGTCAGGTTTAATGACCAGATCATCTAAACTACCTAATGAACACTAGGCCGATGAGTGAATCTGTCTCAAAACCCAGTGTGGGTGACTCCTGAGAACACATGCAGGTGCACCCTCATCTATATGTGAGCACACATGAGCATGTACCACATGCATGTTATTTATAAAGATAAGTTTGTCTATGTGTATATTATAATTGTTGAAGCGATTTAATTGTGAACCCTAATGAAGAAATTCAGAGGATACCTTCTGTTTTAAGTAATTTATTCATTTTATATCCCGACCATAGTTTCCCCTCCCTCCTCTTTTCTCACTTTTTCCTGTCCACATCCTCTAACCCCATCCACTTCTCTCCTTTCTCTTCAGGAAACGAGAGGTCTCCAATGGATATCAACCTACCTTGAAATATTAAGCTGCAGTAAGGCGAGGTGCATCTTCTATCCAGGCTGGAAGAGACAGCCCAGTATAGGGAAAGGGTCTTAAAGGCAGGCAACAGAGTCAGAGATGGTTTCTGCAAGGAGTCTCACATGAAGAACAAGCTGCACAACTTACATATGTGGAGAGGGCCTAGGATGGTCTCATGCATGCTCCCTGGTTGGCAGGTCAGTCTCTGTGGGCCTTTATGGAGCAAGATTAGTTGATTGTATAGGTTTTCTGGTGGTGTCCTTGACCCCTCTGACTCGTACAATTTTCCCCCTTTCTGTAGGATTCCCCAAGCTCCGCATAATGTTTGGCTGTGGATCTCTGCATCTATTTTTATAAGTTGTTGGGTGAAACCTCCCCAATAATTGTTATGCTAGGGTCCTGTCTTCAATTATAGCAGAATATCATTAACGTATCAGGGGTGGGCTCCCTCTCATGGCATGGATCTCAAGCTGGACCAGTTATTGGTTGCTCATTCCCTAAATTACTGTTCCACTTTTGTTCCTGCATATCTTGTAAATAGTACAAATTGTAGGTCAAAGGACTCGGGGCTATATTTTCCATTCCCTCCACTGGAAATCTTGCCAGGTTACAGGAGATGGCTAATATCTCCTATATGGTTCAGGCTCCATATCCCCCATCGCTAAGATTTTTACGTTGGGTCACCCTCATAGATTTCTGGGAGTTTCCATTGTCCTAGCTTTCTATCTTGTCCCAGAGATGCCTCCTAACCCAATTTTCTCTCTCAGTACTCTCTCCCCCAATTCTTCCCTCACCTTATTCCTCTTGTTTCTTTCCCAACACCTACATTTATCTAGTCCCCCACAATGTTTGTTCTATTTCCGTTTCTCAGTGAGATTCATGTGTTGCCTCCTTGAACCACAGATAATACTTTTTATCTGTAAAAATATTTACTGTTAAAGTTTCTATATCATATTTGATATGCATATTTATATATATAATAAGTACATAAATAATTAAACAGACAAATTAATGTTTAACTTCAAAATAAAATGACCCACTGTTTCTCTGGGAGACAAATGTACACTAGTTTGTTTCTCCATCACAGTAACAAGAAGTATATACAATTAACATGTGTTGCTTTCTCATTCCTGTGTGTAAAACAGCATGCACAACTAATTTGTATGACCAACTAAAAAGAATAAACTTAGTCCCTGCTTTTGGATTAGATTCTTGTCTATTTTCAGTAGACATGTAAAGTTAATTCTCCAGCACTTTCATTAATTTTTTGGACAATAAAATAAGCACTCTGATCACTAAAATAATCTCACTTCAGTCATCAATGTGATTAGTGTCCATGAAGTAATCAGTGGTCCCAATTTGTTATCAAATTAGCATCTATCACTCTCATCTTAATTTGGATGCAAATATATAATGTCCTGGCATCTCATTAATTACAGCAGTGTGTGTGTCTCTGTGTGTGTGTGTGTGTGTGTGTGTGTGTGTGTGTGTGTTTGTGTATGTGTGTGTGCATGTGTGTCTGTGTGGCTCTGATGATGTGATATTATAAAGAAGCAGGAATGCCCGGCACACCAGGTTAATGTATCTATAAGATGTTGCAGTGTGGTTCACAAATGATTTGCATTGTGCTAAACATTTCTAACTTCTTTCTAAAGGCTTTAGGAAGTTACAGCTATTTATTATCTTTTTAATTTTAAAGTATTTAAAATATTACACACATATAGACACAAATTAAAGGTGATAATTAGATTTTCACTATTATTATTAGTTTTTAATTAATTAATTTTTGCCTATTTGCTTTACATACCACTCACTTCCACCCAGTCACCTTTTCCCACAATCCTTCCCCCACACTCCCTCCTCTTCTTCTCTAAGTGGGTGGGGCCCCTTTGGGATTCCTCCACCCTGGCACTTCAAGTCTGTGAGGCTAGGCCCTTCTTTCACTGAGGCCAGATGAGTCAGCCTAGCTAGAAGAACATATCCCACATTCAGTCAACAGCTTGGAGATAGCTTCTGTTTCATTTGTTTCAAACACAAATGAAGACCAAGCTGCACATTGCTACGTATGCATGGGGAAGCTTAGGTCCAGCCCATGTATGTTCTTTGGTTGGTAGTTCAGTCACTGAGAGCCCCAAGGGTCTATGTTAATTGACCCTGTTGATCTTTCTGTGGAGTTGCTATCCCCTTAGGGGCCTAAAGTCCTTCCTCCTGTTCTTCTGTAAGAGTCTTCAAGCTCCAGCCACTATTTGGCTGTGCATATCTGCATCTGTCTGAGTCAGTTGGTGGGTGGAGCCTCTCAGAGGACAGCCATACTAGACTCCTGTCTACAAGCATAGCAGACTGTCATTAATAGTATCAGGGATTGGTGTTTGCCAATGGGATGGGTCTCAAGTTGGGCTGGTTATTGGTTGGTCATTCCCTTAGTCTCTGCTCCATTCCCAATCCCTGCATTTCTTGTAGACAGGGTAAGTTTGGGTCAAAAGTTTTGTGGGCGAGTTGGTGTTCCTATTGCTCCACTTGGGTTCCTGCCTGACCTTGACTTATTAACTGAGAATTTCATACAATATATTTTGATGGTGTTATACCTCTTCTTACAACTTTGCCATGATTCTCCCTTTTTCCTCTCCCACACACTTTTGGTTTTCATTTTGGTTTAACCCATCACATCCAAGTTGTATTACCATCTACTCTTGGATGTGTTAGCATTCACTGGGGTGAAGTTGACGTATCAGAGACCATGTATGTAAAAAACAAAAACCTGTCATTCTCTATCCCAGAGAATCGGATACTAATAAAACCTCAGTGAGAGGTGGCACTTCATGCCCATCTTCCTCCCCATGCTGGGATTTCTTCTGGTTAGTGCCTGCACAACTCTCGTGCACACTGTCATGGCTTATTTGAGTCTGTAAGTGCAACAATCCAATTGTGCCTGGAAATCATTTTTTTCTTGTAGTCATTTAGCATCTCTGGCTCTTATAACGTTTCTGTCTCATATGATAATCTTCAGAGAGGAGTGGCTATAATATAGATATTCTATTTGGGGCTGACCATCCTGCAGTCTTCTATTCTCTGCAATGTGGCCAACTGTGGGTCTCTGCTAATTTATATCTACTGACAAATGAGGTTTCTCTGATGAGGGCCCAGATCTGTAGTAATTTATGGCTATAGGGATAAGTCATCAGGATTAACAGTCAGTTGAATATTATGTCTATCCAATGAAGTAGTAGTAGTATATTCTCCCTTTAAGGGAGAACATATGACCTCTCTGGCACAGGTTATAGGCTATGATAATGGTCCCAGATATGGGTTTGTTTTGTGGAGTAGGCCTTAAATATAATATTTAATTATATTTAATAAAATATAATTATAATATATAAATATAATATTATAATATTATGGATATAATATTATAAATATAACCTGAGAGCAGTTGATTACACTCATGACTTTTAAGCCGCAATTAGGTACATCTCAGCAGACTGATCATTGTTGTAGCTCTCAGGGGTCACAGTTTAGTATGATTTATGATTGGTTTTCTCTGGCTGTGTGCACAGCATGTTTTAGCATCTCCACAGCTATTCAGTAGAGATGAAGCTTCCAAATGAGTACCAGTTTGATTTATCCATGTTCTCTGAGTCAAGCATATGGTATCTTCAGCAACAGGATCTTACACTGCAGTTCTGGAAGATAACTCAAGAGTATCACAATAGTCTATGATGTTTGGGGGTCTATGGGACCTCATTGGCCAACAGGTCCAAAAGAAGTAACAAATCCCTGGCATTGGGCCTTTTGTTTGTGGTGTTTAAAAAGGGAATTGCTGCCATTTGAAGACAAGTTTATTTAAACATTTTTATGATTATATTTTTCAATCATAGTAGATTTTCATTTGACTTTTATAAAAGGTCAAAGCTACATGCAGAGGCATACTTTTCTCCTTTCACAAAGGCAAAAGGCCCTTCAGACTGACTCTGTTTTTTCCCTTCTCTGTATTTTTCTTCCTCAACTCATATTAACTCTTATTTCACTTTATTTATTTCATTATGGGTTCTATAATAATGTTCAAATATGCAGAGTAACTATGTGTTTAATATTTCTATTCACAGCAATTATCAGCATTGTTTGCTTCACAAAATATGTCACATTTTTAAATGCATTTTGCTTTTTTAAAAATCAACAATTAGAACAAATCTTCTCAAATCAATAAGTTAGTTTATTACAGGCTTTTTTGGCTTATTTATTTGCTTCTGAAAATTGCACCCACAGCTTCATGCATGCTAAATCTGATACAGAATAATTAGCCCTGAAGGCTTTTAAATGGGATATTAAAATGATTCAGAACTTTGACCATGAATACTGGATCATACAAGATCAGAGAAGATGGCAAATTTCAAATAAGTAGAAACTGGAGGAGGAGGAGGATAAACTGAAGGTGTAGCCTCAGAAAGTGCCAGCAACTTTGGAGAGGACAAATCTCTAATAAATAATCAGTGAATTATCATTCAACATGTTTCAGTAAAATCCTAACATCCATTACTGTTTAAAAATTTGACATTTTAGATTCTTTGAATATCCTGCTTAGATACATAAAGATGTGGAGTGTGAAAGAAAAGACAGTTTTAGGAAAACAGCATTTCTCATTGCAGCAGTTTTAATGCTTACCTTGGAAGAGGAACTGGGTGTGATTTGAAATAGCATTTGAACTGTCCTGCAAATAATAATTAATTAAAAATAGCTCCAACTAGCCTAGATGTTTTAGCAAACTCCTTCATATACATACAGATTTCTCCACATTTTCATCACTCTTTATATTTTCCCATAAAGTGCTCTAAAGTTAGTCCAATTTATTTCGAAAGACAAATGGCTGAGTCCATTCTGAGTTTAGTTTGAAATTCTGCCGACCTTGTCTTTTCCCAGCAACACTGTTATCTTTTGTTAGGTTGCTCAGTATAGGACATGATTACTCTGTCACTCAAATTAAAATTTATGTAAACAGCACATTACCCATGCTTAGTACCTAGTCTTAGTACATTAAAGTATACATTTTCTATATTTGTAAATATCTTGTCAATATCTCAATTGAGTGAATATTTCTTTGATGTGCTCCTGGCTGAATTTTCAATTTCCATAGATGAATGTTTTGCTACCATGTGTATGTGTGAGTCACATGTGTGATTATGGCAATGCTATGGAGGTCAGAAGAGGGTAGTACATGCTCAGTAGTGGAAATATAGGCAATCATGAGCTACCATTTTGGTTGCTGGAAACCAAACCAGATCTGCAAAAATATCAAGTGCTCTTAACCACTGAACCATCTCTCCAAACTCCTGGGAAAAGGTTTCATTTGAACATTTAGTGTTAGAATTTTAGCCATTCTTCAGACAACTCTCATCATTCTGGAAATATTTTTTTTACAGTTATGATAAAGACAACAAAATCTCTTTCAAAGTCCTGCAGCCTGGTAACATTTTTCAACCTGAGTGTAATGTTAAATTTCTCAAATTTTGAAATTTTGATTGTTCTTAAAATTAATTTTAAAGTGAAAATTAAAAAAGCAAAAACAGAACGTCCATCACCAGAATTAATAGTAAAATTTACCTCATTCCCATTAATATCACCACTCCAGAAGATCTAGTATGAATTGGATGTGTATTTTTCCTTGTTTTTAATTCCCAGCACATTTCTATTACATTTATAGCGGTTTCTTTTTAAAGTGTGTTAATATTAGTAGTACCACTATACTTATCATTTTCAGATCCCTATTCAATCAGAATCATTTTGAGATTTAACCATGGAAGACTAAACCTACTTTAGTCAGACCAGCAATACTGCAGGGACTAAATAAGCTTTTGTTCCATGGTTCAAAGGTTGTTCCCTGTGGGTACTATGGGTCTTTTGTTTGCATACCTCTCAAAATCAGGACAGAAATCTCCAATTCTTGCTATGATGGTATTTAGAAGTGGAGCCAGCCCTTTAGAGGTAATTAGATTCAGATGAGGCCATGTGGCTAGTGCCCTCTTGTTGAGATTAACATGCTTGAAGAAGAGATAAGAACGACCCTTCCACCCTTTCCTTTATCCATTCTCCCCCCATCTCCTTCCTTCCCAGTTCCTCTACGAGACAATGTTACATGAACACATAGTGAGGTGTTAACTATCTATAAGCCATAAAGAAGGCCTTCATTTAGAATCAAATCCGGATAATGACTTGGTAGTTGTTTTTTCAAGCTCCTAGAACTCTTTTTAAAAAAGTAAATATATGCTATTCAGCCCACCCAGTCTGTGGCATTTTATTAAGCAGCACAAGCTAAATCAACTAGAAAGTAGAGTGCCCTTATCAAAGAATGTACCCATTTTTTTTGCCAGGAGTTTAACAATGTACTTCCAATTTATTCTTCTGAATGGCTTTTTTTCTACTAAGAAGTTTATTATTTGATGCCACTTTTTACCAACAAGATGTATGAAATTGTATTTCATTGTTTTTTAAATTTTTTCCTGATTGTGGTTGGATATATAAACATATAACATTTGAAATATAAGATGCTTGGTCTGAATTAATAAAATATAATGAAGGGAGAATTGGAATTCACCAGAAAAAGAATCTATAATGTTGGCATTCCATGATTTATTCCCAACACACTAGAAATATTTCAGTGTGCCGAACAATGTAAGTATTATGAGTTGAAATCCTTATAGTCAGGATTTATTAGAGCTCAAGTATTTCAGAGCATAAGTTGGTAGGAAAAAAGCTGTATTTAAAGCAGAGATCATTTTGGTGTGAAATAGTCTTTGCTCCATACCACATAACAAATTGAACTACAGAATGTGTAACCACATTAGAAAAGGAAAATTCAGGGGCTGGAGTGGTGGTTCAGCAGTTAAGAGCACAGGCTGCTATTCCAGAGGACCTGGGTTCAATTTCCAGCACCAATGTGGCCGACAGTTCAGCACTGTTTGTTATTACAGCTTCAGGAATTCTGACATCTTCATACAGATACACATGAAAAAAAAACCCACCAATTCACATGAAAAAAGTAAATAATTTTCAAAAATGAAAAGAGAAAGAACATCCACAATTGTGTGGGCTCACACCTAAGTAGAATCTGTTGGCGGGAGGAAACAGGTGCAGTCTGAAATGGCTTGAATAATCTTTTAAAAAATAATTAAGTTCATCATAAGTGGAACCTTTGTTTGAGTGAGAAAAAATTTTTAAATGAAACAAAAAGAGCCTGGAGAAAATACGAGAATTTCAGGGTGGTCCATATAAACTGATGGATTGCTATAAATCTAAGTGGGACTTTCCATTCTCTCTCTCTCTCTCTCTCTCTCTCTCTCTCTCTCTCTCTCTCTCTCCATAAAACCTGCCAAAATATTTTCCTGAAATTTTGAAAATAGAATAGTCCTCCTTTCATTTTCTGTATCATGGTAGAGTTTGCTGAATTATATTTTAGAGAAGTTTCATGAGTGACAAAGAAGAAATGGAAAGACAGAAGAGAAGGAAGGGAGCTTACAGCTTTGACACTGGAACAAAATGATTACATCTATGACCAGTTCATTAATTTTTTCATTAAGTTTATTAAGTAACATGGATTTCATTGTATGCATTAGAAAAATTCAGATAATGGCACATGTCTTACAAGGTGTCTATGAAGATGACACGAGGAGGTCTATATGACTTGTGCTCCCCATAGAGTAGATTATTAAATTCTGAATTTTATATTATGTAGAATTTATAAATACATACTTTCAGCAACTATAGGACTAAAATAAAATATTTTCTGAAGGTATTAGTATTGTATGAAATCTGATGTTATACTTATCTAGTCCAAAATACTAGTGTTCAATCAAAACATAAATTTTTCCTTTGAAATAATTTTGTTTTGTACAATTTCTGTACAAACTAAGAAGCAGTGTAACTGCCTGAAATGATATTATGTTCTTCTCATAACTGAAAGGAGTCATTGACCTGGTACAATATATATACATATCAACCATGGTCAGTGAACTGTCCAAGAATTGGCATATAGCCATTAAAATTAGACAATATTTTCATTTTCTTAGAGTTTGTATTCTCAGTGGAAAAAAGTGAAAGAATCAGAATGCAAAAAATATAGTTAGGAAATGAAGACAATTATTTAAAATTTCATGTAAAGAGACTAGACAAGATACTTCTCTAGGGACTAGCCTGGACCAACCAACACAACTGCTCATCTGCTTTTTTGTCCCAACCTTCTCTATCCATATCAGACTTAGAACTAAGAAAAGAATTCCACACGACCAGATTTTATCACAAACATATAAACAGCATGAGTGATCAAGCCACTATAATCTCTCCTAAACCAATCACACAGTAGAAATGTTTTTTAAGATGAATTACCTAGATGAGCATTAGAACACAGTACTTAAATAATAGTCACAAACATCATCAAAGAATTCATACAGTTTTAGATGACAAAAAGAAACAGCTCATTAAAAGGAAGGAAAAAAAGACCACTTAAGAGAATAAGTACCTGAGAAATTCCAAATAAACACAAACATGATGCTTATGTAAATGACAAAGATAATGAAGATTTGAGAACAAAATCCAACAAGGAGATAGAAGCATTTGGAAGGAATGTGGTTGACATAAAGAAGGAATGAAGCATCCAGGATCTCAAATGGAAAATTCAAAGGAAAGCCTTATAGGTTTGAATGAATCTAGCAGAAGACAGACTACCAGAATAGAGCAAGTAATTTAGGCAAATTAAGAAAGAAATGTGAAAAATTTAAAAAGTACAAAAAAGAAACATACATGAAATATGGGACAAAATGTAAGAAAAACAAAGTATTCAAATTATAGTTATAGAAGAATACCAAGTCAATGGCATAGAGCAGCCTTTCAACAAATTACAGAAGAAATCCTCCCCATATTAAGGAAAGACACAGTTAAACAGATACAAAAAGCAAAGTAACTACCAAACAGGTAAGTAAAGAAAAACCCCTCATCATATAGTTAAAACACTAAGTATACATGGCAAAGAAAGAAAATTAAAAAATGTAAAAAAAATACAAGTTAGATGTAAAAGAAAAACCTATGAGAATAACAGATATTTTCTCAGTAGAAACTTTGAAAGCCAGAAGAAACTCAGAGCAATGTGTTTGAAGTCTTATAAAACTATGATGGTCAGCCTAGACTATTATACCTAGCAAAATGTTCTCCCATAACTAAAGGACAAAGTAAAATTTGATGACATAAAGTGCCTAAAAAGATTTATATTCAACAAACCAACCAAAATACTTTGGACTGAGGAGAAGAGTGAGCAAAGCAGACAGACTGTGGAAAGAATTATAAAGCCATAATTATTAAAACACAAAGAACCAATGGCAACACAAACAATAACACAAAAAAATCAACAGCACAATGACCATAATTAACACAAACATTTCCATAATAGCTTTAAATATTAATGGTCTTTTTTCTCCAATCAAGAGATACAGCTGACTGGATCAATTCATGTATCTGATGTCAACAAGAAACAAGAATGTCAAGGTAGCCATGAGTTCAGAGTAAGAAGACAGACAAAACTTTCTCAACTAAATTGGAGCAGGAAAAAAGCAGGAAACTGTATTCTAATATCTGATAAAACAGACTTCAAACAAATTAATCAGAAAAGATTTTTTAAAAGATATTTTTAATTAAATTGTTTGAACTATTATTATAAAATAAGAAGATTTACTGTCCTAAGAATATATATATATTATATATCAAACTCATACTTGATAAAACATGGACAACTAGACTTTAAGGCACAGATTATCATCATTTCATTAATAGTTGGTAATTTTAGTGTTATATTTTCTCCACTTGACAGGTAATCTGGTCAGAAAACAAATAGAGAAACATCAGAGTTAATTGACATCATACATTTTTCTCAAAAATACTCAGAAGATTTCCTATAATAGAACACATCCTGGGATATTAAACAAATCCTTACAAATTTAAAAATATTGAAATTGCTCTACTGAAATGGGGGTACAAGGTTTGTGGAGGTAAGCAATCAATATCTAATTTGACTGAAAGCTCATTCTGCGAGATAGAACCTATACCTAAGGTTGCTTGGGTGACCCAGAACCTGAGCATAGACATAGGATCTAGTATAAAATGAAATACTACTATTTTCAAAAAAAAAAGTAGCAATAAAATGACTCCTAGTGATATTCTGCTTTACTCATAGACCATTCCCTTGCTCAGACATCAGAATATTTCCTTCTTCCTTCTGGAGATGAGAGCAAATACAGACACCCACAGACAGGCATTGTGCAGAGATCCAGAGACATTTGGAATGCTCAGTCATAAATGAAATGTCTCTATCAAATCCCTCTTTTCAGGCCCCAGGAAACCCCATGAAGAGGAAGCAGAGAGAATGTAAAGACAAAGGCAAGATGACAGGATGGAAGACACCAGAAAATAAGACATCCTTAATCAACATGATCTATGCAAATACGAACTCACAGGGACTGTAGCAGCACACACAGACTGCACCAAATGGGGTCCTAGAACTGAAAAGAAAAGTGGACACTTTCCTTTTTTAACCCAGAAGGTATCTCCAGTCCATAGCCACATGCAGATGAAAATTTACTTTTCTCTAAGGGAGCATCATTGGGTAAATAAACTACTCTTAAATATTCGCTGCATGCTTAGCAGTCGCTGACCAACAGAAAATGAACTACACAGCATCTTTTTAGGTTTCTAGTCTTAAAATGTGCTATTATGGTTCTTCCTTTTAAAACATGTTCTGTTCCCCCTTCTCCTCTCCTCTTTTTACCCTACAGGACTTTTGTGCATATATTATGACCTACAGTTTAGTGGTTTGTTTGTTTGTTTGTTTGTTTTTGATGGGATACCTGACTGTGCACATAAGTGGAATTTTGTTTCTTGTGTTTCCTCTTGGGTTCCTTTGTCTTCTGTTTGTTTGTCCAATTTTCATGTGTTATTTTTTTTTGTTTTGGCTTACTACTTTTAATTTTTTCTTATCTTATATTTTATTATTATCCTATAGAAGCCTGTTTTCTTTCTAGTGAGAGTTAGACAGGGGACAATCCAGATGGAAGACATTGTGGAGTGCAGCTGGGAGGTGTAAGAGGGATGAGAATCCATAATCAGGATACTTTATGTGAGATATTATATTATGCTATATTACATGAGAAAACAAATTTGTAATGAAAGTATAAAAGGAAACCAATCCACATGTCATATCTAACCACATACAGTAAAACTTAAAATTGATAGCAAACAATTCTCTCAGAAATACACATAGACTCTTAGAGATTAAACAACTCATTGCTAAATGATGAATGAGTCAAAGAAAAATTCAAGTAAGAAATAAGAAAAATTCTGGAACTAGCCAAAAATAAAAATGTAATATAAAAAACCACTAGGACTAGAGTAAAATCACACCTATGAGGGAAATGTATAGCTCTAAGTGCCTACATTTAAAAAAAGTCTGTGGGCAAGAGCAAGAGGGAGAAGGGAAAGGGAAAATCAGAAAAATACACGAATAAACTAATGATGCAACTAAATAAAATAGAAAAACAGGAGACAATGTAAAGAACCACCAAAGGCTAAGAGCGAATTCTCTGAAAGATAAGACTGGCAACCCTTAGCTCAACTAATTAAAAGAAAGAGATTTAACAGAATCAGAAAGGATCAGGGAAATATGACAAGAGATATTAAAGAAATGTAGAAAGTATAAGTGTCTACTTGCAAAACTTCCATTCCACTAAAGTGGGAAACTTAAAAGAAATGGAGAATTTTCTAGACTTAGATAAACCTTCTCGTAATCTCCCCAATATGAATTCTGTCCAATATGACTGCCCAAATAGGAGCTGAAAAAGAGATAAATAATAAATATGTCAAAAGAGACATGAAAGCCCCAAAGTCTTTGACCTTGTACAAAAACTATGCACAACCAAGGAATGCTGAAGGTAGGAGAGATAGTCTTCCTACGAAAGTACACACCAGTTGATTTTCTAACACCAAGTGGTCAGCCTTGAAAACATATGTATCATCATCCAGATTGAGCCGGTTATATTTAAGAATGTGTATCTGTATACTTGCATGTTTGTAACCGTAATTAATGAAAAAGAGGTCATTAATTTAAAAGAGAGCAAGGGGGAGGATATGAGATATTGAGGAGAGAGAAAAGGGAAGGAGAAATGCTATATCTCAAAAAAAAATAAATAAAAGAAGTAATAAAAAATATCTGATTTGTCTGCTTCCTATTCTTGTCACTAGGCCAGTGGCTTGTTGCTTTGCTTGTCTGCTATGATGGCCTGTTAGTCTTCCTGAACCATCAGCAAGATTAAACTTTTTCTTTCATTAAAAAAAATTAAAAAATAAAAAAAGGAAGGGAAGGAAATAGATGGGGGGGGTGGTTTAACCACACATTGGGGCAGGCTCCATGCCCAGGGGTATTTGGCCAACATAAAATAAGCTCAATGCTACTTTGTAGATTTTTTTTCATCTCATTTTGCTTTGGTTGGGCATTTTTTTGTTATAATGGTCTTTTGTAGATTTTGATTTCTGTTTTTGTGAGGTGTGTGTGTGTTCTTTGTTTTCTATTTGTTTTTATTCATTTGTTTTTAAAAAGATAAGGAACATAAAGTTCAGTTGGTACAGACATGAGGAGGATCTGGGAGGAGTTGGGAGAGAGAAAAACGATACAATATATTATATGCAAATTTTTTTGATAAAAAAGTAAGACTAGAGAAATGGAGATAAACTGGAGGAATCTAGGGAGTCAAGACTTCATTTTCACAGTGATAAATATTAACACATTATTGTTTGGATATGGAACATATTTGAGAGTATAATAGATTGTGCGGACATTAGAAGAAGAATTTTTACCTTTACTAGGTATAAGTCTTAAATTATGGAGTTGAGAAAGGATGGCACAGTGAAAAGAGTCAATAATAATAATAATAATAATAATAATAATAATAATAATAATAGGAATTCATACTGACAGTCACCATATAGGAAAGTTGGGGTGTCAGAATACAGAGAGGTAAAGTGATGCAGTTTGGTCACAAGAAGCATCTATCCATTCATATCACAGATACTTATTAAGTGCCAATGTTCTTGGTGGTTTTTTCTAAGTATTAGTGAATAATTAGAACCACAATATTTACTGACTTCTGTATTTTGTTTCTAGTGAAAGGTGCAACTGAATAGAAGAATGTAACTTATATATTATGACATATTACAGTTGAAGTGAATACAATCTGCATTTAAAACTTAATAATGATTTTAGACTCATCTTTCACTGTAAGTACTATAATTTTTAGATCACCAAGTAAATTGTATAAAGAAAAAATATGTCATTCAAATAGTTTCTAGATAACATGAAATGTTATCTGTAATGCAGGAGGGAGTTGTGCTTATGGATGGCCTTCTGAATCCTGTACTTTTTCCAAGGTACTCATGTAATTCTAGAGACTAACAGGAGTCACATTGCTTCAGCTCAGAAGTAAAATAAAGGAGAAAAGTAAAAACAGTTCAGGAGAACTAGGGACAAAGTTTCAAAATAACAGATGTAGGATATATTTGACCTGACAAGCCGTTTGACATATTTTTCCTCTTCTCTTTCTAACATGCTGGGTTAAATAAAGATTTGTTTGGGTTAAAAATGAAAATAACTCTTTACATTAGCAAGGTCAGAATACTCAGCAAAAACAAAGCATGTTAAAAATCCTGAGTACTGGGATAGAAATAGCCAGCAGTGAGAAGCCCGGGGTCATGGAGTCTGTACTCAATTCTGTTACGGTTCTATGTTTAAGATAGTACCACTCTAAGTTCATCAACTCTTAATTTCCTTCCTTGCAGAATGTGGCTTAACAATATGCTTTTTCTAGCTCAAAAGCTATTAACTTAAATTGCAAAGATGAATATGTTATAGACATAAAAATACCATGTGAGTAGTTTCAGTCACACAACTTGTCTAGTAGCTTATGAGACATGATGTTGAGGCCAATGTGAAGTTTGGGCTTCTCTGGTTCTAAAGTCTAAGCATTTGTTACATCTTACACTGTACAGTATGCAAGGGCACTCAGCTTCAATGAAGAGGGCAGGCGAATGCTTGGAAAACAACTTCCATTCCCAGGTCAGCTTTAGCATTTATTTTAACCCTGTTTTCAGAGGAGAGTTGAAAAACTCTGTCCGAACAATTCAACCATGGGACCTGTGTCTAAAGCAGGGACAAATATCCTAGTGATCGATTACCAATTTCTTTGAGGGAAAGAAAAAGCTAAGTAATGAGCTCCCCGCATCCCCATTTGACTTCTGAAGGGTGTAAATTAGAGCATGGTGGTGCACTTAAAGTTTACAAATGGACATTTACAAATGAGCCTGCTTACATTTGTAACATATCTAGTGCTTTTCTGCTTGGTACCTATGTTATGGAGGAAGTTGAGGTGTAGAACTAGTACTTTAATGCCGAAATGTCATATGATGCGTTTGTTAAATAAGCATTCTTTTGGTTTATTTGTCATGAGATAATTTAGAAGCATCCATGGTGATGGAAACATTTTGAGCTGTATTAGTTAAATGACAGAGCATTTACAGTGTTATATCTACAGCCATGTTTTATAATGGGGGAAAAAATGCCTGAGCAGCAGGGAGCCTTTAATAGAGAACTCCATAGGCCACTTAAATAGTTTAATCTGAGTTTCCAGTGGAGCATTCTAAAGAAACTCTATGAACCTTACTTTGGGGCTTCAGAGACTTGCCACGATACCGAGGACAAAGCTGTGCTCTGGATCTACCTGCACAGAAACGCTCACGCCACTCTTCTACAAAGCCAGGTGGGATCATTTTTCTAGGAAACAGCAATTACCTCTGCTTTTGCTCAGAAATGGTACAGCTATTTTTAGATGTATTTTCCACCAGTCTACAAAGTATTACAATCGCTATAACATACTGGATAGTGTCATAATGGTGTGAGAATCCCAGAGCAAAATAAGTCCACTCTATGCTTCTGCCATATGCATGTTTGCGAACCAGGAGGGTTATATGTCATAAAGCATTTTCAACAGTTATCCAGCATCAGCATCACTGGGAAATGAATGACTTCGATTTCTATAGATTTTAAATATAATTAAATTCACAAGGTCCCAATATCCCCTGAGGTCAGCATTAGCTTCTGGTGTTTAAGGTTTGAAATGGTCTTATCTGAATATAATGAGTTAGGTTCTTCTAGGGACTAATCAAATCACTGCTTCCAAGTCACCTTTGGAAGTTGTATTAATGCAGCAGTAGCTTCATAAATTATACTCCACTGATATGACTTCAAGTGCTACTTAATTTACATCTGGAAATGACTCTGGGAATCTAGCTTGTCATGATCTGGTTACTTATATTGATACAATGCATATGTTTAGTCAATAAATTTGAAATAAAGTGTTTTAATAAATATAAACAACTGAAACTATGTGAAAATAAAGTTTTGTTTCTTTTTGGTTTTACAGTATTTGTGATTGAACCTGGGGTCTTGTGTATGCCATGTAAGTATTCTACACCCCCAAATCCTCTTTAAGTTATTTTACCTTATTTGATGTTGTGACTGGCTATAATTAATTTCATTAAGTTGCCCAGGATAGTGTTGTTATTGTTGTTTCTTCTGCTGTCATCATAGAAAGTGTTATTAGTGAGTTATTACAATGTCGTTGGCATTGGTCTCTGTATAAAACAACATATGTTTTTAAAAGTTATTTTCTTTAGTATCTTGAGATTATAACTCCATTAAGTACCACTTCCTTTTTTCTCTGAACTCTCCCATACATTTCTCCAGGCTCTCTTTCAAATTTATTGCTTTGTCAATAGTTTTACGTGTGTTTTGTGTGTATGTGTGTGTGTGTGTGTGTGTGTGTGTGTGTGTGTGTACATATATTTGTTTATATTCCTAAATACATATATACAGCCTCTTCAGTCTTTGTGTTACTTGTTTGCAGGACTGACATTTAGTACCAGATAACTAATTGGTGTGCTTTTCCCTGAAGAATACCATGTTTCTTACTGGACTCTTAGTATCCCTTAGTTGTCTACAGTTTTTTAGTATAAGACTGAGCCCTTCTAGGCTCATATTTTTGCGTATTTATTATTGTTGTCCTTATCCAGCTCATCCTTAGGCAGTAATGTTGCTAAGAATTTATGGACTTAGCTTCTAACATCCCTGGAAGACACAATCTCACAGCAAACTCCCTGATCCTCTGGCTCTTACAACCTTTCTGCCCTCTCTTCCTCAGTGTTCTCTGAGCCTTAGGTATTAAAATACTCTGTACATGTTCCCTGTGTTTGGGTCCTACAACTCTGCATTTTGATTGGATTTGGTCTTTGGTTTTGGTCTTTTGCAAAGAGAAATTTGCTTAAGGTGAGGTGAGGCCAACACTATCTGTGAGATTGAGAAGAGAGATTAGAGAGTAGCCTGGGGACTATGCTGGTTTAATGAAGGGAGGGTTGGAAGCTAGAACTTCAGAAGGCCTGGAGAGTTGATTGCCAACTCCTCAAGTTTCTGTTGCCAAGCTTGATTCTCGTTGTGTGGGTTTGAATTCCAATACTGATATTTCAAAAGAATCTAAGTTTTAGGTTTATATCAGTGTTAATAAATGTTATGAAAAATGAATGCTATGTATTATTTAAGAAGAATACCAGCAGTTCTCTGGCACTCATGTCATCCATGAAGCCTTCTCTTCAGCACAGAAACTTCATTGTTAACACAGAAATCTACTGTAAGAGATGAAAAACTTAACTATAATTCTCCAAACCAGTTGGGATAAATAAGTATGTATATGTAACTTACTAAATAAATGCATTACCTTTAATTCACTCCACATGAGATTTTCAGTATTTCTAGTTTATTGAAGTACATCATGACACGTAAGTCAAAGGTCTGAATCTTAGATTCTGAAGACAGCTTTAATTCTCAGAGACACATTTTCTTTTAGCTGATGGGCATTGTGTATGTTTACTAGTCTGGCTTAGATGTTTCAAAAAAATCTCATTACCATTGTCTGGATTTGGGACATTTCAGCTCTCACACTGCAGAGTACCATCTGATTACTGTCATCTCAGAGAAAATCAAATTGAGAAATGTGATGATATCTCATCCATCCATGAGATGTGCTAATGTTAACTTGTATCAATAATAATCTTGTTCCTCTTTAAAACAATATCTACATAAAATAAAAGAGGGGAAAGTATGTCCCTGTATACCACAAATTTATTTAAATCATGCTCTTTTTATTTTAAAGTTTTAAAAATTTTGATGCCAAGGAACTTTCTGTTGAGTGTCTATGACACTCTACAACTAGGCATACTTATGCCTAGGTAAAAAGGAAGAATTCACTTAATGGCATAAGGCATGATTCCAATCAGGTATTTAATATGGGGAAGAAGGCGTTTTTTTTTTTTTTTTTTTTTTTTTTTCCTTCAAGATGCTGAAAGAGCATGGTGAATGCAAGAGTGATTAGTGAAACATGCTGACACTGGGACAAAGAAGGATGCGGATCTGTGAGCTTGCTGAGTGCCCTGACAATGGTGACTGGGAAGCTGTATTGGACATAAGTTCTGGACCCACCTTTGATTGCCTATATCCCACATGGGACAAGCCACCTTCCTTCGAGTTTTTAGACCTTGTAGGACAGAGAATCAAAAAGAGAAGTTATAATGACTCTTGTATTTTTCTTAAATGTGACCAATTATTTGGACTCAATCATGTACTGGTCTAGAAATCAATCCAATATTGGAAATAACAATCTTCATTAGGATAGCTGGTCCTGGACATTTTCAGAGACATATTGGGAAGTCAGCTGCAGTTCTCTATGATGTTATGTTAGCAAGAGATAAAGTTGGGACAGGATCTGGATTTCAAACAAGTATTAGTGCATATGTTAAGACTCTTTTGATTGTCATGTTAAAATTAATTCTTTTCTTCTACAGTATTTAATGTAAGTTGTATTGATTGTACACTTTCTAATTGTGTTAGGGTGTTGAAACCTTGCATGTCTGTTATGGGGATCTATCAACTAGCTTTTGTTTTATTGCCCTGAGTATTACAGGACCTTAGTATTCTGAAAAAAAATTGCAAGTACTGGAAGAAGTGAGTCAGGCTTTCAGCAGAAGCAAGAGTGTACTGGGCTTGATTATTGCTGGTATAACAGATTTAATTACATTAATTGCTAGCACCACTGCTTCTGCAATTGCTTTGACACAAGGAGATAAGACAGCCACTTTTGTTAATCGATTAGCAAAAACCAAAAATGTTACTATGTGTTGAGTATACAAGAGGATTTAGATAGGTTTTTGGAACAACGTATTGATGCTCTTTATTCTATTCAAACTATTGGAAGGAGGTCCAGAGTTTAAGAGTAAGTTGTTGAGTGTCATGCTAAGTACTAATGGATTTGTGTTACTTCTAAAATTTATAATGATAGTCATTATAGTTAGGAAAAAGTTTACAGACACTACCAGGGTATTTGGCATGATTCTGACAGCTCTCTGGATGTTTTAACTTTGCATAGTGAGATTATGAATTTAAACAATGCTGCTCTGCTGTGCTTTGATGCTGCAGATTCTACTGATAAAATTATCCATGGCCTGATGTCAGTACTTCCATTTTGGTCATGCTTCAAAAAATGATATATATAGCTTGATCATGCTAGCACTTTTTGTCCTGGGAATACTTTTAATTCCTGCCCATCGTGTTAAAGCTCGTCTTTAACAACATAAACATGTTTGCAGCCAAAATACATGTCTTGAAATTAAAAATGGACCCCCCAGACAGAGTTAGTAATTTAACAGGCTGGCAAGCCAATGACTGGTAAGATTCTACACAGAGCTTTACCAACCTAAGACAAAAGTGCATTGCTTTTGATAATGCATATTCCATGATGGGTAAGGAAGGCATTCTTGTCAAAATGACCTAAGACAGGCTCAGTCTTGTTTATGAAATAAAAAAGGGGGAGATGTGAAGAGCTTTGGGGGCGGCTTGGCAGGAATCTGACATTGGCCAAGGAAAGGAAATGGGCTTCAGGAAGCAATCTGACATTAGAGTAGAACAAAGAAGTAATTTCAGGCAGGAATCTAAATCTATTTTTTTCAATTTAAATACATCTTTTTTTTTATTAGTAACTATTTTTAAATGTTAATTGAAGGCTTTATAAGTTTGGTAATGCTCAATAAAAAGATGATGATACAATCAGAAGTGCAACCCAAAACCCAACCTAGATATCCCAACTGTCTTTGACTGGTGGAGACACTTGAACATCTGCCTCCATGTTCCCCCCCCTCTTCTCCTAGTTCCTCCTCCTCTCCTTACTCTTCCTATTCCTCTCCTTACTCCTCCCACCTTAGCTCCACCTACATATCACTCTTCATGTTAAAATAAAACTTTTCTCTCAAATTACAATTAAAGCATAATTATACCAATTTGTACCAGTAAAGTACAAGATAGACCTAATATCCAGTCCATCATTTTGTTGACTAACCAGAACCTCTGTCATCTCTCCTATCTAAAAGACTTAGTTCTAAACCTGGTTTTTTTCTTGGCTTTAGAATGAATGTCAGCTGAAAACCATCCTCTCAAATCTTTTCTCTCAAAGTAAATAGCCAGGATTGGCTAAGAGACTATAAGTCTTCAACCCAGTCAGAAATCCAGAATGACTGAATTAACTGAAATTATGGGAAGCACAAAGCATAGCCTCTAAAACTTAGCCAATTTATAGAGATCGTTGAACACCTGGACAGTCCCTATACTACAAAATGTTGGAGCATCCGAACTTCAGCCTTCTTGCCCAGGATTATCAGACAGACCTAGTGATGCAGAATTATTAAGGACTGATTATTCTGTCTTGGCAGATATAATCAGTCAACTATTTCTCAAGTGTGGCCTTTTCTGGACAGTAATTTGTCTGTAGATGAAAAGAGGCAATTTTTTTGCTTAATGGCTGTCTCACCACAATTGGAGTAACTCCAAAGATGCTCAATTTCTTCTTAGAATACAAGACAGAAAGCTGTCAGGAGCAGACAGGTCTCTAATCAAAATGAACATTAATACAGAAATGTTTGCAATGTCAATTCTGTGGACTTGTGACATTTTGAAAATCAACTATCCATGTAAGGCAATCTAGACTGTTGTTTGTTAACTCCTCTCAGCTATTTCTATATAAAATATAGAAAACACCCTAACAATAAACTCAGAGCCATGAATTTGCTATAGGCTCTTAACTCACAAGCTAACCATCTCAAATAAGTTAAAAAAGTCAAAGAAGGACTGGATCTAAGCCTTGTATTTCTAAATGTGTTATATAGGCACAATGCCTATGAGAGTAACAATATTAATTTCACTTTTATATCAATGAGAAATCCATACCAATGAAAACCTTAAATTTGAAATCAAAGTAAATTTTGTACCATTGAAGAAATTATAACTTCATCTTAATAACAATTATACATATTTCTACCAATAGGTTATGGTTTTGCAATAAATCCTGGTTATTCCTCCCAACAAAACCACAACTTTTCCCTAGAAAGACAGCCCAATATTAACCACCTCAGTTCCCAAGCCCAGGGAATAGGGACACCGATTCTTTATTAACTTCTTCAAGCTGATAACAGGCATTTAGATATTAGAAGAGGGGCAGGGGGAAGAGTAAATTGATAGGCCTCTGACGTCTGTGTCTTTACTGTATCCAGCTAAAATCCCCGGACATCAGAGGTTCGAGCAGGTCTGCTCAGCTTGCTTCATGAGTAGATACAGCAAGGCTGGGTATTCTGCAATATACAATTCTCAAAACAAATTTTAGTATCAAGATAATTTTTTGTTTGAATTCTGGAATCTAGTCTTCTGGCGGCCTGACTCTGTCATGTCTAATTCATATAATTTTGGGAGTTTCTATGATAGTGTGCTCCCACCATCCTTACATTCCCACCTCTCTGCTCTTGAATTCCCCAACACTAGGGAATCCAAACTTTCAGGCACCAAGGTCCTCCACTTCCACTGATGCCTGACAAGGCCACCCTCAACTACCTATATAGGTAGAGCGAGGAGTCTTCCCTTTTTATTCTTGGGCTGGAGATTTTAGAATGGCTACTCCAGCTTGTTTCTTAGGACCATTTGCTTGAAAAATTGTTTTCCAGCCTTTTACTCTAAGGTACTGTCTGTCTTTGTCACTGAGGTGGGTTTCCTTTATGCAGCAAAATGCTGGGTCCTGTTTACATATCTGGTCCATTAGCCTATGTCTTTTTATTGGGGAACTGAGTCCATTGATGTTAAGAGATATTAAGAAACAGTGATTGTTGCTTCCTGTTATTTTTGTTATTACAGGTGGAATTATCTTTGTGTGGCTATCTTCTTTTGGATTTGTTGGGAGAGGATTACTTTCTTGCTTTTTCTAGTGTATAATTTCCCTCCTTGTATTGGAGCTTTCCCACTATTATCCTTTGCAATGCTTAGTTTGTGGAAAGATATTGTGTAAATTTGGTTTTGTCATGGAATATCTCTGTTTCTCCATCTATCCTAATTGAGAGTCTTGTTGGGTATAGTAGCCTGGTCTGGCATTTGTGTTCTCTCAGGGTTTGTATAACATCTGTCCAGGATCTTCTCGCTTTTATAGTATCTGATGAGAAGTCTGCTGTAATTCTGATATGTCTGCCTTTATATGCTACTTGGCCTTTTTCCCTTATTGCATTTAATATTCTTTCTTTGTTTTGTGCATTTGGTGTTTTGGTTATTATATGATGAGAGGTATTTCTTTTCTGGTCTAGTCTAGAAGTATGCTTCAAGCATGAAAATGACCTAGGACAGGAAAATAAGCTCAGATATTTTGGTCATCCTGATAAGCACTTAGAAACAGTGATTATGGGAGTGATCACAGAAGTGATCACAGGACTTTCTTTATTGTCTTGCTTGTTCCTTAACTATTTGCATCTATTGTATTGCTAGTTTCTCAACCTACAACTGACCTTAATACTTGCATGAAATTAAAATGATATAAAAGCAATATATATATATATATATATATATATATATATATATATATATATTGTAAAAAAAATAATCTTGTTCCTCATACTCTTGTACCAAATTTTAGTATTTTGGGAAAATTTTATATTCTTTGATCACAATTTCCTCCTCTTCTTCCTCCTCCTCCTCTTCCTCCTTCTCCTTTTTTCTTCTTCTTCCTCCTCCCCCTCCTCCTCCTCCTCCTCCTCCTCCTCCTTCTTCTTCTTCTTCTTCTTCTTCTTCTTCTTCTTCTTCTTCTCCTCCTCCTCCTCCTCCTCCTCCTCCTCCTCCTCCTCCTCCTTCTTCTTCTTCTTCTTCTTCTTCTTCTTCTTCTTCTTCTTCTTCTTCTTCTTCTTCTTTCTCTTCCTCCTCCTTCACTCCTCCTCCTCCTCTTCCTCATCACCCCCTTCTTTTTGTATTTTGAGACAAGATTTCTCTGTGTAGATCTGGCTTTCCTGGAACTAACTCTATGGCTGGCACAGGACCACCAGAGATCTGCCTGCCTTTGCCTCCTTAGTGTTGGGATTAAATAATACACAACCACTAGGATAATTTTGAATATCATTTGAGTATAAACTAGAGGGATAATTTGAGTATCATTCAAACAGATTGTGTAATAGCTATTACATCATCTTTACTTTACAGATCTACAGCCTAGGATACAAATGTTTGTGCAGCCCTATGAGAGATTATCTAGATTAGTTTAGCCTCTGGGTTTGCCTGGGGTTGATTATCTGGATTATTTTAGTTGATGTCATGAGAACCATTGTCACTGTGGGTGCATCATGGGCTTGGTTTCTGAACTGAATATAGAAGAGCAAGTGAGCTGAGCAGCAGCATTCACCACTTTCTACTTCCTGATTGTGGATGCAATGTTAGCAGCTGGCTCAAGGTATGGCTACCAAAACTTTGTCACCGTAATAAGATGCAATGTTTCCTGAAACTGTCATTAAAAGCAAACCATTCCTCTCATCAGTTGCTTCCTATCAGGTATTTTCCATCATCAATTAGAAAAGAACTAATATAAATTCTAAGTGAGAATCATGGAAGTATTTGAATGGTTAGAATGAAAAGGAATTACACAGAAATGTGGAGGTATCAAGATAAGTGGTGTGGAACAGTAGCACTCTGGCTTGGGGTGGAGTGTCTTCTGTCAGTGTGTACAAAATTTCAGGACATCCATCAGAGATATTTAGCATTTAGTGATTCTGGAAGCCAAAAATTTTCCAGAGGATTAATACCTCAAACTCTTGAATCAATGATCTGAACTCCTTAAGGATATAGGCTTTTATTTTTTTTAAAGCTGTTGACTTATAAAACCTTGTTATTTTTGACGTTAGATAATTCTTAAACAATTATTAAGACATATATTTGGAGAGTTTTTGGAATACTTATATATAATCTTTGAAAAGTTAGGCAATTAAAACCATGATCACTTTCATGCTTCTCCTTTACAAGATTAACCGCTAAATTAGTGTTCCTTCGGAGAAGACCTTAAGATTTAAGACTTTTCCATCCTTTTCTTCAAAACCTAGAACATACTCTTGTTTTTATCAGAAAATATTTAAGGTAATAAGGATCACAAGTACAAATTCCAAGAGAAACAGATGGCATGCTCTCTGTCTTTTCTTCAGTAACCTGGAAGCCAACAACTTTGTTCTTTTAGTCTGATTCCTTAGCCAATGAAACAATGAGAAACATACACAAATCTTTTTATATTTGTGTTTAAGAAACGTTACCAGTAAAGAAGTCCAGAGTTTACATTTACTAAATCAAGAAGTAAAGGGCTTAAAATTAGGAAAATCAAAATTGGAAATGTGTGTTTTTCCTGGTCAACTTATAATTCTGTTTTTCCACCAACTTCCATGATCTATGATAAAAATTTATAAATATTCTAAATAAGATTACTCATTTTGAACATTTAAGGTAATATACTTAATGTCAAAGGTCATAAACAATAAAATATGCTTTGTATCTAAATTACATATTGATATTAATATGTAGATATAGTATGAGCTACAATTTGTCATGTTTTGAGAAAGACTCCCACTTGCAACCCACACTGGGCTTAGAACTCACAGTTCAAGCTGGACTTGAAATTGCAGAATTTTGCTTCCCTGCCTCAAACTCCCAAGTGCTGCAATTACAGACATAAACCACCGGGATGGTCTGATTTCTCATATTTTAAGACTTCATAGAAGTAAATTTGGATCAATAAAAAGCCCTAATTTTAGAAAATCATTCATAGTAAATTAATGAAAAGTACATGACTATGGCTGTATGTTTATGCATGCACATACATGGGATAAATAACACCCAAAGGTCGATGTCCCAGTTCTTTAACCTTATCTCACATTAGTCACTGCAAGCTTGCAGTTTGTAGCTACATTTCTGTATAAGTTACGACTAAAACTGGAAGAGAAATGAGAGAAATGTGAGTTGTGTCTGCACCAGCAGAGGAATTTAGCACTAGCCTTAGCATCCTGAAATGGTTTCCTCCTTGGACAGGTTTGTGTTTGATCTTCACTCTTGCCATAGTGTGCTCTTTCCATCATGAATTCCAGGCCAATGCTGGCATGGAGATCCACCTAGTGTATTGCTTTTCTGCAGTTCCCTGCAGCCCTGCCCACGACTGTGCTTGAAATCCTTCAAACAGCTATAGAACCCCTTGCAAATTAACAGCAGTCAGGATTGCATCAGATATTCCAATGCCTTCTTAAACATAGCATACAAATTTCATGAGGCTAGATCTACAGTTAGGTAATTTTCTTAGCCTTGACTTTACCTTCCTCCAAAAGACAATAAGTTTTTATACTAACCCACCTTTGGGATCTTAGTATGCCTGTGGCAAGAATGGATTCTACTGATGTGACAAAACCAACAGTAAGTGGGATGCACTTTGACTTCCATGGAAAGTCTTCCACTAGTGTAAATTGGATCACTGTTTCTTTGTTAAGCCATTGTTCTGCTTGTAAAGTTTAATTTTAAGTACTGCTGAGAAAGCGATGCTTTTGCTTAACTGTCTGAACAACAGCAGGATTAGATTATGGTCAATAGGCAAGATGTTTTTCACAGACAGAGTGAAAACAACAAATAATAAGTACTTCATGAGACTACATCTCTAATTAACAGAGTGGCCATTTTAACAAGCTTTTGCTGTTTGCTTCTCTGGAAAAAAGCAAGGTGTTATCTGAAATGCTTAGACCTGCATATCTTCTACATATCTTTTATATGGACAAAGAGCAATTAAATAGGTAGCTACTTTCCATAATTAACACACATATACCATAGCAGAATCCTATATTTTAGACTGGTAATAATACTTTATCTTTATCAATGGCCCAGTTCAGGTTTTGTATAAATATGTATATGAAAGAATGAATCACTGAATGTTACAAAATTACTACCTCTTAATCAAATTTGTTGGTAGCCAGCACATTTATTTTAATGGACATACACCTCTTTCACTGTAGATGTTATGATAATATATATAAATGAAAAAATATGTTCTGTACTAATAAAAATAAGTGTGTCTGTAGCTCTGGGTGTTCAGTAGAGAACACATGCCTAGTATCTATGAGGCCCTTGGTTTGATACATAACACTTCAAAAATTAAAATACAAATACAGACTATGCTAAATGCTTGATTAAGTGATAATACTTTCACATATGTAAAATTCAATTAACTTTTGGAAATAAAGCTGTAAGAATATTGTTATTTTAATTTTGGATCATGTATTTGACATCATTGATAAATAATGTGTAATTCTGCAGTTATTCCAATGAGGATTGACAATAATGGTTGTGTAATATTTTTGCAAGATTTTAGAAATTTATCACTAATATGGGAGAACAAGAGTATATGCATATTAAAACAGTATGCTTTGTTAAACAGAAAAAAAAATCAAAGCAAACCAAACCAACCAAACAAACAAACAAAAACAAAACAAAACAATAACAAAGACAAGATCATGGAAACATAGGAACCATTTTTGAATGTGATTGATCTTAGCTTGAAACATCCCATAATACTTATGCTTTATTTATTTTTACTTTTTAATATTTTATTCACATTTAACATTGGAATTTTGTTATAATCTTGTATTTGTTCTCCTTGTGATGAACTCTGATTTGAGAGTTTTCATTTATTGCAAAGAAATGCAGTTTATGGATTCTTTTAGTATTTAAATGGTTTTCAGTTCTTACAGATGATTCATGAGTGTGACATCTCATTAAGTTGTCTTTAAATTTTGTTACTTTCTGTAGGCATGGGTTTCTAGATTAGGAAAAAGAATGTAACATGTGACTTATGTCATGTCTCCTCTCCTGGTATTCTTGACATACCACCAGAGAAGAATGAGAGGAGACATTTAATTTAATGAAAGCAGTGGACTGCTCCCATTTTTCCTAGTTCCCAGACATCCCAATACCTATCCCTAGGTACCAAAGACAAACAGAGGTAAGCAAAGCAGAGAGGGATCTGGGAAGCTTATCCACATTCTGCCTAGTTACTCCTCTGATTTGCATGAACTTTAGTCTACTCTGTTTTCTATATAGATTCACACAGAAGTGGTATTAAGTTTTACTTTTATTGTCAACTTTACTTTTCTTGATTCTTTCCTGAAGGTCACACTAGACACACAGGACAATGGAACCTTTCTCAGTTGTCTCTGTTGTTGCTACACTTTCACATGGTGACCTTGAAGGGTGGCCTAGCTCGATTGAGGAGAGCATGTTGAGAGGCACTTGTGTGGAGTGGGGACTGGTGTAGAGATGGGCGAACAGTAGAGCTCAAATTCTGCTCCCCATTTGCATTGTTTCCTATTGATGCTCCACTGAAATGACCTTTCCTGCCTGGTCTATAGTTATAGAACAGACAGACTCCTCTTCCTATAGAAGAGGGCAGGACAGGAGCATTTAAAATGACAGGAAGTGAGTAAAAGCATGACACTTTTATATGGAGGCACTTAGAATGCTACCATATTCTTCTTATATTCTTGGTTCTCTATTCAGTTCTTCAGTCAGCAAGTGTATTAAGGGAAGAGGCTTAACAATGCCTTTAGGTTGTATAAACTATACTGTATCCCAGACGCAAGAAGATAAAAACTGCTTTAAAAACTGGAACAATGCTCCTGTCCTAAGTTAGGATGTGATTGTACACAGTCAGTAAATTAACTGTATCATGTGATTGCTGTTGTCTGTTATTTTTTTATTCAAGACAATTGCAGTTCTGAGTTTTCATGAGATTTTGTGTAGGAGAAGAACATGCAGCTACTTAAACTCATATTGCAAATAGCCTCATCCTCAAATATGTGCCACCTTCTAAACAAGGCAGCAGGTACAGTATTGGTAAACAAGGCAGATGGCCCTCCTATACTTACTCAATTAGATTTTAGCTGAGAACCATTTAAGGCAAGAACACAATTAGATGACAAAGGATAGCAGGCAAATAAGATTTTGGAGTGCTCTTGTGACTTCAGTGCCAGAAACCTTCAATCTGATTTTTGATTTGTGGTATGCGTCATCATCACTTTGACTTAATGTGCCAATCCCTTGTATTATTTTCATTAGTTTAGGATTATTCTGTTATTGCCTAATAAGTACATTCACTCTGGCTTCTTATTCTCCCCACAGGATTCTGTGTTTTTTATTAGTGTGGGTGTATACTTGGAAAAGCTTTTGTGGTTCATTATTTAGGAGAGGTTTTGTTTCCAGACTACTGGCTGAATACCCAAGAAATATCCACCATTGTTGATATCCTAGCAAAACACACACTGTTGGGTCTCATTGCTTAAATATTCCCGCTTCTAAAATTACCACTACACCATTGGGGGTGAATGAATACACGATTACAATTTCAATCTGACAGTTTTAAAGGAAATGGCATGGGGATTTAATTAGACCTTCTCCCTGTGCTTCATTGATTCTCAGATGGGTTTTCATTCTAGCATAAGCAGATGTAGATTTTAACATGGAAGTTAGGTTTTCTTATACTGCGGCTGGCATATTTAAATGACTATAGGAACAAATAGTGCTTGCATAGCCCACTCCCAAAGGAAACTGGTGTGGCGTTGCTAGTAAGTAGTTCTAGTCTTAATCTTTCTCCTTTTGTGAAATAAGATGCTTGAAACTATCAAGAAAATAAGGATTATCTTTTGGAACATGGTTTTTATGATGCAGAATAAAAGGGAAATTAAGCCATAGTCAAATTTTGGAGTCATAGCAGAGTCTTTCTGACTTTATTGAAAAATAATATTATAATTCTATATTTTGGGGTTAGATAAATTGACCACTTGACATAGATATGAAACTTTTATTAAAATAAGCTACTGACTTTGGGTATGCTGGGATTTTCAATCCTGGCACTTTTGAAGCAGAACAGGTTAATCTCTGTGCATTCAATGCCAGCTTGGTCTACAGAGAAAGTTGCAGGCTAGTCAGAGTGATACAATGAGACTATGTCTCAAATAACAACAAAATTTCCTGAGTATGTTAAAAGTGAAATGTATTACAATGCTTGAAGATTTTCTTTAAAATAGGCCCATGCCCCAGCTGTTTCACCTGTCATGCAGTTGAGATTGTCACCACATACTCCACAGTATATTCTGAAGAAATAGGATGTGGCATGTTTCTAGTGTAAGTCACTAGGTTCCCCACAATAGGGTCTGTGCAGAGGCTTTCTTCTAATTTCACTGTGCTCGGCTGACTCTATTCTCTTCATTTTCCCAAGCTTCCTTCCTCCATATTCCTTTGTTCCTCTTTTGTTCTTTCTTCGTATTCTCTTCTAATTGCATTGTTTTCATTCAGAGATCATGTTATCTATCATCTGTCATGTATGTATGTATGTGTGTATGTATGCATGTATTATTATATCTATTTATTTTATTTTATTTTTTTAGCACTAGATAATCAATCCAATTCCTCACACAAGTAGCCAGATTCTGTACTTCTAATGTTCAGGCTTCACCATGAGATCCCATGTATGGTACTCCTTTTATATAGTACATACCCGTACACATCTCTCAATTTCAAGTGTTTAAAGGTAAGTGCCTCTCAATATGGACTTGAGTTTTTGCTGAACACCTCTGAGCTATGCAGGCATGAGAATGTAATTTAATAGGGAAGCAGCCTTCACTGTTTTGCATCGAATCAGACAGGTCAGATTCTAATACAACCTAATAAGTATATCATGAAGAACAATAATAAAGTGACTTGCAAAAAACCACTCTTTCCTAAAAGCATACTTTGATAGGAACAAAAGGGAGAATACTACTATCAAGAATGGTGAAGATGAAGAAATTGATGCTTCTGAAGACAAGATTCATCCTTATCATTCATTATGTTGCCTTAACAGTCTGCCATAGGCACACGGTCTTATGTAACTGATTATTTTTCCTGTTCTCTATATACAATTCAAGATGATGCTCAGGGCTATGAGCATGCTCCTATGAATTGGAGTAGATAGGGATATCTAGTCTTGACCAGGTGAGAAGCAACATTCACTAGGCTGTTTTAGACCCTCACAGAGTCTGAGCATGGTTGTGTGTGCTTGTAATTACAATGCTCAAGGTGCCATGGCAGGAGAATTGTCTTGAGTTCCAGGCCAGCCTGAGACTCTGCCTCAGAGCCAATGCATTAAACCAAATATAAAAACTTTTTCCTTGGCTGTTTAAAACCTGAATATTTACTGTGCATATTCTCAGATATACCATGGATATTATGTAAACATTATCTATACTCAGTGATCAGAGAACTTCCAAGAACAAGCAACAATATTCTATTAGAAATGAACCCTGATTTCTCTAAAGTTTGCTGTGCAGGTTAGAGTAACTTAGAACTGCAGCATTTCATTCATGTTTCAGAAAGTGATTGCGCAACGAAAGTCCTTGCATGACTCAGAATTCTGTCACTAATTGACTGGGCAACCTTTGGCAAAGCATAGGACTACCTACTTTGGATTTAATTCTTTTTAGCTATTAGAACCATTTAATTGATTCATGTTAGGAGAGTTTAGCTGGGAAACCTTTCCAGAATGAAACAAATCTGGTCACATACAACCTTTCATTGGAAAAAGGCTTCTTATGTTATCTCCACTTTAATTACAGGTAATTTATCTTGCATGAATCTGGTGATTGTCATATTGTGAATACGATCTTAAGGTTTCTAAAACACTTTGAACTACTTGGAAATTACACATAAGTACATAATATATGCACACACACTACACACACACACACACACACACACACACACACACACACACACACACGAGTGTTCTTATAAATAACAAACAGAATTTATCTCCCATATAGATACCTAGAAAAGCATCCTCCATGCTCTGAAGCATATATCTAGTGTCCAGTAGCTAAGATTACCTCTACAGTACAATGTTATTCTTGTTTATTCTCATTTGTAAAGTTTTATAGTAAAAAAAAAACCTTAATGATGCATGGACCAATATTAAGGATTGACTTAGTTAGGGTTTCTTTTGCTGTAACAAAACATCATGACTGAAAATGAAGTTGGGGAGAAAAGGGGTTTTGGGGCTTATATTTCCACATTGATGTTCACTACTGAAGGAAATCAGTACAGAAACTCAAACAGGGCAGGATTCTTAGAGGCAGAAGTTGATGCAGAGACCATTGAGACATGCTGCTTACTGGCTTGCTTTATATGACTTGCTCAGTCTGATTTCTTATAGCCTAAGACCACTAGCCCATGGATGGTATCATCCACTATGGGGCCTATTGATCAATAATTAAGAAAATATCTCATACCTGGACCTCATGAAGGCATTTCCTCAACTGAGGCTCCTTCCTTTCTGATGACTCTAGCTTGTGCTGACACACAAAACCATCCAGTACAAGAATCAAATGATTTTATTCTACTAATGTATGGCCTTATATTTGATGATGGACCACACTGTATATTTTATCATTACTGAAAAATTTCTTGTCTGACATTTACCATTGTTTAAGCAATACTCTCAAAAGAAAGAGGATATATAGCATATTGAAAGTAGGCCTTGTTCAAAGGCTATTCACTAACATGGAACCCATAACTGTAAAAAACTATGGCTTTTTTGAATATCAAGGTACTTTGATAAACCACTCGAGTAGGGAGACAATGTATTTGAAATATGATCAGGATGTACTGGATTTTCCCAGAAGCGTTTCCCAGAAGTGCTTGTGGTGGAGCTCTCCTCTGCATTCTGGGACACTCTGAGTAGCAAACGGCAGGGTTGCTTCAGAAAAGGCTCTCAGTACTTATTTGCTGAGCTTTTATGAGTTTCTTTGATTAAACATAGTTGAATGATCTGACCCTCTGAAAACTGATGGTGAAAATACCAAAAAACTGCCCAATATTGCCTGGGTTGCAAATGCCCCAAAACTTGGGGTATTGTGCAAACAACCTACCTCCCTTCCATAGGAAACAAAATCAAAGCTTTGAGAAACAGATGGGTTCAAAAACAAATAAGAGTCAAATGAGTCCAGAGGCAAAAAGAAGAAAGAAAGAAAGAAAGAAAGAAAGAAAGAAAGAAAAAGAAAGGAAGAAAGAAAGAAAATTAAGATTTTACAAAAATCTGATGGGAACCACTGTTGAGGACGTTAAGATGTTTGTATTGTAGTTGTATAGTTGCACAATGCCATCTATGTGAGCTTGAATAAAGTGTTCAGTACACAAAATTAAAGTATCATTCTTCCACAAGCAGCTTAGCCCAAATGTACTCTCATGCTCTGTCATTTCAGAAGTGATGGCAAATGATCAAAAGCAAATCAAGTTAACCTCACGCTTGGTGCTTACTGAAGTTGCTAACTGACCTGACTGCTCTGCTTCCCATCACAGGTTAGGTCTAAGGGACCCTTAGGTCTAAGAGACTACCGAGAAAGTCTTCTTATTTACTTTAATCAAAAAATATTAAAATTATACTAGTAATGCCACTTAGATAGTTGGTCACATTTGTGGTACAAGCAAAATTAGTAAAATTATTAGTTTGCACATCAAGCATTCAGGTTAGGTTACATTTCTGTATAACCTCATAGTGTTCTAAAGTAAATGATATTTACAAAAACATTTCTCTATAAAATTTTTAAGCAGGACACTGTGCAGAAAATAAAACAGAGTAAAATACTGTTATTTGATGCAATTGATCTAGTAAATCAATATGCTACAAAAGTATAAACTGATCTATTTTCAGCTGACCAGTTATACAAATAATTTCTAAGTTATGAACATGAGATTCATCAGTAATAGTCATGGAAGTATGGAAAATTTCTTTTTAAAATAAACTAATCATTTATCTGATTGAAAATTTATTGAAGAGGAAGAGTTTGGAGAAATTCCTTCCATGCATGAAGGAAGCTGATTGTTTGTTTCAACCACTAGTCAAAAGAGAAAAATAGCTTCATAGTTCAGAAGTTCTTTTGTAAACCATGAAATATTGCATTGTGATTTGTAAGACATAAAATAATCCAACTGCTCTTTAGATTGCCAGTACATCAGCCTTTAGCATTCAGGTTGCCAATGAGATAGCAGAACTAGTTAGTCTTGATTCATGTTTAAGAAGCACCAAGGGAAATAAGTCACTGGTTTAGATTATAAGAATGTTGACCTGTTGCTAAAACTAAACTTGAATTCCTATAAGTAGATTTTTTTCTCCAGACCTAAGTACTTCTTATAGTTTATCCTTAAACATGGTATGAAAAGTGATGTAAATAGCTTCCTAGGCAAAGAAGGAAACAAACTGACATGAAACCTTAGACAACTGGCTAAAGTCTTTCCTTGCTCTGTGCAGGGTGATCTTTCCTTGCTCTGTGCAGGGTGATCTTTCCTTGGAATAGTCAGTGTAAAGGTTCAAAAATTTGCCCAAATCAACAGGCTTATGAGATGCTTAACTGAGAATAATAGCACTTTTTATTGCCTCTATTTTCTTTAGTCCTTTTACATTTTGTGGGAAATTTTAACTTCTTGGTTAAAGGTATTTTCATTGGAATAAAAGCAGGACTCTCAGATGCCTGTCATTTTTCTAAAAATGCTTTGAATGTATATATATATATATATATATATATATATATATATATATATATCAACAGTTAAGACCCTTTGAATAGCATGTAATAACAATAAATTTTAGATTTCAAAAATCAACCTACATTACTGCTACAAAACTATACCTGTTATTGACATCACACAGTCTGCTTTTGTGTGAGTTTCATTTGTGACAAGTATTTATTATATTTATCAGATAGCAGAGAAAGGGGCCCAACTCTGACACTTTAAAAACAGTGACAGGCACTGCATATGTAGATGGCACAGGACCAATCAGATACTGTGGTAAGACAGTGCCTTGAGGTCCGAGCATTTAAATAAATTGAAAGGCAGTCAGGAAACTGAGACTATTCTTGTTTTCAGAGGAAACCAATATTTTAATGGGAAGCCTGAGGAATAGGACTGCGGTAGGCATGATCCTGAGAAACCCCCAGGATTTCATCCTCTGGTGTATAATCCCCTCTCTATGACTGTGGCTAACAATAGCGAGTGTGATGATGTGAAACTATGGTAACGTGTATTGCTCCACAGGAAAGATTTGCAGATCTCTAATCATTTCAATGCAATGCAAGGGGAGGTAAATGCAAGTGAATCTATCCTAGTTAGGTAGGGAAAACGTAGAGATATTTGAAGCAACAGAAAAGTTCTCTTGATAGCCTGGTTGCTTGGAGAAAGCAAACTGCTATGGGGTAAGAGTGACTATGGTGAAGGCCACATGACAAGGAATGGAAGGAAGCCTCTGGAAGCCAACCATACTTCCAGTGGACTGCTTATAAAACTACAAGGAATCAGACTTAACTATCAACTAGTGAGTTAAAAGGGGATCCCATGTGTAGCCCCTGCTATAATTTGAGGTGTGACCTGGGCAGAGGACCTAACTAATGTGGGTTCAAATGCCAGAGCAAGGCAATTGTTGGACAACACATTTGAATTCTAAGTGACAAAATTCTTGGCATGTAGTTTTGTGACAATGGAATACAAACATATGAGAGATTACTCTTTGCATGTGAACAGGGCAGTTGTAAAGTCAAAGACAAAATCACACTCCAGGAAGGCAGCTCAGTTGGTAAAGTGAGTTTGTTTTGCACAATTGGTGTTAAAAAATAAAATAGTCGGCGTGGAGCATGCCTGTAATCCCAGCACAGGGAGAGTGGAGTTGGGAGGACCCTTGGGGCTCACTAGCCAGCAGGCTTAGCTGAGCTCCAGACAAACCTTCTGAATGCCATATGTACACTATAGAAAATTAGCAAATTTAAAAGTAGCAGCTTATAGATTGGGAAAATAAGACTGTATGTGAAGTTTATGGGGGAATTATTAGACAAATTTTCTTATTCTGGCACACACACACATGTTTATGTATGGCACTGGATTATAGTTAGTAATCCAGAAGGCAAGTTAATTTCTGTCTTTTTTTCAAGCCTTACTTTCATCCAATTTATGTGTGTTTAAAATAATATAAGACTTTCTTAATATATTATGACTTTTATTAATCTGGGTTATGAATTCTTGTGTATAATCATTATATTCTTCCTTTTTTCCTTCCTTCCTTCCTTCCTTCCTTCCTTCCTTCCTTCCTTCCTTTTGTTCTTTCGTTTTTTCTTTGTTTCTGTTTTTTTTCAAGACAGGGTCTCACTATGTAGTTCTGTGTCCTAAAACTCACTAGGTAGACCAGGCTGTCCTTGAACTCACAGAGATTCAGCTGCTCTGTCTCTTAAGTGCCAGGATTAAAGGCATGTGCCACGGTGCCCAGCTTATGTATAATCTTACCTACATGTATTTATGTCTTCATGATGAAGTGATGTGGAGTGGATGGCATGGATCTTTCCTTTCATTAAGTTACAAAGGTCTCAGAAGAGGAAGAGTTGTTATAGAACATTGTGTGAATAAAAACTTGCATTGCATTATATGGACTCAAGTGCTATATAAGTCTTATCACTTATAGAACTTTTCCTAAAAATAAAATTAATCACAGTCTTAAAAATTACTAATCAGGGATAAAAATTTAATTAATAAATGAACCAAGTGGATATCAAGTATTTACAATTAGCATTGAAATACTTTTGATTCTTTTCATACTGATGATGTAGAATGCTACAAATATTATTTTTAAAACGATCTTTGTTGAAAGAATACTTTAACACCTAGAGAATCATATTCTACAGAACCAATATGCCTTCTTGAAAAGTGATGTGTATTTGATAGTTATGCCTTGGATGTGTTGGTAAATAACAACACATTATGTTTTTAATGTCTATAGTCAAGATTGGACATATAAAGTACTTTATGCAAAAAATAGGGTTTTTCAACAATTAGATTTATTCTTAATATAAAACTCAAGTTAGGTTGATTTAGTATACTAGTATAAAACTTCTCAGTGAAAACATATTAAGCAGCAAGTCATATGTAGTGATTCTTAAAGTTAAGAGAAAAGATATAAGTAGCATTATGTCTACTGTGTGATTTAAATATTGCAAGACACAACTAAAATTAAAAATCATAGATAAAAATGTATAGCATTGTTTATAGTGATTGTGTTTGCACGAGATGGTTGTGATATTTTATTTTACCTTTTGTATTCCCCAATTTGGTATTCTAAGAATATACATGTATTTAAGAATAATTTTAAAACATACTGTGTTTGGAAACTTTTCCCCAGAGAAAATCGTATTTAAGAACTTTTGGATGTGAATATTTTGGTAAGTAATAGCACGTTAACAAGGTATTTTGTACTAGACCTAACAGATTCTGTTGGATGGTTGAAATACAGGAAAGTACAATCACATATCTTAGCTGTGTTTAGACCAGCTACAGAGCTATCATACCAATAGCTCACAGACCTATACACAACTGTGGCTATGTTTTATACTGTTTTAAGAAAAAATTGAAACAAGCATTTAAAAAAAAATTCTCCCAAATCCAACTTTTCTATCTTGTTTATTCATTTGAGTTCTGTCATATAAAGCTCATATTCATAGATGGCATCATGGCTGGGTGGGGAATTCCAGGGGGATGTGCACTACCCCTTCCAGTTTAACACAGACCCTTGCCAGACTGACATGGCCAATTAGGGTTCATGCTGTCCTGCCAATCTTATACTAGAAAAATCTTTTCCTGTAATTATTTCTCTGTCAAAGGCATTCTGTCATTACTTCTTCTTCTTTTGGTATTTTAATATGTATTAATTATTAATATAAGTTACTTCAAATACACTATTTAGCAACAGTATAAAGTGTTTACAACATTCTCAGTAATTTTATGTGCAGCATCACAACAGCATATTGAAATCAAGCAAGAAAGGCAGAATTGTCTCATGAAACAGACTATAAAGAAAGAAGCTGATATGATAGCCTTGTAGCTAATTCTAATGTTCTCTTTCTATCTCTGTTGATGTCAGTGGATTGTCTCTCCAGATCAGAAAGAAAGCCACCCCCCTCTAAGTGGTAAGTTTGGTTGCTTTCAAGTCCCTGGCCTCTCGGTGAGGTTAATTGTTTTGGAAAAGCCACCAATGCTTCCTTGATAAATCACATTCAAGACACTAATTTCATTTCTTTCCTGGCTGTGTATAGGTGAATTAGCAAAGCACCACTCCTGCATTGTTTTCCAGTCTTCAAGTGAAGCCTAATTAAAGAAATATATAGTTTTTATTGAGCTGCAAGAAAAAGGGACATGGGGCACAATTAAGTTTGCATCAATAATTAATGACATAAAATTATTAATGGAGCAAATATTACACATTAATAAGAAATATATTTTGTCACCAACTGCTGCATAAAATTCTTCTTTCATAATCTATAATACAAAAGGAAAAGTGGAAAATAAAAATAAAGAAACATTATATTATTGCCTGAGTTTATGGCTGTTAGAAATAAGATGTTTTTACATTTAAATATTATAATTTCTAAGTGGTAATTGTTCTAAATCAGCTCTTTTTAAAAGGTGAATGATACAAGAATTTTCATGAAAAATTTTTTCTGTAATATGATTTTTGTTAAAGAGCTATAATGTTTATTGTCTAATAGTTTTCTATAATAAATGATTACAAATTAAAGACAAAGATAGACAGGGGATCACTTATACCAGTTTTCCCATCTTTGGCAGAGCTTGAATTATTCTGTTCTTGCTTTTAGGAGAGAGGGATTTGACATCAAAATAAGCTTCGTGTTTCAAGGATTCTTACTCAGTAAGTTTTTGTAGTCACTAAATATCCTTTCAGAAATTTAAAATTGGGAATGTGTCTCCCTGACCCTCATTCCACAGCTCTCTACCCTATACTTTTTTTTAAAATCAAAACTTTATAAGTTGCTAGTTCAACTGAAAGTATAGGGTATGCAATACATCTTAGCACCAGTGACTAAGGAATAAATAAAGAAGAGATTGTTAGCCTAGTGGCACCTCTTTTTGCCTTGGGTGGTTTGACAAAAGAAATTCTGAGTCACTGTTCTATAGTCAAAGAGAAAGGAACTCTATGAGTGCTGCACAAGCCAGAAACCCTAGACGTCTCATACCCAAAGAGCACATTTTCCATGGAGACAAATGGCAATGAATTCCTGTGGATCTTGGACTACTAAGGGAAGAGGGACACTGAATGATGGAACTAAGGTAGAATCACCAAGGCAGACTTTGTCATTTGTCTGCATGTTTTCCAAAACATGTGACCCATGTTCTTCCATTGATAGAGAGTTAAGCATCCCAATCAGAATGGGGTATCAAGAGGAGGCATGCTGCTTTTAACTCAACTGGCATGTTCTTTTGTATAGTTTCAACTAGATAAGGAATTGGGGCCACTTTTGCAGAACTGTATATACTAAAGTATTTTGACTTGTAAACTAAGACCACCAGGAGAGGTCAGTGAAACAGAACTTTTATAGTTTCAATAAATTCATGTAGGTTCAATGATCATTGGCTTTTGGCTGTAGAGTGAAAAATTATAAAGACCATTTTATAAAATATATGCAGGCTTTTCTTTAAAGGGCATGAAAAATATAGAAAGTTTTTATGACCCCTAGCCCTGAGCAAAGGAATGCAGGTTCACTAGTTCCAAGAGAGCAGAACTGAATGTAAGATTTCAGGCCTTCACTGCCCTGGGATACATTCCGGGAAGAGTATATTATCCCTGAGTCAGAGGACACTTGCTGAATTAACATTCCTCAAGCCTCAGGGAAGAGAACCCACCTGTGGGTGGGGAAGGCACAAAGCAGAAGGACACATTCCTGACCACAAAGAAAGATGCAAGTCATCTGGGTAGTTCCAGGAACTAGCTAACTTTCCACTGTTTTTATGTTATGTTTTCTTGGTTACCCCTTCCCCCCCCATGAGGTCTTCCCAGTGTTCCAGAAAGCTGTAATTTAAGTCTAACTAGATGCTCTGCTAAGCTAGATAAGCTTCCGCCTGCAGGAACTGCCCCCCCCCCCGCCCCATCAACTGGAACAGCCTGCTGATGTTCAAAATTTGTAAAGCAATCAATCATGTGTAACAGTATGAAATTTCCTCCCTTTCCCTACCCCGTGCTATAAAAAGCCCCTTAGGTTGCTGGTCTTTTGTCAAATTCAGCTCCTGTGTGGGCAATCAGTTTGACCTTGGCCTGCCAACTCTCCCTAATAAACCTCTGCTGATTGCATCCAGGTACGGTGTCTTGCAATTTTTGGGTGGCCGTGACTTCTCGAGACTTGAGTAAGGGTCTTTCGAGTTTGAGGGTCTTCATTGGCAATCCTCCTTTCTAGGTGGCAAAGCATTGTTTTGTTAGAGTCAAGATAAAAATGGATAATGTGTAAACATTACCAACCATATCTTCATTGGTGAAGTCAGTTTTTAAACAACAAATATTTACTATAGGCAATTGATTGCAGATAATATAAGTAAGCGATCTGAAATCTCCTGGTCGATATTTAGGAAAAAAGTAACCCGAAATCTCTAGGTAGATTCTGCGTGTTGTCTCATTCATTCATTGAGTTCTTGCTGCTGAAGACTAAATGGAGTTCTTGACCTACACTTCCACTGAGCTAGGTGCAAAGTCCCTAGTTCTGTATCCCTGTGAAGGGTACTGCAGTCCCATGAGGCAACAGCACTTGAAGGTGGGCTTTCTAGTACATATTTATGTTTTGTCTCTCAGGGCTATCTGTTAAGAATCGAATTAGTATCAATTAGCATTTTTTCATTGTATTTCCTAGCCTGTCACAAACAGGAAGTATCAAGTGAGTATGAATTTTTGCATCTTAAATGGTCTCCTAAAGCACAGGTGTTAATGTTGCTTTCCCAGCCTGGGAGAAAACTGTGAGGTAGCTGGAACTTAAGAAGGTTAGGATTAGTGAGCGGTATCATCACCAGAGATAGTTCCCCTAAGAAGACCCTGGAATCCAAGCTCCCCTCTGTCTCTTATTTAAAAGAATTTATTTTATTTATTTTCAATTAAAATTTTACTTACAAAGTATTCCATACATTATTAGTGTATATATTAGTATATAATATAGTATATGTTATACAAATATGCATATAAATTTGCATGTATGTCAATCCTGGTTGCCAACTTGACAACATTTGGAATCAACTTAACCTAAGTTTCTGGGCACACGTGTGAGGAACTTTCTTGACTGAATCATTTGAGGTGGGAAGACCCACCCTAATCTGGGCCACACTTTCTGGCGATAGCCTACATAAAGGGACATAGAAAGGGAAGCTTGTTTTTGCTCTCACCCTATTGGCAAGTATATCCATCCTGGTGCTGAGGCATTCCTTTGCTGATATCCACTTCTTCAGGTTTCCAATGTATACTGAAGACCAACTGAGACATCCAGCCTGCTGGACTGAAATACTATCATATTCTTGGACTTTCTGTCAAGAGACAGCCAATGTTGGACTAGCTGGACCACAACATGTAAGCCACTCTAATACACACACACACACACACACACACACACACACACACACACACACACA
>JANHMN010000014.1:7739306-7750405 GCA_030674055.1 Rhabdomys pumilio | reverse complement strand
AGAGAGAGAGAGAGAGAGAGAGAGAGAGAGAGAGAGAGAGAGAGAGAGAGACAAAACCTTGGAAATGAATTCTGTTTATTGCTTATTTTCTATGTGTCGGTGTACCAAATCCTAGCCTAATTAGTGGGAAGCTATTAAAGGATAACTGTAAAAGATTGGCTTTAAAATAGATTTTCTTGAGGGACCTGAAACATCAGTCATATAAAATATAAAGCAATTAGAAATGGAATATGAGTCATTGATAGCAAAATTTTATATTCTAAAAGGTTAATAGGGTGGAAAAAGAAGAAAAAGTAAGGCCTTTAAAATTAGGTAAAATTGGAAGAATAAATGGGCATTTGGTGCTGGGTAATGGAAAAACACCAGGAGTGTAGACTATGACCTGTGGGTGTTTTGTTTACCTATATGTGTCTGACTCATCTTTCAATTCAAAGAGTTATTAGGCTCTTCCTAATAACTAGTCCAAACTATTTTTGTGCCTATCCATGTGTTTATTGTATGAACTCCCTGAAGTTCAGAGCAAGACTTAGAACAAGCTAGACATAATTTAATGTGTGAAATCAGGGGAGCACTCACAGGGATGAAGGTAAAGATATCAGTTATGGGTAATACAAGAAAAAAAATGTATTCAAGATACTCTCTAACCTCAGAGATCATCCTCCACTGCTTTGGTTAATTGAATGTGTGGGTGTAGGTGTGATATTTAAAATCTCTTGAAGCTACTAGGGCAGTATTTAACTTCAAGAGGATGTGATATTTGTTGTCTAACTTGTAAAGAAGTGGTTACACAACACATATACACATACATGCATGGACACACAGGTATATACATATATATTACACACAATCATGTTCAGTTCAAACCTGCTTATGATAATAATGTAGGATTGCTCATTCGCTACACAGATCTTTTTGGATTAACGATCTAGAGTAAATTATCTCTGAGATTATTGTTTGCTTGTTTCTTTTCTTTCTTTTTGTTTATTCAGGTCACTTTATATATAAAGAAAAAAACATCTAAAGACAACTATTCATTATAACTCCTGAAAGATCTCCTCTCTCTCTCTCTCTCTCTCTCTCTCTCTCTCTCTCTCTCTCTCTCCCTCCCTCTCTCTCTCTTTCTCTCTCTTCCTCTCTCCATTTTCTTTGCCTACTCTTTCTCCAGCAGCCCACAAATTGTACCTGAAAGACTTTCTTAGTAACCAATATTTCTCCATTTGTAGACCAATGCTTTCACGGTTAACATGCAAATAACTTCAAGGTTAATATTCAAATAATTTGAGGAAATATCATTGCCTCATCTCCACCCTCAGCTGAATTGAAGTTACAAGGATATTTTCTTCGTGTGTGTGTGTGTGTGTGTGTGTGTGTCTGTGTGTGTGTGTGTGTGTGTGTGTGAGAGAGAGAGAGAGAGAGAGAGAGAGAGAGAGAGAGAGAGAAAGAGACTCTACTATGTACAGAGAGTTGACAGCCATTGATTTAGAGTCTTCATATTTAGAAGGGTGGATGTAATTGGATTTAGTCATGATATAAATATCATAACGGAAAAGGTTATCAAGTTGAGCTAGTGTGAACCTTTTAAGAGATACTGAAAATGTCCCAATAACGTACTGGTTCTGCACTAAATATCAGAAGGCTTTCACACACTTGATTAAAAACCTAAAAGCAAAGAACTTGGGTCCTTTCTTTTAATCCAGATATTTTATGTCAAGTTTATTATGTTTAATTTGCTAAGTTTTAACATTTGGAAAGACATTCCTTGGCTTTCTAGTCCAACAGAATCCTTTTCTATCACATTACATATTTTTTCTTTTTAAAATAAACTTTCCAAAATACTCTTGTTAATATTAGTCCTTACTATCCTCTTCACACTGGGAATTAGTTTTATAGGAGGGGAGCCTTAGCCATCTTATCCTCTGCTGCATTCTCAGGAGTAGTGATTTCTATATAGTTGTTGAGCAAATGAATCAGTGAGGACCTTGCATTCTCCAGTATGTCAATTCTGTCTCATGCTCTATGCCTAGATGAGAGAGGGATGGGGCCACTTTTAATAGCATAGAAGGTTTCTCAGAGATGCAGCTGCATTTGAGACAGAAAATCAATTTATCCTTCGGATGACATTTTCAAAAGAAGTGTATTTGGTAGCATGGAGTCTTCTATTTGACAGGACTTATGTCAAAATACTAGGATGCCTGGATGAGTGGCTCACTTTCTGTAGAGAAGTTGCGCCATTCAGAGATGCCCTGAACTGTACGTATAATTTAGTTCTTATTTAAATAGATTCTCTGCCTACACAAATAAGATGAAGCAGTGGCCTTGTGAGTATACTTGTGTTTGGCAAAGAATTTGCATGTGAATACACATGTGCACACAGTTCACAGCTTAGTGGGAAAAGTAATGTGGAATACAGACTCTTGAAGTTAGCTAGAATTTATAATAATATTTTGTGGTACTTGGGTGAAGGAAGCCTGTCTGGTATGTTCTTACATACTTGAAACACAATCAATTCATGATAAGATGAAAACAATATTTTTAAAAAATAGACCATCAGTCACAAGTTATGAAAGGCAGATTAAGTGAATGAGCTTGCTTCATATACCATTATACTTTGGAATGCCTCTCCTCATGGTATTTGTTATCTGGGAAAATCATTGTCAAAGCAGTTTAGCTAATTCATTTCCATGTTTGGAATGAAGCCCTTTTAACAGTTATCTCCTTCCCCTTGTCTGTCTGAGACAAGCCTTATACTGTCAGTGGGGCTGGCTGCTGTCAAAATTGAGATAGGGCCGTCAGCCTCCTGCTGTTAACTGTGCAGATAAAGTCAGGAAAGTTGGACCCTGCCTAGACCCAGAGGGAAGAGCCAAGGAGCCAAGGTTGGTTGTATTTGTGGGTGGAGCTAATAACTATTATGTCAGTTTAATATCCTTAATTCTTTGTGCATGCCCATTTTCCCCTCTCCAACTCACCATCTGAACACATATCCACAGATGTCATGTACAGTTTCTTTCATATGGAGGCTAAGCTTACGTTTTATAAATAAAAAATGCTACATACGGTTAAGTTTTGTTCACTGTTTTTATGGATTAGAAACAACTGATAATGATTGTTTGCTATGCTAGAAAACTAAAGGAGTAAATAGATTTTTAGTTTTAAATATGTGTTTGTTTCTGTATTATAATAAACACACTTCAAATTCTCATCTAATTTAAAGCTTAGAAGAAAGTTTCATTAAAGATCTTAGATATCTGAAAGTGGTTCGTAGTAGAAAACTCTAAAACAGAAGTTCAATTTTTTTTCTAGAAAAAAGTATGTCCACTTTAGAATTTTCTGTAGGGCTATTGTTTTTTTTTTCTCAAAAATTAACACAAGCTTTAAATGTTTTTGTACATTTATCCTTGAAACCCACTGAGTATACAACAAAAATAATCAATTTAAATGGAAAAATGTACAAAATAAGTTAAAATAATATAAAAAATCCATTATTAAGTTATTGACTATTGCAATTATTAGTTCTAATATAAGGTGGTTCCTTTTGACCTACCCCAGGCATCCTGTCAATTGATTAAATGCTCTGAGACAATGAAATGGAAAAAGACAACTTTATTATAATGCTCCAGGCAGGGAATATTTTTATTTTGCTATTAGGAGCACATGCACATGTCAATGACCAATTCCATTTGGAAAAAAGACACTCTTGGGGATATGTATGATTAGGTAAAATCTCCCAGGTGAAATGTAGGTGTCACGTACACCCCTCTGCTATTTTTAGCTGACATCAGGAGTCACATGCTTTTTCTCTAGTTCAGAGCTAAGTGTTCATTCCATCTGCTTCTAGGTGTCTCAAGCTGGCACAGCTCTGCTGGGGTGGCATCTTTGGTAGCCTTTGCAGGAAGCATCTTCTGGTGGTGTGGTACCTGTAACTCATGGCATCAAGCAGAAATGAAAAAAAAATGTCAGAGAAGTAACACATGGCCCACTGTATTTTCCTGCAAGTCATTCTGTTATGGCAAGGATGCATTTTCTTGAAAGTGCTTTGACAGATCTGGGCCTGACTTCTGATATAGCTGTTAGGGTCTCTCTATAGACATGGGGACAATCTGAAAAGCAAGGGGGAACTTCCTCCTCCTTCTCTTTCTCCCTCCTCCTCCTCCTCCTCCTCCTGCTCCTCCTCCTCCTCCTTCTTCTTCTTTTTCCTTCCATAAATTTGTCTTGATATAAAAAACAATTTAATTCATCTTTATAACTTCTAAATAAGAAAGAGGAATGCATTTGATATTTGAGAATAGTTGGTGATACAATCATATTGACCACATGACTATAATTTGATCATCTCTCCAAGGCTGCCATCTCTGAAAGACAGTAATACATTTCTAATTATTTGAAAAATGGTCTGCTGAGTGCACCCATTGGTACACACTCTCATATTTCAATAGTGTTAGATCAAGAAGCTGGGGCAAAACCACTTTACAATGACCCATAGGTCTTTCTTTTCAAGAAACGGACAGCTCTTTGGCCTGGTCCAGAGTTCATGATTCGCTTAATAGTTTATGTATCTGCTTTGAGTTAACTAGTCATTCTTTCCTTAGCTATTTATCTGAGGTTTTTATTCCGGCTCTACTTCTTATTTATCTGTATTTTGCTCCAAAATGTTCTTTTTAAAATATGAAAAACCTAAAATGAACATAATGTTTATAAGTATTTATAAAGTTGGCTTGGAGAAAGGAATTGAATAATTCTTGACTTGTGAATTAATTTTCTATGCTTTAAAATAATGCTAGCTTACCATTGATTTCCAGAAGAAAATATATTAATGGATGTAATGTACCTTTAGAATGATTTTGTTTTGTGCCCACTGACAATCATGGTGAGTGGAATGTCATCTATTGATGCATAAACAAGCTGTATTCTGCTCGAACACAGAGGCCTTTTCCATCTTGGAGTTCACAGTCAATCTGGGTACGAATGGTGTCACACAGTTACAACACCGTTGTATGTGGATTCACAGTAGAGAGACCAATATCATCATTAGCGGCGTCTGGGAAGGGTGCAGGTAGTAAAGTGCACCTTCCTGGAAGAGGTATATTTAAAATTCAAGGCTTCACAAAGTCATGCTGGCGAGGAATGGAAGCTATAGCTGCAGTGCTGGCCACAGATGCGAGCCCTGCACACTACCCAGCATGTGTTCTAGTCTCTCTCTCAATGGTAAAACACAAATGGCAGTAGTACCCCAAATACTGACAGCTGTTTTTTTTTCCCTCAGGAGATTTTTCTTAGGAAATTTGCTGCTTTAACTCACTCACAATGTAGAGATGTGTTTACCCTGCCCATTTATAGCCGATTACAGCAGCTGCTGCGCTCTTTAGGGGTAACAAATACTTAGGGTGGTTAATAAACAATTTGCTATTGTTTTTATTTTCATTTGTAGTAGAACGAAGACTCTTAGGAAATCTTTGAAAATTATGTTTGTCTAGAGACAACAATTTAGAAGAGCAAGTTATTTGGCAAGTATCTCTAAGCAAATGGACACAGATATAAGTACTTATTGTGCTTATAAGTTTTGTTTTGACTGTAAGATCTACAGCACCACTAGTCAGTAAATCAGAGCTTGAAAATCTGGCAACTGTGAGTAGAGTTGGCTGCAGTATTAAGAGAACAGGGATTAGAGTGTATGTGAGATTTCCTTTTATGATAAATTATCTAGCTCCTGGCTACTGTATATGAGCTCTATTAACTGCCTATAAATTGTTCATCATAAAATCTAGTTCATTCGTGTTAATTAGGCCACGGCTTTTAGAAAGAGTTCCCCCCTCCTCTCTGTGAAAGCCTAGGATGACAGGAGAAGAGCTGCATGAGAATATCAAACAAGAAGGAATCCTCTGTGAGCTATGATTGTTCCTTAAAATCAATGCGTTTTTAAAGATCTAGAATTAAAATTACTTTAACTATTTAATCTGTAAAAATGTAAATCACTCTATTGTAGATACAGAAGGTTCAGGAGAGCCAAAATAATTGTATCATTTTGATGTAAATTCTGCCAATCAATAATTTGTAAAAAGGAAAAGGTGTGTATGTGAAAGAGGTAGATATACCCATTAGAATGAGTAAGGAATAAGCAGATTCCGGCAAGACAAATGGATCACATCATCTTCTGCCAGCAGAGCTCTCTACATCATTTTATTTTGCATTTTGTCTGTGAAACTGAAGTTTTAGGAAAAATTATCTTTGAAGAAGTCTTTCATTTGTTTCTGATCACCTTTGTTTTTCCCATACTCTATTTTGCTCGTTGTGGTGGCCACATAGGTGATCAACTGGCATGCGGTGAATGTTATGTTTATATTATCTCATAGTTTGCATTGCTAACAGGCTCCCTTGATACCATTTAAGGTGCATCCCTAATCAACTCTCACACCTCGCACTTTCCTTACAACCTCTGCATTTTATGAAGAGTAGACACGTCGTGCCCCAGTTCTGGACGCCAAAGTGGTTGTGACTTCAGGAAGTCCCAACAGTCAGAGTCACAGGCTGAGTCAAGCTCTGTGATTGCTCCCCTGAGATGCAGTTAGCAAGCTTCTCTGACAGAGGCCAGAGGCAAGGAACAGTCAAAGGCTGGGAAATTGTGTGTTTGCACACATCCCCATGCTTAGCACCCATTAAGCTGCAATTAAGAATGTCCAGAAACCTCATTGCATTTATGAACCCCAAATAATAGCACGAGGTGGAGGGAGAGGAGGAAAATTCAGTTCGAACCAAAGAGAAGTTGTGCATGTTTAAAATAATGAGACTTTTCTCTTATGTTATTGTGCATTTTCCACTGTAAGTGCTACTATTAGCACACAGCTAAAGAAATCGTAAAACAATTAGGTAAATGATGCTTACTTTCCACGATCATTTGGGCATATTAAATTTGATTCTCTCTTTCCAATTCATATCTTGTCTGTAGATACTTCCACAGTCTAGCTTCTTGGTGATTTTTTGCCACTTCTAGGACATTGCAGAACACATAAGAGTGCATAGATATTCAGTCTAAATCAGATCTTTAGGAAGACAGTGCAGTTCTTTGGACTGCACAGTAGTGAGAGCACCACAGCAGGCTGACTTAGATGGACTGTGGTTCAAGTCAGTATGTTTCAAACCAGGTTACACTAACGTCCTGGGGCCTTTACAGTGAACACCTTGGGGGATAAATTGTAATAGCTTTTAAGAACCTTCATTTTCTGGCAGTAGAGACATTTTCTAAATTCAGCTTAGCTCGTTCTTCTCTTTAGAAAGATTAACATGAGAAACTATTAAAACATCCCATTTCTTTTAAAATTTTTAATTTAAATGTTTTCTTCTCCTAACAATAAACATTATCATCTTTCCTATCATCACTACCATCATCACTGTTATTAAAGTCAAACCTCAACTTATTTCTTATGGTTAGTGGTCCCAGTTTTCACTAGATAATTCTGTTGGGATTTTGTTTTTGTTGTTGTTGTTAAGGGCTGAATGGGAAAAAAAAAAGAAATGAACAAACGTGAGATTTAGGAATGAATAATTATCCCTCGGTACTACAAACTTTCTGATACCCAGATATGCAATCAGCTCAGCCATGTACTCATTTAATTGAGTCCTCACTGGCTTGGAGGACTTGACTAACTAGTATTTGGCTAAATGGAAATGGATTCCATGGCATAAGAAACTTATGCAATGCATCTATGTAAAAATAACATTTCAGATGGTATAAACTTTCTTATAGTTAATTATTTATTTTTCTGTATATGGCCATTTTTTCTATGGCCCTAATAATTTCTAGAATATTGTCCCTGTTGCTCAATGCATTGTCCCTGTTGCTCAAAAAAATGCTTCATTTAGATGTTAGCTAAGAGTATACAGACCAGGCTTTTGTGTGTGTGTGTGTGTGTGTGTGTGTGTGTTTTCCACTGGAAGTTAGGAGCATATTTTATTTCTATATTTTTACATATTTTTCTATATTTCTATATATATTTTATTTCTTTCAGTGCTGATGGGATCGATTCTATATAGATCGGAGCTTTTAAAACCGTAAGACAACTTGAGTTTTCGAATTTTCATGTGTGCATATGGCATATATGTGTATGTATGTGCATATTTGCATGTATGCAGGCACATATGAGTGTGGGTTTGTTTGCATTTGTTCACATGTGTTTTTGAGGGGAAGTGGTATGGTGGAACACATGCAATATTAAAGTAGAAGGAAAGAATGCCACAGTAGAAAGAATGGAAGCAGTTGGGCTAGAGAATACCAGAACTCTATTCAAATTCACTCTTTCACTTTCCCTGACAAAGTAGCTGAGTTAGCTTCTTAACATCAAAAGGAAAATCTCCTACTCCCCACTTCTTAGTTAATTCTATTAGAAAATGCTGACTTTAATTATGAAATGTGACCATTTTCTTATGAAATTTAATATTTTAATGTAAAAACACCAAATTATTGGAAAAATAGCTACATTTCAGAAAGAGTTTAAATGTACAAAGAGTAGAAAGATATGAAAAGCAGCAAACGTTCACCTTAAATGTGAACCAATCAAACTGAGCTAGGCATTGTTTAAACTTCTGGGCTAATGACTCCTGGAAGTCATGAGCCAGGAGTATAGAAACTCACACTCTTATGTGCAAAAGAAACAGCCCTGACATTGGCATTAAAGGACATGGTTCCTTTCTCTCAGTACCAGCTCAGACTGAAGCCTGAGACTTGGAGCTTACTCACCACAGGGGAAATATCATGAGTTATTTGCTCGCTCTGCTGCAACAGCCCTGGCAAGCCTGGAAGTTATGTTGAGATCGTCAAATCTATAGTCCAGGATCATCTTTGTGAATCATGAAACCATATGCCACTGGTTGTCTGAGTTGAAGGAAAAGAGAAAAAAAGACCCCTTTCAATACACCCCCAAATCCAACCTGGCAAAACTCATACCTCATGATGCGATCCAACAGTGCCAAGGGCCATTTGACCATCTTATACCTTTTTTATCTGTGCATTAGGAAAAGAAATCTTTGCTACTGCTTGATCCATGTAAAATACCAGAACTCCTGTAGTGCTAACAAGGAATAAAGATCTTGCACCAGATGGTGCCTCTTGTCTCCATCTATCTCTAGCCCAAACAATCTGCCAGAGTTTTGAAGAAAAATGTGATGCGATCGTGTTGCAAAGTATATGAAGAAACAGTATGAAAAGTAATCTGGCTGAAGCAATGGAACCCAGAAGGAAGGGCTTATTATTGGTCTTTGGACCCACGGATGAGGGCAATGCTAGCTACATTTCATCTATAAAACAAAAGACAAACTGAGGTATCGCATCCTGCTGAGATTTCTCGTTGTATCTTGGCAACATACTGACAGTAAATATAGTTAAAATTTTAGGTATTTAAATCTGGATATTTTGTTGATATAGCATACAATATTTCATTGGTTTGAACATATATTTGCGAAGAAGGATAGTACTCAAACTTTATACACACAGTACCTTTTTGATACTAATTAGTGGTCTGAATGTAGGTAAATGTCAAGAACTCGGATACCACTACGTCCCTTTTGCAGAACATTTAAGTATTTTCTGTTATCTTCTGGATGAGTCGTGTATGTGTACATATGTGTATGCTTGTATGTGTGTATTTGTGGTGTGTGTGTGTGGGTGGGTGGACATTGTATGATTTTTCTACTTTTCTATGGGGTTTTGGAAGCAACAGTGTTGTCAAATATCCTAATATCATATGCTTTAATCAAAGTATCAAAACTTTGCTATCCATTTTATCAAACATCTATGTTATATTTGAAGTGCTTTAAGAATATTTAGTAGTGGAGTAAGGTCTTTTCTAAAAATCAGTCACTGAGGACATAACAAATATGATAGTTTCTCAATAGGAATGGCCTAAATAATAAGCCTAGAAAATAACTCTAATCAGACAGGAAGTAAGTCGTTGGTGTTCCTAGAAGTGTGGTCTGTAGACTGATGGTGGTCAGAAAATTGACAGACATTGGAGATGAGACAATGCAAAAACTGAGCAACAGAATCTGGAAATTTTCACGGCAGCTGTGATAGCCAAGCATGTGATCCTTTACCTAGCACTGTATTGTGTTTAAGTTTTCAAAATAACCCAGGGCAGATGGTATGAAATGAAACCCACTCATGCAGATAAATAGTTGAGACATAGAGTCTGCAACTTCATCATTTCATCGAAGGAGGACTAAAATGGAGACAATGGACCCACACAGGAAGAGTAGCCACCATCTACTTACATGTTAACCATGATCAGGAGTTTCAGTGGCAGTTATGAAAAGAAAAGAACAGATCTTGGCAAAATTGGAGTGACAAAGGAATAGGATGAAGTCACAGATTGAGTGGGCTGCATGACAAGAAGGCACATATTGCCCACACCCAATATCGGCCTGGGTGATGGAATCACACACAGAAACTTCAGCAGCAAGGAGGTTTCAAAAACACCCGGCCAGAAAAAATAATTCTGGCTTTTTAGCTTTGCACTAGCAATGGAAAAACATCTATTTACAAATTCACAGTGAACCATGAAAGACTGTGGGCCTCAACCTAAGAGTTCAATATTAGAAATTTAGAACAGATGGGAAACTCTTCCCTATGCATTTACCGAGAATGAGAAATTATCCTCTTCATATTTTCCAGTGCTAGAGACAACACGACTTGCAGTCTTTCCTTTTTCTTTACTAGGTTGATGCTACGTAGGAATGGAAGAATGACAAAGGCCTGGCTGCTCCTAGCTTTTTGAGTCACGTATTCACTTTTCAAGGCTGCTCTGGCTAGGGTTCTCAGAACTTGATGATAATCAAGGTGATATGATATTATTGAATAAAAGTATAAGTAAAAACTTTTAGTAGAGTTTTTAATAATATTCTTAGTGCTAACTGTATTAATATTATAATTTATAATTACATTATTGCTCAATTTTACATCAAATATTTTGTAATTTTTTATATTACATTTATATTATATTTACATCAAATAGGATTTTAATGGACTATGATGATGTCCATTACATATAACTGTGTCTATTGTTGCTTCACACACACACACACACACACACACACACACACACACACACACACAC
>JANHMN010000014.1:7693749-7739296 GCA_030674055.1 Rhabdomys pumilio | reverse complement strand
CACACACACACACACACACACACACACACACACACACACACACACACACAAAACCAGCAGAAAACAAACAAAAAACACAAAGCTCTTCCAGATGATCTCTGACCTCTTCTGGTTTCTTGGTACAGGTGACAAAGGAAGTGCTTTTACTCAGTTAAGAATCCATATTTCTAGATTCAGGAGACACCCAAATCTTATCTAAAATATAGTAGAAGTTATTTACCTTAAAGGGATTTATCACACATATTTTGATTTCACAGTTGAAAGGAAGGCCTTGACATTTTGTCTTCTTTTATTGAGTACTTAACTCAACATCGGTTGTTCAAGAAAGAAGACCCATTCTATTTATCACTGGACACTGAGAAGAATAGAAAGTAATGTTGCTTGTCCCTGCACTGTAGAAATCCTGCTGCTTACTGCCTGTGAACCTACTGTTGATTAAATATCTGGGGCCAAATTAATGCCTGATAAATAAGTTTACCTTTTAGCCTATTAACATGTACAAAAAGTATTTATACAACAAATTGTTTCAACTTCCTTTGTTTGTCCCCTTCCTTCTTGACCACTCTTCTAAAGCTTCACTTCGCCTCTCTACCTCACATTATTTTGTTTTTCTCCATACATGGGCATCTTTTGGTGAGCAGAGTGCTTGTTTCAGGTTGCGAGCTATTGTGGCTGTCACATGGTGCTGAATGCTTCAATGGAATCACATCCTATTCATCTACTGTCAGAGGTGGCAGTGCAGCAGACAGGGATGTTTGTAATTGAAACAAACAAAGCATGTGCTGTTACAGATTTGTATGCTAAACCTTCACAACAAAACTAAGTAGCTATTTGCTTTAAATATGTCAATTAACTGTTACTAATGTACAGTGCACTTCTGGGTTAAGGATGATTGATAGTTACACACAGTGAAATGTTCTTAAACTACAGTCAGGAAATGTAAATGTAGGAAAAGGAATGAGCCAGCAGCTGACAGCACTAGTTACAGGTTTCAAAACAACACTTGCAAGCCATTCCGTTATTGTTCTTTCTTCCTTGTGCAGTCTTCTAGCCAACAATATACTAAAAAAGTTTTGGAAATGAGAGAGTGTTGCAGTGTGAAGTAGACGTCCTGGGCCTTATCTTGTTTGCTTCACTCAGGCAGAACTCTTAGGAAGCACAGTGGGAGTTGTGCCTAGTGAGAAGAATAGGCTTGTCTCTTTTAAGTGCCCATCATTGGATCTGTTGCAATTACAAAACTAATTAAAGGGAGGGATGGCTTTTCTCTTAGTTCCGGTGGTCTGTCACAGCGAACAGTCACTTTGTCATTTGCTCACGACTCACACTGTCCAGCACAGAGATACAGAGTCAAGTGTTAACACAAGGTTACATCTCTCTACATATGTGTGCAAACACATTTACATGTAAGACTAAATAATAAAAGAGAAAGTGGATATGAATTCAAAAGTGGCAGTGCACAGGGAGATAACTGGGAAGAAGTGAATAGAAGAAAGAAGGGGAAACTGATGTAATTCTATTTCAATAAAAATATTTTAAGTTTTTTTCTGGGAACTAAACTTAAAAAGAATAAAAGGAAACAGAGGAAATTAACATTTTACTTAATTGTGTGTGTGTGTGTGTGTGTGTGTGTGTGTGTGTGTATGTCTATATGTTTTTATCATCATACAATCGACAAGAAAATATGAACTAAGTGCCTTATATGTCTTGCTTATAATTCATACTCATGGCATATGTTAATATAAATAAACCACATCTCAAAAATTTGGTCATTCTCCATTGCTGGCATGGGACAGTCTCTATCTGTCACTTGGTACAGTGCTTGCACAGTACATTGGATACTCAGGAAAACCAGGATATGCATCTTGAATCAACATAATGGCCTGATTGCTGCTCAGTAATGGAAATTTCTGTTAAAGCCCACCATTTTGTTGAGATTATTTAAATCCATGGACTCGGCCAGCTGACATGATTTAACAAAGCTAAATGTAAAAATGTTTGTGCCAGAGACACTATATACACATTCTTTTAGTCAAATACAAAAGGTAGGAGAAATTTTCTAAAAACTGAAATTTAATATTGAAATCTATTTGATGTGCATCTTTAAATGTGCACATGAACATTTTTGTAAGTCATTACATGTTTCCCTCAATCAAAATAGTATGCATGTGCTTCAAAGACAGGCAGTAAATGAGTCAAGTTAACTCCTTCAAAGAAAATATATAGATATAGATATAGATGATGATATAGATATAGATATAGATATAGATATAGATATGAGAATATTAATTAATTTTCTTCACAATGAAATAAAGCATTCAGTATTTCTTATGTGTGACAGGTGGGTGAATTCGTAATAGTGATGTTAAATAGAGATAAATAACAGAAGTAACATAATGTGGTTCTATGTTCCTTCATATGTGGAAAAGACTTAGTAAGAATCAACCTTGCTTGGCGGTGGTGGCACATGCCTTTAATATCAGCACTTGGGAGGCAGAGGCAGGTGGATTTCTGAGTTAGAGGCCAGCCTAGTCTACAGAGTGAGTTCCAGTACAGCCAGGGCTACACAGAAAAACCCTGTCTCAAAAAAAAAAAAAAGAATCAACCTCAACTATGAACTGTAGTAAGGTGTTATAAAGAGGTATCTGAAGTACCCAAGGTGTTTGTAGAATTGATGACTTCGTCAAGCTTTCCAGTGGGTATAGCTAGTGAAAGAACAAGATGCCTGGGGGACACTAAGGTACAGGCAAAATGGATGGAACTAGAAAATATCATCCTAATCACTGTAAGCCAGACCCACAAGGACATGCATGGTATGTACTCATCAATAAGTAGATATTAGTTGTAAAGTGCAGAATACACATGATACATCTCAAAGACTGTATGAAGTTTAACAAGAAGAATGGCCCAAGTTAGGATGTTTCAATCCCACTTAGAAGGGGGAACAAAATAATCACGGGATACAGATAGAGGGAGGAACCTGGGTGGGAGAGGGGAGGTGGAAAGGAAAAGGGGGACAAGTGTAGATATGGGAGGAGACAGGAGAGAAGCCCAGAGAAACAGTAGTATGAATGGAAATATGTGGTTGTGGAGAATGGGGGCAGAGGGACCCTCTAGAAAGTCCCAGAGACTTAGGGTATAAGAAGCTCCCAGGACTCAATAGGGATGACCTCAGCTGAAATGCTCAACAGTAAGGAGTTGGAACCTGAAGAGACAACCTGCAATAACTAAACAGGGCCCCCAGTGGAGGGATAGGGCCACTCACACATCTTTAAAATGTTTGACCCAGAATTGTTCCTGTTTAAAGGAAATGCAGGGACAAAAATAGAGCAGAGACTGAAAGAAAGGTCATCCAGTGACCTGCCCAATTTGCATTCCATCCCATGGGCCGGCACCAAAGCCTGACACCATTACTGATTCCATGTTGTGCTTATAGACAGGAGCCTAGCATGGGTGTCCTCTGAGAAGCTCTACCAGCAGCTGACTGAGACATATCCAGATACTTAGAGCTAACCGTTAGACTGAGGTCAGGGACCTCAATGGAAGAGTTAGGGGAAAAATGGAAGGAGCTGAAGAGGATGACAAACCCATAGGAAGAACAACAGCATCAACTAACCAGGACTCTTCAGAGCTCCCAGAGTCTAAGCCACCAACCAAAGAGCATACATGGGCTGGTCTGTGGTTCTAGGCACAGACTGCCTGGTCTGGCCTAAGTGGGAGAGAATGTGTCTAATCCTGTAGAGAATTGATGTCCCAGAGAAGAGGGATTCAAGGTGAGGGTAATGTGGAAGTGAGTGGGTAGGTGAGCACCCTCTCAGAGGCAAGTGGGAGAAGGATGGATTGAAGAACTCTGGGAGGGAGGAATCAGGAAGTAGAGCCACATTTGGAATGTAAATTCATAAAATAACAATAAATAAAATAAAATTAAAAAGAAGAGGAAAGCTCTGTTACTTGTCAATCTTTCAGTGCACAGGTGCTTTCTTGGCAGTTTCTCCAGTGTTAGCCCCTCAAGCAAGACATGTACATGTCATAATTTCAGACTCTTTAAGTGACCTTGGCTTCTGTCCTTTCTTGTCTCCTCCAGCCTCTGCAGTGCCACTGGGTTGCTACTGCTCCCTCTGAATCTTGTTCAGTAAGTAATCAGATCCTTGGATTAAATATCCCCCCTCCCCCAAATTGTAAATGCTCTAGTGGAGTATTTTCCCCTTTTAGTTTAGCTGTGACTGATATATAGAGAAAGATTGATTTTGGAAACAAAATGAGCACAGTTCCTATTGAATTATTAAACAGATTGTTATGTGCACTCAGAAATAGGCAGTGAGCACTAAGAGCCAACAAGAGTTTCTTAGGAGCGATCATGACCAATTCTCCTTTATTAAATTGTTAGTTGAAGAAATGTTGGCATTCATACACGAGTGCAGCCTTTGAAGTGATCTCTCATGATGTTCTTGTGGTTAATAGACACATGTGGGCTGGGTGATACAGCTTTAGTCAGGTTTATAGGCTGTAGGAAAATACCTAGAGGGGATCATGGCTGCCTTTCAATATTTGAAGAGGGATTAGATTAAATCTTTGAAACACTGGAGGCTGGAGCCAGGATCAATGTTTGAAGTTCAGGGAATCTGATTTTGGCTCAATAAGTGGAAGTGCCTTCTAAGAATTAGACATACACTGAACCTGGTAGAAGAGAAAGTTGGGCATAGCTTTGAATGCACTGGAACAGGAGCTGACTTTCTGAACAAAACACAGTTAACATAGATACTAATATCAGCAATTAATAAGTAGGATTTTATGAAACTGAAAAACTTCTATAAAGCAAAGGACACTGTCATTCTCACAAATCATCAGGTTACAGAATAGGAAAATCATTTCACCAACACCACATCTGATAGAGGACTAATATCCAAAATATATAAAGAACTCAAGAAACTAGACATCAACAAAGAAAATAATCCACTAAAACAGGGTACAGATCTAAACGGAGAATTCTCAATTGAGGAAATTCAAATAACCGAGAAACACTGAAATGTTCAATATCTTTATCCATCAGGCAAATGCAAACCAAAAAATTTAGATACCGTCTTATGTCTGTCTGAATGGCTATGATCATTAACACAGGGCTGGCTCATGCTGGCTAGGATGTGGAATAAAGAGCACACACCCACTGCTGGTGAGAGTACACATTTTGTATAGCACTGTGGAAATCAGTATGGTTGTGTCTTAGAAACCTGAGACTCAATCTACCTCAAGATCCAGCTATATATTCTTGGCATATACCCAAAAGACACTCTGTCCTACCATAAGTGTACATGCTCTGCCATGTTCTTTGGAGTTTTACTCATAATGACCAGAAACTGAAAACAACATAACGTGGATGTTCCTCAACAGCTGCGTTTAAAGAGTGACATCATGAGATTTATAGGTAAATGGATAAAACTCATCCTGAGTGAGATAGACAAGATCCAGAAAGAGAAATACAGTATGCATTTGCTTATATGTGTATATTAGTCATTAAGTAAATTACAATCTGTAAACCCAGAGAAGTTAGGTATAGAAAAAAGGTCTGGTGGGGGAAACATAGATCTCTTAGAATGGGGAAATAAAATACATTTTATGAATGAACTGAAGGTAAGTAGGGATGGGAATGAGAGTATCAGGTAGGAAAGGGATGGAAAAATTGGGTAGAGGGAGAGAATGTGAGGAGAGCCAGCTGGAATTGAGGTCATTCAAGGGTTGATATGGAAACCTACAGCAGTGGAGACTTCCTAGTACATATGAAGGTGATTCTGATCTGATTTTCTAATATAGAATTGTCTATCTCTTGACACCAAAGGACAATTCTAGTAATGGCAGTGAAATGCTTTCAATTTAGATTTAGTTGTTGGCCAAGTGGGTCCCATGGAAATGCCCAAACAACACAGGCTGTTGCTGAGACAAGGGGCTGCTCTCTGCAAATTCCTGCAATTTCTAAGCAGGAAAATTTTGTTTCTTTTCTACTGTATAGTATCATGCATTTTAAACATTTCAAATACACTTCTACCAATAAGAGCAAGACATATACTAAATAATACCACTTTCAAATTAGGTATGAATATTATGTATAAGTGAATGAAAAGGGTTTGGGCAATAAATATACAGGTAAACTTTTAGTAAGAGTTTTTCTCAGTTATTTCAGATGAACATTTTTTTGAGTTCATATATAAATAAAAAACTGAAGAAATTGCACAATTATGCTCACTTTAAAAGTTTTCAGGGGTGTGGTTATAGATCTCTGTACCAAGACTTAATTATCATAAGACACAATGAATGCTGTGTTGTAGGTCTTCACACAATACTATGGAAACACAGAGGAGCACATAATAAATTTATTAATTCTGGTAGTGCAGGCTGGGTGACTGGAAAGAATTGATGGGGAAAAACATCAGAGGAGAGATGATACTTAAATTGAGTCAAAAAAAAAAGAAAAGAAAAAAATATTTTCCCTCAGAAAAAAAATACAAGAGGAAGAATCTCATGAGCAGAAGAAACAGTTTGTGAGGAGACTTATGGTAATGTTTTCTGTGCTCACTAACCAGTTAAATGTTAAATGGTTACTTTGGAAATCTGGGAGACATTGATAGATTTTGCATAGAAAATTGCTTATATTTATTAGCTCATAGATTCATCACGCAGCATATTTTAAAACTAGATACATTTTATCCTGTCCAGCAGGGCATTAAACAGAGGTCCGGGGAGATACCTGAAAGAGAGCAGGGGTGGGGGGAGGGAAAACAGGCAAAGACACAAAGAATGGCGATCTGTCTATAGTCTGATCAAATCACAATTTTTACTTTTTCACACAGGAGTTATATACACAAAAATGCAGGATGTGGGGGAAGGGAATGACACAGGAGCTTAAGTGTTTAGGGGGAGTACAGTTATCTTCCAGAACAGAGTATCAGCTGGGTGAAGCTTCAGGGGACAGGTCACTCTGACTCCACCTATGATTCACTTGTCCCTATCTAAGTTGGTATTATCCATCAAGGTTACTTATCTACAAGGTTTATGACTGAGACCTGGCAGCTTTCCACCAAAGCTGTTTGTTTACAATAGCCTCTAGCCATCTGTTTCAAGATTTTTTCACAGACACCCAAGACTTTGTGTTAGCAGGCTGACTTAGGCCTATGGCTGATTTTAGGCCTTCAGGTAAGCAAAGCTGTCCCTGACAACATTTAACTTAAACCTTAGAAAATAATTCTTCTTTACAAAAACAATCTCCACTTGGACATTTTTTCCACCAAAGAACTGATTTTGATTATGGATAACTACCTATGTAGTATGGGACATGATAATACTGATATCTTATTATTAGCGTGTTTTCTTGAAAAACATGTCTCATAACTCTAATATTTGCAACCTTCATCATTGACAACATGTCAGCATTTATGACAACCCATGGAGTAAATGGACCTTTTCCCCTTGCTTAGCTTTATTTTTCCATCGTGGAAAGTCTTAGACAAAATCATTGCAAAGAGTAACTTTCAAGTAGACAGAATCAGGAAGAAGGAATTTGGATACTCATGCCCAGGTAAATTTGCTTCCCCAAATCTACAGGAGTATTTATTTAGCAATTCCAATAGTAATGGCTCGAAGAATTTTTGCAGTGACCTACGAGTAATCAGTTAAAAGAAAACACTAATAAAATGTTAAGGTTAGAAATATAGATTAGTGGTGTGAAATTTTTCAAAGGCATAGCCCTGGTTTTAATCTCCCGGTACCAATGGGAATAAAATGAAAGGGGCTTAAAAAACCCATTGGGAAAAATAAATTTTGGCTAAGAAGATTTTATATTCAGAATTTCCCTAGGATTTTAATATTTGCCAATAATAGAAACCAAATTTAATGTTGCCTTTATTTGCACTGTTGAAGTGCTCTTCTTTGGATCTACTGATTTTTCCATTACAGAGTCAATGTCTCTTTTTCAGGGTAGCTTAAAACCAATAATTTAATCCACATTCTACTTTAAAAAAAAATAATGTAAGGGCTTTGCCCAGATGTATTTTTCTTCCTTTAAAAATGTGATTTTAATTGCTAACCTCATTTTAAAAAGAATAAATTCAATGAGAAGAAATTATTTTTTCTCCCCGTTCCCTTAAACTCCAGGGAAAACATGGAAGAACTACCAAATGTGCTCTGCAGTCTTCTTTAATGTCTCAGTTTTGTGCTGTATAAAATCAAAACCAAATTGTTTGAACCAGCTCGAAGTTTTAGGTCTGAATTTCCAGAGTGCTCGAGTCTTGCAGTCATCTCTTGTGATGATTTTATTTTGTTCTTCTGGTATGCACCATCGTATTAACACATGCTAAGTAAGGGGCAGTTTTTAAATAGACATGCCTTTTGCTAAATCTGCCTCTAGTTTTGTCTGGGCCAAACATTATTCTGGAGTTTCTAGTAGGAATGGTTAAGACAGATGAAATAGACAAAGAAGCTTACATGAGACAAAATGAATTTTATTTTATACACCAAGGTCATTTTTGTTGCTCTGCTCCTTTGGGTGGATATGTATTATTGCTCTCACTTGGTTATCTCTGTGATGCAAAGCGATTTAAACAATCATCAAATATATCAAAGAACCTAGTACTCACCATCAGGCCTGCCTTTGCCTTCTCCAGGCAGCTGAAGTTGTAATCCATTTATTTTCAATAAATGATCACCTGAAATGCTATGCTGCAGGACTACTTGTTCGAAGTCGAGTTTTATATGAAATTTCTTTTCAACATTACAACTATATTATTTACTTAACACCTTTGGCTATAATAGCACATATCCACATCAGACTAGGTCAATGACAACATTAAAATTTGTGAAGATAACCTCCACAGTGTGTGAGGGAAGGCAGAATATGCTTATCTATGGCCTTGCCAGGGGCTATAATTAAACTCCAGAAAGTTTAGGAGGTTCTCCCATGCCTTTCATGAATTCATGACCTTACCTGTGCACGTGTGTGTGTGTGTGTGTGTGTGTGTGTGTGTGTGTGTGTGTTTGCCACAATTTGGTCTTCATGTAGGTCCCATATCAAATGGAACAGGGAATGGGGGCAGGCAGTCTCTGACTCTGTTGCCTGCCATCAGATGCCCTTCCTCTAGCTGGATTGTGTGGTTGGCCTTAGTGAGAAAGGACACTCTTAGTCCTGCTGGGACTAGATGTCCCATGGTGCGGTGGTACCCAAGTGGGGTTTCCTTTTCTCTGAGAAGGAGAGAGTTAATGGAGGTAGGTGTTTGTGAAGGTGGGATTAGGAGAGAGAGAGAGAGGGTAATGTGTGACCAGAGTGTACAGGGAATAAATAAGTAAATTAATTAAAAAAATGTTACAGTTCCATTCACTCATAAGCACATAAATACAACCACTGATTTTCTACAACTGTCATGTATTCACTGGAACATTGCTATGTAGAACATTTAAAAACATTTGACTGCATATTTTAGGATATTTGTATATATTTTTGGTCTTTTTCTTCTGTAAGTTTTGGCACTATAGGTCATCATTCCCATCACCTGGAAAATGGGGGGATATTGATGAGTACTTCACAGGCACCGTGCCAGTTAACAAAAGCACTTGCAAATCTATTGAATGCAGTAGTGCATCCTTTGTGCTAATAGTAAACGTAGCTATTATTAGTGTCTTTATATTTAGAATGATTTAGAGTCACACATTCAGCATTTACAAATCAAATGAAGTCATACATTGTAAGCTCAAGAGGAGTTGCTTTGAGGCACCCCGTGAAGAACTTAAAATATAGACATGAATATCACTTTCTCAAAGTTTCACCATAAAGCCAAACCACAATAACAACAGGCAAAGTAACTCTCAAGCCATTTTTTCTAAACTTTGTCATTAGTGAATTCTTCTCAACAATTGGTGGTGCTTGTCTAATAGCTGACTGCTAACTCAGTGCCTCTCTCTTAATTCCGTTTAGGTCAGCTCACTGTATAAAAGTATTTGACTTCATGTTTAAGACAGCATTTTTTGAAAATACCATGTGTGTGCATGCGTATGAAAGGTTAACAGTGACTATCTTTCTCTGTCACTTTCTGCCTACCATATTCTAATTCATACACTGAATCCCAGTTCTCAAGGTGACAGCATTTGGAGGTAGATTCATGGATAACAAGTAGATTTGGGTGAGATTTGATACCATGGCCCCATATGATAGGATTAATTACCTATACATGACATGAAGTTACAGCAAGAAGTCAAAGTCCAAAGGGTCCTTTTCCAGGGATAAACCTGGTTCCCACTTAATTATGGACTTTTAGCATCTAGGACTAAAGAGAAGTTTCTATTGTTTTAACGTCAAGTCTATGATATTTTATTGTAGCGTCTTGATTAACTAGGAGTACCTTTAATAATTTTCTGAAACAAAAAGTTTCACATTTTTCTAAGGCTATGCTGAGTAGGTAAATGTGACTAGGGCTGTCTGAGTTAATTTTCTCATGGAAAGCTCTGTAAACTGACAGAGGAGCTTCCGTGCTCATTTTGTAAGTTTTGTTAGACATGTCATTAGGTTTAATCAACTCTGGGTGTTGATTCAACTTTAAATCCAAGGCATGATCCTGGACAATGACAACTTTGTCAAGGTAAATGCTGTTCTGGACTCCTTGTGAACAACTGAATTTCTATAGGTATTAATTTTAAATGCTTCTAACTCTTGTACTATATAGAATAAAAATAATTTATGTACATGACTCCAACTATAGATGTAACATTGCCTATGGGAAAATAAGTAGAATCGTGTGTTCAAGAGTTTATCATCTAAGTAGGGTACTTGTTTTAACAAATATGAATACTTATCCACATATTTTCTACTAATAATCCAGTATTGTGAATGAAAAGACAGAGTTACAGAAATCAAATGACTAACAGAAAGTCTATGGTGAATTAATATTTGTTGTTGAAGCTAAGGGAAGACTTCAACATCCTGAATTCTTTACCCTGTGAATCAGGACTGTTTCTCTAACTGTTCAGATACCCAGATTTCTCTGACAGTTACTAGATATTGAGTAATTTCAAGAGAAGAGTTAGAAATTTTCAAGTTACCATATTCTCTGGAACTGGAGCTATAGATTTTTGCCATCTGTTTGCTCTGAGTTCTAACATGAGCCTGAGTCCTTTACTAGATCAGTGTATACTTTTAATTTGTGAACTCATCTCTTCCATTCTAGAATCTGTATTTTTTCATATTCCACTTTAATTTTTATTATCATTTTATCATTTTAATGTGTTTACTATCCAGATAACACGAAGTGTAGGTAACTCAGATATTTAATAAGAGTAGCTGAATATAAGATTCCTGACCAGTCATAAGAATACTGATAGGTTTTACCTAGACTTCTTTAATTAGTTAATTGTATTATAAACTTTGATAATTAAAAAGCAAGCAACTTTTCAGCTTAACATTATCATCAGTGCATGTTAAAATCCTTCTTGGCCTGTGAGTGAATAGGAATACGAACTAATTATTAGCTTCATTGAAGTTGAGAGGGAACCTTCTCCCCCTTTCCTTTAAAAATTTCTTCTTCTCACAAACAATACATCTTAACCACAGCCTTTCTTTCCTTCATCCACTCCCCCAGTTTCCCTAGTTGAAACCCCAGGTAAGTCAGGTGCAGACTTTCTGCTTCAATACACATTCCATTAGATTATGCAATGTCCCAGTAGAGTAACCTGAGAATTTCAAAATAATATGCCAAGCATATTTAAGATGCTGGAGTATTGGATTGTGTTGGGAGGAAGGAGTCAGGGAAAGGGATGAAGTCCCTAGTGCATACTGGTGCTGATCAGGAATAGAGAGGGGACATTGCCTTATGTTCCTTCAGTGATTTGAAAACAAGCAGTCATTACTCTGTTAAGCTCACACAAAAAATTCCAGGAGAATTTTGCCCTGGAATAATTCTTTTTAGTTCTTCTTCTTTTTATTTTTTTTCTTCTTCTTCTCCTTCTCCTTCTTTTTCTCCTTCTCCTTCTCCTTCTCCTTCTCCTTCTCCTTCTCCTTCTCCTTCTCCTTCTCCTTCTCCTTCTCCTTCTCCTTCTCCTCCTCCTCCTCCTCCTCCTCCTCCCCCTCCTCCTCCTCCTCCTTCTTCTTTTTGTTCAAATGAAAACTGGACACAAAATGTCTTACATTAGGGAAGAATTTAGCATCAACTGTTTCTCTTTGCCCTTATATGGATATTTTGAGGGCTCTGTCTAAAACAACCCGTTCTTTCTATGCTGTCTTCATTGGGAATGCAGCAGCAGCTTCAACCTTTGGATGGCTTTCAGGTGAAGACACAGAACATAACTACAGCACACTTTGTGTTTCTTTGCAGTGACATGGAATTTTATCATGTGGGGGTCAGATTTGTGTTCAAAATGTTACTCATTTAGGAGAAAAGAATTTCTGTTTCTCAGTGACAAATACTCACAGAGTAAATGAAGTATAGGGAACAACTGGTAGAAACTTAGCAGCGACTGTGAACTGAAAACTTGGAGAGATTACATTGTATCTGACTGGACATCTAAGCATGAATGGTTATCTTTAATTCATCTTTCGACCTCCAAGTAGACGGCCATGACTCGGACAGGCAGGCATCTATTCAGAGCCTGGCTTTCAACATAGCCACTACTGTGCATTTAGAAGTACTATGGGTTTTTCCCTTAGGGGCCTGGGAAATGGCAGGAAGTGACCTCTCAATTGGGCCATTGTCTAAGGAAAAATTTCAACCATCTTTGGAACCATAGCCTGGTAAAAGACACAGAATCAACATATTTTGGCCATAAGGAAGAGTCCGTTTAGGCCTGAGCCAGTCCTTCCTTAAGCAGCCGGCAGACTCATGAAGCCTTCCTCTCCTTTAACCTTCATTTTCCTTGGAAAATGACCATGGTTATTTTTTGTTTCCCAAATTAAGTTTTCCTCATCAGTTTGGAAATCTTTGTTACTTCTGACTGATCACATTCAGGAAAGCAGAGCAGATAATTTCTGTTCAGTGCAAGGCAAGGGCATTTGCTGTGTGCAGCAAGCTTGGCTTCTGCCCCTGTTCCACCATGTTCACACACACCAAACTTTCTCCCAAGTGAACCACAGAATGTAGGAGGATCTATCTCATTTACATAATTTTGTTTTATTTTACTTCAGAGCTTCATAATCCATGGGTTTGGGATAAAAAAATTAATCAGCAGTTATAATCATAGTTTTTCCCTTTCTACCTTAGACTCTAAGAAGGTATTCTAGTGCTTTGGCTTAAAACTATATGTTTTAATACTACATGTTTTAATACCTAGTCAGCCCTGGAAATATGAGAATATGCATGCAATTAAGATTATATAGACTGCACACATTATGTTTATGTATTTAGGACTGTATACATGCACAATCATATGTAATAACCACTAATAATACACGAGTCTGTGACTTTGAAAAAGAGCAAATAGGGAGATACAGAAGGTTTTAAGGGGAAGAAAGGGAAAGGGTGAATAATGTAATTTTATAATCTTAAAAAGTAATTTTAAAACTGTATCTGGCTTTAGCATGTCTTTACTTCTGACAGAATAGCAAGGTAGATACTTCATGCACTTTATAACCTCATCATGAGGAAATCAACACCAGAGCTAAAGGGATATTGGGATATCATGTTAGAGGTAAGATTAGATCATTTACTCAATCATTGTAAACCTAGTTTCTTGGGTAGGTTTGTAGTGTGTGTGTGTGTGTGTGTGTGTGTGTGTGTGTGTGTGTGTGTATGCATGTGTGTCTGTGTGTACATGTGTCTGTGTGTAGATGTATCTATCTGTGTATATGTATCTCTGTGTATCTGTGTATGTGTGCATGTGCGTCTCTCTGTGTGTATGTGTCTCTGTGTTTGTCAGTGTGTTTGTGTCTGTGTATATATTTGTCTCTCTGTGTAGTAATCTGTGTAGTATACATATGCATGGGGAAAGTGTGTTAATATGTTTGGAAAATAGATGTGGTGGCTAGGCTCAAGATTGTCACTGGGCATTTTCCTGGATCAGTCCCATTTTGTATATGGAGAAAGAGTCTCTCACTGAACCAAGAGCTAAAAGCTAGACAGATTTTTGTAGGGATTTCCTGTCTCTTCCTCCTGTAAACTGGGCTTGTAAGTAGATCACCTCCCTCTCCTGCCTGTTTCATTTGAGTACAGACCTGAACTCTGGACTTCATGATTTTGTGGCAAGGGCTTTACCCACTGAGCCAATGGCCTAGTTTCATTTTTGTATATTAAATCACTGTGTGCAATTGTTCAAATTATTACAGACTAATCCTTATAAATCATCTGAGATTCCTGTACTCCATTTCAAATCCCTTCACAATGCACTCTCTGCTATAGGCCATGAATGAGATAACTTATCATTGTTAAAGAAAGTGATAGTTATTGCAGTATCTCTTCAAGAGTCAAAAGACCTTAGCTTGGTTTGGAGGCTTTTCAGAAGCTATCCATGCTAAGCATATTGATTTGTTCGTAAAATCTTTTAAGGCTATTCATTCTTTCATGCTTGCTTTGTGAATGTACTGTTTCTGGTAAAGGCTTCTAAAGTAGTTTTCTTTACTCTTTCTTAGGTGCCTATCCTGGGATCTGTTGCCAAATTAATCTTTGCAAAAAAATCTCTGTGTATTATGTCATTCCTTACTAAAATTGACCTCCTTAACCTCTATTGGTTGTATTCCCTGGGTGGTGGGCAGAAGACTTATATGCCACCTCTTCCTCTGTCCTCATTTTAGACATTGATAATCAATCACATTTGTTTCCCTATGAGTCAAGCACATTCCAGGATGCTCAGTATTATTATATTCAATGAGATGCTTTTTGCTGGGCAGAGACAGTTTTTAGAAGAAATTCCCTTCTCACATTTTGATCTTGGTGGAAATTCAAAATTTGCTGCCAGTGAGCATCATATAGACCTGCTCTAATGTGTTCTTCCTGGTTTTTCAGTACTAAACCTTCCTGCTTTGTTTTAGCATGACTGTGAATCTATGCCCCAGATAATCTTTGTGTTATCAAGACTCTTGGCCTCAGTTTCTAAACTTTTACTTTATGATGTCTTTACACTGCAGCCACATTGTGCTTGGCCTTCTTTATTGTGTAAGGGTCTCGATTAGGTTCTATTGGTTCTCTGAGACATGTCAATACTTAAAACTTGTTTCAGTACTCAAAAAGGTATTTGTGTGACCCATTTCTTCAATACAGTTTTGCCAGCAGGCTGTCATGTAGCTGTTAGTTTCTTGTTGAGTGGGTGTTTTCAGGTAGATTTTAAAAAGCAGGAATTTATTTTAACCTATTTTTTATAGTATTTATTAACTGAACACTATTATGGAATGCAGACAGTTTTAGTTTATGTTCACAAATGGAGACAAGTGAAGAGAGATACACACACACACACACACACACACACACACACACACAGAGTGTTTCTCCGATTTTAGCATAAAATGTACTTTGCTTTATGTTTTGTGAGAGGATCTCGCTGTATAGCTCTGGCTGGCCTGGAACTCACAGAGAGCTACTTGTTTCTCCCTCCTAAATCTGGATGTTAAAGTTGTACACTAACTCACTCAGTAATATTCTTAAAATATGAGATGGTAAAACAGTGTGGTGAACCTTAAACTTCAGTTGGGACTGAAAAGGAACTTTTAATTAGAATCATAAAGCTACTTCTAATAGTCTATTGAACGAACACAGCATCCAGATGACTCCCAATGACACATTGCTGAAGCCATAGTTGAAGGCATCAATCAGTCATCATCAGGGAAGTTTCTTCTTGCCATAGATGGCAGAAAACATAGAGACCAAGACTGGAAAGTGTGTAGGCTGTGTATAATTTCTTAGAAACCTGGGCACACTCAGCCTAAAAGTGAATGACGTCTACCTCATCCTTCTCTTAAGGTTCAGGGATCTATACAGAAGAAAAGGAGGAGGGACTTTAAGAGCCCGGGGTGGGAGATGACTCTAAGGAAGCATAGTTCCCCAGAGAGAACAGGGCTGATGCATGCACATATAAACTCACAGAGACTGCAATGGCATACACAAAACATGAGCAAGCTCAACCCAGACAAAATTCCAGCACTGAGAAGAGAAAGTGGACACAAAATATCATCCCTACCAAAGAAATAGTATATACACATAAGGCAATTTAATCCTCACTTCTCATATGTGACAATTCTAGACACATTTACAATATTTTTCCAGTTTCTACCTTGAATCTCTCATTATTTGCTGAAAACATGAAGAAATATAAGACTTTCTCACAAAAGTATTATACAACAACCCAGTTTTCAACTTCACACATCTGTGGTAATTAAGCTAAATACTTGGAAGAGTGAATTAAGCATGATGTAAGTAAACAATTTTGCCAATTATTTTTTTTTTTTATCAAATCATAATTTTTACTTTTTAACACAGTGGTTATAAACACAAAAATGCAGGATATGGGGAAAGGGATGACACAGGAGCATAGGTGTTCAGGGGAAGTACAGATATCTTTCAGAACAGGGTATCAGTTGGGTGAAGGTTCAGGGGACAGGTCACTATGACTCTGCCTATGATTCACCTGTCCTTATCTAAGTTGGTACTATCTGCCAAGGCTGCCTATCTACAAGGTCTATGACTACTCAGGCTGGTAAATTTCCACAAAAGCTGCTTGTTTACAATTGCTTATAGCCATCTGTTTCAGTGTTTTTCCACAGAGACCCAAGACTTTGTGTTAGCAGGCATGTATGTCAGGCTTATTGCTGATTTTAGGCTTATGGCTGATTTTAGGCCTTCAGTGCTTATAGCCGGGCTGCTCCTGACATCTCCTCCTTTCTCCAAGTATAGAAGGGCCATGGCAATTCTAATCTTGCAAAGGCAGGGATAGAGGCCTGACCTCCAGTAATTAAAGGGGACCTTGTAATGGCTCCGCCCCTTTCAAAGGCTGATTTGTTGGAGGCTTTCATTGAGTCATATGAAAACTTGAGGAAAGTGATACATGTCCAGATGGGGATGTAGAACAAACATGATTGGCTTGTCCTAAGCAAGCAAAGGGTGCCCAAAGCTAAGGAAGGGGAATAATACAGGATGGACAAGAACTGTGAGATAACAGCATATAGAGTTAGAAAGAATGCAATGACTTTGCAGTAGGCAGGGACAGAGGGTAATGGAGAAGGCAGAGTAGTGCTAAATGCAGAACTGTGGAGGAAAACAAATGACAATGGATTTCTCAGTCACTTTAGGACAGTTTATACCCACTTTCTGTCACACCAATAAAACTATGGTTCCCCAAACTATTAATATGCTTGCTCATTGTCAATGTTTAGAAAGCCAGAGTTGAGGAAAGGCTTTAAACTGTAAATACCACGTTTGGTGAGTGAAACCTTTCCAGTTTTAGTCATTAGACTTTATTTCTGAGGAAAGTGAGTCTGTATATCATCACCAAAGGAGTGAATTTGGGGTGCAGCTTCCATGGTTTGTATTAGCCAAGCTCACAAGAGTACTCCTAGGTAAGACTGGCCTCGGAAGCAGACTTTCCTAGGGAGGAGTGGGGAGTCATGCCTCCTGTTCTTGTGCCAGAAAGTTTTAATTGGGTCTCAAGAGAATTTCCTAGAAATGACTGCTCCAGATCCCAGAAGGGAGGGAAGCCTGTGAAACAGGAGGTGGAACTATTATTCCCAGGCCTATTCTGACTTCTTTCAGATACTAAGGATGGAACAGTTTGTTGTAACAAAACTCCCAGTACCAGGAAGCTGTAGCAGGGATTAAACCAAAAGAAAAATATAGCAACAACAACATAAAAATGCTAACAGCTAATATTAGCCCATTCAAAATCCATTTTTTTGCTAGGGAGGGGGTAGAGTTGGCTACTGTTTGTAACATTTTAAAACTAATGTGCTGTGATTAATGAATAGATTAAACTCATTGTGTAGTAACACTACAATGCAGTTTTGTAGCTTTTTGGACTTACACAGGATCAAAGTGTGTCCTTGGGAATGCTTTGCTCCTTGAATTTGACGTAATGATTATGGACTTTTCTACTGAAAGCACTTTGTAGACAGACAGGAGTGGGTCTGAAGTCCTGCCTCAGAGTTAGCTATTTCACTTGGCATACAGGTGCATCTTGCCAAAATATATTGAGTGCTGAAGACTATAGTTATTATAGCTTAAAAGCTTTTTCAGATATTGATCTAAACCCTGGAGTGTCCCTCCTTATACAGACAGGAGAGTTCTGGAGACTAGAAGGAAGTGTACCAGGAAAAGGAAGATAAACAGGAGACTAGAAGGAAGTGTCCCAGGAAAAGGAAGATAAACATTGAGACTGGTTGGTTCTTTCATTTTTTTCCCTCAATATGGAGTTTTTCTCCTGACCAGGAATGAGTTGATAAGAATGTTGCAAAGTCTTGGTATGGACAAGGACTGGCTGGGGACGTTCGTACATAAAGGTCCTGCCTCCCACGTCTTCTCTGTGCAGGAGGTGGGCAGATGGCAGGCCAGCTTGGGGGGATAATTGGAGAACAGAATGAGAGGACAGAGCGTGTGTATAATGCTAAGCTGAGATAACACATGCAGAAATCTCCAGCTCAGTGTCTGGCACAAAATAAGGACTAAAATGTTCATTTGGCGTTTCTATTGTTGCCATCATATATATTCATTTTAGTTCAGTGTTCAGAGTTGTTTGATTGCTGTACCAAAAATCTTGACTTAACCTTCTAACTAGGAGTTTATGGATCTGGGCAATGCTGCAAACATAGATATTACAAGCAACATTGACCTTGAGAGATCTCCCTTGATTTCAAGAGTGTAAGTCATGTATGTGTCTTTGCAAACTCTCTTCTGGTTTTCTGAGGTGTAAATCTGGGTTGACTTGAGGCTGGTCCCCATAACTTTTAGGAACACCAAGTTAGCAGTTGGTCTTCAAAGGAGAAAATGAGAGAATGCATTCACTTCACAGAGTCTTTCTCTATGGAGTGAGCCACAGGTATATACTAGATTAAGTCTATGGGAAGAGACTGCTTTCTCCAAAGCCACAAAATTAGTCAATGACAGAGAATTTCAGGCCAGTGCTCTTTTGACTTCTGAGTCAACACCTGCTTCCATCAGCATAAGAAGTATTTATCTCTTGTCTAAGACTTCTGGGTAGCTTTCTCAGGCAAGGTAAATGGTAAAGTGGGGCAAAACATAGGCTGTCCTAAAAGGGGAATCATCCTTTGCAGGGCAGTTCTGAGAGCTCATTATGATTGAGTGAATTTTTATTATAATTTTCCCAGACCTACTTGCTGGCTGTTACAGTGCTATCCCAAAGGATAAGACAGCTGTGTGTGATTAAGGTCTCTATCTGTGGTATCTCCTAGGACCAGAAAAACACGGTCATATAACCACAGGTGTAGCTTTTCTTATACTGCAAATCAGTTCAGAGTAGATATCGTATATGCTTGGGGAGACCAAGAAGCTGGGATAGACAGGGCGGCTAAATATCCTTAAAGTTCTATAAGATTAAGAGTGGAAATAGTCTGTCTTTACTTATCTTCAGTCTGTTTTAGCTTCTGAAATCTCAAAATTACAGCTACAAAAAGCACAAGCCTACTCTATTCTGTGAGTGCTTTCAAGTCTGTGAGGAGAAAGAAAGTGATGGAATTCTCTTCATTAATTTTAAACAATGATTGGAAGGATTTTAGTGGGGGGCGGGAGATGAAGATTACATAAACTAAGAGGTAAAACAGTCAACAAGAACCAGTGCTAAAAATAATTTCAGGTTTTTAATCATTAAAATGATGATTAGTTCTTCGAAAGAATAAAGCAGCTGAGCTTGGGGGTAGCTTCCTCACTGTAGCTTTTCAAGACCACAGTGTCTAGTCGCTGGATTTTTCCAGTAGAGTTAATTAGCTCAAACTCTAGCTGCTTGTTGCTTTAGCTGTCTTCAACTTGAGTTTTATTTTTTATTTTTTTTTTGTAAATACATTTAAAAGCTAATTATGATACACCTGGGGCTCAGGGATAATACCTATACAGAGTCTCCCCAGAGAATTATTTTCTCACACACCAAAAATTATTTTAAAAGAAAGAATGTAAGAGGAAATATTATTTTATAGATTCAGGGGTTGGGGTATGTAACTCATTTCAACTCAGTAGACAAGAAGGTATAACAAGCTCTGGCTGGAACTGAATGTTCTGTGCTGCTGAGAGGATGAGGTTGGAAGGCTTGTTTCCAGATGTTTTGGCGTACCCTCTGCCCTATGCTCATCAGCAGCTCTAAAACTATCTACTGTAGTCAGCTGGTAATCTGGATATGGCCTGTTTGTACTTACAGATCTGCAGAGGAGACTCAGCAGCTGCAAATGATGCTTCTACCTGTCTGGGAAACTGGGATAGTGCTACTGGACAGTTTGATCTGCTGAAAGCTACTCTAAGTTTAATGATCTTTTCCCTTATACATAAGTAGTGTGCCCAGGTAAGTATGAACACTCACAGAGATCTGTCTGCTATCTAGAAGAGGCCAAAGCTGATTTTATTTGTGTCCTAGTGAGGACAGAATCTTACTTGCTGTACAATTAATGCTTTGTAGCAGAGTCAAGGGATGAGGAAATTTAGCAGATAGACTGTATTTGCCCATCATCAGGAAACCAATAAACAAGCCCCAGGGCCCAATACCCAGAAAAATACACAGTGAGAAATGATAATGGATATGTAAGGCTTACTGCCCATGGGATGCCACATGGTCTCCCACATCACTATACTGTAGTAAGGGAGCAAAAACCCAAGGCAGTGCAGGACAGTGATGTACTGTTGAAAACTCCGCCATACATAAGCACAGACTACTTGTACACAGTTGAATTTCCCCAAGGGAGAGTTTTGCAAAACCTGGGTGTATTTATCAACTCTATCTTTTTCTTCCCTGTAGGCCTCACCCCATAAGAGGGTATGTGGTTTAACTCAGGCTGGGAGAATGCTGGCCATGGGAGGACCACCCGGGCTGTTTAGCCTGTGACCACTGCAGAGACACCACAAGGGCAAGAGGAACAGGAGGGAGAATGGGGTAGGCTTTGAAGATCAGGAGTGAGAAACCCAAAGCTATTTTGGTTTTGACCCGAGGTAGCTTATACTTAGTACAACCTCTGCCCTAGTATGTGGGTATTGGGACCATTAAGCTACCTTGACTAAATAAAAAAATATAAATCAAAGAAAAGCTTATAGCATGGGTATGCAATCTTACTCCCTTTTTCCCCTTTCTTGCTGTTCTTTGATGTGGTAATGGCAGAGTGTGAGGGCTGGTCACTGGCTCCATGATTGGGAACACTCAGCCTCTTACAGTACCTGAAGGGGAATAGAAAATCCTGGCTACTCTTTCCATTTGCAAGGATAAGAAGCTTCCCAAATGTCCCAAGTGTCAATCTTAACTTGTTCAGCCTCAAGGAACAGCCATGTACTCTGTGGTTCTGTATCATGTTGAAGGTTCCCAACTAACTCTACAGCCTCTGCTTACTATTTCTGTGATCTTGGAAAATTCGTCAAATGGATCTGATGCTCCTGTCCCAAGGAACTTAGAGCATACTGTGCACAGAGGTTTAAGCACAGTGAAAGGGTCCTAGGAATGCTTACCAAAGATGGATGCTTAATCCCTGTGAGATATAATTACATATCTCACATATCTTTCATAATTACATGATGCTTAATGTTCATTGCTAATTTATGGTAGGTTTCTAGACATCTAGGTGACATACTACTGGATATAATTGTTCCTAGAGATCTCTCTTTAACTGAGGATGGAAACCCACTCCTGAAATGACAGATGGACTGTGTGTCCAGGCAAAGTAGAAGAGGAGAAGGAGAGAGTCTAGTGAGCAGCTGCTTTCACCTTGTTCTGGTTTCTGACCGTGGACACATTCTGACCAGCTGCTTGGACTTCCTTTGCAATGCCTTTTTGTCCATAATGGACTGTGTCCTGTCAAACCTTGAGCCAAAGATAATCCTTCCTCTGTTAACTTGTACTTTGTAAGATGTTTGCTAATGGCTATGAGAAAAGCAACTAATAAAGTGGGCTTTTTTTTTTATCCTATTTAGTCCTTCTTGAGAATAACTCTTAGTATGTGGAAGTCACTGAAAGTCCAGCCAAGCTCAGGTCTAACCAAAAGGATCTGGTTTGGCTCTGTTTTCTAAACTTTGAGCCAGGCCATTAAAAAGGATTGAACACATATTGGGAGAAAAAAATATTAAGTAATGAGGTGGGTGTGGATGAAACCATGAAAAATCAATGCCACAATATTATTATTGGTTTGGCTTTTCCTCATTTATAAACGTTAAGTAAGTGTTAGTAGCTCAGTTTCATCATCACTGGCAGATTCTTCAATTTTTTTTCAAAATCTTTGATATTAGGAAAAATTTTACACATTTTTGTGCATATATTTGCCACCATGGATGAGTATTTCAGATATACTTTATGTCTTTGCCTGGCACTGTTGGTGCAAGTCTAGGTCTTTGATCTGATAAATATTGAATTTTTCAAATCAAATGCTATGTGAGAGTGAATTAGATAAGGAATAATGAAATGGCTTGGCCATAGTATATCATAAGATTTCCCCCTGCACTTTCTTCTTTTCTGGGTATCTGTTTTTCTTGGAATTGGTGTTAACTATCAGTAGTTGCTCCTGGGTTCTTTTGAGAAATCAGAATATGTTAAAGAAACTAACGTGCTCCATAAATAAGAAGCATAGGGCTTATGTTATCTTGGACTTAAACTTCTTCTAGGGTTATGTAAATATTCTTTAGGTCACAATATAAGGGGATAGTTATGGAAAAGGGAAAAAAACAATGACACTGACTTTGTAGAAATGTGAGATCACTCTAATCATTAAAATAATCAAAGAGACAGGAGAGGAGAGAATGAGAGCAGTCTCCCACTGAGAAACTGGAAAAGGTAATGTGTGTGTGTGTGTGTGTGTGTGTGTGTGTGTGTGTGTGAGAGAGAGAGAGAGAGAGAGAGAGAGAGAGACAGAGAGACAGACAGACAGAGACAGAGACAGAGACAGACTAACAGCATCAGCTCATGTTTATTATGTTTGTTCTGCCTAGCACTACATCCCCACAGGTCTTCAAATTATGAACAAATTAATACATTTTAAATATTTGATATTGTATTTTAATCCTCCCTATTTATTGTTCACTGCATGTTTTAAAATAACTCTTGACAGGGGAAAGAGCCTTGTTATCTTACCAAGCTTCTCTTCTGTAAGACCCACAGCTTAGCAACAGTTTTTTGTTTTTATTTATAGATAATATTTTACATATTAAGAAATTTGTTAGTAGTCCAAACTATTCATTTTGTTTCTAGGTCAAAAATGGCCAGCACCAAATTTTCTTGCTGCCAGAGTTAGGATACCATACTATTCCCTGATCATTCCTACCAAAGGAGGATCACTCGCAAAATTGCCAAGACTCCAGTGGGTCTCCTGTCAAAGGACTTACATGATGCTCAGTTTAAAATGATGCAATGAAATTATTGTCAGTATTATTACACTTGCCAACAATCATCCTTGAGAACTGCTGTGTTGCTAGGCAGAGATTTTTTCTAAATACTGTCTAGGTCACACTTTCTTGTGTTGGGACAAAAGGTAGATTCCATGTGTCAAGGTGAGGCTATTTTCCTTTCATGAAATGAAATTACTGCTACACGAAAACAGGAGAGAAAAACAAGGGCTTTCCCAAAGCCTTCAGACATTGCCCCGCATCCGTGTTCCTATACATCCTTGTGGGAGAGTTACATTCCTACAATGTCCATTTCAATTGCCAACTAGACACAAATTGAAAGTTAAAGATTTTGGATGCTGCATAAAGTTGTATATTTTAAGCAGGTTTCCCAAAGGAACTAAACATGTTAAAATGTTCCCCAGCTCTGGTTATATGTTTAAAGTTTACAAAATTTATTTTTCAATGACTATTTTTATTAAATCTATTCACCTCCTTCTCTATATACAAAATCATTTAATTACTACTATTAATTCAATGTATACTTAATGTTCCTCAAAATCTGGAAGGAGCCCAAAGTTGCTGACAATCTCCTTGCAGAAATGGTGAAACTTCATATTGAAGCTGCCTGTGTGTGATGCAGACTGACAAACTCAAAGTTCTTTGATTCCAATTTCAATGAAGTATCCACGACAAATATAGGCTTATTGACTTGAAAAAGACTACAGGCAGAAAGAAACACACATAGTGATTATAAAAGAGGGCTACAGTGTATAGAATAACTGATTAATTTACTCAGCATCCTGAGTCAACCCCATCAACATCAATATTAAAATTGAATAATTTTAATAAATTATTATTTATTAATAAGCATAGTTCTGGCAGAAATTTGGCTTGGAAATTGAAGCCTTGTATACTAAGATTTTAACCACCTCTTCTGCAGCACCAAGTGGCTCTCATTGTTCTCATGGCAAAAGCTGCCAAATTTCAGTGCTTTGATTATAAGAATAAGAAAATCATAATTATCAGAATGGGCTAGCTCAGAGAATTTGTTTTGCTAGCAATGATTATTATCTCTATCTCTCCCTGACTTTGATAAAGTTTATTACTTTGATTTGCATTACATGAATTATATTTTTGTGTATAGATGTCATGGAATGGTATGCTTAATTTTCCAGAGTAATAGTAACATTTGAATTATCAGTGGTAAAGGTAAGTCTTAGCAAAAGCAAATGATGAGCATAGATAACCATAGGTTACTGCACCTAAAATTTACTGAAATATGAGCATCCTTTTCACAATGCCTTCAAGTAGACGTTTTTTACATAGACTTTTTTTTACATTCATTGGAGCTTGTGAAGTCGATGGCTGTTGGTGCTTATAGACATGATCCATCTATCTGTCTGTCTGTCTGTCTGTCTGTCTGTCTGTCTGTCTGTCTATCTACCTACATATCTATATATTTGACTGTAGTACCTATGCTGTTTCACTAACCACATTATTACAGGAAATTTAGCTTCTTTATGGAAAAGAACCAAAGTAATGATCTGCCTGATTGGTGTGGATCTGTTTGATATATGCTAAAACCTACTTTGTGAACACAGTGAGACTATTGCCAACAGTTCTATATTTATAAAAAATTTGCATTGACTGAGAAGGATTGTAAAACCAGAAATGATGGCACCATGAAGGCTAAGGAGATTTCAGAAATGTGAAGAAGGTGCCAACTCACCCCATTTTTCTTTAACTGCCACTTTAATTCTATTCTGTAGGATATTTGTATTTCCACTATAACTTCTATTATCAGTCACTAATGTATAGTTTTACAGCTCAGAATTAGAATCTAAACCCCCTATCTACAGGATCAACCCAACCAGTATCAACTAAAATTACTTTTGATTGCAAGGGACTATTGTGACTTGGTTGTAACCAATGCCACTTCTAGCTCCACCCCCATTACTTCAGGGAATGTGTGTCTCAGTTTCTATATGAAAGTAGAATTCTGTGCTATTATCTCTGAGCTATTATAACAACTTTAGGAAATATCTCTGAGGAAAAAAAGTCCATCTATACTTATCTGTTTCCAGGAAAACAGATAGAGATGTTGAAAGGTGACTTCTTCACTTTACAGGTGCTTGTCACTTAAGCTAGCCCTTTTGTACCGGTCTCAGTGAAGGTAGGGTGTGAAGTGGGCGTTAATTTGAATTAATTATGAAGCAGTAGAGTTATATATCCTTAAGTATTTGAGACAGACAATGGTGTTTCCAGAGGTGAGGGATCTTGTTTATATAAGAGAGTTCTTACAGTGCCCAGGAAACAATTCATTGCAACTTGGAAAAATGTGCTATAAACAAGTATGATCTGTCACATTGGCTTTGCCTACATGCATGTAAGGATATAGAATACGGAGAGTTTTATATCTAAGACAGTTTTATATTGAGTCATACTCAGAAACTACAGAGTTTATCATGTACAGGTTTTGAGAACCCACTCATGTTGTATTGGGATAAAAATAAGTTTATTATATGATACTTTAAAATTGGAAGATGATAAAACCGATTATAAGACTGTCAGTATAGTCAATAGGCTCTGCTTTGGTTGTAAAATTTGTATGAAAACATAATCAGATATTAATTCTTGATTTACTCAAATGTTCAAAATAACTAACTGAAAGGTTTTTGATATTTTCTGGGTAGATTTGAATCAGTAAACCTCGGTTTGAAACCTCCTGTTCCATGCCGTGGAACATAACATTGCATTTAAGTGTCTACTGCTTCCAAGCACAAAATAAATCACATTTCGTATTTTAAGGAATTGTTTTAATCTTTTATAACAGTATGCATCTTTCAGGATCTGAAGAATAAATAGAAGAAAAAGATTTACATTTTGAATGTCAGATGTGAATATTTTCAATCTTTTATATAGTTTTCTTTCTCAACCAATTGTACTTATAGACAAACTGGAAAATTGTACTCGTAGCTGTTTCTATTGAAATTGTTCACAATGTTTTCTATTTTATTGATTAATTTTGTTGCTTGAGAATTTTATACATGTGTATAATATCTTTTGGTTACTAGCTTTCCCCATACACTCTTATCTCTCTCCCATTCCTATCAACATCTCGTCATTGCTACCAACCCTCTTCCCAGAAACATGACTGGTTTCGTTTTGTGACCAATTCATTCATCTTAACCAAGGTTATCAGTATGGGATGGAAAATAATTTTGTCTATTATTAGTTAATAGGAAATTTCTGTGCTATGAGCTTTCATTACTTAGATTTGAAAAGATGAAATTGTTGTGTTTCCTTCCCCCTCAAAAATGAAACATTGTCGCACTTTCACAAATATCCATACAAGGAAAAATGGTGTAGGAAAAATGCCTGCAAGACACAGAGAGATGAGCGGATGTATTTAATGTCATCCGAATTCACATAACAGCTTCTGCTTTTATTTTATTGTAGGTCTCTGTGTCCAACAATGACAGGAAATTCTTGTCAGTGCAATCCAAGGGCAATCTTGCTCATGTACTTTCTATATGTTAGTGAGCTAATCACAAGAGTGATAGCAGACACAGACAGTGATGGAGAAAGGCAACACTTACCTTCTATGAGGCAGTGAGATAATTACAAGACTAATCCTTTCAGAGATTCCTTCCCCTCCCCAGCCCAGGGAATTCACAGCATCTCAGAAGTAAAGGCAGTATTTGGTAAAGTTAAGTCGTTTCTAATGTATAACAGGTAGAAGACAGACATGGAGGGGGTTACTGAATCAACCATAAGTTCCTATCAATACTGGAATAGTCTTTGCCTTCAAATATCTCCCAATCTACATTGTATATTCAGTTTTAAACAAAAGGATTAAAGTGGCTTTTAAAACAGGATGTATTTTTCTCTATTAATATTCAATACTTCATTTTGAATATGGAGTTATCATTCATTAGTTCTGGAGTAGGTCACATATTAACTTATAAATTCAGAAACATGGTCCAAATTACTCATGACTCTTTATTATCAGAGTATGCACTAAAATGTTCCTGTGCCTGAACCATGTAGATTGGAGAAAAAGACTAGATGGTAATTTTACATCTTGCTTTTAAATAATTCGCTTAATTAGTGAAGAACATTTCACGTACATCCAGACACATAGTAAAAACTGTAAATACACCAGAAGATGAAAAGCGAATATTCCCATTACTAATACTTGGATTTTCCTAGAGTTTCTGAATTTTTAACTTTAGGCAAATAGGCACTGACCCAATAGCTCGGCAGGTTATTTTTATCTGTTTGGCCTTCAATGATCACATCCATATTTGTGCTTTCTGAAGTCTTCAGCAAAATGCTTCACAGATACTCTGTTCTCAAAGCTAATATCAGGGTTGCCTTTTTTAAACATTGCAAATTTTACCTCAAGTGCTACACCATAAGTTTACAAGGAAAATTTTTTATTAAATTATAACTGAGAAAAGCTGATTTTTTTTTTAACCTAGCAAACAAAAAAATCCTTCATGTAAGGCTATAAAACCCATATTATTTACCAAAGGGACCTTTCCTGTCTCCCAGGTAAACACTTACAGTGTGTAGACTTGTGTAAATACATATTTAGGAGTGGCTAAATATGGCAAGGTATTTTTAAAGGCATATTTACAAAGCTGAATACATATACTGACGTTTTGGTCGGTGGAAGCTGTGCACACTGCTCTGCTGTCTATTCAAAATCCCAGCAGGACTGTGGTAGCGTATGCTGGATACAGGGGTTGGATTTAAACATTAATTTCTAAGCAAATTGCCAAGGACAGGTCCTTAACTGTTTCAAAAGTGTGAAGAGTTACAGCTAAGGAAGATTAGGGTATTTCTTCTTTTCTTTTCTTTTCTTTTCTTTTCTTTTCTTTTCTTTTCTTTTCTTTTCTTTTCTTTTCTTTTCTTTTCTTTTCTCCTAGCATGGTTAGAGGAAGATTGCTCAGAAATTCGGAAATCATCCATGAATATCAAGCTGCTTTCTGAGCATCTTCTCTTTAAAACAATTATCATTTCATCTCAACTCAGAATAGCACATTACAAAATACTTAGGGAGTCTCCATGGTAAACGGGGTCAAATGGGAAATGTTGCTTATAGAGAAACCATCATTAAGACATTAGAGTAACTGCTAAGAACTTGTGGAGTTAGAGGTTGTTACTGTAGCTGTGACAGGAGCAGCCGGTGACAATGTAGTGAAACTGTCCTGAAGACTCTTGGGTCTCTGTGTATCATCTTGTGAGAGGAATTGTTTTTCCTTAAAGAGAAAGTGGGTTGAGGAAAGAGAGTGTTGACTGTGTGAGAGAGCCTTGCTTATGTTTCCTTCCCTCCCCCTTTTCCCTCAGAATGAATATGAATCCAAGGCTGTAGGAGAATTTCAGATGAGGAATCTGAGAGTCTAAATAAACTGTAGCGCTTTCCGTGCTTAGAAGCCTTTGGCTAAGAAATCTAAAGGGTGCTTTAATTCCTTTCTAATGTTGTATGCCACTATTTCTAAAGTTTCTCTACACTCTCCAATGGCATAACTTAAAAATCTTTCTACACTAAGACATATGGGGTCAAAGGATATTTACTAAGTCAAATGGTTTCTCCATTAAACGATACCTGGAGCTGAATTTTTGAATTCACAAGATGTTCATCATATGAATCACTTTTTTCCAATGATACAAACACCTCAACTTTTGCTTAAATATTGTAAGCTATAAAAACGAAAATGACTTACTAAAAATTCATTGTGACAGAGTTGTAACGACTCTGGACGAGAGGAATGTCAAACACCAGCGCTGAATGGTGCCCCTTCAAGTCTCACAGAGCATTCCACACACAGCACTACCAAGTGCTGAAAAACAAGCTTTTCCAGCAAAAGACAACTTTCATTTTTGCCCCCATAGGTCTGAGTAGGTATAGTGCCATTTTTATTGGTTTCTTCCTCCCTTGACTTTATTCTGTGGGCTAAGTATCTCATTTCCATGTAAACTTCCAGTGGGAACACAAATCGCTGACACCACATCTACTGACAGCAACGCCACAACATAAATTACCCCGAGAAAATGCTGCTTTGGCTGGGTGAGGGCAAGGCAGAGGGAACTAAACTAGATAAAAAAGCCACTGTGCCGCTGCTCAGGCTCCAGCCCTGTCCCGCTGACCACTGATAAAATTTATCACTGGGCCACATACGGAAAGGCAGCTAAAAGACGAGTCGCCTGTGGTAAAACGTGTAACAGCAAAACAGCTAATAGAGCATCGCTACTTCATTGGAAAACAGTATCTGACACTTTCCTCTTCCAGCCCCAGTGAGGGAACAGGCTTCTGTACCTGTACAACTGAATAGTAATGATGCATCCTTAGAGCTCACCCGTGCGCAGAGCTCCTCTGTGCAGTGTTCCTGACCACATAGAGCCATGGTTACCCTAGCCCAGTAAAACTCAATCTGAATCTTCATCCTAGAACACAGGCTTTGCTGGGACACAACGCCAAAGGGGAATTTGGTAAAGAACAGTCCTGAATATTTTCAGATTAATTGTTTTTGTCATGATTCTGGTCAGATTTATTTGAAAATAAAAATACTCGAATTTTTCAAATGAAAACTCATTTGCATGACAATTAAATTCTTTGTTCTTGAGTGAGGCTTGTTTATTCTTTCAGGTTTGAAAGTAGTCGGGGAAGTTTACACAGGCTTTACTTTAAGTCACTGTTTATCATGGTGTTAAAAGTGGTCAGCAGATCAGAGGAGTGTGTTCCTTTTATCACCTCTGCTACCTCTAACCCTAAAACACCTATTGGTAAACATGCAGGGTGTAATTGCTCATGCCTCTTCAGCATCATGAACCCGGGTGATGTCTATTTCTATGTGTGCACTGAGGTTACATACTTTGGACAGGCTACCTTCAGCTGACTCTAGAGAAACTGTTTTATTAAAGGTTACCTCATGCCAAATATGAGAACAATGGTAGGAGAGTGGAATTTTAATTTTCCGCTATCAACTTCAGTTTCTCAGAACTTCATAAAAACCTCTAATGTCCAAGACCATTCTGTTTGACACACTAATGTTACCCAGTCTCGAAGCTACTTATGTACCTTGTCTGTTTCTATTCATTATGCTAGTGTTTAATGTTTTCTACATGTAATCCGAAGTGTTGTTTTGGTTTCTAAATACACCTTGTTCAGGTCATAAAGAATGTTATTTAAATTTCTAATTCATCAGAATGTGGTAAGCTAGAATATAACTGTCTATCCATTGCCGAGAATATGCTAGCTATTATCTTGGGAGTTTCTATAAGTTAAAATTCTTTGAAAATGGTTCTTTTTTTATTTTACAAAGATGAAGTTTCAGATTTACATGTAGCTGGTTAACACCATCATTGAAATACAATATTATGAACTGCATATAAAAGTGACCGTTATTTTTCAAGCTTTCAAACTTACGGAAAGCACAAAAAAGCCTTTGATATTTGGCCTTCACTGACAGAATGGCATCATATGGAAGTGATGTTGAGCTGTGGAATGCATGTTTTCTCTCATGATTAACAAAGGGATGTTCAAATGTCATTTAACCCCTTAGTATCCCATTTGCTTCAAATGTAAATGCAGTGGTTTCCAGTGGAGGAAAGGCAGTGGGCCACTTGTCTTTACGGGATTCTTAAACATTTTAAGAAACTTCTTATAAAAGGATCAAAAAGAAAAGAAAAAAAACTAAGAAAAAAAACCCACCCCATATTTGTGTTAAGACACAGAGCCAAGTCACCAGAATCCCCTTCAGTCTCTGGCATTGATTTTGCTACTCTAGTCAAGACTACAATGCAGTTGAAAAATAGTTTCTTTATATAAATTGACAAAGCAACCCAAGGAAGAAAAAGGAAAATAGGTAATGAATCTGCAGAGAATGCCCATTATGATAGAGTCAGCATCAGCTGACTGCGGAGCTCTGATCAATATGCTCACCAGTGTCTTTGAGAGTTTCTGCTTTGAAAATGGAAGAGGAAACAGATGATGGAACACTTAGCTGCTTTGAGCCAAAACAGATTATTAATCGTCTATAAGGAGTGAGTAATGTAGACTTTGGGGTACCTACTTTCTGATTGCGAGGCTCATTTTTAGTAAAACAGAGTCTTTGTGTCAACTTTTATTATAAGAAGTAAAACCAATTTATGATCTTGAATGAAAGCATCTGATAGGTAAGATTGATGGTTATTGCTGAAGATGTTCAGAGGAGATTGCTTCTTCACTAACAGCAAAGGCAAATGAAGACCAGGGGGCAGCAGATCTAACAGCCAAATTCCGTTTCTCTAAAACTAACGTCTAAAAACAGTCTTCTGTCTCTGCCTTTCACATGTTCATGCGTTTCTATTCTGCAGTATCTTGTCCAAATACTCATTATTTTAATATTTCAAGTCAGAAGAAAAAATGGCAGAAAACAGAATGGACATGTGTGTTCAGGAAGGATCTTCAATCAGGAATGAAATGCTCCAGGTGATTCTTTTTACTGACCCCCTGATTAGCACTCTGGAGTCAGAGATTGGTGGTATATACCCTGATTCCTCATGGGTCCTACTTAGTAGATGTATACTGGGTCACTACAGTGGAATCTGGTGGTATACACCCTGGTTCTTCATGGGTCCTACTTAGTAGATGTATACTGGGTCACTACAGTGGAATCTGGTGGTATACACCCTGGTTCTTCATGGGTCCTACTTAGTAGATGTATACTGGGTCACTACAGTGGAATGTGGCTAAAGGATTTAGGTAAAGATATTATTTAAACACACTAACAAATTATTTGCATATAAGAGATCTTAACTTAAGACTAATAGAAAGGAAGACAGAGATGATAATACTATCAAATAAAACCAACAGGCATAGAAGTATTAGAAAGAATGTAAGTGCGGAGATACAATGCAGATATCTACAGTTAAATTTTTACGAGCACTATAATAACATAATTTATTGCTTTAATTCTTTTACTTAAGCATATCCGAGTAACAAAAAATTCTGGAAATAAAAATAAGGAAAAATGTCCTCTTCAACTGCCCTCTTCCCAACATTTTTAATATACTGAGAATTTGACCCATTATTATTTGGAGGTTTGCCTCTTGTTGAGAAACTTGAAACCTCTGATATAAGCACAGTCAGCCCAGAGAGGCTTCCCATTAGCTGTCTTGTTCTCCTTTAATTTGGGAAAGATAACCTTTGAAAATCAGATACTCAATGCTAAAATAAGGCCTACAGCCCAGCACAGGTCACTCCTCATGTGTCTCTTGGCAGTGTAGGGAACTATAACCTCAGTCTGAGGTGACAAGAGAGACTTCTCAAAGTCGAGAGGTTTGGAGTGCTGCCTTAAGGAATCTTAGGGTTGTCCCAGGAACAATGGAACCTCACTTTGACATGGCCAATGTACTTGTCAGAAGTATCAAAATATTGGAGACAAACTTATTTTTTTTCTAAAACACTGGCTCAACTGAGTATTATTATGACTTCTGTGGTTAAAAACAAGTCATTGTATTTCCTACTTCCTTGTCAGTTGTATACAGGCTCCCTTAAATAATTCTTTATCTAAAAGGAAAATAGCACGCCTTTGGCGAGTAAGCTGACTATAAAGTTCATGGTGCTGTCAGTGGGAATTTTGGTTATAGGGAAAAGGGAAATTGTGGCTTAAGAAAAATATTGAGACAACTGAAACAAGAATTTGTATTTCCTTTAGAAAGTAAAACTTATGAAATTTTAAGTTTGGGCTGTGTCAAAAAATAAACTCAGGGATCTAAGTTGTCTAAATCTAAATTCTGCACTTAAATGACAAGACAAAAAAAATGGACCTTCAACCTGGTAACTGGAATGGGAGAGGCAGCTTAACTAATGTGTTCTAAACATGTTCAGATTAACAGCCTATCACAATTTAAATTTTATTGTAGTATTTATTTTATTTCAGAGATCATTCTGGATTTTAAAATTGGATTTCTAGCCATTATTATCTTCTTATTCGTTCACAGATGCTAGTGTGATAAGTAACTCCTACTTTAATCTCATGTTAGTGTGCTATCAAGTACTAGTAGGTAATAACTGTGACTACCTGCTATTTCCCAAGTACTGAGAAAGGAAAAGAAAGTCATGAGTGATTCTTTCTTTTATATCATGTTATCCAGGATTGTTTCAAAGATGTCCTAGAAATCCCATTTAACAGACAATTTATTGTTTAACTACCACTCGTTTTTAGAGCCGAATGTCTAAATATCAAGGCTAAGGCACTTCTGAATGAGTGGTGTTCTAAACAGACAGAGATAGGCAATAAAAACTTCCTAAAGACAGTTAAGAATTGAAGACTTGTATCTGCTATTCCAGTTACCTCACTGGAAAAACTGGGAGAATCTAGTTGGAAAGAATCTTGAAGTATCTATAATCAGAGTTGCACTTTAATTTTAGGCTTAATGGGCAAAAATAAATACCATGTTTTCTTGAAAACAACATGTTACATTAAAGTTTTCGACGTTGTCATCATGGCCACTTGAATTCCACAATGTATTTTCAAGCCACCCAGTTCTCCTAGAACTTGATGTAGTTCTCACCATATAGGTTGTACTTCATAAAACACTCTGCAGGCAAAGTTCTCTGATAGAACCTAAGGTGCGATGTTGAAAAGGGTTCCCCTTACTTCATTTTTAAACATTTATTTATTCACTTTGTATCACACTCACTGACCCTCCTCCTGGTCACCCCCTCCCACAATACTTCCCCCATCTCCCTTCCCCTTCTCCTCTGAGAGGGTGCCCCCCTGGTGTGTTAAGTCTCTGTAAAGCTAGGCACATCCTCTCCCACTGAGGCCTGACAAGGCAGCCTGGCTAGAAGAATATATCCCACACACAGGCAACAGTTTGTGGGATAACTCCCTCTCCAGTTGTTCAAGACCCACATGAAGACCAAGTTGAATATCTGCCACATATGAGCGACAAGGCCTAGGTTCAGCCTGTGTATGCTCTTTGGTGGGTAGTTCAGTTTCTGAAAGTCCTATGGGTCCAGGTTAGTTGACTCTGTGGGTCTTCCTGTGGAGTTCCTATTCCCTTCTGCTCCCAATCCTTCCTCCTCTTCTCTCCTAAGAGTATCCCAGCTCCATCCACTGTTTGGCTGTGCATTTCTTCATCTGTCTAAGTCAGCTACTGGGTGGAGCCTCTCAAAAGATTGTCTGTCTGCAAGTATAACAGACTATCATTAATAGTGTCAGGGATTGGTGCTTGCCCGTGGAATGGGTCTCAAGTTGGGCCAGTTATTGGTTCGCTGTTGCCTCAGTCTCTGCTCCATCTCTCATCCCTGCATTTCTTGTAGACAGAAGAAATTTTAGGTCGAAATATTCTTAACTCCTTCCATTCATTCAAAGTCCTCAATCCACTTTGTTTTTAATTTTTTTTTAATGATTACTTTTAATTTTTAGAGAATAATATAATTATATAACTTTCCCTTTTCTGGTCTTCCTTCAAACTCTCCCATATATGAATCTATGTACACACATATGCACATAAACATATATGCATATACACACACTTATATATACTCTGTTTTAAAATTCATGGCCTCTTTTTATTGATTGATGTTACATGATTATATGTATGTACACATACATTCCTAAATATATAAACACTACTTAGTCTGTATATTATATATATGTATACATATATATGTATGTATATATGCATGTTTTCATAGCTAACATTAGTTTTCAAACCAGTTGGAACTTAAGAGGACTATTCTCAGCATTCTTTAGTCGCTTGTAGTTCTTTTTATGGATTTGAGACCTTGTAGTCTTTCTCATCCAATTTGTCATGTCTATTGATGTTGTTCTTTTTCAGCCCATGATGAGGGCATCTTACTGATGAGATTATAGTTTCAGTCATTTCTAGGAGACACAATCTCACAGGAAACTCCGGTTCCTCTGGTTCTTACACTCTTTCTGCTCCTTCTTTCAGAACATCCCCTGAGCCTTACATGGGTGAGTTTCATAAGCTACTCTGAAAGCACTACCAACTTTGACCCAACTCAGATCCACAAGCCTAAGGGGGAACACTTTTTACTCAAACCAGAACATTACTCTTAGTTGTTTTCTTCTCATCTGAGCACTACAGAAGTGTTAGTCTTTTTCCATCTCCAGTCCTAACCTTATCTCTTTACATAGAATATATTTGATAGTTCTTTAAGTGTAAACCGTAAGCATGTTCATTCACAGATTCAAACTATCCAATCCCTTTATAGCCTTTTATAAGGATTATAAAAAGTGAGATCACACTTCTGCCTTTGTCTGTAGCATCACCCTCCATAGACTTCGTGCCTTCTTGGCATTTGCACAGATTGCTTGCTTTGCCTACAAACCTGCAGTCCTCCACTCTTTTCTGATTCAATTGATATTTAATGTATGAGTGTTTTCCTGGATTTAAATGCCATAGAAATCATGCACAGGCATTTATTCCTTCTAAACATATTTTGACATATCTCATAGCAATTTAATATTTTGTTACTAGTGATTATATTTCTTTGTATTAAATCTCTTTGTAATTGTTCATTTACTTCTCTGTCCATACCAGACAGTAAATAACAATAAGGTAATGATTCTATTTGCATTTCTGAAAGTTTCCTCCAAAGTACTTAACATTCACAATTTAAAAGGCATAGAACAAAGCAAATTGCTGCATGTATATTAGGCTATGAGACATGCAATCAAAATTAACTAAAGGAAGAATCTAGGCTTATTCCCTTTTTTATTTGTTAAATAGGAAAATTTGGATGCTATTAAAATATTAGAACAAATTTTGATCATAGAGTATCCTACAAGATGTGTGATGCTAAGGAGTAGAATCATGTTGTCTGGGGTGAGTTCCATCTAAAGATGGCTGAGCTGCACGTTGAATTTCTTCCAGCCCAAATGTCTAGGTTTTGGGAAGCAACTCAAGCTTTCTTAGCCACAGACTTATGTACTGTGTTTTATGTAGCCAGTTCATCTTAGGGACCATACATCTCAAAGGCTTTCATCTTTAAATCTGATGGTAAAGTTGTCCTTTCCCACTGTTTTTCCTAGAAAGGTTTTGTATTGTGTGGCATTGTTCTTTTTTTTTTTCTCTTTAAAATTTAAAATACGATATAATCTATTTCTATTTCTCTACAAAAGGAAATTTATATAATGAGTTATAGACTTTCCAGTTTTGTAACAAGTAACTTTCATTTGGAACAAGGGTCCCCACACAGCACAGCTCTAACTAATAGCATTTCTGTTTAGTTGGTTTACTATTTCAACTGATTTATTTTGACCATTTCAATTTGTAGCCATTCTTATGAAACAGGTGCATTTCTACAGTTTTATAAAAGAATGTTTACCTAAGAGACCCCTTCACCTTTCTATTCATTTACACTCCTTTTCTTCTCAAACCAAGTAAAATATGGAGACCAAGTTTTAATATTAAATATTTTTGAAGAGAATTATTTAAAGAGATGCAAGATATACAGTTTCTCTCTTCTACAAGTAGCTTCAAACTAAAAAATTTCCATTGGTTTTTATTTTCATTATCTTCATCAAGAATTGTCCTATCCTCCTAATAGGGAATGGAAGACTTGGTTATTTTTACATCTTTCATAATTTAAAAAAAATATTGCATTTAAAAGACAAAACATCTATACCTGTACATTTAAATGTACACACACGTGCATTTTTGTGCATGTAAATGTACAGGTATAGAGATATAAAATATAATTATAAATTTGTATATTTGTATATGTGGATATATATTATATATAATGATACTATAAATTTTGTGTTTATATGTATGCATATATATGTATTGCATTAATGGGAATTGAATTTAGGCCTTTATATATGCTATGGAAATACTATAAATAACACTATATATACATATGTGTGTGTGTGTGTGTGTGTGTGTGTGTCTGTCTGTCTGTCTGTATTTTCTCTATATATGTATATATATTCCCAATTATTTATAAATTCTTATTTGTACAGCACTATTTTAAACTTATACACACACACACACACACACACACACACACACACACCCCTACATATTTGGAAACATGGCAAAAAAATCAAGTTTGATAACTAAGCTATCTAGCTACAGTCTTCATCCAGCTACAATCTTCAGAATTACAGAGGTGCGATATAGACTAAAGGACTATGGGAGCTGGGCGTGCTAGTAGAGGGAGGGTTAGAGGATCCCAGCCACTGAGCCAGTAAGGTAGGTTAACAATGAGCTAGTGTGCGTCTTTCATTTGTGGATCTGAGATAGCTCGGCAGGTGTGTGCCTGCTACTTGCCAGGAGCTCAAAGCAGTGCAGTCAAAACTCTCTGCTACAAATTTTATTAATATATTTTCTCCTTTTATTCTACATGTACTTTGCATATATATTTTGGCTTGCAGTTTAATGCTTTTATGGGATTCACGAGTATGTGAAGGATTGGGTGTCTGCATCTATAGCTGATTCATGTCTCTTTTTATTGTTTGTTTGCTTCATTCTATTCTGATATGTTTGCTCTTGTCTTTTCTGATTATGGTACACTTGATTGTTATACTTTAGAAGCCTATTTGTTTTCTAATGATAGATAGAAAGGCGTGGATCTGAATAGAAGGAGAGAAGTAGAAGGAAGAAAAGCCATAATCAAGTTATATTAAGTGAGAAAAAAGTCTATGTTCAATAGAAGGAAAACCACAATTTACTATATCTTAAGGAAATCCAATATACTTTGCTCTGTGTAACAAAGAAAGTAAAATTTTAACACACTATATAAGTGCTTGTTTCAGGTAATAGAGTATGCTCAAAATGAAAACACTGACTCAGGAGCCATCTTATTTGTCTTTCATTATGCTGTCCAAATACATATTCTAAATTACAGAATTGCTTAATAAGTCCTGGGCAGTAAATGAGTTTTATTATGTAGAAATTATATCTACATCTATCTATCTATCTATCTATCTATCTATCTATCCACATACAAATGTATACACACACACACACACACATATATAAATATATAATCTATCTATACACATACAAATGTATACACACACACATATATATGTATATATATATATATATACACACACACACACACACACACATATATATATATATATATATACACACATATTTCACATATTTGAGAGATGCATCTCTCAACTTTTTTTTTTTGCATTATGAAGTTACATCCTTTGACTAACATAGTTTTTTGAAGAGGTTGCCCTATCATTCATTTACTACACAGTGTCACTTTGCTACTTTATTTTGTGATTACATTTTATTATTATTTAGGATGAGCATGTGTGTGCATGGAGGGATGTGGTCACAGGAAAACTTTCAAAAGTTGCTTCTCTCTTTCTAGGCTCTGGAAATCATCAGTTTTAGACAGCAAGGGCTTTATCTGCTAAGTCACCTTTCCCCCTACTTTAGTTGTTTTTGTTTGTTTCTTTGCTTGTATTTTTACTCTTTTAAAAATCTTTTTTCACTGAAGTCTAAATGAATTATTCAGTGGAGAACCAGAGAAAATTCCTGGGTTCAAAAATATATGTCCATACAAAAGTGTGATGAATCATAAAAATCTGTATCAAAATTAATACTAACATTCTTATAACATAATTTAAGAGAAATATCACTCTTACTATATATACTTATGTGAATTGTAACAGTGTATAAATGCAAGTTTATTTAAATATTGCACATTCCATTAAACAGCTGTGCACAATTCTGAATGACTAGAGCCTTGATGGTCTTATTTTTTCTTTATGATCCTACTACACTTTGGTAGTAAGAGTTGTGTTTTTTATTTAATTCTAAGTATTTACATACTGGTATGTATTTCTAGTATATACCAATACTTGAATATCAATAATAAAATGCCTAGACACAAAAAGCAATCAATATGTTCCTTGAGTTGAGTAAATGTTTATATTAAATATGTAGCTTGTAGGGCAGTTTTTCAGTTCTTTAGAATGTGGCTTTAAGACTCCAATTCTGAATGTACTTGTGGGTTTTTTATTAGAAGAGTGATCTTCAGTGAGCCATAGATCATATGAAGCAGAAAATCTCCATCCAGGGATTAACAATAGCAAGGAACTTCTGGGAGGGTGACAGGAGATACAGTATGTTAATCCTATGAGGGTGTTACATGATGTGGGGAAGATTTCAGTAAATTATGGCTCGTGCTATTGTCTGAAAACGAGAAAACAGGGAAGCTTTAACAAAATGCATTACACCCAAAACATTAACTCCTTAAATAATATTTGGTCTTTGTAGCCAAATTTGAGAAGAGCTGAGATAAGAGGTCGCATTGCACAACTCTCTGTGAGTTCTCAATTCTTACTAGCGACAGATTGGGAAAAACATGTTAGAAAAGTCAGATTTTGAGGCTCATGTAAATTTTTGAAGAAGTAGTGGTGATAAAAGCTTTCTTCTTCCTAAACTAACATGCAGGAAAACATTTTGAGACTCAGGATAGCAATACAGGCGTGTCTGTAAGCCAAGCCGCTCTCTGTGACACATTGTCCTTGCTCTCCAAAGTAGGCCTCATCTCACTTCTAATGTGTGAAAGGGGAGATTATTCAACACCGTGGTAGACACAGTTTTGTTCTCAAGAACACTGCGATATCATTAATCTTCTGGCATGCCTGCACAGACGGGTTATGTGAATGCTAGTCTTTTGCAAGGCTATAAATAAAGTTTAGAGAGAAAAAGAGACAGAAAGAAAAGATGTTTTCCTGGAGCTTCTATTGCACAGTACGGTCCACATTAAGGGTGCAATAACTTACCAGTAATAACACTTTTAAAATCCTCTTTATGGGTTTCCAACATCTGTCTAGAAAAAAACCCTGGCTAAAAATAGAATATAGTCTTAAAGCACATCTTTCTCAAATTGTGTCATCCTAAGCCTGTCCTCACTGGATGGTCCCACATGACTATTTAGTCACTTTGTAGAGCAGCCATGCTTTATCATCTATTTTACATGCTAAGCAATACTCAAAATTACTGCCATATATATTTATATACTGAGACATATGTCTATGTGTGTGCATGTGTGTGTGGACTTACAGGTGTGGGTATGCGGGGGAAATCCCTCAGGATAGATGAGAAAGCTTCTGACCTGGACATTACAATGAATCTGTCATTTTTAATATTGATAATTTCTATTTAATAGCTGAATTGACCTCAGTTTCATAATTATCCACATTTGAAAATACTCTATTAAATAAAGCTTGCTGGTAAGATGTTGTTAGAACATGCTTATGTAATACTACAACACAGAATATAGACTTAATTTTCTCACTGGATTGTAATAAAAGAAACTTTCTCTTCATTTACAACAAGGCCTTTTGTCCTGATGGCACTGTCATGGGTCAGATTCTACTGACTGTATGAAAAGACCCAGCACCATGACATTAGTGTAATTTTTGTATAGAGATATTTTCCTGAAACAAATAGAACAAAAAATAAAGACAAATTGAATTCTAATTTACCAACTAGCATAGTCTGTAATTGTATATTGATATAGAAGAACCTTGACAACTTCTTTGTTTGGAATTTGTAAAGTCCAAGGCATTAACATGCCAGAGTAAACGGCAGTGCAAAGAAGACTCTTCTGCTGCGTTTGGAGGCACAAGTGTTGAAAAGCACAAGTCTAGCATTTTTTCCAGGTTTAAACCACCTTTTATTTGGGACAATTTGCTAACAAATCATTTCACATACATTACCACAATCATAATTTTAGGGTCTTAATTAGATGCCTTGTGATATCATTTATTCTGTGGTCTTTGAATGTGGCTCTATTCTCATATGGTACAAAAGTGGGACTCATTACATTTCATAACAGATTGGGCTAGACTAGTCTATTGGAATGGCTCGTCTAAATGTAATTTGTTCAGAAATCTGAAAAGTAGAGTTGGCTTTCTCATCAAGGCAGAAAATGGGACTCTCAAGAACCTTCTGAAAATGACTCATGACCTCCATGAGGCACAAGACAATTAGATAATTTTAAAAAATCTCATTGCAAGTAGCAGTTTAGAAAACACAATGTAACCTTAGTTTATTAATTAAAATACAAAGCAAAGGAAAATAAGAAAAAGTATAATAGTTAACGTTTATAGTGTTTTGTATATGGTTATTTATCTTCCTTACTGCTTCTATATTTTTATGAAATATATAATACTTCCTCTGTGGGCAGATGAGGCAGTATAATGTTGAGACAGTGTAGGCACGTCTTTATCACCTGATGTTTATAAAATGTACAGCTTCCTAAGGTAGAATGTGAATCCAATTTGGCCTGATTCTAACTGTACTCAACCAGGACCAACAGGATTGACCCAAAACCAGATGTTGGTTAGAGCAAACCACTTGTTTGGTTCTTTTCTTATTGGTCAGTGACTTTCTCCTCCCTTCTGATGACCCTGTCTTATTGTCAGACTCATTTTCAGGGGCATTATTGTGCCATCTTCTTGTACACTCTCCATGAAAATGATACTAGATATTTTGATTTATATAGTTTGTTCTTATAGTTCTGTAAATGGATTATGCCACCAATGTCCTTAAAGCAATATGACATTGAAGAATGTTGTTGAACATATATAAGAAATTGTGTCTTCTCAGAAAAGAACTTCAGCCTTGGGAAAATAATGTTATTCCATTAAATATTCTAAACATATTGTTCTTTAAATGATTAAATAATCTTTAGAAGCATATTTGAAGGCATAAAATGTCCCAGTGTGACATTTTCTAGACTACTGAGTTTTATTTTTAATGGTAATAACTCAATTTATTGGTTGGTTCTATAATATCTATGCAACATGTCTAACCATAATGTCTGTCACATTGACCTAAAGAACATTCTTTGGAATTTCTGGATAGACTGAGGTGTTATTTTGCAGGATGAACTAGGGATAGCACAGATGGTCTATCAAACATGTAAACAAATAAATTATCTATAATACATCCCTGTATGGATTTGACAAAAGGCAATATGTTTCAGGCACAGATTTAAAATATTCCTCATATTGTCTAGAGATAGCATCGTGACACTCAGGAGACTGTTACGATTATCTCATTAAAACACCACCAACTTGCCAGTTGGTCAAACAATTGGTCCATTAATGATGATGCTTAGAAAGAGCAGAGCAAATGAACTCAACATGAAATGTGAATAAAGAATCACTGGTTTTAAATATTTCGGTAGACTGCTTACATCCCTACTGCATGCATTTCATAAGAATTCCTTCCACACTAAAGAATGCTGCTGGGCTCCTTGCAGCTGTTGTAACATAGCCTTACCCTATTTGAGGAAATCTGTGGGAAGGGAAGGAGACAAATTGTGACACTGTCTCTTATCAAAGGACCACACACTTGTTCGCCACTTTGACTCCATGATGGATTGTTATCTTGGGGTTTGACTGATGTGAGACTAACTGTCTGGAGAAAAACAGTGCAGAAGCCCAGTAGCCCCTTGTTATTGACACTTACTTGATAGTCTGAGGTCAATCAATCTTTCTTGATTGTCTGTAACTTCAGTGTTGTTTTCTGTTCAAGCCTCGTTTCCCCCACCTCATCAGATTGACAGGGGTTAAAAAAAAAAAGTTGAGACTGAGAAAAAAAAAGCAAGTCCCTGGGAAACACTGATACCAAAAGAATCAGCTGCTGTGAGTGTATGTGCTGGAGACAGACACCCACCCACAGACGTGCACATTCTCCATGGGACATAGGAACATTCCTGTTTGTTTTATATTTTAACCCAGTAAATGGTAGTAGAAAAAATTCACATGACATTTGTCTTGAGGAAACATACAGTTCTTGAAGTAATTAAGCAGCAAACATTAGTGTATGTCACACATACGGGATCATCCCACTTGACAGTATTTAGTCTGTATGATGTTTATGATTTTGGTGTCTAACTATGGTGAGTTCTAGCTTGATTGAGAGAGAGGAATGGGGTAATAAGAAGCCTGCTGCTTCTGCTCTGTTTGAAGCTCCTAAGGTGAACGAAACAGAGGGATGGGCCCTGTGCTTCTGGTGGTGAGATACAAGAATCTGAATTGTAACAGTGAAGTTATTTGAAAACTTGTGAACATATTTTCTGAGATTTAACTAATATGCAAGCATTAACTTTAAAGTTGCAATGTGGAGAACTAGTACTAATATCAGGACGTCAAACATTACCATAACCACCTCAATATTTCCTGTTGGTCGGTATAACTATTTATTTGCTGTATACCATGGCTCCTCCCTCTAGCATGCACCTGAAAGTAGGAGGAACCTCAGACATTTATGCAGTACCCATATACAAAGACCAGACTAATCTCAGTACTGTTTTTACAGTAGCAATGTGATTCTTGAAATGAGCACACACACTGTTCAGAAGGAAAGTTTGGCTGTATACTAGTTTATAAAGCTTTTAAACTGTTCTTTTTACCACGTTTTCTAAGAATGTATTGTGTGCTTTCATTTAGAGGCCAGGTTTCAGTTTGCAATTCAGGCTGGTCTGGAACTCACTATGTAGACATGTAGACCAGACTGGCTTGAACTCATGGCAGTCTTCCCTTCTCTACATTTTGTGGAAGTACATATGTGACATTCATTTACAGTGTGCATGAAGACCTTTTAAGAACATGGTCATTGTGAGCAATTACACAGCCTTCTTGTTGCTGGTGTCATCAGTATGAATGCACTATATGCATAATTCGAGCTTCAGTTGGTATACTATTTCAACTTTCAGTTGAACTTTGTTTTTTAAACAATGAATAAATATACAAACCTGGATGTAGAATAAATATTCATGTCCAAGTAGTTAGACCTGCCATGAATATTATGTTGTAGCCATAACATAAAGTCTGATGTCAATTGATTTGTTAGTCACACATAACTTATTGTTTCAAAGACATAGTCTACTAAATTATCAAATTATTAAAACATCAGTATTAAAGCACATAGCATCTATTTTGCTGATGTGTTAGGTTTTTTATCATATAAAGGATGGTTTCACAACAAAAATTCTGGTCTCACGTTCCTTCCTGAAGGAAGGGAGCAGAGTGAAAAGAATGAGATTTGAATCGCAGCAAACCATTCTTGTTTTCCTCTACCTATACCTTGGTATGCATAAGACGCTTGTTCCAAAGAATTCCTAGAAACATCCATTCCCTCTTCAGCAATTACAAGGAGAAAATGTCATCTGTGTTGCCTCCCCTAGAGTCTCTCAGAAAGGGGTGAAAGTTAATTTCAGCACTTTTGTCTATATGTTCCAAAAATACTTATTTCTGAACCTCCAATCCTGAATGTAAATGTTTTCTAGTGATTTGAAACAGTAAGAAGCTCAAGGTACTTCAGAATGACAGAGAGTGTGGTCACTGCTATTTTCCAAATAAAATGCAAGAGCTTCAAATAGACAGTTTTGGATAAATATCTGAACTTTTGAATGTATTTGGACCTACAGTCTGAGTCATGCACAGTCCTGTCAGTCTTGCTTAGATCCTGGAGTAGTTTGCTTTTCACTCATATGGTCCTTCTCTAAGTCTCTGTGTTTCAGGTGATTTGAACTCAGTGGCATGCACTGTTGCATGTGTTGCAGAGAGACAAAGGCTCATGCAGATGGTAATGACTAGAATTTCATGCGGCTTGCACTCTGTGCCAGCGCTTGGCCACCCAGATCATCAGGATGGGTGTGGGCTGCATTTCTTTGGTTATGCCTTGCTTGAACTGAGGAGTTGTGTCTGTGCTTTATTGCTGCCACATGACAGACATTGTTATTTCACAACCTAGAGCCCTTTCTTGTTTCCCTCTTTGCCCCAAAATCTTCATTCTTGCATATTCCCTTTCTTCTTCCTCTGACTCTGTAACAGCTGAACTACATAAATGCCAAACAGTGACATGAATTCCTAAACAGAAGCTGCCGTAAAGCAGTATTGCTCCAACCAAGAAGCTCATGTATAGAGGCTCATGACTGACAGGGCTCAGAAGGCAGGTTTTACTAAATGACAAGCATGGAGTTCTTATTGCTGCCTTGGGTGATAGTAGTTCTTATTTACACACACACACACACACACACACACACACACACACACACACACACA